>OX459112.1:12924642-13587544 GCA_949775065.1 Brachyopa scutellaris | reverse complement strand
GGTGAAAATATGCAATAGAGCTTTTGTAGCTCAGTTTGGTCTCTCGCTCTCTGTGCGATGCCGATGGAGGAAAATTCTCTGGGAAATTTTGTATATCTCGTGAAATCTCCGAATTTGTTTTTCATGCGCCTGGGTGAGAAAGTATGCCTACTACTGGTACCTACAACCTGTTGCTTAGCAACAGTGCTAAGAGATTTTTTTTCTGGAGCACCAGCTGTTTGATGAAGATTTTCTTTTGCAGTATAAAAGGATGAAATTGATGTATTGGTTTTTATATTTGACAATCGACTTAAACCGTTTTGAAGAAGTTGTTGATTTACAGAATAATTACATCCTGTAGGTTACATTTTTTTGATACTCCCAGCACCAGGTGGTTCCATGCGAGAAGTAAGCGAACAATTTCCCACATCTTTAAACGCATCTTTAAGTGTTTAACTTTATGGCTATTAAATTTAGATCATCATTAGGTTCAGAGATATATATAAGGACCTTTTTAGATCGAACCCCTTAACATGAAGGGACAATCTCCATACTTTTTTTTTGGCATCTTCAAAATGACGCCCATCATTTTCCCATGTTCTTCAATGAAAGTAGATTTTTTTTTTTGATAACCTTTTAGCTCGTTTCAATGAAAACGACTTGAGTTATTATAAGGGTTGCAGGTTCAAATGCTATGTAGCGAGACTCAGATTTTTGGTTTAACTGCTTCCTATTCTTTTTGATATTAATATTTTCTTCTCTCTGAGAAATTCTTGGACATTTCATGTTTAAAGAACTTAACTTTATCAATTTACGTCGTTTTACTTTGAAAAATAATTGTGGGCATCCTAAAACTATGCACGAATTGTCAACAGCTGTCAAGAAAGTCCTACGATAATTAAATAGAAACTTGGAAAGTAGCTTGACATATAAAATTTATTTTTGAAAGTACATACAGCGTATCAATGTCATATTCGTACACCAGCTATTAAGAAAAACATTGAATTCCTGATCAAAAACGACTTGAGATATTAAGTTAAATATAGTATAGCATTTTTACTGGATATTGAACAATTGCATTCCATTTAGTTTTGACATTAGTTAACATTCCCTTTGGTTTTGAAATAGATAAAAGTAAAAAAATAGACAAAAAGGAGCTCAATTTCGTATTCGTACACCGCTCGTTTATTCACAAAAAAATAAAAATTACTAATCTGTTCCTTGTCAAAGTTGTTTTTTGCATTGAATTATTATTTTTCAAAGTGAGATAATGAAAAAAAGTTACTTTGTAAGGTTATTCGAAATTTCTTGGAAAAATGGGTAGAATGTAAGGTGAGATATCAAACTAACTGCGGGAACAGATAATCAGATATAACGGAGCAGGAAAATCTTATAGTGTGATATCAAGTTTGGTAGGTCGGCCAAGATCAACCATCCAAACAATCATTATTCGGTTGAAACATGAAAACCACATCGAAAATAAACCAAAAAATACATCTAAAAATGTATTAGGTGCACATGACATGAGAATATTTATACGGTAAATTCGAAAAAAAACCTACATATAGTGCATCAAAACTGGCAGAAAACTTTGTCGAACTTTTAATAAAGGTTTCTGAACAGAAATGCCAAGAAATTGCATCCGAAAACAAGGGTACAATTGAAGAGTTATGTGTAAGAAACCTGTCAATAGTTTAATGAACAGAAGCAAGAGATTAGAATTCACTTAACAGCACCAATTTAAAGATTTTGATTTTTGAAACACAGTAGTATTTACAGACAAGTCTAAATTTAATGATTATGGGTCGGATGGCGAACAAATGGTTTGCCGAAAAACAACTACCGGATATCTTCCACATACCAAGGCGGACAGTCACACATGATGATGGTTCGGTAATGGTGTGGGAGTGTTTTTCCGCGGCGAGAGTGGGATGACCGCATATAATTTAACGAATAAATGGACTATAAGCAATATATTGAGATATCTAAGCCAAATCTGAAGAAAAGTGCTGTTCAAAAGGGGCTCTGGAACAATTTTACCCTTTACCAGCATAATGACCCCAAACATAAAGCTTATCTATTTTAAATGTGGCTTCTTTATCACTCTCGAAAAGTGTTGGAAACACTTCCACAGTCATCGGATATTAATGCCGTAAAGAATTTGTGGGACGAGTTGGGCCACAGAGTAAGAAAATTTGGTATAAGGTACACAAATGATCTCAAAGAAAGGCTTATTGAAGGGTGGGTAAAAATTACCCTTGAAATTACAGAAATATTAGCCGAATCCATGCCCAGCCATCTTTAATAGGTCTTAGCTTACAAAGACTTTGATTCAAAGTATTAGTTTTTAGATAAAATGTGAAAAAATTGACTTAATATCAAAGTGTACGAATACGAAATTGACCATATTTTTCTTAATATTATGTTTTTTATGAAAAAATTTCAATATTTTATTTGAAATATTTGAATTAATTGAAGTTAATTTTTTCATTTTAATGTGTTCTTACTGAAATCAATAAAATTTTGCAGTATTTGTTCAATTTGTTTGAATTTTTCCTTAAATAAATATTACCACATCAGGTGTACGAATATGAGATTGATACACTGTACCTACCTTATGCACAACTTTTCAATTCCAATTTACAAGTGGTTTTGATAAGCTACAGTAAAGAATGGGAATGATATGACAGGCGGTAATTAGCTCAAAAAATAACTGTATCGAGAAAGGAATACAAGTTTTCTACATACTCGTATGTATGTCAATGTCAATGTCAGCATAAAAAACACATAACCTCAAATCAATTTCACAAGACGTCATATATCATAACATTAGATATGTAAGACGTAACAAGCAAGTGGTAACTGCCTCAACGAAATTGGAAATTGTGAGAGAAAATCAATAATCTCCGGAGAAAAACTAACAATTTCTTGTCAAAATGAGAACAAAGTGCAAAATGTGTGTGTATAAAATTATTCGAATAGGTAGGTACATTATAATAAAATTTCTCTGTTACACAAGTTCTACGTCGCACTGTGGGGCATTTTTTCAAAAGTGCTTGCAAAATTTAATTTTCGAGTGTGTCTATAATGCAAAAAATGCTTATCTTCTGGATTAAGTTTGGACCTCAAGAAATCGAAAAAAATTATTAAGTTTGGGCAACTGGTATGATAAGTACAGCCAGTTAAAGTTAGGTTATTTTTAGTATAAACGATTTTTTTTGCACAAATTTGGTAGCTATAGTGGTTTTAAAAACATTGGTGTTTTATTTTGTTGATATATGTGGTTGTTTTTAATTTAAACTAGTTGGCCCGGGGGCAGACGTTGTTCTGCCCTTTCCTGTATGTTGCGCGATGGCTTACATATATATGTTGTGAATGACTCATTTTGGTCAACAAATATAGAATTTGCTAATAACTTGACTACAGCGCCACCTATAGGGTCCAGATTTTGTTTTTTTCTCTCTTAGCACCAAACCAACATATTATGTTCTGAAAGAAGCCGAACGTATATTTTACCCATATACAGGTATAATACTACCAAAAAACAGTTTTTTGTCTACGCAGTAAGGCTCTGGAATTCACTTCCAGTCAATATTAGGAGATCTGTAAGCATAGGCGACTTTAAGAGACAGTTAAAACATCACCTTGCGCATAATATCTGATTAGGGAAATAGGGATTTATTATTTTAAATTTTTTAAATTTTCTAATTTTTTTTAGTTATTTAAATATTGTCAATTTATATAGGATAAAATTATTATTATTTCTATTATTATTGTTATTGTTGTGTTACTCTCTTGAATAATTAAATCCGTTACCTTTTTTTAAAAAATTTGCCCAACTCAAAGATAATTGTATATCTAAGTGTAAAATTATTATTTAATAAAAATACAAATACAAATATGAGTCCATTTGGTTAATAAATATAGAATTTGTTAATAACTTGACTTCAGTGCAACAAATCGAATTGTTCTTTCGGTTACAACCTCATTCTACTATAATGAACATTTGAAAACAAAAAATGAGCCAAATCGGTCCAGCCGTTCTCCAGTTATGCGGTTACCAACGATCATCATCGCCCGTGTACGCAAACAGTCGCGTTACTCACATGACAGATAATTGCCAACGCCACCGGTGGGAATTTTTTGTGAAACTATAAACGGGGAAAATTACATTTTCGTAAATATCTGCACCCCAGCGCCACCTATCGGGTCGAAATTGTGTGGTTTTCTCTCTTAGTACCCAACCAACATAATGTTCTGAATATGAGCCCATTTGTTCAATAAATATAGAATTTGTTAATAACTTGACTTCAGCGCCACATATCGAATTGTTCTCTCCGTTAGGACCTCATTCGGACTATATCGAACATTCGAAAAGAAAAATGAGCCAAATCGGTCTAGCCGTTTTCAAGATATGCGCTTACCAACGATCATTATTTCATTTTTATTATATAGATACGGCCTATTTTTAGTTTTTGAAATTTAATTTTTTTGAAATTTAGTGTTTGTTTGAAAATATGATTTTAGCACACTTTTTTTACTTTATGTTTAGTTTAAAAAAAGAGCTTCGATAATGTCCGGTCTAAACTCAACGGAAATTTAAAATATATGTATTTCTGAACATTCTCCTAGAAGCTCAGCTGCAATCATATGCAGAGAGATTTGATAAGTGTAAGTGTTTTTTTTTTGCGTTGTTTTTCGTTAGTTTTTTTTTTCACATTTTTTTTTTTTGTTTAGGGCTTTGTTCTATAAAGACTAACGTTCAGGTATGGTAAGTTGTTCGGTTAAAAAGATAAAAAGTGTTTTTAGTTGTATGTAACTTATGCAATTAAGCAGTCACAGCCGTTTTGTTTGGCTCATGGCCAAAATATAATGTAGTATTAGTCATTACCAACCGGAGAATTGTCAGAAGAAGCTCAGGAATCCAAAAACAAAGACTACAAGAAATATGGGTACCAAAATACGTGCAAGGTTTCAAGGATTCGGCAGAATGAAGACCTATTTAATGTGCTTGCAGCTTCATCGGACCCTATTATTTCTTCGCTAAGGCATGTTAGAACTCTAGAAATCTAGAAATCATTAGTTTATTAGAAATTATTCCGGACTTTGACGAAAGTTTTAGTCTAGTTTTTCTTTTGTTATTAATGTTTAATTATTTATTTATTTATCCCCTACTGTTAAACTTGAAATATACTATTGAAATGGATTTTTTTGTTGATGTGCTACTTAATAAAAAAAAAAATGTTTGCAACACAAAAAGAAAATGTTTTGAGTGTTCTTTTTTTTCCTCCACTGTTTCGCTTGAATAAGTTATGAAATACTCTGCAGTTACTACAAACATAAATATTTGAGTTCAATTTTAAAGTGAAACACTATTTTTACCTCTTTGCATGAAAATATTTTTGTTTAACATGAAATTCTGAAATTTTTATAGCATTAAACCACTTAACATACTTTCTTGACCTAGAACTACCAAGTATATTTGCACTCTAATGTGCAGCAAATTAAAACAAAAAGGCTTTTGATACAAATTTGAAATTTCCCTCAAACAGAAAAAGAAAATTATCCCGATATCTTTATTCGTTTAGGTTAGGAGCTATGATTTTGGCAACCAAAAAACTCAATTCGCCCCACTGTGCGTCGTGCCGAATAAAGTAGTGTTTCGGTGATTAAGCGTATGGAGGATTAATCCAGATGTAGCATCGTCTTTGCCCTATAAGGATCAAGCTTCGACCATAAAGTCTGACGCTGTCGATTCGTGTGAGCCAAAGAGCGTTGGTCTTTTTTTTTTGGTTGTATGGTCGATTATGCTGAAAAGTTTTTTAATCGGTGGCAGAATGTAGGTACCAGCATCACTGTTGCTCATGGCCGATCCAGCTCAAGCTATTTCGTCCGCATACCCAGCATAATCTAACCTTGTGGTGCCTTATGGCATTTAGTGCATTGCGACATTTTTGGACTGCCTTTGATTTTATTGTGTTTGATCCTATTGCTTTTAGAGCTGGCTGACTATTCGCCAGGATGGCTACCTCCGAAGAGGGAGGTCACTTTCTTTTATGAATATTGTGGCCTTTTTAATCGCACGTATCCGGTACTCTGAAAGACTCCCGTTTATTTAGTGTATCTGAGTAGAACCCAGCTCCAGGACCTAAGTCCATATTTAAGCCGTTGGTAAAGACTGCTATTTTCTGGTCTCTGATCACTTTGTATGACAGCCAGTCTTCCGTACTGGGAAATAGGATTGGTACGTTCAAGTTAAAGTCATAGTGAGGAGTAATGTAGTGTGAAGTGTTGGTTAGAATTTCAGGATTGCAACTCCTCAATTGCTGTATGGAGAATGAGGTGACTGTAACTGGTGAGCGATACAGAACCATGATCAGCAAGCTTTTTTTATTGTCACAAATTGATAAATTTAGACTCGATGACATGTGGTTCGGTACAACCGCACACACAGCTCGCGCCTCATGTCTTGTTGTGGCGATTTGCACTGGTCACCCGATTTGCCCGCTTCAGACTTTTTTCTTTGGGGGTTTTTCAAGTCACGGGTATAAACTACTACGAATTCTTAACGTTAACCACAGTTGCCTCAACCCGTGATGATGCCCGAATAGCGAATTGATCCTGCACCGCTGAGAGCTACCCTTTTTATCTCTTCTATCTGACACTCTTATCTTACTCGTTGTAAGGATATTCCGGCAGATGACTGTCTCGCCACGCTAATTACTTTTTGCTTGTCGGCTTCATATTCTTTGCTTATTGTTGTTTACTATGAAGAGAAACGAATCGGTTGAAGGTTGAATATCAAAAGGGAAGATTTTATTCAAGTAAAGAAAATATTATACATAGTTCAAGTTTAATAGTTCAGTTATAACGTTTTACTTCAGTGTGTACTAAAAGAGAGAGTGTAGAGTGCAGTGGCTAACAAAACAATGACTAACAGATTTGTTTATAGAATGCTGATGAACATGATATTTTAACATTTACTCTGTCCTAACGATCTATCTATTGGCTACCTACAAACTCAGACGCGCAAATACTTTCATTCACCATCACGGGAAAACCCGATCGCCAAACGATCATCTTATTCAGAACAGAGCGGGATTTTCCATGTGTTAGTCTACTTGACCGTAACACGGGTCTATCAGAACAAGCCACAGGCTCTGGCAGCCCTCAGAGAGAATATTCGACAAGAGTGCAATAACTAATCGCTCGAAGTTCTCGCCAAAACGATTGTAAATGCGGGAAAAAGCACCCAGATGGTCATATGAACAGTAGCGGCGCCCACTTGCGCGATATCATCTTCAAAAGGTAATGGAAGAAAGTATTTCTAAATATAAGCAAAACAAGTGAGTGTTTTTGGGCCATCCTGTATTTACTTCGACACTTGTTAAGAGAGCACGAATGGATATCCATCTGTCACTTTTGAGAACGTCATGAGGAATCTATGTGATAGCAACTTAATAGATGCAGTTGATAGACTAAATAATATAATACTTTAATGACTTTCTTTGAACAGTTACAAACTCTAGTTTATAAACAAATTAATTTCTGTGTATTTTTAATACTGAATTCAAAGAAAGATTATGCTGACACTTAAAGTTATCACTTACAATCATAGCACTCGTATTTATCCTCCTCTTCACTTGGAGTTCCATTGCTGCCCATGATTTTTCCAAAAACTGAAATTCAAATAAAATCGAATAAAACCACTTGATTCTGAAAATCTAAATAACATCCAACTTACGTCTATAAAACGCTTCCTGAAATCGAACTAAACAAGGAAAACGCCCCTGTTTGCCGTGTCCCCGCCTGTGCAAATTGCCAACAGCAGCCGAAGATCTTCTACGCTCTGGTCTGGCAATAAAATTTGTTATAATTTCTGGATCGAACGAGATTGTTGTTTGATCCGCTATAAAAAAAAAAAATTAACAAAAAACAATAAATTTAAAAACATTCTGTTTACACAAATTATTCAACACAAAACGCAAACACAACACACATTTCGAATAAATCCCCCTGACCTCACCTGATAAGTGAAAAATGGGCACACGAACTGTCAAAATTATGACGGTTAGCATTTAGACCACTTTAATCTGTCCAAAAGTGCAAAAACAACATCGAACGTAACGTAAACAAACGTCAAAGTTGTAATAATATCGCGATGTTTTTCGATGTCCCGTTCTACTTTCTATTTGTTTTTTTTTTTTTTTAATTTGTTTTTTTCAAACTACTAATGTATTCCAAATGGTGAGCCATGGACAACGTGCCACCACAACACGACATCATTTTTGTACATTCTTTCGGGTGAGGATGTGGACAGCGAATAAATCTTTACCCAAAGGCGATGATTCACGTCGAATATATAATTTTTTTTGCAGCTTATTTTCCAATAATTTTCAGCCCCCACCAGCTTTCATTACTTTTGCTTTCGGGGGTGAATAGAATTCGAACTTTAAATATATTCAGTTTTTGTTTACGGTATTTTCGGGAAGTCGTAGAAGACGACCGACGTTCCCGCAGTATGCTCGTCCACGCTGTGCGATACTAATTGGAGCCGTGCCAATCAAAAGTCTCGTTTCCATGCAAATACAATCATTCAAATCTCGGTGAATGTTAAATGATGTACAGTTAATAATTTGGTTACTTGGTGGGTGGCAAATATGCAGCAATGGATCTTATTTTATACACGAGTACGAGGATGCATTCGGCCGACGTTGTGGCCAGCAAATAATTGCAAGGCAAGTGTGAAATCGATTTTGGCGGCCAGGACGGTGGTGCATTTAATGAGGAAGGCAGGAACGTCGAATCGGAAATTTATGGATCTATTTTCGCTAAGTGATGATTTTATGCGGTTATTTTGGATTTAAATAGGATGTCCGTTATACCATTACAATTGGGCTGTTTTGTACGTCGAGTCTGAATGAAATTGAATGCGGCTTTCAAAATGTACCGTTCAATAATTTTAAGGTACCATTCTTGTCCTGATAAACTACTCAACTTGCCGTTCAGAGACCACGGAAGCTGTATATTCCTTCCATTCATGGAAAAAGCTATGTTCACAAAGAACTACCTACATACTCTGCCGATCGCTAGAATAGGTTCAGTACTTTAATAGCAAATAAAAGCTTTTTCTTAAAAAATCCACTGCAGCAGTCCACAGATCTCAGAAAACTTTGGAAAAGCCCTTTGAAGTATACCTTTGTACGAGTTTGACGCAGACCTGTAAAGTACTTAAGTATTTCGGGACTTCAGTCCTTTCAAGTACAAGTACTAGGTACTGGTACTTGTACTTCAGTACCCTGGTACTGGTATTTAAAAGGAGACAAGTACCAGTATTTTTCAAGTATTTTGGTACAAGTACTACAAGTACTTTCAAGTATTTTTTAGTCTATTGAGTAATGTTAGCTGTTTCAAATTTAACGTCAATTTATAAAGGAAAACTATTATATATACTAGTTGGCCCGGGGCAGACGTTGTCCTGCCCTTTCCTGTATGTTGCGGGATGAGTTACATATATATGTTGTGAATATGGGTCAATTTGGTCAATAAATATAGAATTTTTTAATAACTTGACTTCAGCGTCACCTATCAAATTTTTCTCTCCGTTAGGACCTCATTCGGACTATATCGAAAATTTGAAAAGAAAAATTAGCCAAATAGGTCTAGCCGTTCTCAAGATATGCGCTTACCAACGATCATCATTTCATTTTTATTATATAGATTTCATCAGAAGAAAATTTTTCTTTGATCAGCACAAACTAGAAACTGTAAGTCCACGTTGTTATAGCAATCATAAGCGTGATTTATAAATCTATATACATACATATATAAAAATGGTGCGAAAAATGTATAGTAATTCATCAATTGAAAACGGCTGGGCCGATTTGGCTCAAATTCGATTTTAGTTATTCGTAATTGCCAGGAAAAGGTTTTAACGAAAGAAAATTTTGGCAAAACCCCCCGGAAAAGTCGGGAAATTGGAAAAATCGAAAATTGATTTTTTGTAAGGAATTTTGTGTGTAATTGTTCCAGAATGGCTTTTCGAATGGAAAAATATAAAATTCTTAGTGGAAAACTCGGAAAATCCCGGAATACACGAAACGCGAAGAGTTTTCTTTTTCGACAAAATTTTGCATTTTATCGCAGGATTTGATGTAAAGATGGAAAATTCGTTGTGAAGCTTGGAAAATTTCGGATAGGTGTGAAATTCATTGTGATAAAAGACGTTTTGCGTGCATTTTGAGTGGAGAAGTTAACGAGATAAATAATAGATGGAGCTGTACTGCGTTCAATGCCACAACCCGATAGATGGCGTTATATGTCGACTTAGGCTGTGCGCAATTCGACAGGTGTCCTTTTCGCATTGTCATTTTCTATTGAGCAAATGTGCTATTCTTCTTGCTGCAATTGATTCGAGTTTTGCGTATTATTACACTGATTCCGGATAGTCGTATATTGCGCATCACATCCGCAAACGGTACAAGCATTACGATCAATTGAAATTCAATGCGATATTTATCAACTCGATCATTTCTTTCAGAAAATAAGTTTGCGTGTAAAAAGTGAGGGCATTCATTGTGAAACATTCATTCCGTAAGTTTTTTTTTTAATTTTCTTTTTAATAAGATAAGTCAAAAACGACTTTGTTGTTGGTTTAAGAGTAGTTGAGAGTTACTTGCTTGACTAATACCTCATATTAGACGATCAAACCTTGGACGACGTACACGTCTCGAGCCAGGTTGTCTTACCTGGTCTAATTCCCTTAGCATTATTCGGCAGCTCCTGACTACCAGTTAACGATTCTAGCGCCTTTCCGGATATTCGTTTCATTATCAGGACCTCTGCAGCCCTAGGTACGGCTAGAACTTCTGCCTGAAAGAGGCTGCAGGCATCCGGGAAAGGATACTTTTAGCTCTGTATAGATACCAGGCCCCGTTTCGTTCACAGTTTTAGATCCGTTCGTTATGCCGTATATGCCGAGTAACTGTTTTATTCGTCCACTCTTCCCGTGGGTACGTGGTTTTTTTTCTTTGCCACAGACGGGTAAAAAGAGAAGAAAAAAAAAAAACAACAATAAAACTAAAGAAACAACTTTCTGTTCTGTCATCCCGATTGCAAAATAGAAAAGAAACAAAAAACAACAACAAAACCAAAAAAAAAAATAAGAAATCGCCCTTAACGAGAAACCTGGGACCCACAAGATGGAAAGCTCTATTAAAAATTCACCATCCAATTTCTCATATGTTTCTCTGGTAACAATTTTGGAACGCACAAATTTGCATACAAACATCAAGCGGTTAGACATATTAATGTCAAACAATTTGAGACAGTATGATTAATAGAACAATTTTTTCCCCGAATTCGTCAAAAAATTTTAACATTTCTATAAAAATTGGGCAAAATACTAAAATAAAGTACAATGAATGTGTTAATAGCTCAAGTAAAAGAAACGCTCTTGTTATATCTTAAAATCATTAAAATCTTTATTCTTAAAAGTGGACTGTTTAAATGTTAACCGTTTTGGTCTGCTTTGCTCAAAAGACAAACATAGGAGACAAATTTATTGTCCCCACAACGATCGCTGCACTGCGTACGCCCTGATGTGTGTTGTTCGGTGGATAGATAATAATCCTCGCGCCGTTCGAAGATCCCGTTGATCCTTATTACCCTTCTTTGCACTTCATCACCACGACGATCGCTGCCCTGTATATGTCCTTGTGTGTATTGATACTGACTTCGGTCGCGATCGCACCAACTGGTCATAAGGAGAAGATTATCCTCGCGCCGCTCGAGGATACCGTTGATTTTGCTGTTCATCTCGATTGGATTTTGGGTCGCTCCTGTGTTTGCTATTGTGGTGTCCCTCGGTCGCAATTGCAGCTGGTGGTCGAGTAGAAAATAATGCTTCGCGCCACTCGAGGTTACCGTTGGTTTCGGTCGAATGTTTGCCCTTTCTTTATCTCGGTCCGAAATTGTGTGCCTGACTCTGGGTATGTTGATGGCCGATGACGACTTATGATATTGTCGCGCCGCCAATGCTTCCGTTGTTTTTGTTTCCCTTTGCGTAGATTGGTTGGTGACGAGACAATATAGTAGTTGTGTTTTATGGTCGTAATATGTCGTCGTCATCTCTTATGTTTTTGAACAGAATGAATAAATCGAGGAACTAGTCAATTACTTGAAAGTACTGGTCAAGTACTTAGAAGTACTGCTCAAGTACTTTGGTACTTAAGTACGCGATACTTGGTACTTCCGACGAAGTATTTGAAAAATACTGGTACTTGGCTTTTTAAAGTACCAGTATCTGAGTACTGAAGTACAAGTACAAGTCCCGGTACTGGTACTGGTACTGCTACTTGTACTTAAAATTGTACAGCTCTGGTTTGACGTCATTCTGAACGATGGAAAATCCAACTCGAGATTTTGTTAAAGGCCTTACTAAAGTCGGTGGTAATTACATCAACTTCATTGCCGTCTTCAAGAGCGCATATAGAACTCGATATAAATTCAGTTAGTCTAAAACCTAATTAACTAACTAAGATTAAGTATCATATTGCCTTCCACTGCCACATTGCCTTCCTCGGTCTCAGCCTTACAACCATGAAGGTGGTAGGTGATCAGTTAAGCCTTTGCTCAACCACCACATCATCCAAATTGAAAAAAAAAAGAAATCAGATCAAAGCAGAATAGAAGAGGCCGCTGGCTTAACATCACTCATCTCTGTTTTCCGGCTCTAGTAACATAGGGGAAAGAACAGCCATGAATTGCATCTTCTTATAGAACTTGCAAGGGACAGAATCCTCCAGCACTTTCTCTTAACAGGAAAAACTTAACTACTGTGTCATGTCAACAGATCGAAAACTGAAACCGCAGGAATGATAGCAATCAATAGAGATACAGTCCAGGGTTAAGTTCCGTATTTAAAAAAAATTATTTCCCTTTCTCTGAGAATTCCTGGCGCTAGCTAGAGCTGGGCGGAATACACTAGGCAAATCATTTCTTAGAGATATTAAAGAAATTTCTGACACAAAATTCTCAATTCCATAGCGTGGATTTGAATAAGACTTATTCAAAAACTCCATCAACCTGTGCACAGTGGTTCGAGTTGCATGGAGAGGCGGTCATAAATCAGAATTCAATAAGATTAAGGAGACGTCTTTGGGACTGATATTGTAAATCATCACACTTAATTTCAAGTAAATCCAATGAATGTAAATGGGAAAAATTACTTATTGTTCCAAAATTATTTTTTTACATTATTAATTAGATCTATGAGGAGTTATAGTTATAGACAACTTCCCCTTCCCATTTTTACAATCAACAAAAAAAAAAAAAAAAAAAATGAAAATAACAACACATGAGATAGGTAAAAAATGCATATTTTGTATATTATTATTTTTTAGTTCAAACTGAAAAAAAAATCAAAAACATTAAACATAACTAAATGCAAAATAATTCCAAGATATTTTTGGACTTAACGTATTTACTATTGAGGGTAACTTCCGAAGACCTGTTGTTTAAAGATCCGAACTAAGCAAAAATCTGTGCAAAAGGTCTGCATTTGTAACTTCGCGTAGCATTTTTGCGGGTGACCGCGCCTAAATGCCTTAATGTGTTTTTGGTTGATTCAGCTCCCTATACGGAAAGCTGCTCTATCATCTGATCCATGGATAAGCACTTTATGGACGGAAGCAGAAAGATTGTACTAAGGATATTTCTCGACTAGCAAATGTGCGGTTTTCAATGCAAGTTCTTTAAATTTGTTTTTATTAATACTTTATTAGATTCTGATGATAAACATTGTAGATTTGTGCAACAACGATCTATGAGGTCTTTTTTTAGACCTGTAATTTGAGCTGTAATCGCTGAGTTATTAAAAAATGTTTTCATCTGATTTGGATAACTCAGCCATTCTTTTACGATTTGAACGTTTGCAACACACCGCGTAATCTTTTCTTGGACGGCCACGTGAATTTCATGAGTTGGCTTTCTCCCTGAGTGCATTGCACATTATTTCTGGGTAATTCAATTCCTTCTACAGTACATCTCCAAACCAAAAAGAATACTTTCGCAGAAGTTTGGATTTAGCCTTTTTTACAATTTATAACTGATTAGCAACACTTTTACAAAAGTAATTAACGCGATTTTCTAAATTCTTAATGTCTACATTATTCACATCAGGTACAGCTTCAATTAACATTTCTAAGACATAATGTGTCTTTTCCGTATTATCTCCGCTCTTGGATTGCCAAATATCAAAGATACGCATCCTCAAAAATGTACACTTGCACAATGCACCTGTAACAATACAATCCATATCATATTAGAAGGGAGGAAGCAGCTAGAAGCAAACAATTTGCTGTGCCTAAGAAACGGTTTTGGATATCAATGAAATTTTTTATTCCTGTGAAAGTACGTTCGATGCCATTATGTAGACGCTGAACCACAGGAAATAGTCTAACGGCATCAAATCGCACGACCGAGGCGGCCAAGCGACTGGACCATTTCGTGAGATAACACGTTCTTCAAACTTGGTTTCGTTACATTGTGACATTCGCTGTGTGGCTTGTGGCGCTGTCCTGTTGGAACCACATATCCTCCAAGTCCATATCATCCAATTGGGGCCAAAAATATTCGGTTATCATTGAACGGTAGCGATTCCCATTCACAGTAACATGCCGGTCTTGATCATCACGGAAGAAGTACGGCCCAATGACGCCGCCGGCCCATAAACCACACCAAACCGTAATTTTTTCGGGATGCAATGATGACTCATGGAGTACGTGTGGATTGCTGCCTGACTAATACCGCATATTTTGTTTATTGACGAAGCCATTCAGCCAGAAATGAGCCTCATCGCTGAAGATGATTTTTCGATGAAAATCCGAATCATTTTCAAGTTGTTGCTCAGCCCAATTCACGAACATACGACGCTTCTGATGGTCAAGCGGCTTCAGTTCTTGCGTCAATTTAATCTTGTAAGGATGTAGGCCAAGATCTTTTCGCAAAATTCGCCACAACGACGTCACAGAGATGCCCAACGCTTGAGAACGACGTGTGAGAGACACATTTGGGCTTTCTTCAACTGAAGCCTCAGCGGCAGCAATATTCTCGACACTACGGGCACTTCTTTGTCTCACTGACACGGGAACATTTTGTACTGTGCCTGTGGATTCAAATTTTTCCACTAGACGCTCAATTGTTGATCTGCTAGGACGATTATGACGACCATACATTGGACGTAGCGCTCTTAACGTTGAGGCCACTGACTCCGAATTTCGGTAGTAAATTTTAATAATTTCGACTCGTTGTTGGCTCGTATCATGAAATAGCAAACCTTACTGAAGAGAAATTTCAAAAGAGCGGCAAGAAATATGGCGTCGTTTGCTGTCCCTGTCGCTCTACTTTTGTAGCGTCCCTGTTGAAAAACCCTGTAGAATTGCTAGCATCTGCGGATAATTATCTGTCACTGTTTGCTGGAAGACACGTTCCACTCATCATGTGATAAATGTTAATCCATTGACATATTATACACAGAGTTCTAGTACCCAACTTCGAGTTGGTTCCAACTAGCCCTCTTGTTTCGTAGCGGAGAAATGTGGAAACTTACTTACTGTTTACCTTAATTGATCATATAATCAAAAGAGACCAACGCTCTTTGGTTCGGAAGAAGCGACTGCATTACATCTCGTTCTTTAGGGCCAAAACTCAATCTCAATAGGACAAAGATAATGTTAGATCTGAATAAATTCTCTTTCACCGGATCAACAGGGAACTGTGCCATAGGTCATATGACAAGCTAATGGCCATTGACTCCAACGATATCTGTAGAAGCTGCGGAGATGAGGAAGAAAGCGAATCGAAGCAACATGTACTTTGCTACTTCCTACTCCATAGTGAGGACTATCCACATCGACGTGGTGCTCGGGCCAAAGAGGGGCTGTTATTTTATGAGCTATGTCAATGGGGTGGTAACTCACTCCCATTAGGGTCTCCCACTACGAACAGGTCTTATCTGAAGTATCAGAATACCAATTGATAGTCAGAACAAATCCCCAAACCGGAGCAAAAAAAAAAAATAATGAACAGTGACAGCGAAGCAAATAAAACTTGAGTGGGGGTATCCACTCAAACGCCAGTAGAAGCCACGGCTGCCAGCGCCGGCCAGTGGACATATGTCACCACCCCAAAATAAGATTGCCGACATCCCTTAACCAAAAGGTCCAAACCGTCACCTGAAATCGAAGCTTTAAGAAACTAGGATTGATACCGCTACCGACGAAGTAACCCTGAGTTCATCACAGGCAAACCACAACATTGATTCTGAAACAAAAACCCGATTGCTAGGAGAGACATACCCGTTAAAGGAGAAAGACAATTCCAAGAAAAAAGGGGAAGAAAAAATTACCCAAGACAAAGCCAGGGCCGCCAGGAAGTTCCTGCGGTACCTCAGAAAAATGAGCTCTAAGGAGAAAAAGTAATTATCCACTAGGGAAAAGGATCTTATTAAGAGGCACCGGAAGACAGTAGTAAAATACGAGAAGACAAATGCTACATCCTTCTACGCGAAAGACGTTGAAGCTAAGCCACAGACTTCCACAAGCGCCACGGCAAAACCTCTAAGCGAAAACAAGAGCCAGCACTACTAAGGGCAACCAATACTGAGGCTCTAAATCCCTTCACTGGATGCCCTGCTACTGAAAGAAAGCAGGCGGTCGAAAGGATACGCTCGGAAGAGGAAGCGTAAAAGGAGGCGAAAAAGTAGAAGTCATCTGCCACTTTCACCTTCCCGGTCGATCTGCAGATAGCCATTATCGATGAAAGCAGGTTGAATAAGCTGTGCAGTTAAAGAACGTCTACTCTGCTTCTGCCCCGCCATTCAAGAATGACGTCTCCACCAGAGATTCTTGGTAGATATTGCTGGGGAATTCAAAGATATCACCAAGATAACAAGCTGGTTAACGAGTTGGTAAAAAGAGGATTAACTCCCAAACTATGTAGGGATTCACAATGGACCTTCAGGACTCCAAGTGGAAATAATTGCTCGTACAGTCGTACACCCTTCCTAACCTAACCTTACCTTACACCATCTACCAATTTTATCGAACTCTGCTTGCATCCTTCGAGTTGCCTGATATAATGTCCAGTGACAGACCACGAATGCCGTGTTATCGGCAAAAGCTTTAATCATTTTAACATGTCATTTGTGAACCGCAAGAGTCTTCCCACTTGGACTCTTTTACCTTTAAAACAAAAGAAATTTTTACTAACCCGATTTGACAGAGAGAGTTCAAAATCTTTTAAAAGCTTACTTGTCCAATAGTTTTTCTTCACAGAGATAACTGTTCTAAGGGAACATTAATTGCCATTGCCTTGTTGACGGGGTTGGTAGGATCCCTCCTTTGAACATGACAATACCAACTGAGCCGGTCATGCTCCAGTTTATTCGAGATGGTATCTTTGACGTGAAGGCTTCCTCGGATTTTGGAACTTCTTATTCGATCAAGCTTTGTTACACCTGCTGTCATGCGAAGTTTCTTCATCTCAGCTGCTGTCAATTTGCACTCATACTTTTTGGACATTATTCAGCATTGTGAACCGTATATGAACGCCGGATGCACAGCTGCGGTGTAGAGCCTTCCCTTCAGCTTAGAGAACCACCACTTCATCCAAATAAATGTCTGAAATGGGTTGGCTTGGGTCAGAGAATGGGCGTATAAGTACTGCCCATGAAAACTTGAGTACACTCATCTTAGCACCCATCTAAAGGGCTGCCGTTAACATTTCGTTCCAAAATATTCTTAATTTTTCTAAGCAACTTCAGGGTTCAAGTTCTCGGATATATCAGAGGAAAATGTTGGTCATTTCATAGGCAACAAAACGCATTTATTGGCATTAAACTCGATCGAAATATAATTGCTCCCAATTTGAAAATAAATAAATAAAAAAATCAGAGAGCAGTTAGCATCCCACTGTCATCTGTTTCAAACAATAAGCATCATCGCAGACAAAAAGTGTCGTGTGATGGAGTATTCTGAGACCGGTAGCACAGTGTTCACACCGACTACCCCTGCTGTCATTCACATTAAAAATATGACAGTTCCTCTGACATCATTCTGAGTGATTGAAATCATCTTGAAATATTTATGGAAAAGGCGTGCCTTAGCTGGTCATCGGGTTTTCAACAAACACTTACGTACTTGCACCCGCCCCTGTCCTACAATGAAATACGTCAGCACTGATGTCATTAACAACGTTCGAACATGACTTTTTAATCTGCGAATATATTGGATGACAAAACGTTATGACATTTTTTAATAGAAAATACCAGGTGGAAGTAATACCACTTGGACAGAATTATTAGAACTTTTGAAAAGAAGCCAAATTTAGGATTATTATGTATACACGTTGAGAAGTGAGAACAAACGCAATGACTAAGCGTTGCGTTACGTATAGTTGTGATAATTAATTTTTATATATTTTTAAAAAAGTTTCAAGATCATGGTATTTTAGGCGCCTGTGGTATGTTTTTCAGGATAGAAATGATTGTTTTAGAATTTGTTTGCGAAATTCGCGTCTATTATTGGCAAAATAAAATGTATGGAATGCTCACTAATATTTTTTGAAGACTTAACTCTCGATACCTTCTTAGATATAACAGTTCGGCTGAAAAGTTCGTATCGTTTTAAAGAAAAAAACATTTTTTTTGAAAAATTCGATTTTATTATTCATTGCCATCGCCATCGAGGGCAATACACCGAATATAGCGATCTTTCAACTTCTCGATACCATTTTTGTAGTACGATTTGTCTTTTGCTTCAAAATAAGCCTCAGTCTCGGCGATTACCTCTTCATCGGCGCTAAATTTCTTTCCAGCGAGCATTCTCTTAAGGTCTGAGAACAGGAAAAAAAACTCGCTGGGGGTGGATGCGGAAGCAATTCGAAGACCAGTTCATACAATTTTGCCATCGTTTTCATTGAATTTGTTTTCATTGATTTGTGACATGGTGCATTGTCTTGATGAAACAGCACTTTCTTCTTCTTCTTCAAATGGGCCCGTTTTTACGCGATTTCATCCTTCAAATAACGCTGTGTAATAGTCACTGTTGATGGTTTTCCCTTTTTCAAGATAGTCGATGAAAATTATTCCAGGCGCATCCCAAAATAAAGACGCCATAACTTTGCCAGCTGACTGTTGAGTCTTTCCACGCTTTGGCTTCGATTCACCGCGTGCAGTCCACTCGGCTGACTATCGATTGAATTCCGGAGTGAAATGGTGGTTTCATCCATTGTCATCGACGCAAAATTCGGGTTTATTACGATTGAACAGCTTCAAACACTGCTCAGAATCATCAATTCGTTATTGTTTTTGGCCGATTGTGAGCTCGCGCGGCACCCACTTTGCACAGATTTTTCGCAAACCCAAATGTTCATTTACACGTTCCCTTGATATCTTAAGAGTGTCAGTTATCTCGATCAACTTCATTTTACGGTCATCCAAAATCATTTTGTGGATTTCATGCTTAACAGCCTCTTTTGAACGTCCACTGCGTTCATCGTCTTCGGTGCCCATATGGCCTGGCCTGTACGGAATTAGGCGCTTCGTCTAGCGCAGAGTCCGGATGACACTCATCAAGCCACTTTTTGGTATCAGCAGCATCTTTTTTTTTCATAAAAAACAGTGTTTCATTAACACGCGAAATTTCTTTTTTATCCATTTTTTTCAAAATAACAAAAGTTGCTTCACTCAAAATGATTTATCTCACAAACTAATAGTCCGGCAGCTGTCAAACTTATACAGGTGTATTTTGTAGGTTGGCACTAACTTAAAATGTTATGAATGTATGTAGTTCTAGTGGCGCCCTCTCATAGGAACGATACGAAATTGTCAGCCGAACGTTAAAAGGGGCATTTAATAATGTACATACTGAGTCAATTCAACAATCGCTCGCTGAGCTTGGCGTAAAGGGGTTCATTGGCCAATGGATAGTATCCATGCTAAAAACCAGAGTTATTCAGGGATCCCTAGGAAATAGTAACCTAACCAAATTCGACACGGCACCACCCTGTGTGATCTTACCTCTACTGCGGTTGATGCTCATGAACAAGACCTTGGTGCGCTTAGACAATGACGGGATCAAGGCAGTACCGTATGCGGATGACGTGGTAGTTTTAATGTCAGGAAATTTTTTTGTGTTAATCCAAGCAAAACCGTCATGATACTTTTTATCACAAAAACCTCCGTGCGAAGTATTTGGGCTTCGTTCCTGACGTTCTAGAACTATGGGTCAAGAAATCATGCATAGCTTTCTACGTCTGCAACTTAGCCTTTGGCAAAAAGTGGGAACTGGAGCCTAAGATGACACTATGAATGTATACAGCCGTAGTGCAACCAATTCTCACCTACGGATCTATAGTTTGGTGACCCGCCCTATGCAAAAAATGTAACGTCAACAGAACCAGAAGAGACCAAGGAAGGGCAACCATAGGCATGACAGGTGCAATGAAGTCATACCCAACTGATGCACTCACTGTGATTTTGTATCTTCCGCCACTTGATCTCCATATCAAAAGCACAGCGAGTACTGGACTACTGCAGTCATAGTAAAATCTTGGACACACGACTAAACCGTCTGGTAACATGGATAAGCCGGCTACAATTGAGAAATTGGAAGCCAACATTACTCGTACGCGTCATCAAAAATTGGAACTTCCGAATGGACCATGTTAGCCGCAATTATGGCCAACTAAATCAGCCTTTCTCAAAGTGGGCGATTATGCCCCCTTGTGAGCGGTAGAGATCTACAGGGGGCGGTTAAATGTTGTTACTTACTTACTTTGTTGGCGCTACAGCTCGAGGTGAACCTGGGTATGCTTCTCGCAACCATTTGTGTGTGCGTGTTATATTTTTGCACAAATTAAATTAAATTAAATTAAATAAGGTTAAATGTTGTTAAATATTATTTATAATATTTCGAGCCAAAAATTGACGAACAATGAGTGCTGTGTGAAACGGTTCATTATCGTGCAACAGGAACCCAACTTTCTGGATCCCGATATTCAGGTAGAATATGATGGATTCTATGTGGGCACCGTAGCGCAAGTGGTTAGTGCGTCGGACTACTGAGCCAGCGGTCTTGGGTTCGAATCCCGCCGCAAACACCTAAAAGTTTTTCACAGTGCCCACCTCTTTCGAATGTCTGACAAGCATCAAAGAGTATCATTTGTCACGATTGAGCTTCTCAACTCGCCGTTCGGAGTCGGTAAAAAACTGTAGGTCCCTTCCATTCGTGCAAAAAATATAACACGCACACACAAATGGTTGCGAGAAGCAGGCCCAGGTTCACCTCGAGCTGTAGCGCCAACTAAGTAAGTATGATGGATTCTGGCCATCAAACAGTTTAAAACTTGAAGTTAATATGCGGCAATAACTGTTTTACCAATTTTTATGGATAAATCCTTTGATATCCAAAAAATGTGATGAGCATTGTCTTGCTTTTGGGAGGAACTTAAAGTATCTTTTAAGCTTGTGGTGAATTTTTCGACTTCCATTCCACACTTTGAGGCTTGGTTTCTGGGTCGCATTGAAAACACCAAATTTCATCACCCACAACAATTGTTTTCAGGAAACTTGGATCATTTCTTGAGCCCGCCAGGACGTCTCTGGAATGCTAGACTCTCATCAATTTTTGATTAGTATTCAATGTGTGTGGAGCAAATTTCGCACAAACCTTTCTCTTTGTTGGTATTTAACCCTGGACCCGTGTATTGGGCACTGAGTGCCCAAAGGAAGCTTCATATCGAATTTTAACGCATTTGTTGGTGTATGACATGCAAGTAAGAGATGATTTCTCGGGGATACGATACCCAAGCACACGAAAATCAACCAGTTAAAATGAATTTGTACTTAGTTTCGTATCTAGGAACTTCAAAAAAAAACACCGCTATCGTGTATCTGGGCACTCAGTGCCCAGTGATTTCTCGGCACATTGTTTATTGAAATTTTTTTTAGATTTCCCAGTGATTTTATTTGTTCCTATGAACATATTTTTTTGTTGACGAGACAGTTTACCAGTGATTTTGGATGCTAAAAATATTCCGAAACTATTTTTTTTTTAATTTAGTAAATTATTTTTTGAAATCTTACTGCATACCTACTACATATATGTATACCTACTGGTGAAATTATTATCTATTGTTTTATGAACGAAGGTGCTGATTTTGATTTTTTGGTAAGTAAATGCTGATAGGTAGATTTTTTTCTCATGAATGTTTTTTGGGTTTTCTAGAAAAATGGATGGAAATCAGGTGTTAAAACGTGTCGTAAATCTTGTCGTTCAGCATTGAGTGATGCTGAACAGGAGAGTGTATCATTCGTTACCGGTTTGCTTTATGAAAGCTCGTAATGAAAATGAAAATATAAATTGTGGTGTCAATCAGTATCTCGTACCAAGTGGAAGAATTTGAAATAGAAAAATTGTTGTAAATTCAAAAACTGTTTGAATGTCTGATCAGCCGACAAGAAGTCCAAAATACAATGCGACAAATGCTCAAAGAACGTAAGCCACAAACATTACATCATTACCTATGTAAGATGCGCCAAAAATATCATCGAATAATATGCCATCGGCATTATTTTCAAATGTTTAATTTTGTCTATCTACATTTGTCCATACATTTTTTTTATTGTGTGATGTAGTCTACAAAAGAATCACGCTTAATTTTGTGTGAATAATCTTGCCACGTATGGCCTTCATTTAGCGTTTACTTATTCACGGGGTAAAAAGTAACCCCA
Source organism: Brachyopa scutellaris (assembly GCA_949775065.1). NCBI lineage: Eukaryota > Metazoa > Arthropoda > Insecta > Diptera > Syrphidae > Brachyopa > Brachyopa scutellaris. The sequence continues at coordinate 13,564,770 of OX459112.1, read as the reverse complement.
GGCTTTAAAATTTGTAAATGAACGTTGCCCCTGTACTAGGGTTAATATTTTAAAATTCAATATATTTTCTGATTGTACAAGAAAGCCAGTAATAGCATGCCTTCTGTTAGTTCTACTGCGCATAAGTAGGAACGAATCTTAAGCACATCCTTCAATAATTTAGAGACCCAACACTCATCATTTTAGGAATGTCACAGATTTATAAAGACTCAAAACAACTAATCACCAACTTTGCTACTCCAACAGTTTATGGCTTCCATTACCAACATTTTATTTTCTCATTTCTAAAAAACACCTTACCCGAAATTTACGACAGCACTGTGATCTATTTTAACCTAATTTCGAGATTTATTTTCATACAGCATAGCCGGCCTATAAACATGCAGCTCTGCAACGCATAAATCCACTGAGACTACCCCGGGCTAAAAATACCCCATTCCTGGAACGGTATCTCTATCATAATAATACCAATTACCAGCAAATAGAAAACATTGATGTGTTTCGTTCACCAAACAGCCCACACTCCCGTGTTTATTCCACCACCCAAACAACAGCCCACACGCTGCCGCCCCGGCCGCCGAAAAGAATAATAATAATCGTAAAAAGAAAAGATACAAAAAAGCGCGGTATGTAAATAAACAGTTTTTTTTTTTAAATTGTTTGGCCACAGCCACGAGTACACTGGAAAGTGTTACTTTTGGGTACGTATCCCCTAATTTGATATTTCAAAAAAATCCATAAATTCAAAACCCCAACAATTTTTAAAAACTAACAAACAAACAAATTTCGACTTACTAAAGTCTGTGATGTCCTGAATCGAATCCATTTTTGAAAAAGAAAAATCAAATCACTTGAAATTGTTTCACTTAAAGCCGAAAAAAATCCGATTATCTGTTAATTCACGCACCGTAACATTTAACCAGCAATAGGCCCGTCGATGCCTTGCATAGAACCGAACCGTTTCGAAGATTTTAAAAAGTATTCAACACCGGAAAAAAATTGCGTGCTCGACGTACGATCAACCGAACGTATCTGGCAAAACATGGCAGACTACGCGCACAGCGATTTGGACGAGTTGGTTTCTTCTTCTCATTGCTTCTCTGTGAAGAGAGTAACATACTTTGTACATGGGTTCAGCTTTAGATCCAGCTAATTTAGCATCTCTGAGAGCTAACATTTTCCAAAGCATATTTCTCCTATTCTCGAAAGGGGGGGTTTTCATATATCAACTCAAACTCAACACCTCTCGTCCAAGAAAAACTAAAATAAGAAGAGAGAACCGAAGCGGTGGGGCGTCCGTTCCAACAGATTCAAGTAAGCGGAAAGCAAACCATTTGGTTCCGCACAGATTTTCTAAAATTACACCCGGACATGTCCGAAATAGTCGGCAATTATGGGCGATTTGAAATCTCTCGAATGTATAGGCGATTTAGTAAAACAACATTTTGGTTGGCATTGTCGCCATGACATTCGGAATTGATGTGATTTCAGGAGCGCGTTCTTTCAATGGCTGATCGGTGTTCATGGACTCTAGACTGTTTGTTTCCCAACACGCATGACATTTTGATGACACACGTGACAATCGCCCGTCAAACGGAATCGCTAGTGTCCTTGCCTTGACGTTCGGTTGATGATGTAGTATAAGTGCAGAGACTATTTAAAGAAAATATTTATTGTTAATTAAGAAAGAGACTTGCGTTTGAACTCATTTTAATGGTTTGCATTTAAATTTTTGGCACAAAAAGCCAATTGAGGGATTAAAGTTAATTGTTTGGTTAGATGAAATATGACAGATAAGATCAATCGTCACTTTAATTATACTGGATATAGTGTTTGATCAAACAGAATTTTTTTTTTTATTTCAAAGAGGTTCTGACCCGACAGTTGCGGAGGGCACTGCGACCCAAAGGATCTATTGTATCTACCACAAAGCATAGTTGATGCTAGAAATTATATATTTGCTTGAGAAGGCGACTCGGCAAATGGTAGAGGACTTTTCACTTAGGAGAAATGAAACACAACCGTTTGAAGCACGTTATAAAAGACTGCTTTGTTTGAATTCAAACTTACAAATTCGAATGCGCCAAAATGCGCTATCAGCTGGTGGGGAAACCTCGGTTTCTTATGTACGAAGTGCGATGATCAGCTGTAAAGCATATGGTCATTGACATTGACCGTGAAAATATTTGTTCTAGTATTAGTTTATTTACATACAATAATTTCTTATAACTACTTGACTACGTTGTGTTTAACTCTATACATCTTAATTTCGACCAGTTCTCCATCTCGTTATGTGCCACAGTGAGATAGCATGCCGTTGATGACTGATGCGATCTGCCTCCCACGCTGTTTCGACTGCCTTGCGTCCTAGTTGGTGTGACTAGGTAGGGTATTGCACTTCCTGTAAGCGATGTAAGCTACGCATGATGGGGAGAGAGATCGACTTAGCATCAACGATTGGTCTTTGCATAGTTTGACGTTTGGCTTTCAGCTTTCGGTTTTGTTGTGATCGCTGGGTTGTGGTGTTGCGAATTTTGTGGTTTTTTGGTGTAAAAAATGTGTTTGTTTTGTGTTTGTTTGTTGGTGGGAGCCAACAGTCAGTTTAGGGAACCAGAAGAGGCTCAATTCTTTTGATTAGGTTGAGGATCTCACTGGTGAAGACTATACGAAGTTCCGTGGGAGTTAGGATTTCCTTGTGGAACTGTTGTCTCCGGAGGGCATAGAGTGCCATGCAGTCATATAGAATATGTTCCGCAGTTTCGTCGCCCTCCATGCAAAGACGACATTCAGTTTCCTGAATAAGACCTATTTTGTTTAAGTGATATCGAAGATGGCAATGCCCTGTAAGAAATCCAACTAATCTCTTGATATCATTTCTACCGAGGAGTAGGTTTTTTATGGATTCACTTTGGAAGGGTTTAATGGTTTTTTGTAGCCAGACGAAGACCCTGGGTATTTTAACGATAATCGAACAGAATTATGTCCTGTCCCGTTTTACCGGCCGAGCATGGCAGTTTCTTCTGTACTTTCGACCGTTATTTTTATTCTAGTTAGTGTTGTGTAAGTCTGTTATGTACCGTTTCTGCGAATCGAAAACAACTTTAAAAAATTATAGCATTTGAGCCATAAGTTTTGCAAGTTAAGCACTTTGCAGTACTGGCGTAATTGGTTCAGACACAAGCAGTAGCGCTCTTTTTTTCGTGGCAGAAACTCATACTATGTTTGACGTTGGGTTGAAGTTGGATTCATTTTAGTGGTGTGATTTTTTTGTGACAAAATGAAGGGCTTTGTAATTGGATACAATTTATAACACAATCTTTTTTTCAATGTTATGGAATTAGTATTTTTTTTTTAAATTTATTTCGTTAAAGTATGTATTTCCAAATAAAATACATTATAAGGGCCCCGAACTATAGAATTCGCCGACGTCGTTCCGTTGTACGTTGGTGTTTAAGATAACGTATTGCCGGACAGAGCAGTCCCATAGAATCTGTCACATATCTACATTGAAATATCAAACAATTGTCAGCGGCGATGACAGTTTCTCTACATTCTCTCTATGCTTCCACCAATGAAAATGCATAATCTCAACTTGCGTGAACTTCAATATGTGAATGTGCGTACTTTCAACGGATCGATGGATATAAAAATTAGAAAGTAAGCCTACTTTATCCATTGAAGTTCATGCATCCGTTGGTTATGGACCATCTCCCATAAGAACGTGTGTATTCTATAAAGCTGTCAGTTAAAAACGACGGAGCAACGGATCGACGGATTCTATGGGTCGAAACTTTAAAGCAATGTAAAAGAAACCATAAGTGATACTTTGTTTATGGGGCAGTAAGAACAGAGAAACATATTGTAAGGTTGGTAATCAATTTTCGTAGAAACTTCTATCGATAACATCGCGAAAACAATTTGACACTTACTTTCACCTTTTTTTTTTTTTGTATTTCAGGTACTTTCTAGTCTATCGGATCACTAGGATCGGTCCTTTATACTGTCGAACAGGAACCTCCAAGTAACCATGTACTGGGTGGGAATCGAATCGGCAATCACTGCGGGGTAAACTAGTGATATAAGAGTACATTTTCATGAGGCGGAACTTTCTTAGTTCCTCGTCAATAAGACAATTAGACTTAAAACATTTTCCTGCAGAGATCATATCTATATACATAGATACATAAATATATTGGAGTTTGAAAATTTTTTAATTAATGAAATTGAAAAATTATATTATTGAAAGTATTATCCATCGCTAACCACTACATTTCCCTATCTTTCGGGCAGGTTATTAATGCTATGTCGGAAGAACGCCTAATCTTTAGATGCGATCCACGAATCAAACCATATTTTGCAATCTGCATAAGAAGTAAGCTTTTACTCGAACAGGCCACAAGTCATCGATCGCAACATGTAATAATCAGAAGGAGAAATGTTTGGAGAATACGGCGGGTGGGGTAGAACTTCCCATTTCAGCGTTTCCAAGTATGTTTTGACCGGTTTTGCATTGCCGTGCTGCAAAATCACTTTGTCGTGTCTTTCGAAGTATTCCGGCCGTTTTTCCGGTAGCGATCTCCAGTGATGGTTGCATTCGGTTTGAGCAGCTAATAGTAGACCACACTCTTCTGATCCCACCAAATACAAAGCATGAGTTTGGATTCATGGATATCTGGCTTCACCGTTGATGTTGATGGTTGGCCGGTCTTAACCCATGACTTTTTGTACTTGGAATTTCTGCCGTTGAAGCAGCTGTTCACAGGTGAAAAAAACGCCTTTTGACGCCCCTTAAGGCTTCGATCCATAGAATCCATCGACTATGTTCCGTTGTACTTTGAAGTTGAAGTTGAAGTATTGGCGGATACAGCAGTCTCATAGAATCCATCACATATCTACGTAGAAATGTCAATGAATCTCTTCATTCTCTCTATGCTTCCACCAATGAAAATGCATACTCTCAATTTGTGAATGCGTGAACTTCAATATGTGAATGGGTGAATTTGAATGCGTGAATGTGTGAACTAACAAAATATCGACTTCGACGGATGCAAAAAGTAGAAGGTAGACCTACTTTATCCGTCAAAGTTCATGCATCCGTTGGTTATGGGCCATATCCCATAAGAATGTGTATTCTATCGAGCCGTCGCGTCACTTGAAAATGAAGGAGCAATAAATCGACGGATTCTATGGGTTGGGGCCTTTAGTTTCAATCCGTATGGGACCCAATTTCTTCGCTTTTGGATCATTCTCATAGCTTTAATGCGTTTTCCTACGACTCCAACGATTCAGACTATTCTTGAATAGTTTGACATGGTTCTTTATCGAGCAAGTCATCAATTTTTTATCTTCAATCTTTTTCGGCTGTTCAGGGCGTTCCTTCCGACACATTTGCTTAGCTAGAGTATGGTCACCATAAACCTCTACTAAAATTAAATGACCTTCGGCGGCACCTTTTTTCATATTAAATTAATGAAGTAAAACTCCTCGCAAAAATAATTTATCCGGAGTGTTGTTATTCACACTCTAACTAAATGACATAACGCTGAAGCGGACGCCTAATGACAGCTCTTTTATGGAAAATATTTGGCAAAGATAATTGACAACTGGAGGCTAAGCCCTAGCGGATAAATTTAGAAGTGGCAGAGATATACAAAGTTTTGAGAGCACATAATTATGCAAATATATGGAAAACAAGGAGATAGATCTTTAAATTAGGAAATAAAAACTTTGTTATGATATTTATTAATAGAATTAACTGCAAATTATCAAAAGGAAAAATATACCTGTAGTTTAAATTAAATTTGCATCCGGAAAACTATCTTTTTATACATTTAATATGAATGCAATAAATAATTGTGGTTTAAGTACTTGCTGTATGCTATTTTAATTCATATTTTATTGAAATCTAATCCGATAACACAGAAAATTCATTGCACGCGAAAGGAAATCCCATTATCTGCTCTGTGTAAGGAGGTAAGATGTAAGACAATGCTGGTGAAAGGTGCATTTCCAATTCAAAATCAACTTAAGACGAAAGTCCTATAAGCCCAGTTACCCTTTTATCGGCCTTACTGCAATGCGGTTATACGGACAAAAAAACAATGTCCTGGGATACTAGATATTAGCATACTAAATACGTTGGTTCAGACGAAAAAAAAAACCGGCCAAGTGCGAGTCAAACTCGCGCTCAAAGGGTTCCGTAGTTTTAAAACTACATAGTTATATTTTGATAAAATAACTGTTTCGTTTCGTTAACACAATAAACTTAAACGACCCACCTCTATATTCACTTTACCAACTTGTAATAAGTAATATTACTCACTATGAGAAATTCGATAAACATTAAGATTTTTAATTCATTTTTATTTATCAATTCAATTAAATCTTAAATGCTAGGCAAAAGTGATAAAAACTAGCTTAACTAACTTAACTATCTTACTCTAACTTACTGGCCCCATTATATAAAAATTAAGAACGCGGCTGAGTGTGTAGCGCATCCATTAACCTTTTTTGCGCTGTACTACTGAGTTTTGAGGTCCCAGGCTCGATTCCTGGCAAAATCCGTTTTTTTTTATTGTTTTTTATTTTTTTGTATAGCAGCACAGTTTTGGATAGCGTTTAATTTTCTCAAAATTTTTGAAAATAGAATAGTGGTAATTTCTTCAAAATTGGTCCAGTAGTTTACGAGTTAATCGGTTGAGAAATTGAATTTTTCGACGTGAATTTCTCAAAAACTATACAACTTACGAGATTCGCTAAGTTATTTTTAAAAATATAGTTAATTATCTACCAACTGTGATTTTTTCATATTTCTGACTTCAGTAGTTTCCGAGAAAACCGTAGGGGGCTTTTTTATGATATTTTTCACACAGTTTTGGCAATAACAAGTGATGGTAACTAAAAAAAGGAAAAGTACCTACCAACGATGGAAAAAATCTCTACTTTGCTCTACACATTCGCAAAATTTCCCCTACAATTCCCAATACGTGATTTTTCAAAAGGGAGAATTTAGCACAATGCGTGTTTTTTTAAACACTATCAGATCTGTGTCATGGTGTGCTTAATACAAGCAACAGCCATAAGCAGAAAATAAAAAAGGCTTAAAATGCTTAAGTTTATTTTATTTCTTTTCATAACAAACCAAAAACAGCACAAAATCAAAATTAAAAAAAGGAACGGAATTCATATTGCACTGACACTGACATACAAAAAAAAAAATTAACTTGAAAATTCGAGTTTAAATCCTGCAAGTAGGACCGAATTATGCAAATCGAACTGACATTTTCGTGACTTTTACATGCATATATTGAGGGTAAGATAACATTTCGGCATTCATGAAACCATAAATTAAAACTCTGGAAGAATTCAAATGTGGACATAAGAAATAGCCGGAAGTTTTCAATATTGAAAGTCCCTGCATATTCGCTTATTTTAAAAATCTGTCCTTTTTTCCCTACGCGTTCATTTTTGAGCTGAAAATACCTACATGTAGGGATTTTCCCCTACGTTTACCATCACTGGCAATAACTCCCAAAGTTTCTAACAGAAAAAATTAAGAAAAACATTTTTGAAATCTTTGTTTCGATCATGTCGTCCCACATGATATATCTTTCAGAAATTATTTTTTTTTAGATTATATTTTACCCACCCTGTATAGTTGTTTCACAACATTTTTGAGTAATATGTTATCCATTTATGTAGACCACCATAATATATAAGAGCGAACTTATAATGGTTCCGTATTACCATATGGGTACGGAACTCTAAAAATTAAAAACTTTGCATGTTATTAAGATTCCTTCTAAGAATGTACAAGCTCAAGACATATGGTTAGGTTATTCAGCGGATCTAGCTATTTTTTTCGAGATCAGTGAAATAACTGGTAAGCTGGTACTCCGCCGACACTTTGAAGTAAATTAGCTGAAATCACTGTGTTTGATAAACTGATAAACAAAAGAGCAAAGCTTAAGGAGCCTTCCATCGTGTTTTAAAGAAAACAATAAAAATCCAGCAGAAAGAAAAAACTATATTCAGGAATAAAATTAACTCCATATTAAATCTATTGTATCTTTATAACTTAATTAACTGGTTCCTCTATGACAATTCATATTGTATCCTTTGGCCGGAAACTGATTGTTGTATCGCTAGACGTCTTCTTTTTTGTTCCTGCAGAGGGCGTAAATCCACTTTTCCATTCGTCAATACATAAAGAATGTACTACGTGCGCCATCTCTGGTAAAACACAACAAAATAATTCCAACTCCAATACTAGGCGTGTTTTTTTTCAAATAGGCTTAGCGGAAAATGAGAAAAAAAACGCTGAACTTGGCAGGACTATGCTAATTGACGTTTGACAGTTTCACAATTCATTGAAAGTAAGGCCGGTAGTTATCAAGCGCTCAACAATAAGTTGGTGGATAGAATTTTATTTCGTCAAATCTAGTTCAATTAAATAGTAAAATAAGGAACATGTTCACTTAATTCAATATAATTTTCTTTTCCTTTTCGGATTCTTTTCTACCCATTTTAAAATGAACAGAAATAATTTAAATTTGAAATGACAGCAGAGTTCGGTTGATAGCTGCCGGCCTTCATATTTCTCCCTCACTTTCATGTCATATTTGACATTTCGATAACAATTTCGATAACTAGCGACGAAAAACAGTTTGGTAGCACATTTTTCTATCCAGGCTAAGCACCTTAGACTGGATAATTATCCAGGTTTCGTCTATATCGCCTATATAGGCTTAGTTGTTAGTGTAATTAACATGGAAAACATTTTCTAAGCCTATATAGTTTTGAAAAAAAACACGCCTACTATAAAAATTATTTAAACTTGATTGTCATCAAGCATAATAAATTTATTTTCGCCAATTTGAATAAAAAATGTCAGAATTCTGTTTCGATTTACGTTCAGAAAATGGCGGATAATTTTGTTTTATTACCTCTGACATATTTATACATTATAGAATACTCATCGTGATAAAATAAATTTATGACATCAACACACAAAAGGTAGAACATTTTTGTATGTTTTATATTTCGGTGCTTCCCTGGTGCCATATGTTTCCGTCAGTTTGTATATTAATTTCAGAAAATGATGAATGGAATGGAATGCCGTGGAAAAGTTGAAATATATTCTAATTTCGTAACCACTTTTGTAGCCGTATCCGAAGGTAGAACATTAAAATAAAACAACATAACAATTGAGTGTTCAACCAGCTTATTATTCTTAAAATTGTTTGGCAGTCAATGCAATCAAATTGCGTCCCTAAATCCAGTTAATTAAACTCTAATTCAATTAAATCACAGTCTATCTATCGCTACCACCAGTCACTCCAACCATAGCAACTGCTCAAATTAAATGGTAACCAAACAAACACGGAACGTTTGCACATTAATCAGACAAAGGAAATTAATGAAATTAATGATTACAAATCTTTCCCTCAGCAGTCACCTTCATTACACATCCACCGGCAAATAAATCACCAGAAATCAAAACAAAACCAAAACATTCATACGCAAAAAAAAAACTCACCAAATACCAATTATATGTATTCCAACTAAATTAGACTTTTACGTCAAATCACTCGTCGAGCACACCGCGCGCCACACAGCAATATCTTTCGGAATAATTAAAAATCCATCAATCTGACTAGAACAACACAAATATTGGAGCCTGGCGCCACCAACTGTCAATTGGGAGGGTTTCCAATTTTTTTTTTATTTACAATTAATGACCACTTTGACCTTTTTCGAAACTCAATTTCTCAAAATTACGCAGATTTTTTTTTTTTTTTTTCAAAAACACACAAAACGCTTCACTTAAAATACACACACTCACCGGATACTTTATCGCACACGAATTCTATACACGCCACTGGGAAAACAATAACAACCACCTCACCAGCTGACAGTAGAAAACAAATAAAACTTTGGAAATTAAAAGCGAAACGAAAATAATCACACTGGCGATCGTTAAAAAGTATTTGGAAATATGTATGCACACCGAAAAGTTTCTCCTCTTTCGAAAACCCGCACCGAAAAGTGTATCGAATTTTTTTGTTTTAACGCTGGTTTTGGATGTTTAATTTCAAAACTAACTAAACAAACAAGGATATTAATTTGGATATTTGACTGGAAGGAAATAATTTGAAAGAAAAATTTCAAAATACCCGTTTCGAATGTTTTGAAAATACACACTCGTATGATGATCAATTGGGAATCCAAAGCGAACAACGACTGACTGACGACAAAAACACAGCACGACGACCGTGTGTGTCGATGGAGAAACTCTCTGCTGAGGGAAAATCAAAAATAAAAGATTTTCAATTTTTATTTTTTTTTTTTGTTGTTATTTCCTTTTTCATTTTGATTTTCCTTTATTTCTTGTGTGACTTCCAATTTTAATATGAAAATGGTGTTTTTTCTTCTCGAGTTATAACAAGCGTTTTTGAGATAATCCGAAAACATACCCTGGGAGAAGGGAAAGAAAATTAAATATAGAGTGGGCGGGTCGGGACGGAGTAAGAAAAGTCAAAGGGGAATCAGCAGGAGATGATGATCTTCTTTTTTTAACCATCTCCGCACACTATTGACTGCATTATTTGTGTGTACTCGTATACCTATGTACCTCATATCCAATTTTGTCGATGAAATTAAAACGCTTTTTTGAAAATCTCTTTTTTGACCTTTGAATTTTGAGTTTTAACAGGGTGGTACAAAAATGTGGAGGAGAAAACCGCCAGGTTGTTCACTTAGGTTCCATCGGTAATGTCACTCTCGCCTGTCTACCTATAGATTTTTAAAAAAATGTGTTTCTATAGTCTTAGAGTTATCTTTGACGGAAAACTCAACTGGAAACCTAATATCGAAGAACGCATTAAAAAGGCCCAGAATGCCTACTACGCTTGCAAGAAAATGTTTGGAATAAAATGGGGATTACAACCTAAAGTGGCTCACTGGATCTACACTTCCATAGTAAGACCGATCTTACTATACGGAGTTGTGGTATGGTGGAGAGCCCTGGAGAAAACACACATTCTAAAACAACTAGAGAGACTTCAACGTCTGATGTGTATTGGAATCACTGGAGCACTTAAAACAACTTCAACGATGTCACTAAACACCATACTGAACTTGTTACCAATAGACCTATTTGCTAATAGGGTCATTTTTAAAACAGTGCTAAGGCTTAAAGAGTCTAATGATTTCAAGTTTAGACTATTTGGACATGGTAACGTAATCAATATTGCTAATATTAATACAGATTATCTCAAGCCGAAAACCCTGTTTGACCGAAATTTTTCCATAAAAATTCCCTCTAGAGAATATTGGATACAGCGTACAGCTGATCCACTCGACAGCATTAATAAAGGGTTTTTCAATAAGAGCGCTACAAAAGTTTTTTTTAAATAAAACAAAAACGGTTTCGGATATAAATGAAATTCTTTATTCCTGTGAATGTTCGATGCCATTATGTATGGAACTCGATTTCTTTTGCATGGCCACCACGGGCACGCTTGCAGAAGTCCAGACGCTGAACCCAATTTTCGACGGTTTTCAAGCATAAATCGGCCGATACTGCTGCAATTTCACGTTCGATATTCGTACGAAGTTCATCAATCGTCGCTGGCTTGTTGAAATAGACCATAGACTTGACGTAGCCCTACAGGAAATAGTCTAACGGCGCCAAATCGCACGACCGAGGCGGCCAAGCGACTGGACCATTTCGTGAGATAACACGTTCTTCAAACTTGGCTTACAATAAATTGATTGTGACATTCGCTGTGTGGCTTGTGGCGCCGTCCTGTTGGAACCACATGTCCTCCAAGTCTATATCATCCAATTGGGGCCAAAAATATTCGGTTATCATTGAACGGTAGCGATTCCCATTTACAGTACCGTGCCGGTCTTGATCATCACGGAAGAAGTACGGCCCAATGACGCCGCCGGCCCATAAACCACACCAAACCGTAATTTTTTCGGGATGCAATGATGACTCATGGAGTACGTGTGGATTGCTGCCTGACTAATACCGCATATTTTGTTTATTGACGAAGCCATTCAGCCAGAAATGAGTCTCATTGCTGAAGATGAGTTTTCGATGAAAATCCGAATCATTTTCAAGTTGTTGCTCAGCCCAATTCACGAACATACGACGCTTCTGGTGGTCAAGCGGCTTCAGTTCTTGCGTCAATTTGATCTTGCAAGGATGTAGGCCAAGATCTTTTCGCAAAATTCGCCACAACGACGTCACAGAGATGCCCAACGCTTGAGAACGACGTGTGAGAGACACATTTGGGCTTTCTTCAACTGAAGCCTCAGCGGCAGCAATTTTCTTCTTTGTCTCACTGGCACGGGAACATTTTGTACTGTGCCTGTGGATTCAAATTTTTCCACTAGACGCTCAATTGTTGATCTGCTAGGACGATTATGACGACCATAAATTGGACGTAGCGCTCTTAACGTTGAGGCCACTGACTCCGAATTTCGGTAGTAAATTTTAATAATTTCGACTCGTTGTTGGCTCGTATATCTTTCCATCATGAAATGGCAAACCTTACTGAAGAGAAATGTCAAAAGAGCGGCAAGAAATATGGCGTCGTTTGTTGTCCCTGTCGCTCTACTTTTGTAGCGTCCCTGTTGAGAAACCCTGTATTTACACGGACGGATCGAAACAGGATGAAGGCGATGGCGCTGGAGTCTTCAATCCAAAATCTAACTGCAAACAATGCTTCAAACTGCCAGATAATAGCAGCATCTTTCAGGCTGAACTTTTGGCAAACCGCAGAGCATCTAATGAGCTGCGAAGAAGGCTCCTACATCAGCATTTATGTTGAGAGTCAAGCTGCGCTCAAAGCACTAAAAAGTAATGTGATCAAATCGAAAACAGTTCTAAACTGCTACGCTTCACTTCAGGAACGCAGCAAAAGCAACACAGTCTGCTTTAATTGGGTTCCTGATCATCAAGGTATCATAGGTAATGAAAAGCGGATGAACAGGCTAAACAGGGAGTTCAACTTAGTTCAGAACCCGAAATCAACGTAGCACCGATCCAGCACTTCTTTTCGAAAATTGATGCTAAGTTACAAAGCATAGCTGACAACAATTACGAAAATATTCTGGCCGCACCGACTAAATACATCATCTCGCTATCAAGAGTGAAATGCAATTTACTACTAGGCGTCATTATAGGGCATTGCCTTATAGGTTATTACGTTCGCAGGCTCAAACTAGTTTCATCGGACATATGCAGAAACTGCAATGAGCCGGGGATTGTAGAAACATTAGAGCACCTCCTGTGCGCTTGACCTGCACTGGCAAAAAAAAAGGCACCGACTAATGGGAAAATTCTATTTCAACTCACTCGTAGAAGTGGAAGACATAAAACTACACCTTCACATTAAATTTGCTCAACAGGCAAACTCATTTTGTCTAAACAAAGCAACAGGAATTAACTGATTACTCTGAGGACTATCGACCAACACTGGTCTATGTGAGGCTAAGCCGCCACCCCATAACCTAACCTAACCTAACCATAGTCTTAGCACCGCGACATGAAAAAGGCTGTTGGAATTTGGTTACTGAAGCATCGACTCTTTTTAATGATGACTAGTGCTTGAGCTAGAAGCCGTGACCTTATGAAATGTCGTTAAAAAGGATTCAAGATAAGATTTGTTTCCCTAAATCTGAAGAATTTTGAATTGAATTAAAGGTAACTAGTGTACCAGTGCGACGAATCTCGCATGTAGAAATCCTGTACTCGTAGGTATAGGTAATAATGTTTTCTTGTAATAACTTTACTCATATGCACTTTTTCAAAATTATTTATACCGATGAAAAAGGTTCAGCGATAAGATCAGTGTTAAGGCGCCTAGTGACAAACAACAGAAACAGGACAGAAGCAGAATCCCATAAAGCAGAATTGAAACAGAATTAGCAACAGAATATTTTTTTTTGTAGTAACAGAATTTAGCGACAGAAAAATGCCGTCTGGCGACACAACAGAAACAATTCAAGATGAGTTCTTTCTGTTTCTGCCAGCAACAGAAATGCCAATATTATCGTAGTAGCCATGATTTTTGTTTCTGAATTTGAATTGGTTCCGCAATTGGCTATACATATGTTATATGTTATATGTTTTCATTTTGCGTTGACAAGACTACAAGAGGGAGAAATGGAAAAAAAAGTTTTCAGTCGACGAAGAGGAAAAAATTATAGATAAACTGAGGTAGCCATGTTTTTCTCGTCAGCCTGAAGATCTGTTCCAGGTTTTTGTAGATGAGCGAGCAACGCAAACAGAAACAGAATTTACGACAAAACGAAAGCGCTTTCTGTTCTGTTTCTTTTTCTGTTCCTGTTTCTGTTGTTTGTCACTAGGCGCCTTCATTGAAATCGGTGCAGAAATAAACTCTCAGGAGGAATCAGAAACACTTGCGCTAGCAATTTAATTATCATACTATATAATAAAGCAGTAACGCTCATTCTGTAAACACGGCTGTATCTCGGACTGGAGCCTAAACGACTTGGCGGATTTGCTTGAAACTTCACATCTGGGGTCCGTGGGACTATACCACAAGGCGAATTTGGAGTTTTCATTCCAGCCCCAAAAATTAAGGTATCTATACTTCATTTTGGGATCGGTTTTATAAAAAGCGGATTTTCTAGAAAACGGCTCCAACGATTTTGTTAAAATTTCATATTTAGGTTAACTTAGACATACCATCAAATGTTTTACCAGGTTTTTCCCTAAAAAGCTGTACAACGGTACTTGACTTTCTAACCGATTTTCTAAAGTTGGGTATTTTTCGGATATTGCTCAGTCGATCGGTATTACCGATTTTCATATTATAGTAACCGTTTAAAAGTCGAATATCAATAAGAACTACAATGTACAGTGAAAAGAACGTCAACGTGTTTGCGTGTACATATGTATATACATACATACATACATATATCCCTCGCATGTTTTGCTCCTCTGGCAAAACAATTCGGTATGAAAGTGGATGCATCTGAATTAGCTTAGGTTAAAAAAGAAAACAATCCATCTTATAAATAAATTTGAGGAACAAATAATTCAAAAGTGCAACAAAATTTTCAAAAATATTTATTTAGCTACAGCCAATAATGGGGCTGAAAGTGGATACATAAGATTGATTGAGTTTGGATTGAATTAAATTTCTATCGATTTCAAATTCAAAATCTGCCGCGCATACAACGAAAGCATGAAGGAAATGTCGAAAGAACATGGTAATGTTGTGGGCCTAACGGTTGATGGTGCTGTTGTTGTATTTTTCTTTCTTTCATTTCTCCCAATTCAATTCTGCGTTAAAGCTTATTCTTTGAATTCAAACTCAGTGTATACGGCGCGGCGCTTAAAAGCACGCGAAAGAAATATACGTGTACATATGAATAGCGAATTATTTATCTTCAGAGGTAGGAATTGAATCTTCTAACTACACTGAGCTTTTATTGGTAAATATAATTCACACAGTTATTTTCTTAACTTACACATATTTTTGCGCGTTAAGCTATTTTTGCCCATTAAGCTATTTTGCTACACATTTTTGATATTTCAAAGTATGGTATTAGAACAAACTGCAAGATAAATGCTGTGCACAGTTTGTGGGCACAGGCCATCGCAAATCGCCATTTTTGGAAATAAGCCTGTTCGGAGAATATTTTCTTAGGTCTATTATTGCTCGAGCAGTATGGGCTATGGTCCCATCTTGCTGTAACTACATTGCCTGAGCATCACCCAATCTGGGAAGGAAAAATTCAGGATCATTTGACGATAGCGGTCACCACTGATGGTACTGACTCTATATCCTGAAAAATATATGGACCGATGATTCCCAGATATTGCGCACCTTTCGTTATGGGCAAAAGCTTTCTGGTAGAATCTTTAAGGGTAAGCTTAGCACTGCCCTTAGACACGCTGATGGGAGGAATTCAATAGCTGGTATTGAAAAAAACAGAGATGTAGAAAGACTAGAGCCCTGTGGTATCCCCTCGATTGCAGTGCAAACTTATTCAAATTTTTTATTTGACACCCTGTGTTTGTCTCACAAGATTTATGGGAAGATTAGTACTACCACCAATATAAATATATCAGAATCATATTCACAAACAGAAATTTATGGCATATGTAGATTTCTAATTGGAAATTTCAATGGATACTGTGCAGAGCTGTAAGTGATGATAGTTTCTATAAGTCAAATAATCGATGATGCGAAAAAAGATGAATCGCCGATGAAATTGTGTTGATCGTGCTTAATTAGCTCGTACAATTTGTATACTCACATCTGATGAATGTAGATCATTCCGAAGTTCTGTGGTTCGTCGATTTTATAGAATTTGTTTTTATTAATTGAAATCGGAATATTTCTGAGCTAATTTTAGAGGATTACTGAATGCGTTGAGGTTTGAATTACGAGTAAATAAATTGAAATCAAAAACAAATTAAATTAAATTAATTATAATACGAATTAAAATAATGTAATTAATTATATTTAATTATCTCCTTAGTTGGCGGATATTAACGACTATAAACCAATTCACTTTCTAATTTAATACAGCCAGTTGGTGGTGGGCAGCCATATTTGCCTAATTCTCCCTCAGGACATCATTGAGTGAAATTCAATCTTTACTCAGTTAAATCCCCAGCGGAGACCACTTATCTCTTCTGATGAAGTGGCAGTGAAACTTACTTCACTGCTTCTCATATCATAATCAAATCATTAATATTCAGAACGCCCTCAGGAGTCATCTGATATGCGTACGTGACTAACACAAACTATAGTATTTGATCGTAAGAAAAGAAAATTAAAATTCCCAAGATGTCATGCCCACTTGAGGATGTTTGGGTGGATTGACTTAAACTAAACACCATTAATTTAGAAATAAATGTCCTTACGCAAGAAACACTCCGACTTCCGGAATTTAATGGAAATCCGTTCAAATAATGCACAGTCAGTGCATACTCGTGGAGATGTCCTTGTTTTGTGCTTCACTTGAGCTAAAAACTCGTTGAGGAACTCCTCTAAATGAAATTTTTAGTGCTCGTCACGTTGCCTTAATCGTTTCCCAAAGCAAATCGACGGACATCATGGATGGAGAGTATCTGGTCTTGTCTGGAACGGTAGGATTGGTTCTCTAATATTGAATGTGTGTGTGTGAATGCAACAAATGGCTTCATCATGTCTACTTTGCAGTTTATTTGTTTGGTCATGCGATAGTCTCTCTATCTCTGCGTTTTCATTTCATTCGTCCTTGTAACGGTTGTCGGGAGATTTAAGTAAGTAAGTAAGCCATCTGGGGACTTGTATATGTCATAGCCGCTGATGTGTTCACCACCACCACACCACACTGTCGTCGTCATCGTATCGTTGGAATCGTAAAGTTCATCCAAAAATGGGATGCAAACAGACGTTCTAGTATGTGATATATGCGTTCGCCTGAGCAATTTAAATGGTTTGGGTGGAATGTTTTTTTCCGGAATCTAGCGCAGCCTTGCTCACGTTCTCATCATATGCTACAACTTCACTTGTGTAGGAGCAGTGGTGCGCTATTCCTGCTTCCTGTAATAAGTTTTAATGAAAGTTCAGTTTCGTGACTATAAATGGAATAAGAAACATGCATGGGAAGATTTACAACAGTACATGTTCATAAGGATGTTGAGAGTTACATAGTGGGAGTGGGAAATAACAATTTTAGTTTTAATAGTTTGTATCACTTGTTCCAATGCCAGCTAACCTCAAAAAAAATTTAAACTCGTTAACCCATATGCTCAGACTCAGAGGACTTTCAAGGTAATAATTTACTTATGCCGAAACGACGTCATAAAACTCGAGCATTAGCCTCCACGAACCCTTTGACTTTCAACAATTCCTATTCCAGAGCTCTAAGCTCTTGCCAGTCCGGCTTTCGACCCAAGCACAGCTGTAAAACTGCGCTGCTCTCGGTAGTTGATGACATAAGAAAGTTTTTGGATAAGAAAAGTATATCCTTCTTAACGTTACTGGATTTCTCCAAAGCGTTTGACATAGTCAACCATAACATATTATGTCAAAAGCTCCAAAGCACCTATAAGTTTTCGAAAGAATCCGCTAAGCTTATATTTTCTTATCTCGTAGGTAGGCAGCAATGTGTGGTAGCTAATAACCAATCTTCAAGCTTTATAAGAGTCTCAAGTGGAGTTCCTCAAGGATCAATCCTCGGGCCAATCCTATTCTCTCTGTACATAAATGAGCTGCCTCAAATAGTTCGACACTGCTCGATACATATGTACGCAGACGATGTCCAGCTCCTATTTAGCTATCCTCTTCATAGCCTAGATGTAGCCGAGGCACTAATAAATGAAGATTTGCTTGCTATCCTGCTCTGGTCGCAAATAAATTGTCTGTGCTTGAATCCAGCAAAATCAAAAATCATCGCCATACACCGGAAATTGCCAGATTTATCTATTTGTCCCCAAATCAGCCAAGCCATCATACCCTACGTTTCCACTGCCAAAAACTTAGGAATGGTCTTTAACAGTACTCTCACTTGGACTGATCCTATCAATGCTACACTTGGCAAAATATATGGTGGCCTTCGAGTACTTTGGACTACGCAAAAGTTTACACCAACACCGGTCAGGATTTTGCTTTCAAAAATACTTCTCTTACCAATTTTGCTCTACGGGTGTGAAATTTTCTGTAACGTTGATTACAATAGCAGAAGGAAGCTTAATGTTGCATACAACAACATAGCTCAGTATATACATATACGACCTCCGAAGATACGATCATGTCTCTGCCTTTTCGAAACGAATAGACGGTTGCTCATTTGATAAACTAATACAAATTCGCTCATTATGCTGCATGCACAATATTATACAATCACGTCAACCTGAGTATCTCTACAGCAGATTAGAATTTCCCCAATCGCGAAGGACTTTCACATTGATCCAGACTAGATATCGGTGCTTAACCTCTGAACGACAGTTCTTTGGACATGTTACTCGTCTGTGGAACTCCCTACCCATTGAGTTAAGAAGGATCAGAAGCGGCGGCAGTTTTAAAAGGCGGTTTTTGAACTACTTGGCCAGTGAATATATATTTTAATTTATTTCCTTTTGTTAAATTACATACTTTTTTATACATTTATATATTTTCTTCCATCTGTTTTCGTTTTAATTTATCTGTATCCAATATTTCATAATATGTATTTAAGGCTTCGCTATTTTATAAGATATTATCTTACTGTGTAAGCTACTCGAATTGAATAGTTAAATAAATAAATAAATAAATAAATAAATATTCTCTCAGAGAGTGGAAAACTTACAAGAAAGTTACCAAACCACATTTTTTGACATTTTATGGGTACAAAACGTCAAAAGTAACACACATTCGCTTTTCAATTAATCCGAATTTATACGTAGAAACTGACAGCTGTTTAGACAGGTTTTACCCGCTTCACTCGAAGGAAAAAGTGGTGTAACAATTCGCTACTTTCGCAATTGAGCGGACAAATTCGACTCCCTCATTTGGCTCTCCTTTTTTACGATTTGTTGCAAGCATTTCAGGTTACCAAACAGAAATTCGTGAAAATTGGTACGAATTTGTAAAAATTCGTAAACAGACAACGTATTTGTTAAACCAATGTCAAATTAAAAAAAAAAACTGAAACAAATACGTTTTGACAGTTCGTGTAAAATTCAAAGAACTTTGAAGTTTTTTTTCTCACATAAAAATGGGTTTAGTTTCTATATGGAAGATTTTCACCTACCCTCGGAAAAAATAAAAATAAAAAATGTATGGTAGGGACATAGCAACAAAAACGGCGTTGTGACTTAAGGAAACCTCGCAGTGGGTATCTTCTAACTTATGGCACGCCAGAATACTCTCAATAAATAATCTAAACTCGGGAAGTACGGATTATATGACTGCGCTCCTGGATTTCCATATAAAATATAGGACTAATATTCGCAACCGACATGAATGGGTAGGAAATATCTGCCTAAATCACAAATCCGCATTGGAGATCTACACGTATGGGTCCAAGACAGGTGATGGTATAGGAGCGGGTATACATTCAGGCCAGCTCAGCCTGAACTTGTCCTTGAGGCTTCCGGATCACTGTAGTGTCTTTCAAGGGGAAGTGATGGCTATTCGTGAAGCCGCTGAGTGGCTTTCAATGAAATCGATGTATAATAGCGACATTTTCATTTGCACCGATAGCCAAGCAGCTATAAAAGCCCTCGAATCACCAATTATAAGATCGAATTTGGTTAGGCACTTCCGCGCATCTCTAAGCGAGATATCGAGCAGATGCTTGCTCACGCTGTGCTGGGTTCCTGGTTATAAATACCAGGTAGCTGTGAAGCAGACAAGTTAGCCAGATGTACCAATAGAAACAATAACACACAACATCTCCATACAAGCTCTACAACAGGCTAATGAAAGATGGCGTAATCTTGACACATGTAGCTGCGCCAGACAGACTTGGCCACAGCTTAACCACCGTAAAACTTGCAGCCTGCTAAAAATTAGCAGAGCACATATCGGCATAGTAGTTGGCGTATTGATAGGTCATTGCGCAATAGGCAGACATGCCAAACGGGTTAGGAATCCTTACCAATGACTTCTGCCACAGCTGCATGGATGAGGGGGTGAAGGAATCCCCCTGTCATTTACTATGCAGTTGCCCAGCTCTCTCCTCCTTGAGAAAAAAGATTCTGGAAGATGCACTTCTTTATAGACCTTCAAGATATTTCCTCAACGGATATCAATAAAATATGGAAATTCATCCAACTCTCAAAATGGTTCCGGGAGTTTCGATAAGAGTCGGCTCATGTGGCAACACAATAGACCTACTTTGGTCTAAGTGCATCCTACCGATTACGGTGGATAGCCACCCAACCTAACTTAATCTATGACTAGATGTGGCCATTGCAAATCTAATTCTTGTTGAACACACTGTAGCACTTTTTAACACTCCACAATTTAATTTGCTAGACATTTTCCAATCCAATTCAAATCCATCCAACAACTAATTGCATGTAGATCGATCCCCAGTTGCAGCAAAGCTTTCATTTCCAATCCCATAGATGGCAACACCCAACCAAATTTATCTATTTTATGCAAATTCAATTCTGATTGAATTTTCTAATCCATTTCCAGACCACTTGCGATTCAATTGGATAAATAAATTAATTATTTTATTCAAAAACAAAAAAAAAACTATTAAATCGTTTTTTTTTCTTTTTGTTGATTAACTATTAAATTTGGAATGTCCTTCCCACTGATTGGGAATCGCCAGAGTGTTCGTGTATTTCATTCACTGAATTAACACGACAAAATTGTGTTCAATGATAAACTGTTGTCGTTTGGATTTGTTTTTCGATCCAGGTTTAAGCACGACTCGTTGCGCGATGTATTAAAGCGGAAGGACATGACATCCTGTATCCTGGCGCGCAAATAAATTCAATTAAAATATAGGATACACATTTCGGTTTTAATTTTAATTCGATTAAGGACATATACTTTTGTTTCTGTTTTTATTCACTGGTGTGATGGCGGCGGGTCCTTTTGCGCGAGGATATCCGAGTAGTACAACATGTGACAACGCATTAAGTGCCCGATTATGTTGGGCGGCAATTGAAAACGATTTCACTAATCGATTGTCCTGTGGAATTATTCAATGGAGAATATTGCAATTTGTAGATTTTAATTATTTTTACATTGTATATGCGAGTGAACCTTTTCGAAGGATTAATTTACCAATTTTTGGGTGGCATATGAATTCCAATGTAAATTATATGGAATCAATGAAGTGGTGAGTTGATTGGTCTCCGAATGAGTATTAGTTATGTAAATTTAATTAATGGGTAAATTGTGCACAATTTGTTGCAAGTGTGATTGTGCATAAATTATGCATTATTTGTGGTACTTTTCAAATGATCCAGAATGTTGGGGATAAAAACGCAGCTGGGTGGTAAGCTAAAAATTGCGATCTTATTCTGTCTACTTTGCTATTCCGATTCGCATACACACAGAATTAACTGTTCAATAATTTATTTGAGAAGCGTTGAAACAGGGACTAATTGGCGTCCTTAAATGTTTGCAAAAAAAAACACGTTCATAAGTGCCTTTAAAAAACAGATCGATACACGCAGTTTTTTCCAAGTTCAGCCTACGTTCATGACATGTTTATTTTAGAGATAAAGCGATAGTAAATAAAATACGACCGTTGGAATTTCCCAAGATCAAACAATGAACTACTTGAAAAGCGTATGAAAAGATGCGCCACTAGGATGAGGCTACTGCGAATATTTCGTTGCATCAGCGATTTTTTTCAAATTTTTGTTACGAATATTTAAAAAAAAGCGATAAAAAGAAACTGTTTTTTTTTTTTTTTTTTGTTTAAAAAACAATGGGTCCCGGAAGGACTTTGATAGCGACAGAAAGAGGAAAAATAGATGCTTTCAAGGAGTTAGGACCAGTGTTGGCAGAGTAAATTACGCTATAAAGTTTACGCTATTGTTTACACGTAAAGAATTGCGTAATTAACTTCATCTTATTCAAGGTGTGACGTAAACAATGTAAACAATTAAAAAAGCAGGTGTTTTTATAAAAAAAAATTTATTTGTATTCGGTATTAATTTTGCTCACACACTTCTTCATTTACAAGAAAGTTGTCCTCCATTCGCAATGTTACATACAATTGCATGAGTTTTTTTGGACTTCTCAAAAGATAAAGGGTTCCTCATGGAATTGTGTATGAGGCTCCATTTGAGAAACATCCGTTCAAGATCTGCAGACGAAGCAGGAATTTTCAGGAGCTTAACTGACAACTTAAATAATTGTGCTGCATAAAATTCGGCTGTATTCCAAAACAAACCTGGGTTCTCTATATTTTTTTTGAACAATAAATCAAAAATATCTTCATGTGTTTTAAACTTATCAAAGGCTTTACTTGAATGTATAACAATTTGCTTGCAATATGGACATAATATATTAGAATTATCATCTCTCACCGCGCGCATGCTTTTGAGATATGTTCATATATCGAGGACGCTCGTCGTTTCGACGTACAGTGCTGTTTGAAAAATATTGCTCAAACCTTTTTTTACTCTTTCGGATGGCAGTTCTTGGAATTTATGAGAGCTAAGATTGCTCAATTAGTGAACAAACTCGATGTAATTATGAATGAGAGGTGCATTTAGCAAGTGATTATTAAAACAAAACATCGGAAAAATCAGTTCCGAGTGTAAGTCTAATATTTTGTATCTGTCACGTCTAAATTCGATAACCTGTCCAATTTCTGAAAGATTTAATGTTGTGCAACGAACTGTAGCATGGAATTTAAAAAGTATCGTGAGACGGTGACTACCAGCAGAAGGAAGGGCTCAGCGAAGCAAAAAAAGACGACCTCAGTGGAAGATAATTTGTTGGTGCTCCAAAGCCGTCGGTATCAGTTTAAGACTTCAATGAATATTCAAAATGATCTATTTCGAGCTAAAGGATAAATAATTTCAGTAAGCTCAATGAGAAAATAAGTCCAAAAAGCTGGACTTAGAGCACTCATGGAAGTACTGAAGCCGGATTTTCCAATAAGAGTCGGATAAAAACGATTAATTTGGACTGAGAACAATCTTAATTGGATGTAGGACACGTCGAACAATGTTATATTTTCAACAAATCCAAGTTTAAGCTGCATATTGGAGATGGGAAGATTCTTGCGCAAAGAGAACCAAAGGAAAGACTGAGTTCAGAATGCCTCTTACGGATGCCCCCAAAACTGAAAGTGTGATGGTCTGAGGATGCTTCTCTGGAGATGAAAAGGATAGATTGGCATTTTAAGAATCGAAAGTCACTATATCAGTTTATCTAAGGGTCCTAGAAAATGAATAGAGCTCCTCTATAAAGCTTATTAGTGACACTAGCAGACTCATTTTTCAACAGGATAATGCTCCTTGCCATATAGCCAAAATTATAAGTATGAACTTGTTTTTGTTTTTCAAATGAAAGATTTATTTATAGCTTTTAAATAAGCTACAGATACAGTGACTAAGAACTATATTAGTATTTTAAATTTAAAATGCTTAGGCTAAAAAGTACTAAAAAGGAGCGTCCAGAGCCAATTGAAATCCTAAAACATTTACTAATCCGGCTCTTTGACACCATACCTGCTACCATATGGAAAAACTTATCTGAGTCAGTGAATCGCAGATGTGCAGCAGTTATAAAAGCAAGACGAGACCCAAAAAAGTACTGATTCAATGGACAATATGTCCAGAAAGCAATAAAAAAAAATTAAAAATGCAATAATCAAGCATTTTTAATTTATTATTAAAATTGACGCAAGTACCCAAAAAACCCATTTGTCGGTCTCGGATAATTTTGCTCCCTTGACTGCTGGTAAAAATTCTAAATTCATTAAACGTTTGAAAATACATAATAAAACAAAACCTCATTAAAAAATATGTAGATATTGCAACCGATTCGCTAAATTTAAAAACAAAAAAGTTTTTCGCAGGTATGCATAGTATGCTTGTTTTGTAAGTGCCGTGACAGGGATGCATGAATGGCGGAATGAATGAAACTATTTGATAGTGGAAATCATTCAGTTACTAATTAGTCTAATACTAATTCATTCTATAGTTCCCATCACTTTATTAAAAGCTTTTGAAATCACTTATTCAGTTGTTTACGGTTGTTTACAGTTGTTTACAATTGTTTACAATTGTTTACATTTGTTTACGCTTTTTTACGTGTAATATACTTCGAAACGTAAAGAACTCAAAAAAATAATTCTTTACACGTAAAATGCCAACACTGGTTAGGACTCTCAGACCGAGAAATTGAAAGGCAGCTTAATAGAAGTAAGACTGTTGTAAACAGTTATCTTGCAGATCCACAAGACTATGGGAAAAATCAAAAAAGGACGCACGGCAGAAGCAACAACATTGCGAGAAAAGCGGTTAATTCTACGGCTTGCCTCAAATTCTACCCTACCAGCGACTAAAATAAGGGGCAACAGCGGAGTATCAGCCAGCATACCAATGGTCCGAAGGGTAATACGAAAAAGTGGTACTACACAGAGAAGAAAACTTAAAAAGAAACCCGCTTTGAGGCAAGTACACAAGGAGCATCGAATGAATTTTGCAGGAGAACATATCGCTTGGAGCAATGAATGGAAACGGTATCTTTCCGGATGAAAACAAGTTTAACCTTGACGGCCCCATGGTTACAACTTTTATTTACATGATCTAAGAAAGGAGGAGCTTATTTTGGCAAGACATCACAGCCGTACATCAGGTGTAATGGTATGGGGAGCTATTACCTACTATGACACAATCGAGTAGGAGTGTTTGTCCACAACAATGAACGGAAACCACTACAAATGTTTACTGGAACGGTCATTTCCAAAAGTGAAAAACATTCTCGGCTTGGATTTTCTAACAAGACAATGCCCCCATCCATACTTCCAGGGTTCTTAGAAGTTGGATTCAATCAGAAGACATGGGACTTTTGCCATGGTCGCCCTATTCACCGGACTTAAACATAATCAAAAATGTTTGGGCATGGTTATCTCGTAAGGTCTATGAAGGCAGCAGACAATTTGAAGACAAGGACACTTTAATCGAAGCTATTCGTGATGCCTGGGCCCACATTTCTCTTGATTATTTAAAAAAAAATCTATTATGATTCTATTCATTTTTATCCTTTCTTTCGAAGATCTTGCATGTCGCCTCATCCTAGTTGTGCATCTTTATATACGCTTTTCAAGTATTTTATTTTAGGTCTTTTATTTACTCATTAATTTTATGAATTTCTGTTGGGAAAATATGTACCTGTTCACAGGTAGTTAAAATTTCCGGGTACAAAATTTCAAACAGGTATAAAGAGTGAAAATCGATTGAAAAATGTATGGCCTCATCTAAGTGATCGCCAGTGTATTACCCCAGTTAATGAACACAACCTCACATTTAATGGGAAAACGGTTGGCCCAAAAACTGAAACTTGATGTATTTTATTTATGTATCAAATATTGGTCCTTTGGTTTTCGATTTGTGGGGTGTGCCCTAATAAGGGACAGTAAGAGTTCAAAGAAAATACATTTCTTTTTGTGTTCAATTTTCATTAGTACCTATCAAATATTTTAAAGTATCGTACATGAATTCCAATTAATTTTTCGGATCGAGTTGGTGACTTTAGATGGCATACTCAACAGCGAGTTCGGTTTCCTTGCTCTCCCACTTGCTCTTCCAATGATCACCGTAGTCCTTACCTCCAATACTTTTATTATACGGGTTTATGAGGCTAGGTTGTTCCACAAATTTGAATTTCTTTCGACTCTCAATAACGTTTCACAAATTTCAATTGGTGAACGTTTTCTGAATTTGAATAGTAATTTAACTCCTCCCTGTTTCTTCGCAGACGGAACAATTATAATATGATCTAATTTGTTTTTTTTTTCTTCAGCCTTTTGCCATCTCTAAAGGGACAGTTCCTTCTTCGGTTTCTACGTATAATTTCTAGAAAAGGAAATATCGATAACAGCTGAGTGTATACTATAAACATTTCATTTTACCTATGGCATTGATGCACCTTTCTTTCAGCTCGGAAAGCAGATCAAACGATGTAAACTTATAGTTGTCGAAGTAGAAAATTTCAAACAATGACCCTGCAACATTTCGTTGAAATTCAGTACCACTCACGCACCAAGGACCATAACTTTGCTATTTTGATTAATATCTGGTCACCGTGGCGTAGTGGTAAGTACTTTGGACTTATATGCATGCCACCCTGGGTTCAATTCCAGTAAACACCTAAATATTTTTTCACGGTGTCACCTCTTTCTAATGTCTGACAAGCATTTAAAGAGTATCATTAATTTGTCATGAAGAGCTTCTCAACTTGCTGTTCGGAGTCGGCAAAAAACTGTAGGTCCCTTCATACGTCCAAAAATATAACACGGACACACGAATGGTTGCGAGAAGCAGGCCCTGGTTCACCCCGAAGAAGTATAGGGGGTTGCACTGGGTTTTGTGTCAACAACGAAAATATACTAGCTCTAGTCAGCGCGCTCCAGGACTAGGGACTAGGGACTAAAGCCAATAATATCAGTTGAGCTCAGCTAATTTTGCAATGCACATGAACCAGTCTGATTTCGTAGATTTCGTACGCAAGTTGTTTTCATGGTCTGTCAGCTGAACGATCGAATGGTAATTCTTCCGCAAATTTACAAAAGCTTTTATGTATGTATCTGCAAACTGGAAATATAATTTCTTTGATAGTGTTCAATGTATAAGTCCTTTCAGCCCACTCTTTGATATACAAGTAAGTACGTAGACTACCAGCGACCTCCCTAATCTCCGTATGGACTATTTTTTCTCGTTTCCTAGAGTCAATAATCGTAGTTTATTTTTCTAACCTTTTTTTTACAAAGGAATTACTTGGAAATTTAGTGCAGTTGCGGTTGCTTCAAAAAGATACGTAAATACTCGTATAAACCGAGCCTAGGTCCCAGTTACTCTACCCTGTCTATTCCAGGGGCAGCACATCTGTTTTCTGGCCAAGTCACCATGAATAACTGGAAAAATCTCCTTTCAAATTCCCCGCACACTCACACAAATACACAGAGTAACACACAAGTCATGGTCATGCTCATGCCGCACAATGTAGAACAATTCATCCTCAGAGAATTCCATTTAATGGAATCGAATGGACTACCATGTGGAAATTAATTTATTACTCACAGGATCAGCATTGATTGGGTGGAAAAAAAATATTCTGAAGATGTTCTTCTTCGAATTCTTTGTTCTGTACAGTTACTTATCTATGAACCTATACATAACCGTCGCTTGGATCAGTCCAAGTCTCAATTATCTCTTTAGCTTTGGCTGGGGGTGGGAAGAGTGGACACCAACTCATCTGCATGATTTTCTTACACAACCTGTGGTGACGTATATCTAGGATCACAATTATTAACACTGAAAGTAATTTATTGCTATTCACACAAATTTCGTCGTCGCCATCGTTAAGTGGAGAGACTCCTTCACTTAGGAAGGATGTTAGTTGGAGTGTGTGTGTGTTTGAGTCCTTAAAGCCTTAAGGGCTTTCACATGTGCTTCCTGTTGTGGTTTCTACTCTAATTTCCCTATAGCAATGACATTGCAAAGAGAGAGCTCAGCGATAGGGTTTCGTATTTTTCGAAAGGATTCTTCAACGTAGGTAAAGTGGTATCTATGTGGGTATAGAGATATTAAACATGATTCACAACCAAAAATAAATTACTGCTATATTCGGTTAATTGGAAAGCCCCAGGACTCTTGCACCGTTCGAGATACTATTCGGTTTTTGTGGTTTTAACCTTTGCCGATAGACTTCGGATTTCATAGTTCAGGTAAGGAAAGAATATTCAGACTACGTATGTATGTATATATATAGTTTACCTTGATAGGTTCTACGAATTTTTCACAGATTGTCTCAAATAATTGAATTGATATCGATTTCGGGCAATCAAAGCGGACATCGTGGGAGTCTTTAAATTGCTTGCCTGTTTGTATCAAAGTACATTTAGTTTTTTTTTTTTTTAGAAGAGACATCCTTTTTGATATCTTCAACAGGTTTGTGCTTTAAATGGACATCCTTCAGTGTCTCACTCAAAGGCTCTGTGGAGCTTTGCCATTCTTAAGACACTCATTTGTAAAATGCTACTTGTGGATCATTATGTTGAAAGGAAGGATTACATCTAGCAATCTGTCTTTCCTGGTAGGACTAGTAAATAGAAATTTGTTCGGAAGTTCTATGACGACAAAGACATCACCCTTTCGTTATGTTTTCTACGTATAATCTCAGTTTTAGATTCCATACGGATTTTCTCTGATCTCTGGTCCTAGTGCTAGCATTTTCTTTTATGATATTTGCCAAATCTTCTGAACTTTCATCCAGAGAAAAGAAACCACCTAGATCCTTTCCATTATAATCCAAATACTCTGAAATCATTGTAGGAGTTTAATAAGACAATGATACAGGGTGGCCCAAAATGAATCACCATATTTTAAGATGTTAAAACTTTTAGAAATGGAGGCAATTGTCAGTTTTGTTTTGATATTTGTCGACAGGCCATTGAATACAGAGATCTCGAAATACTCGTGACAATTCTACGGAATAATTCGGCTCGCAGTGCTTGTTGTAATGGGACTATCGCCGCTCTCGATCATGATGTCGCGAATGAGCCATCAGCGTCGACTAGACGACCGACGTGCCTTGCAATTGGCAGTTTTTGTATTGCCATTAATTGATGAATTGGGACTGGAAGACATATGGTTGCAATAGGACGCTCACAGCTTCAGCGACATTAGACATTTTGTAGGATGCGTTTCCGGGTCGCCTAATACCTCGTTTTGGCGATTTCGGCAAGATCGCCCGATTTGACTACCCCACCTTCTTTCTTTGGGGTTTTTTGAAGTCACGTGTCTAACAGAATAAGCCACAGACTCTGGCAGCTGACAAGAGTGCGAGAACTCTTCGCTCACAAAATGTGGAGAAGCCCTTGACAAATGATCCAAGATTCTGAATCACTGTATCTGAAGCTGAAGCTCGCAGAATTGTAACTGTGGTTAAGAAGATGGGTGGTCCGTGAAGTATAGTCACTGGACCATTATACCTATACTTGCAAGCATACTCGTCACTCGATTCTCCTACATGGGTGACATAATCAAATAGCCGCCTTCTTGATAAAAACCAAAAAGCAACTGGCCTATTTCTAGACCTAACAAAACTTTTGATATAGTAAATAATGGAATACTGATACAAAAATTAGGTAACGCTAATTTTAGAGGTAGCATTAGCGAGTGGTTTAAGTCTTTCTTGACAAATAGAAAACAGCGGGTAAGAGTAAATGGAGTGTAAAGTAAGGAAGAATTCTATCCTGGCATAGGTGTACCGCAAGGATCTGTTCTTGGACCGATTATGTTTCTTATATACATTAATTCTATTTTCAACCTACCTCTTTGCTAACCTTGCTCCCTCTTATGCAGGAAACTGCAGGAAATGTACAACATCAAGTGAATCTTGATCTTATTTTACTTAATTACCATCAACTATCTCACTCGTAGCGCAAGTGGTTAGGTAAGGTAAGGTTAGTGGGTTGACGCCGAGGAATGCCCATCTGGCGCCACAGTGCCACTTACTTACTTACTTAGTTGGCGCTACAGCTCGAGGTGAACCTGGGCCTGCTTCTCGCAACCATTTGTGTGTGCGTGTTATATTTTTGCACGAATGGAAGGGACCTACAGTTTTTTGCCGACTCCGAACGGCGAGTTGAGAAGCTCAATCGTGACAAATGATACTCTTTGATGCTTGTCAGGCATTCGAAAGAGGTGGTACCGTGAAAAAACTCTTTTAGATGTTAGACCCGGCCAGGAGTTGAACCCGGGCAGCATTGCGTGGTAGTCCAACGCACTAACCACCACGGCCACGGCGGCCACAGTGCCACACTTAGATCAATACAGATCCATTGTGATGCCCATAAGTGTTGTTTCCTTATTCGTTTGGATGACGGCGACTAAGGATTGTCAAACCAACCCGAAGCTTTAATAAAGCTGCAGATGTCCTTTACCGGGAATCCGGAGAGTTCTTCAATGTCCTGAAAGAAATGTCTACCTAGAGTTTTACGCCTTATGTGGTAGAGACCTGGGCAATGACAGAGGAAGTGGGGTGTATCCTCGTGAACTTCCTCGTCACCGCATCATCTACAGAGATCACTGACGTTAAGACCTAGTTTACTGGCATGGTCCCGAAGCATGTTGTGCCCGGTTATTATGCCTACCAGGTTGGACAGAGAGTTTCTGTCCTTCATTAATATCTTATCCGTTTTGTTTTTATCGTAAATTGGCCACATCTTTCTTGTGTTTTTACAAGAGTTGAGGGTTTTCCACCTGTCGTTTGCTCTGATAAGCGTTCCACTCTCTATTTTTTGCTTGATGGCGCATAGTGAGATGTGAATTGAAGGGTCGGCTTGGTCTATGCCTAAAGCCGATCCCGCCCTAGCAAGTGCATCAGCTTTTTCATTACCCGGTACACCCTGGTGTCCAGGAACCCAGCATAGTTTTACTTTGTGCTGTGTGCCAAGAACCCGAAGCTTTTCGCGACAGCAACGTACAAGCGCAAGTGGTTATTGCGTCGGACTACTGAGCCAGCGGTCTTGGGTTCGAATCCCGCAGCAAATACCTTAAAAGTTTTTCACAGTGCCCACTTCTTCCGAATACCTGACAAACATTCAAGAGTATCATTTGTCATATAAAGCTTCCCAACTCGCCGTTCGGAGACGGCAGAAACTCTTCCATTCGTGCAAAAATATAACGCGCACACACAAATGGTTGCGGGAAGCTAGGCTTGGTTCTACCAAGGACTGCTGAAGCCAAATATATTTTATATTGCCCATCCCCACATCGTCCTTTCCATTTCAATCAGCTCCTTAATTATTATCAG
The DNA here is from genome assembly GCA_949775065.1 of Brachyopa scutellaris. Lineage (NCBI taxonomy): Eukaryota > Metazoa > Arthropoda > Insecta > Diptera > Syrphidae > Brachyopa > Brachyopa scutellaris. The sequence goes on along the minus strand of OX459112.1, from coordinate 13,533,280 downwards.
AGTTTTGTTTGACATACCGATAGAGGCAATGTAAACCAGATACTTTGACGGAAACCAACCCCATGGCTTTTTAACCCATTTCCCAATTTACAAACGCTGACGTTACGTTCGATTACATTGACCATCAAATCCAATTAAGACATCATACCATCAGGCCAACCCTTATCTAGCGGCAAAGTGATTTTTCAAATGTTTCCCATTTAAGTCACCACCATAACATATGGTTCCGTTCATTAATCATCGAACATGTCAAAAAGTTACGTATGCCACTACATCACGAAGAGACCGCTAACACTCTTACCAAAGGGGTCCACTGGACCAGAGTTTTCCTATGTTTACTCTCAGAAATGCTTGAATCCCATTCCAATCGAATGAAGTCATCTCTCATGAAGTTCGACACGCTGGCCATCGCGCCGCCAGGATGTCGTCTGTACTGCCATCGCTGTGCTCGGCTTTTACTTCATTGGCACCATTCGTGACACCGGCCCATTGCATTGGAGCAAGTTTAATGAAGAAATCGCAAAGTGGAAATTAAAATGGAAAACAACACCCTCGGCCGTCGAAGACTTCATCATTTATCGCGCACTGGCCGTACGTACCATGGTCCGGTTTGACTAATGACCACCTCCGTTGTAGGTAATTAATAATGGTCTGCGGCGGACAGTGGCGGAAAGCCTTCAAACAACTCAAACCCACCCCCCTCCCCTCCGCACTCTCCAGACATCATGAAGTGCACGAAGGAGTTAATTATTTTTACGGATAAGGTTCCACAATTGCGCTGGGATTCAGGGCGCCCGCCATGAGCCGTCCCATGTTGCAACAATTATAGATTTATATCTCGACCAAGCGGTGCTTGTTTTACTTGTTCTCTGCTTTATCCTGATGGACTGTGGGTACTGGGTACGTGTGTGTTTGTGAAAAGGAAGTGCGCTTGTTAGTAGCAAATGACTGCAAGTCCCTGAGTCTGAGTCGAAAGCGGAAGTGTGGTGTTAATGACTTTATGGCCTCTCGTTAAATGGGGAATCGTGTGGAAGGGACGGTTGTTTTTTTTTCTCCCCCACAGAGTGTGATGTGATTGTCAGGATATTTGATCAGCGTATTTTGTTTAAGTGAAATATTTTTAATTGGACATGGAACCGGATAAGTAATTATTATAAATCATTGTTTACTGGGCAACAGAGGTAAACTACAATAACAGCAAATAATGTAAACGTTGGTAGGAGGAAGTTAAATCTATTTTTAGAGACAAGCAATCGTCCCATTATTGTATTTGTAATTTTGTATTAGCATTTGTATTTTATTTATTAATCCTTAAATGCTAGACAAAATAAATAACGTTTCGAACTAGCTTAGCCAACTTAAGGGGACCTTCTTGTCTAGCGCCCTTGAATTTGACGAGTTTTTACGATTTTTTTTTTTAATGAAAATAATGATTAACAGTATTTAAACTTTGTAGATACCTATATTTTATCACTTTAACAATATACAAAAATATTAAAAAAAAAAAAAATAATAATTTTATTTAAACAAAAATTGGTTTTACAGTTACCCTCTTCAAAAATATGTATCTTGGTGGTGTGTCGTGTCTTGGCTCTTCCACTGATCGAAAACAAAGAACAACAAAAAACATTTTAATCAGTATGAATGTAGTTATCGCAGGAGCTAGAATGAAAAAAAAAATTGACAAAATGCCGCGTTGTTGAAATTTACGTTTCGAAAAAAGACCGTTATTTTTTTTTTTTTTTTTTTTTTATTATTTTATTTAGCAAAAAACTGCTATTTAAATAAACATTTCTTACAAAATATATCTTACTATCTAAATTTTTGCTTCACAAAAAGTATAGTATGCTTCTTAAATTCATTAAAATTTTCTATATTTTTGATTACATTTGGCAAACCGTTAAATATTTGCAAACCCTTGCACATAATCATGTTACCTGACCTGTAGTTCCTAAAGGATAGGACTCTGAAATCGTTCGAGTTTCTTAAATCATATGGTTGGACTTCATTAAAATAATTTATATTTTCACATAAATATGAGGGTAACATATTAAACATCATCTTATAAATAAACACTAAAACATTAAATACAATTCGCTGATTTATGCTCAACCATGACAATTTATACAACATAGTTCGTATTGAAGTGAATCTATTACATTGAAGAATAATCCTCATGCCTTTATTTTGTAATTTTTGAAGACGATCTAACATACAGCTGCGAGCAAAAAAATAGCAGTGCCGCTGAAGAAAAGGCATTAATCAAAAATACAACAAATTAAGCAATAGTTTTTAAAAAAAATTTACCAGTAGCATAAAATGCGTTATTTTCATATAATATCTACATTTATTAGTTTTTGATTTAATTAAAATAAACTAACATAAATGCATTTTGTCGAAAATAACTTTAAAAAAGGGCGAGCAAAAAAATAGCAGTGCTCTTTCTTCACCAGCGTACTTGATCAAAAAAGTAAAAAAAAAATACTGAATTTAAATAAATTAGTATGAGGTGTTTTTAAGGATATACTAGTCCTTAGTGGCATGGTCTTTATTAATTACTACAGCTGCGCAAAACCGTTTTACAGACTCTAAAAGATGCTGGCACCGTTCGGGTGATATTGATCCCCAAGACTACTAAACTACCCCACACAACTCGTTAATTTTTGGTTTTTTGTGCAGTACATTATCTCTTTTATATAAGGCCTATAGATTTTTAATAGAATGGAGATCGGGATATTGAGCAGGTCACTTCATGAACTCAATCATATTTTCCTGAAACCATTGTTTAGCTGTTCAGCTGGTGCTTTTCGGGTCGTTGTCCTGCTGGAAAACCGGTTTTTGTAGCATTTCGTGCTCGGCATATGACAGCGTGATGTTCTGCAATATATCAACGTATGAGTGCTGGTCTATTATACTTTTATACCAATATATTGGATCAATACCATTCTATGAAAAGCATCCCCAAATCATGGTACTAGATCCACTGAGTTTTTTAGTTTTTATTGTGAATCTTGGATCATATTTTGTATTGGGTGGATGCCTGACATACAGCCGAGATACTTTTCAGCCATACAGAAAGGTTTTGGTCTCATCAGTATACATTATATTCCTCCACTTTTCAGGAGGCACGACAAATGCTTTTTCGCAAACCTCAGCCTTTTTTGATACATGCATTTTCTTGAGAAGTGGGACTTGTCGAGGACTTCGGGCACTGAGATTGTGTTCCCTCAGCCATCTTCTGACAGTGTGAATACCACATGTCAAGTAAAACAAATCCACCATCTGGGTAACTGCTGCAGAAAGATGTGTCCTAGAGTACCTTACAACACGTTTCACCATTGACGGATGCTGTATTTTGTTTCGGCCGCGAGTTTTAACCTTCATTTCATATTTTACAGCATTGCTTATCATTTTAGCGTTACACCCAAGAGTTCCCTAATTTGATTGTACGTTTTTAAGACTTTTATGAGCAATTGAATTAGCTCGCGCTTAATGGTGTGCAGTGTAATCCACGACCCACTTTTATCGAATCAAATTAATCGGCTTTTCTACAGTTTGATAAAAAATAAAAAGTAGAAGGTTTTAACTCACTTTCCTATTATTTAGATCCAAAAATCAAGTTAAAACAAAATTTGTATACCGAAATCGAATAAGCACTGCTATTATTTTGCTCCCTTAAAAATGTATGAGATGCACTACCGATTGATATTTTAACGCAAAAGTGAGGGCTTACCATTGCAATATGGCATCACGTGAACGACATATTGTTGATAAGTGTAGTATTACAGTAAAAGTCGCAAAAAATATAAGTACAAAAAAAATATTAAGGAAAATGGTGTTTTCAAAGTAGCCTGCTATTATTTTGCTCGCCACTGTATACTCATTGCACATAAATATTACACTAGAACAATACTCAAAATGTGGTTTGATAATAGTATCATATACTTTAATTGCACATATTCTGGAAATATTCTTCCTGATTTTAGAGAAAAAATAAATTTTCTTCGCTATCTTCTTACACACATTTTCAACGTGAGGATTAAAACTTAATTTATTATCAATTATGACACCTAAGTATTTGATTTCTTCTACCACTTCAATAATTTCATTGTCAATAATAATATTATCAATGAGGTTTCCTTTACCGTTCAAAATCATAGCCTTTGTTTTATTAATATTTAATTTAAGTTTATTCATTTCGAACCACCGCTGCAGTCTCACCAGATCCGAGTTGACCTTTTGAACTCCGTCGTCTGTAGAAATACCCGAGGCGAACAACAAGGCATCGTCAGCAAATAGAACCAATTTGGAATGTTCAATAACTTTTTCCATATCATTTATATAAACAAGGAATAATAAAACTCCCATTAATGATCCTTGTGGGACCCCAAACTCCACGTCTATCTGTGAAGGAATTACTCCGTTCACCTTGGTCCCCTGCCTTCTCTTAAGTAAGTAAGACTTGAACCAGTCAAGTTCTATACCTCTTATGCCATACTTCTTGAGTTTATTAAGTAGGATATCTTTATCTACAGTTTCGAAGGCCCTCTTCAGATCTAGAAAAACCGAAACAATGGTCCTTTTTTCATGAGTTTCTATTTTCCATTTAGTTATGACTAAGTTAATAAGTGATTCGCAATTGTGGTTTTTTCGAAATCCTGATTGGTAGGTAGAAATCAAATTATAGGAATCAAGATACTTCTGAAGTTGAATATTCACTACTTTTTCCAAAAGTACCTTTTGTATGTAAAAAGTAAGAAGTATTCAACGCAAAAAAATTGTTTTAGTTTCGACGACAAGCACTGGCTTACTGAATGACGTACTTAAATTTGAGATGAATCAGTCGAGTAGTTTTTTTTTTGTCTCACACCGTGCAGAAAATTATAGTTTCGAGATAAATGAGTTTAAACTTATTTACTACTATTGTAATATTTCTGTATACAGAAAATAGATAGGCTGTAGAAGTCAAAATACTGGAAATATTAATACGAAAATTTAAAAGTATACTATTTAAAAAAAAGCACATATTTTTGAAATATCAGAAAAGAAAATCGATTTTTTGAAAAATCTAGACCAGGGCCCTGTTTCACCAACCACTTTTCACTTTACACTTTGCTACTTTGCAAATTATCTTTGCAAATTTCGTTTCACCAAACGCAAATTTGCAAAGAGGAAATTATTATTTTGAAAAGTTGCAAAATGTTCCTCTTTGTAAAAATCGTTTCACCAAACTCTCATTTTTTTAAACTCTCATTTACAAAGAGAATAGTAATTTTTTGCAAAGTGCAAAGACTTTTTAGTTTGTAAAGAATTCGTTCATTTCGTTTCACCAACCAAATAAACTTTGCACTTTGCATTTAGAATTATGCAAAGCTAATCAATAATATGCAAAGAAAAATTTTGATTTGCAGTTGAGCATTTGTAGCGTAAAGTTCGTAAATATATAGTTAAAAAATTAAAATGAATCGTTTCAAAGCATTTTTAATAATGGAAAGAATAATAATGTACAAACATTTATAAAATTAAGAACCAATTTTGATTTTGGTAATTCTTTTACGTTGGAAAGCTTCCGTTTAGCAAAAAAATCAAATCGAATTTGTTTTGTTCAAAATTTGGTATATGCTGAAATTTAAAAGCCAAAGAAATAATTTTTTAACTTTTATTCCCGGACCTATAAATTGTTTTCAAATATTAATACGTTTGTTTTAAATTTGTAGAAAACCTGCGATTATCATTTAAATCTTTTTTATTAATTTTTGTAATGCTTTTTCGTTGTTTAAAAATGCGGCTACAGGACGTAACTAGTAGGTTATTAAGTTAATCACCGAACGAAAATTGTATTTTTTTGTTTGTCTCTATTTATTATTTTAAATATTGTGGTATCTACAAAGAAAAAAAAAGAAAATAAAATCCAATTTTTCGTTAATTATTCACCGAACAAATAAATTACTACGAATGATAAGAGCAATCGAACTATGTTATAAACTGATCGAGACGTTTTTTTATCGCCTTTGAATGAATTTCAGTTCCTAGAAATCAACTTAGTTTCATCACCAAAACCAAAAAATATTTTGTACCTATGTGGTTTCACAGTGAAATCCCTAGGCAGCAAAGGGTATCCCTTGCAACAACTTTTCTGCACCATATGCTGGATTGGAAATGGAGCTAATATCGTGGAGTCGCTTCTATGCACGGAACAAGTAAAGCTACAGCTCAAGCTAAGTAGTCTCTGGAGGTAGCGCAACAAGTCTAAAACCACCTGCTTCTGGCAAATTTAGTCGTTCAACAGCAGGTGAATCACTTTCTAATACGTCGAGAATAGCCCCATAGGCAATATCTGAACTAACGCTCTTCTACCCTCAGTTTCTGTTTTTGTATAATTGTTCCTTTTACTTCTAGCCAGACAAAAATAAACCATATTGCTTTCATGTATTCATTTTTAAGATAAAGATGCAATGTGCTTACTAACATCCAACTTCCAACCGTAAATATTCTCTCTGTAAAAAGTCGACTTTCTAAGCTGAAGCCGATGCGAGAGCACAATATATGAATTCATAGCGTTTACTTTGCAACTTTGCAAAACTCGATTACAAATGCAAAGTTCTCATTTTGGTTGGTGAAACGCTTACACATTTTACTTTGCAAAAAGGTGTGAAAAATTGTAAAGTGCAAAGTCGTGAGAACTTTGCACTTTTAATAAAACACTTTGCACTTTACTTTGCAGGAAATTATTTTTTTGCAAAGTTGCAAGGTGAAAAGTGAAAAGTGGTTGGTGAAACGGGCCCCAGGGCCCTATTTCATAAAACTATTAGTCTAATATAAATAATTTCACAGTTATTATGTGTTATATGTTCGGGCACTAATATTTCCCTAGGAATTATTAGTACAGAAATTATTAGTGTAGAAATTTATTAGTATACGATACAAGTAGACTTCCCGACAAATATGTATATGTCGCTGTTATGAATTCACATGCATAGTGTCTGTAAATAATCATGAAACACATATTTCTTCATCATGGTACCATTTTGAGATTCACATTCGCCTAGTTTGCATTATCCGATAAAAATTCCCCCTCAAAATAGAGCGATGTGTTTATTCTTAGGAATTAAAAATTCATTTAATAAGAATTTAAAACTTAAAAATGTGTTGGCTCATTTCCACTACAATTTTGCTCCCTTCTGTGGACGTTTGAAAGTTCATGTGTTTAAGTGGTCAAATAACAAATTGCATAGACAATAAATAAAATTGTAGGTCCGGTCCGCAAACCAACTTACAGTTTATATAATGTTTACCGTGACGATCAATAAAACGATCTTCATGATTGTAAGGTGCATCAATTTCGATAAGAGTGCCATTAATACAGCTAATAACAGCAGGCATATGCTTAATTAAGTAAAACCTTCTTACAACACTGTCCATGTGGTTGGGCCAACGTATGGAAAAACATATTCGTTTTAACAATTTCCACTTTAACACGGCAAGCAGTGGCTTTTGAAACACCGTGCATATCTGCTGTGCCATGGTATCGGCATCCATTTCCTAAACATTGAAGTGCTGTTAGGCCACAAAGCAAAATTCCGTCTTTTTTGAGTATCAAGAAAAGGTCCGATTCGCTGCAACGAATATTCCAGAGATTCACAATTAATTCTGAATGCTTCATTAAATTCGTAACTGGTATTAATTACATAATTAATTCTTTGTTTACAGACCCGACCACGACGACATGCTCCCATAACTTCATATTCGCTAAATTCATCATACTCGAAAACATTCTAATATGTATAAGTATGATACATTTGAAAAACGATATTCCAAACAACTATTCAAGCACGATTCTCGACAATCATTCGCATTCGACTGCTCACAATTTTTATTAGAGCATTTCTACCCACATTGCTCGACTAATAGAAAAAATATTATTAGTTATTAGTGTCGCAAGAATTATAACTAATAAAATTTCGGCTATGAAATATAAGCTTCCTACACTAATAATTTCCCAGCAAAAATATTTATGAAACATAATTCTACTAATAAATTGCAAAATATTAGAAAATTCGCTAATCATTATTAGACTAATAGTCCCAGAAGGTCCTCTTAACTCAATATTTTATTTTATAAAAGTTCTACATGCAGAGAAGACATTACAAATATATTTGAGAGCAATTTATTTATGACCGTTATTTAAAATGTAAGCTTTAATATTGAAATGCTGCCGTCACCCTAAACTTTCTAGTAACATGATCGCCATCTAGGAGCGTATTGTGTGTTTTGTTTTGTCATGTTATCAGTAGGGCAAATATTGAAAATAATTGCTTGTTTTCTAATCAGTTCTAGATAGTTCGCCGGTGCGAGAGGTGCACACTGAAAGCATTATGGCCGAACCAAATCTCAATGAATCTCTAACATATATATATGCTTCAGCAGTCCTTGGCAGAACCAAGCCTAAATTCCCGCATTTTCGAGATTTTTAAAATCTCTTCATTTTACTGCAAAAGTAATTAAAACGGGTCCAAAATGTAAATTCTGTAACTTTTTTGAAAATAATAAAAATTCAACAATCATTTTACAAAAAAAAAGATGAAAGATGAAAAAAGATTTTTTTACTCAAAATATTTATGTATACATATTATAAATGCATTGGTATTATACATATGTTATGTATAAATATTTCAAACTCAAGTTCTAGGCAATGCCCCTTAAATATCCCGTACAACTTTTTTCTTCTTTTTCGTCCGTCGATCAGATTTTCGAAGACCTGTTTGTATTGAGTAAACTCATTTGCCTGCATGAACAGTGAATCAAACACTTTTCTATACAATGAAATCCAGAATTGATATTAATTTTTGAGGCAAGGGTAATAATTCGCGCGTACCATTGTCTCAAAAATTAATAACAATTCGAGATTTTTTTTTTCTAGATGTTTGCTGTTCGAGATATTTTTTTCGAGATTTTGGTTTCGAGATTTTTTTCCTTCGAAATTTTTGTTTTCGAGATTTTTTTTTCGAGATATCGTGGTAAACCCTAAATCTAGTTACTTACGTAGTTGGCGCTACAGCTCGAGGTGAACCTGGGCCTCGCAACCATTTGTGTGTGCGTGTTATATTTTTGCACGAATGGAAGGGACCTACAGTTTTTTGCCGACTCCGAACGGCGAGTTGAGAAGCTCAATCGTGACAAATGATACTCTTTGATGCTTGTCAGACATTCGAAAGAGGTGGGCACTGTGAAAAACTTTTTTAGGTGTTTGCGGCGGGATTCGAACCCAAGACCGCTGGCTCAGTAGTCCGACGCACTAACCACTTGCGCTACGGTGCCCCTAAATCTAGTTATGTGTGCGATATTTGTAAAATTCCATAACGTGGAAAATGCAATCAGTCAAAAGCAATTATTTGTCATGATTGTAGTAAGAAATAAGAAACTTTTTGTTAATAAAACACGTTAATATGATTATATTTTAGTTTGTTCACTGATTGATTAGCACTTTTAAATGACTTACTATATCAAAGTCTATATTTTTATTGTATGGGGTCAAATGACCCTTGCCGTCTTTCTTGGTAAGTAGATTTTCCCGTCTTTCTAGTGTTAATTAACAAATAGAAACATAAATTCCGACTCTCTCATTGGAGAAATGTCCAAGGGCTCAGACAAGCCAAACTGTTAAATTAGCATCGTACCCATCACTGCGAACTTCTAAACTACAATAAGAAGGGTATTAGATATCTAAGAAACTTCCCCTCTGGTCATTGCCAGTTATGATACCACCTTAACAAGTAAGGCTTGTCTAGCTAGATCAATTGTCGACGTGGTCGAGCACGTGCTTTGTGATTGTTCGGCACTTTTCGGGGTTAGACGGCGTACCCTACATAAAGAACTCCTAAAACCTTATGATTTAAAAAATTCGTCAACCAAGGACATACTAGCCTTTATTAGAAAGGTGGTTTGCCTCTTGGACTAATTATGTAGAATCCTACGATACAAAAGATCTTTTAGGTCGGAGTATCTGGCAGGATCACTCCCTTAAACAAGTACCGAATGATTATATGAATAAGTCAATTTTGACAAAAAAAAAAACACATGTGTAGCTCTATACCTTTTTCTCAATCCTTCATGGGTTTATCGAAATATGAAAGGCATTGTGACAAAATAAGCCACATTCTTAAATTGTATCTAACTCCAGAATAGGTTTAACTTTTCATGTCTATAGTCAAAAATTAGCCGGTGGATACAATTTATTTACTCGTCTCCCGTTTCCTCACCCTGTCCTTAGATACACGAATGTTAACTACATATTACAAAACCCTGTTGGATGCATGTTAAGTAATGGGCTTCGACATTACGTCCAGCCGAACACAGTTACACAGAGGGTGATTTGTTATCATTTTGTTGCTGAACCGTTGTTTAAAAGGAGATCAGTATAGGTACACCCTTAATTGAAATATTGACTTGTGTAGTGTAAAATCATCAACAGCTCTCTGGTTCTCAATTCCTGCTCTAACTCCCATTAGCCGTGTCGGTCAATTCCCCAGCAATTGCTAGTTCTCATTTTCTTGTCCAACACATAAATCAAAATACTTGACCACATTTCAACATGCAATATCCTGCCACAAGCAAAGATAAATCATCGATTCACATTTCCTGCAATCTACCACAATGTTCCTTTGTAGACGAGCGTGTGAGTGTCCAAATCACATTGACTTTCTCATAAAAAAAAAAATACAATTAAAATAAATACTATCAATTCCCAGTCCAGATCCAATTTTCTCTCAGTTCAGTGCTACATCCTTTTACCAATTTAATGATGATAAATAAATGTAATTACTTTTGCGGTCAGCACTCGGACTCATCCTTTCACTTCCCTCCGAGCCGACCCCATTCTTTCAGCCACAAATGAAAATATTGAATACAGACCAAAAAAAGGAAAGAAATGTTCATGTGTACTACATGTCCTGGCAAAATAAAAAAAAACATGAATCAAGGATCAGGGGAAATGTTTCATAACCATTTAAAACATATTTCGAAACGCTGCTAGAGCATGTCCTTAAGACTTAATCCTGACAAATTTAATTAACTCCCACCGTGATTGCGCGTGTGTGTGTTTGTGTTTTCCAAATCATCCTTCCTGTCATCATTATCGCGTTTTACTTCATTAAATTAGTTGAAAAACATTAAAATTCCGATGATGGGCGTGACAGTGGGATGCGTACAGAGATACGGGGGCTATGTTGTTTTTGCACCCGAGATGGTAAGAGGAAATTACTGGAATTTTAACGCGTGTTCCAATGACTTTCGTGTAATATGTACGGTGCGTGGGTGATTATACATTTTTTTTTGTTTGTTTGCTTCCGCATCCTACGCCCTTCAACTGATACCCGTACTTGTTTACGAATGTCCTTATTTTATTTTTTGTTGGTATTACATTCGACGAGCTACGAGTAAACATAACGAGCGATTTATTGCCAGTACAGTTGTCCTTGCGAATATTTCAGTTGCATGAAAAAAATAAGGACTTTCTGTGAATGTAATGTCGCTCCTTGATTTATGAATTCAATTCAAAAGGACATAAATCTCATCAATGGTTATTGCGAGTGGGGGCCATTGAACTGAATTACACTCGGTCGGTCAAAATTATGAACGGGTGGACATGTGAGGGCATCGGGACACGAGGGACATTCAAACATATTGTCGATTGGAGGTCGTGTTGTATCGATAGCAGAAAAGCAGTTCGTTTTGATTGCTGAACCATATCAAAACTATTATGAGTATAATATTTGTTAGTGATGGCCTGGGAAATTGTATCGAAAGGGGGGAGTGATTTTGATTGAACGCATTGTAGTCGAATTGATTTATATTTTACGATTGTTACCCTAATGGGGGTGTATTTCGGTTTCCTTTCTGCGCGATTGTATATCGAATTAACTTTGAACTCGGCGCTACGCTGCGAATGCCTCATAAGTTTTTGATTGATCGTAGTTTAGCCATTTTGTATGGATGATTTGATGGGCAAAATGGCGAACAATTGGAAATGGAGCAACGAAATGAGGGTTGCAGTGGGGCGGGGTGAAGCTGAATTTATGTTTAAATGATTTTTGTGATTTAACGTAAAGACCGGAGGCCTATTATTACTAAAGGGGAATATTGAAATTCAATGTTTTTTGTTAATTTTCTCATGTCTCATCCTTGATTTTTTGTCGGGGAAGGTACACCCTACTGGAGAATTCGGACTCTCAGACTGGTTCATTATACATTTAGATAGAGAATCTCACTTACTTAGTTACTTAGTTGGCGCTGCAGCTCGAGGTGAACCGGAGCCTGCTTCTCGCAACTATTTGTGTGTGCCAGTTATATTTTTGCACGAATGGAAGGGCCCTACAGTTTTTTGCCGACTCCGAACGGCGAGTTGAGAAGCTTAATCGTGACAAATGATACTCGCTGATGCTTGTCAGGCATTCGAAAGAGGTGGTACCGTGAAAAAACTCTCTTAGGTGTTAGACCCGGCCAGAAGTTGAACCCGGGCAGCATTGCGTGGTAGTCCAACGCACTAACCAACACGGCCACGGCGACCACTCTCACTTCAATGTGTCGCCGATTTTTCCGGCCGACAGGAATGGGTAGCATTGCATTGGAGATCTACACGGATGGATGATATAGGAGCGGGTGTCATCTCAGGCTAGCTCAGCCTGAACTTTAAGACTGTGATGTCTTCCAGCCGGAGGTGAGGGCTATTCCTGTAGCCGCTGAGTGGCTGCCGATGAAGTCAATGTACAACAATCAACATTCTCTTCTTACACCGATGTGCTGGGTTCCTGAACAAAGTGATATTCTAGGTTACTGCGAAACAGATAAGCTAGCCAGAAAAGGTAAAATACTGGGACTATTACCACAGTAAGTGAAACCTACATATGTATGTACCAATAGAAATAATAAGATACTAGATTTCTACACGCATACACTGCAACAAGTTAATGAAAGATGGCGTTATCTTGATACGTGTAGTCAGACCAAGACAAGCAGACAGACCTCTGCAAAACCGACGCAAAACTTACAGCCTGCTAAAAGTTAGCAGACCACATTGACAGGCATTCTGAAATAGGCAGACACGCCAGCAGACAGACAGACAGACAGACAGACAGACAGATAGACAGACAGATAGATAGATAGATAGATAGATAGACTGACATACAGACAGACATACAGACAGACAGACAGACAGATAGAAAAACAGACAGACAGACAGACAGACAGATAGGCAGACAGGTAGACAGACTGACAAATAGAAAAAAATATGGAAATTAAAGTTGAAAAATAGAACATCAGTGATTGCTTTCTACAAGCTATCATACCCGAATAACTATGTGGGCGGGCAAATTTGGAAAAGATAGGTGGAACGAAGCGCATCAATTATCATCAAAAGTAAATTTCCTACATCTTTTCAATGAGTTGCATTTCGTCCGTTCATTAAGGACCTTAAAGTTAACTCTACCCTGCTTTAATTATCTTAATTCCTCTCGCCTGTTTTTCGTCCATGCCATTAGATTATGGAACTCACTGCCCTTGAATATCAGGGGTATCCCAAACGCTGTATACTTTAAAAATGCAATCTTTTCACACTTCTCTTCTGCAACATTAAACCCTTAATTTTCATTCCTTAATCTTTTGCTATACTAATATGCATTATTCTTATTTCTTCCTAAGTTCTTCTCTCTGTTTTTCTTTTTTTGCTCACCTTGTATACTACTTAATTAGTTATTACGTCATTATCATATCTCATAATATATATCTACTACACAATATGAATCTGTATCCTAAGTTTAATAACGCTAAGTAATATAAAAGACTTGTCCAAATGTACAAACCTTTTTATAACGATAAATTGAATTGATAAAATTGAATTGAAAAAAAAAAATGTTTGAGCTTGTGCTGTGTGTTGCGCACTGCTCAAAAATTAACAACACCGAGGACAAGGCTGGTGCTTGCCAAAGCTCTGGTTATTCCTGTGCTAATTTATGAATGTGAAATCTTCTGTAATTGTGATGATGATAGTAAAAGGAAGCTTTAAATAGCATTTAATAGCACTATCCGCTATGTCTACAGTCTCAGAAGTTTTGACTACATCTCACATTTGGCAAACAAAATGCCTTTTCAGGAACACGTCAAGTTTCGGGACCTCATTATTCTTTTCAGTATTACAAAACTAAAGCAATCGACATACATAATATGTATCTCTGCAATAAACCAACAGATCTCCTTTTTTAATTCTTACACAATTCACTTGCCAAACATTTAAAAAAACACTTCAATTCAATACAACCAAAAATCTCAATCATCAGAAATCAGAACACATTCGTTCATTTTAGTATTGGATAGAGATAGAGAGTTTTGGAGAGCACACGAAATCAATTCTGTTTAGAGAAAACCGAGAAAAAAGCACTTCAGCAGGACTTTGTAAGCGCATACAAAGAAGCTCGAAGCGCTTACTGACTATATGACCCTCCATTTCGTAGTTATTATATGATGTCCGCAGACGTATGCGCTGACGGCAAGATCCGTATTGAGCGCAACTACCGTGCTTCAAAAGAAGGCAATGGAAAACACTTGCGCTAACATTAGTATGAAGCGCTGCTTACGTGCTTCAGAAGGAGGCACTGGAAAGCATAGTTCAAGTTCAAATTTTAATAAGACAATTTTTTGTTTCTCAACCTTTTATATAAAAGTTTTATTGAAAAAAAGAGTCTCAAAAAAAATTGAAGCTATTGCATTTAATTCAATACAGTTTTTCCTGTATACACTTTTTCTTGAATGCACTTTCTCTTTAAAATTGGAAAAACAACAGAATGTATCTATTTTCCGCAAAAAACACTTCAAGAAAGACCCTATGTTGATAGAATTAAATTATCCATAAAGAAAAATGTTGCAGCTGCTGTCTAGAAAATATGACCTTCTAAAGAAATCGCTTTGTGAGCATTCAATACGATTTTAACATAGAAGTGCTTACAAGCAGCTTCCGCCGGATATAAATAAATACAGGGTTTTGCAACAGGGACGCTACAAAAGTAGAGCGACAGGGACAGCAAACGACGCCATATTTCTTGCCGCTCTTTTGCCATTTCTCTTCAGTAAGGTTTGCCATTTCATGATGGAAAGATATACGAGCCAACAACGAGTCGAAATTATTAAAATTTACTACCGAAATTCGGAGTCAGTGGCCTCAACGTTAAGAGCGCTACGTCCAATTTATGGTCGTCATAATCGTCCTAGCAGATCAACAATTGAGCGTCTAGTGGAAAAATTTGAATCCACAGGCACAGTACAAAATGTTCCCGTGCCAGTGAGACGAAGAAGTGCCCGTAGTGTCGAGAATATTGCTGCCGCTGAGGCTTCAGTTGAAGAAAGCCCAAATGTGTCTCTCACACGTCGTTCTCAAGCGTTGGGCATCTCTGTGACGTCGTTGTGGTGAATTTTGCGAAAAGATCTTGGCCTACATCCTTGCAAGATCAAATTGACGCAAGAACTGAAGCCGCTTGACCACCAGAAGCGTCGTATGTTCGTGAATTGGGCTGAGCAACAACTTGAAAATGATTCGGATTTTCATCGAAAAATCATCTTCAGCGATGAGGCTCATTTCTGGCTGAATGGCTTCGTCAGTAAACAAAATATGCGGTATTAGTCAGGCAGCAATCCACACGTACTCCATGAGTCATCATTGCATCCCGAAAAAATTACGGTTTGGTGTGGTTTATGGGCCGGCGGCGTCATTGGGCCGTACTTCTTCCGTGATGATCAAGACCGGCACGTTACTGTGAATGGGAATCGCTTCCATTCAATGATAATCGAATATTTTTGGCCCCAATTGGATGATATGGACTTGAAGGACATGTGGTTCCAACAGGACGGCGCCACAAGCCACACAGCGAATGTCACAATCAATTTATTGGAAACCAAGTTAGGAGAACGTGTTATCTCACGAAATGGTCCAGTCGCTTGGCCGCCTCGGTCGTGCGATTTGACGCCGTTAGACTATTTCCTGTGGGGCTACGTCAAGTCTATGGTCTATGCCAACAAGCCAGTGACGATTGATGAACTTCGTACGAATATCTAACGTGAAATTGCAGCAGTATCGGCCGATTTATGCTTGAAACCCGTTGAAAATTGGGTTCAGCGTCTGGACTTCTGCAAGCGTGCCCGTGGTGGCCATGCAAAAGAAATCGAGTTCCATACATAATGGCATTGAACGTACTTTCACAGGAATTTCATTGATATCCAACACCGTTTTTGTTTTATTTAAAAAAAACTTTTGTAGCGCTCTTATTGAAAAACCCTTTATATGGTAAACGCTTATACACTGCATCCTATGGAAGTGCTTACTTTTTTTTCTCACTGGGTATGAACAGTAAGCCCACTAACTAGATTATTGATAGCCGTCGCGTCTAAAGGATGTTATTGAAAGAAGTCCCTTATTCGATGTAAATTTTGTACTACCTGCTTTCACAAAGCTTCCTAGAGTTATAAAGAGTAAGCGCTTACTCTCTGCATACTTGGGTAGCGCTTACTATTTTTCCCGCTGGAATTTTAATAGTTGTGCACGTATTAGTTTTCTATCCCATTCATCCTCGCAGTAAAAGATATTCTTCTGGTTTGGTTGTACAATATTGTAATTCTCTTTCGTTTATTTTATTAAAGGAAACCGAACCGGTCATATGAGCGAGAAAAGTATTGGTTTTTGTGAACGATTGATTTGTGTTTGTGTGAATGGGTCAAAATGATCGAATCAATTACGATTGACACAGCTCTAGTATCCATACGCTTTTCCACCTGGATTCTACGAAGACGTTTCCTTTCTTTGCCTTTTTGCATTCTAAACCGAACGTATATGATGCTCGCAAAACTCTGTGATGTATACGTAACATTTTCTAGGAGCTATCAATCAAGAGGTTTTCCTTTAAAACAAGATACCATATCATCTTCTGGTGTCCCTACTAACCCATAGGTCTTTTCTACCACTCAAAATGTAATTCACTTCTTATGCCGCTTTTACATAGATGATTACTCAGGTCGGTAGTGTGCTTCTGCTTATCTTAGAAGTGCAAGGAGCGATAGCACATGGATTGCTACGAATCCTTGTAAAGGCTCAGAACGAAGAATGAATACAATGTTTTGCTAATGCTACTTCCGGTTTAAGAACCTAACCATTTTAACCTGCAGAAGTTGCTGTACTTATTTGTTAAGTCAACCGTCCATATATAGCTTAGCTTCGCTTCTGCAGTCTCGTAATATAGTCTCTACTTAAATATGTAGCTACAACTTTGTTTTTAATGAGTGCACTTCTTAAGTCATTCCAAAAACGACCGACCCCCCCTACAATGTTTAGTAAAAGTCCAATTGCAAATAAATTTCTGATGAATCGATTTCTGTGTCGTAACTTCATTCATTCCGTTAGTCAAACCACAGGTATTCCATCAAAACCAACCCCTAGCAAACAATCAAACTGTGCTGTAAAAAAAATAAATAAATATAAAACCCCAAACACTCCTAATCCTGGCCAAGTAGGAAAACCATCGCAAATTCGGATCACAACTGCTAACAATGTCCCCCTGGTCATAGAACACTTGTCACACTGAACTTCAACTCATACCGACGAACACCACCGATACACATGAAAGGAAAAAATATTATAAAAAATGCTCCTTCAAGAGTTAAATAAAACTACCGTTACATATCCTCCCGAGGATAAAACACACAAAAATTGGCCAACAAAATTACATGACATTGCAAAACCAGGAGGTACACATACGTACATACACGAGTCTAAAGACCACAGCATTACTTTCCGTTTGTACCGAAACAACGCCGCCCCGGTTAGAATTTGGAGGCAGTCAGAAACAGAAGCGACATTTGTACACGTACTATATGAGGAGATTGTGCCTGCGGATGTATGAAAATAAAAATCCCAACTGCGAAAAACAAAGTAAATATTAGGTCCAATAAAATGGCCCCGGGAGTCAGCCCGGAAAAAAAAGGAATCGTTCGCGCACCGCCATCAAGCGGTTCTTTTCATCTCGTTTTTTTAAAAAAAAAAGCCTTTCGTCCTTTAACGAAATTAACTATCGGAATTAAATTCATTTCGAGTCGAACTGGGAATCTTGTATCACCTGAATGGATAAATGAATTATTAAAAGAAATTCAAATATCCAGTCACGCGCCTGTTAGCACATTTTCCAACCAATCATGCGTGTAGGTCGTCCTTAATTAATAATCAAGCGAATTTCATTTGCGTAGCTGTGTGCCAGAAAATTATTACTAATGCATTTGCGGGACTTATTGGTTATTTAATGAGGAAGATGCTTCGCTTCACTACGTGCTAAGTGCCACCGTTTGGGTCAGCTTTTGTGCCCTGCTCTTGCCTACGGGATGAGATTTTATGATTTTTTGATGACAATCCTGTTTGGGGATCGCACGAATAGATGCGATTGTTGTGATTATTATTATTTTATGGGCCTGCAATAAAATGAGCTTTCACATGGGAATTTGGAAAGCAATAATCAAGAAAATGATTCTGAACTTTTACGTGTGCTTAGGAATTTTTATTCGAGGAATTTTGCTAGTTTTACGAGATTAGAATAGAAACGAAATTGTATTGTGAGCAGGATGCGGGGGAGGGGCTGTGTGTCCAACTATAGTGGTCGAATAACTAGTGCAATTGCTTTGATTTTGGTCTCATGAGGTACCTATCTGGAAGTATAGAACGAAAAAAAAAAATGCGAACTTAGCTGTAATCGTGGACAAAGGAAGAAGAGTTTGTGAAAAGGAGGAGATATTGATATACAGTGGAGGTCGCTTATAACGACCTCGCTTATTACGACCGTTTTCCTATCAATTGGTTGGTTTCTTTATATTTTGAGATATTCTACCGTCGCGTCGGATATAACGTCGTCGGATATAACGTCGTCGTGTATATCACGACGGTTCAGATATAAGTACCAATTTTCGAGAAAAAATAATCGATTTCGTCGCTTATAACGACGAAGTGAGAGAAAATTTAGAAAAAATTACATACCCATTCACGTATATGCATATGTATGTACATATGTGTGTACGTTATTCTGAATGTTTCTTGTTCATTCCAGTGATTTTACACAATTTTTTAGTGTTTTTTTTGCGCCTGTGTATCTGTTGCATATTATTATTATCGCCAGGATAGCTGATCTTAGTTCTAGAGTTTTGTGTATTTATTTGATGATGATAAAAATCATTTTTTAATAAAAAATTAAGTTTAAAAAACTAAAACGCGACTACAGGAAAAACCAAATAAAAAGTACGAAACAAGATGAAACGAAACAATGATTTTCAGAGTACAGCTTTAACTTCAAGTCGCCTGCCGCTTTGTCCAACGAATGCGTTATTATATAAAAACGTTAATTTAACGGCATGCGACCACGGCTTTACTCTGAAATGCATTGTTTCGTTTCATGTTGTTTCGTACTTTTCATTTGGTTTTTCCCGTAGTCGGGTTTTAGTTTTTTAAACTTAATTTTTTATTTATGACTTTTTAGTTTCAAAAAATATGTAGTGTATGTATAAGTAAGCAATGCCGTGTTCTACTTGTCAAACCCATTCATTTGATACCCATATTAAGGAGGTAGTACAGATAACAGAAATCCGCAATCTTGGGATAACCGCCATATTGAATTTAGAATGAAGTCATATCGTATTGCATTCTACTCGCCAAACCCTTTCATTTGATACCCATATTAAGGATGTAGTAAAGTTAACAGAAATCCGCCATTTTGGGGGCGTCCGCCATATTGAATTTAGAATTACCTCATATCGTTTTGTATTCTACTCGCCAAACCCTTTCATTTGATAGTGGTATCAATGCAGTTGTAAAGACTAGTCGGGCAAAAAAAAAAAAAAAAGAAAAAGAGGTAGTACGCCATTTTGCTTGGTGCGCCCGCCATTTTGAATTTTTCTGTGACGTCACATAGCCTAGGACACTCCCCGAATCGAGACAAATCCAATATCACCTCATTTGTTGAAATCGGTCCCATAGTTTCGGCTGTACGAGGTGACATCCTTACATACATACAAACAAACAAACCCAGCCTGTTAAAATCATAACCCTTCCTCTGCGTAGTCGGGTAAAAACAAGCTTTAATGAACTTAAAAGCAAAAAATTACATTTTTCCGAGACACCAGTATGTGACTATTAATTAAAGCGGACATCTCTATCGAACCCCAGATTCATAATATCATGCCATATCAGTTACGCTTTACGTTACGTTATACGGTTTTCTTTGTGTGGTTTACTTTTCTTTTGAGATCTGTACTTCTATATCGGCTACATACTACATTATAAGCTGTAAGTGCCTTGCGAAATACGTTTCTATTCTAAGATTTCCACTACTTATACGGCTTAGCATTAAGTTACGTAACACGTTTTGACAGTTCTTTTATCCAAAGTCCTTACCAGTTAATCGATTACTATTTGCTCTTGTTCTTTGCTAAGTTCGAAGTTCTGCGATAATGAAATGGTAATTCATACAAATTGTGATTACGTATGAAATCGTCCTTGTCCGCGTATTAACACCGTTTCACTTCAATTCGCATCGAACTTCATGTCCAGCAATAAGCCGCTTAATTTATTTTATCAAACTAAAAGTATCTAGCGATACAGTGGAGATTCAACAACTTTCCTTAACTGCGAACAGATGTCGTTTGTGGTTGCATTTGTTAGCGCGGACGCGCTGCTATCCTGTCTCGTACACTTGAACCATACTTCTTAGTGGATTTCCAAACATTTTCATGAATAAATTGCGGTGAGTGTGCAATTTGGTTCGCTGTGTATCGGCAGCTGTCGAGTTTACGCTATCAAATTGCTTACACCCTTCCAAAAATCGTGCGACCATCAGGATTGCATTGGCAAACTTTCCGAGTGGCATTCGTTTAAGCAGAAAATTACTTGTTTCTCAACAACACGCTTGGTTCCCTATTTGAAACTATACCAGTAGCACTATGCTATGTCAATGGTGCTGCTGCTACAGGACAATCATGGCTGTGTTGTCGCGACGCATTGTACGCCAAGTATGAACACGGTTTAGCATTTTCCAAACCATTGTTGAGCATAAATTAGATGGCAGACGGTCGAAAATATTTTTAAATGTCACATCCTGTTGCAAAACAGGATCGTTTCAAGGATTTGGTTATAAACTACGCGATTGGTGGGGTGAGAGGTGAAACTTTGGACGTCGGAGTAGGTAGGCACTGGTTCAGTTTTCGGTTCGTGGTGGATGACAAACTGTCATTTGGCTGTGGTTGCTGGTGCTGATACAATAACACCACAGAGGTGGATACGTGCTAATGTGAAACTTTGTTTCTTTTTTCATGATTTTCACATCACATGTGATACAAATTGGTCAGTTAAACACGTCCAACACTCGAAATGAATGTGGTCATCGAAGTCACTCGGACAACAAGAATTAATTTCAATCAAAATTATGAAAATAAATCGAATGGAAATCGAATGCATGTGGGTAGATATCGGTTAAGTTAAAAGTCATTTAGATTGCCTTAGCTTAAAGGGTATTGCAAAGGATATAGTGAGAAGTTTCAAAAAGGGTAAAGTCACCGAACTAAAGGCCAATTTGACTACTCGGTAATAACTCACTTTTCAAATTTCACTTTCAAAATCACAAAAAAAAAAAAACAATTTTATTCACATTTTATACACCCAGCCATTCCGCTTTGTCAAATGAATGCCTACTTGCATGCATTCCAAAGTAGTAGTATTACGGCGAATCCAACGACACTTTATTTGTTGAAATCGGTTCAGTAGTTTAGACTGTACGTTTGGGATTTTACACGTAAAGAATTTTTTGAGTTCTTTACGTTAAACAACTGAACACGTAATTTCAAAAGCTTTCAGTAAAGTTATGGGAACTATCGAATGAATAAGAGCAGAGTGTAGACTATCGATAGTTAGTAACTGAATGATTTCAACTAACGAAAAGTATTATTTATGCGGTCATTCTGCATCCCTGTCACGGCATTTACAAAACTAGCATGAAAGCTTAGCATACCTACATACGAAACAACGAGCGTCCTTGATATACATATCTCAGAAACATGCGTGCGATGAGAGATGATAATTATTCAAATACAGTGCTATTCGAAAAATTTTGCTCAAACCTTGTCTTACTTCTTCGGATGGCAGTTCTTGGAATTTGTGAGAGCTACGATGGTTTTTACACTAGGTAGCAAAATATCGTTCAATTAGTGAACGAAAATCGATGTTATTATGAATTATAGGTGCATTTAGCTTGTGATAGCCGTCCAAAACGAAACAAAGTGATTAAAAAAACAAAATATGTATAGGAAAAATCATTTTCGATAGCAAATCTAATAATTTGAGTCTGTCACGTCTAAATTCTACGATTCTGTCAAATTTCTGAAATATCTAATGTTGTTTAACGAACTCTAGCATGCCAGACCATGACTACCAGCAGAAGGAAAGCTCCGAGAGGGCAAAAAAGAATACCTCAGTGGAAGATCGTTTTTTGGTGCTACAAAGCCGTCGGTGTTAGTTCAAGACTTCAGTGGATATTAACCCTTCTGTCAATGACTAGGTCTGGCCAGACCTTTCGAACTTTCGAAGCCATTTTTTTCTAATTAATTATGTAGTTATCTTTATCAAATTTCCTGACTTTGTCAGCATTCATATTTTTAATGATTTAGTGTAGACAAAATTTTTTAGATGTAAGTGGGTGCAAAAAAGATAAGGATTTTCTAAAACAACCCCTAGAGTCAATGGAATAGGTCTGGCCAGATCATGTATAGAAGAACCTATTTGTTTCCTATTTCTTTCTGCATAAGTCTGTCAGATAATTAGTTTTGTTAAACGCTTCAAAAATGAACAAAATATGTAATTTATTATTTTATTTAGAACATATTTATTGTCGTGCCCAAATACATATGTACACGAGTATTTATTACCTTAGGTTTTCCGCTAATTACTGATGTTTATGGCGTTTACATCCAGTTACTTAAGCAATTCCTATTTTATTGTGAATCAGAAAGCTGTAAACTAAGGCGAGAAGGTGCTGATTGCTTCCTGACCGTAGTCGCCTAGCATAATCTACTATCTTTGGATTTTCGGATAATGTCGCAGTAGTGTCTTATGTGCCGAAAAAATATAAGCCATTGATTTTACTGTCAAAACTTCATTACGACGCAGAATTTGTTGGAGAAACAAGAAAGCCACAAGCTATTCTGTTTTACAACAAACACAAAATAGGCGTGGACGTCATGGACCAAATGTTGGGAGAATATATGCACATGCAAACCATAGACAAACCGATGGCCATTATTTTTTTTCTACAGCATGTTGGATATCACAGCATTGGCATCTTTCATAATTTATAAAAACGTAAATAAAGTGAGAGCGAACAGAACCAATGCACATCGACAGTTTCTGCATTCTTTGATTGAGCAGTAAGTTACCCCTCAGATCGAAGGAAAGATGAACAATCCAAAGAGTGTTTTCCGTTCGAAATGGCATCGAATCAAAGTATTCTACAACCTAGTGGTAGCCAGATATCAACGGTCCAGAAAAAGTAGTGCAGAATTTCCAAAGTAAACAACCCAACACAAGGGAAAACCAGATTTGTATGCAATACATGCGAAGAGCCGGTCTATTTACAACACAGTATTCTATTACATAAGTGCCATAAGTGTGTAAATCAACAAAATACTTTGTAATATCACTATTATGCATACAAACAGCTTTTAACCAGAAACAAAATAATAACATGTCCAAAATAACAAAAAAAATTAAATTTTTTCATTGTATTATAATAATTTCCATATAAAATGTATGAAGGACCTATCCCATTGATGGGAAGGTGGCAAAACATCCATTGACAGAAGGGTTAAATCAAAGCTCACTGCTGGTACTGTCATTTTAATTTACTAACTTAAATGCCATTGAAAAAACAAGATTTTACTTCCTCACATTGACACAATTTTCATCAAAGCCCCACGCAAGACATATAGCTCAATACGAACAGAAATATAAAGCAAAAAAAGGACCAAAAAAAAAGGATAATCAAATTCCTGTGCCTATACCAATTGGATGAAAACAAAATAAATTCCCCAATTGATTGCGTCGGCGATTTGTGCCAGCCTCAATGCTGCTCGTTACTTTTAGAACGGATAAGGACTCTGATGGCAAATACTCGTAATCACCCGAACAACCCCTAATGGCCACCACCTCTCGACAGCAAGATGAATTGCAATTTAATTCGATTTTCCTGCCATTACATACCTTGATCGTATCAATCCTCCGGCGCGGTCGGACCACACTCCTTCCTGGCATACAAGCGCATTACAATTGCTCACCACCTCCGCCGCACCGCAACGGAAATATTTCGTATTGCGTTAACGCGGGCCTTCCGTTGTAAAATTCACGAGTAAGAACTTTTTTTTTCCTTTTTATCCTTTTTTTTGGGTGAATTGGTCCTGCCTTGTATTGGCTTTTTGAAATATAAATTTTGTATGAATAAAAAGGTGGATGTTTCCTTTTCTTTGTTTTTGTGGAACTCTCGTTCATCGATTGTTTGCGCGAATCCGGGTGTAAGTATTTATCTCTCTTCACAAATCCGCTGCCGCCGCCGCTAGTCATCAATGCGGAATCCGCGCTGGCATATTATCCTTCTCCAGCCGACGATAAAAATAATAAGACAAATGGGTGCGCTTAGCGGCGAACAGCGAAGTGGATATGTCGAGGATTTTGTTCTGTTGTGGTCTCGGTTACGGTTACGGTTTTGGCATCATCAGCATTATGGCAAAGAGGCCGCCGCCTCAGCATATCCTTGAAGGGATGTTAATTTGAAAAGAAATTCAAAAAAAACACCCTCAGCTCCCCGTTTCTTCGGCATCGAGGCAGCATAAGTGGATGAAGTTTTATTTTCACGGGACCAGGTGGCCTTTGTTTCTTCCAACGAGCCTCACAACCTTCTTTTGTCGGCTGTGATGCCGTGAATTATTAATTTCTTCTTTCTTTTTTAACTCAAAGTAATTTTTTTAACCTTACATCGGGGTGATGGATCATAGCGCCGCGGCGCTACGCCGGAGGAGTGGGGGAAGCCTTTCATTATGTGGCTAAGGAGTTCATTAGCTACGCTGCGGTTTTGGTTGTTTCGTGGTGTTATGATGCGGATGATTTTCTTGTCGCCGTATGGGTGAGGGTAGGGAGTTAATAAATTATCAAAGCTTTCAAGAAATGTGTCTTTTGCGCAAGAATGTCGAGCTGCAGGGTGCACAGTTCACAAAGACAATGAAAATTGTAATTAATGTACTCCCCGGTGTGCTTTGTATCATTTAGCGAGGAAATTAGTTAATATTCTGAGGTTTGGGGTTAGGATGTGGTCAACAACATGTTGGGAGTTGTTGCAAATTAGATTTTCGTGTAAAACTTAACGAACTTAATTGAAAAATCTTCTGCAGTCTTGGGCAATTCTTCTGGCAGCTGTCAGTTTTAGGAATACTGAAGAATGTTTTGGTAGAATGGAAAATTTCAATAACCTGTGCGGTTGGCTTAGCTCTCCAAATTCGTATCTTGTGAGGAAAAATAAAGAAAGGGCATAGAGTTGATTTGCTATAAATAACGACTGGATGGCAATAGAATTCTGCTTACATTATAAAATACGTACCAACAACGCCCGTAAAAGGTAAGAGCAACGATGTTATTAGCCAAATTGATCTACCAAAGAAAAACAGATGCCGTCATAGGGTGATTGCATGTAATGTCGGCTCCCTCTAGTAGTCGGCCGCCGCGTCATATATTGAAGCATAACAGTAAATGCGTTTGTGGATCACACACACAGACATTTTTTTCCAATAGCCTAACGTTTCTTCTGTCTGTGTGCAAAGGGTTGGTGTAATACAACAAACGGTTTCTGCACAATAATTGTCACTTTGATTCAAGTTCTTACGAGTGGTAATTTTTGTGAATTTCACTAAGAAAAAATAGTGGGAGTGAACTGCGTAAACTGTTACAATCAGTAAAGTATTGAGGGGAAAGTATATAATTTGATTTATTTAGGGTTATTTATAGTTTATTGTTCTTGTTTCTTGCACTAAAATATAATTAAAAACTTTTTTTTTAATAAATACAGAGGGGGCCGGCATTAGGAGACATTTTTACTATGATTCTTCTAAGCTCCCCCCCAGCCGACTAGTCGGCCTCATGAATGAATGGTGGCCGGCTAAGGAGACTGGTGTTTATTATGTCGGCCTTTTATGTTTTAGATGAAAAAAGGATAGTAGATACCTATAACGGATCCAATGGCTCCTAAAAGGCTGGAAATACATCTAGGATCAGTCCTGGAAACGACGAGGAGACGATTATCGTTTTGTTTGTGTTCAGTGCCCAACGTAAAATGTCATCTCCATTAGTCGTTCTTCCATATGTGCCCCTGCGTTAAGCTGTGGTCAAAAGCACCCCAGACATATGGATTTTAGAAATGTCAAGGAGTGGCTGGATGCGATTCAAGACGTTTGTTGAGTACGTGGCCAAACGTTCCTGACTTGCTAACTGAAAATAACATCAAACGGCTTGTATTGTTTCCGGTCGGTGGTTATAACTTACTTACTTAGTTGGCGCTACAGCTCGAAGTGAACCTGGGCCTGCTTCTCGCAATCATTTGTGTGTGCGTGTTATTTTTGCATGAATGGAAGGGACCTACAGTTTTTTTGCCGACTCCGAACGGCGAGTTGAGAAGCTCAATCGTGACAAATGATACTCTTTGATGCTTGTCAGACATTCGAAAGAGGTGGGCACTGTGAAAAACTTTTAGGTGTTTGCGGCGGGATTCGAACCCAAGACCGCTGACTCAGTAGTCCGACGCACTAACCACTTGCGCTACGGTGCCCACTCGGTGGTCATAAGTCTCATCTAATTATGGAACTGAGCGACTTTTTTAGAATTAATGATATAGTTTTATATGAACTTTTGCTAAATACGACTCACATCACCCAACCAGCCGATATTGGTGTTATTAAAAAAGGCCTAAAATAGAATATAAGAAGACCGTGCATTCCTGTTAACGCAGGTTAGACTGTTACGAAGTTAAATAGGTATAATTTAGATCATATACGTGCTATGTTGAAAGACATAAGGAGTTATTGAAGTGGCTTGTTTTCTTTTTTCGTTATTTTTTCGTTGTTTTATTGTTTCATTAACTAGGGAGTAAGTACCTACTTTATATTGTGTTTAATTAATTTTTAATATAAGTAAATTTTTTTTTTGAAATTAAAATATTCGTAATGGTTTTTATTAATTATTATAAATCGAAAAGTTTCTTAACTTTGATCAATAGAACGAAAACAGAGGACCTAAAAATAAGGGGCTGACTACTGAATACTCAAGTGGCCGACTTCTGAAGCTGAGGGGTCCGAATACTAAAGAAACACACTTTGATTTGAATTTTTGTAAATAGTTTTTTTTCGTGTATGATATCCACTAAAAATGCTTAGCATTCTCCAATATACACATTCCAAATATTCAGTTAAGCTAAATACTCAATTCATTATTTGAATAACAGAATTTTGAAGACCAGTCAAACGTAAAAAAAAGTTAAACGGCCGACTACTAGTGCCATCACCGTCTGTTTATAGACTTTGTTTTTAAATTTCAGAACTAAGACATTGGAGTGGAAGTGATAGACTTCAAATTCAAGTAACTGTCTGCTTCATACAGTAGATGCTCAATATTGTGAATACAGTGATATAGTGAACAATCTAATATATTGAACAACCAATATTTTATACAGGCTAACGTTAACACGTTAACATTAGGAATGCTACCATTTGCTGAAGAGGATATGCCTCTAAAATGGGAGTGCATGCACGATAACTATCCCAAGCACTCCTCGAAAATCTCAAAGCAATGGTTACAATGGAATGGCCCTAACAATCCCCCGATCAAAATCCCAAAGAACACTTGTAGCGCGTTCGAAAACGCAAGATTGGAGTATGTAAAGCCAGAGACATATTCAGCCTTATTTTGAATGAATAGTCAATTCGTTCGATTGTGTCTATTCCTTCGAATGTTTTTGAAGTGAAACTTCTTTAGCCGCGGCAAATTTGCCTGAATCAGATGATAAGTGAAACTCTCCTCTTCTCCAACTTTAACAGGCAGCAAAATCTATACAAAGTATAAATGGAAGTCCCCAAAATGTGGCTAATCTCGAGAATCACTAAACGGATTTAAATTCGGCTTTCTCTATTATCATCTGCATTTCCTGGCAGAATTTATAGGTATATTCTGAATACTCTTTTACTTATAGAAATTGAGAATTCGAGATCGAAGTGGAAGAAAATAAAATTGTCTGTCATTACCCAGCGCTAACTCAACAATGCCTTATTGGATTTAAAACAAGTTTCACTTCTAACGCGCGAGAGTCTCACGCATTTTTTTTTGTATTTTGACATTCGTAGGAATAAAGCTCATTAACGAAAGATGTCATGAAATAAGCTTAAATTGAAAATTGCAAACGTATGAATAATGACAGTATAATGACAGACAAAATAGAAATGATGAATGAACTTTCGTTTCGTAAAATAAACGACTTTTCTCACTTTTTCTCACTTTCGAATGAAAACGAATCTCAAAATGAGGGTGATTATTTCTGAATTATTAGCATAACATCAATCTTTAACAACACTTTAAAAAAAGCTGATTATACGATTATTGAACTTGAAGATCGATTGTTGGACGACTTTATGAGTCCCAACTCCCAATGCAATATTGTTGTAACCTAAGATCGTCCAAGTTGATTTCTTAAGTTTCTGGCCACAAATCGGATATTATGTCTCCGTAGCGCTTTTCATTGACTGTATCGTTATTGCCGTCCTCACCTTTGAAGAAAAATAATCCGATAAAGCCGCCATTCCACTTTCGGCAATAGCAGCAATATTATCGGCTGGCGAGCACGATGATGATTTGTGTTATGAATTAGCATGCCAATTGCCAATCTCGTAAACTAACTTGTTGTCATTTTATACATTATAAACAAAACTATAAGACTAGTAGAGAACGTCATCAACAAATGTCTTTTTCTCCTAAAAGAACCAAGTTTAGATAATTTGACTTGTATGTAACGGTACCATGTATATTTCAAGCGAAGGAAAGGGTGAGAAAACACAAACAAATACAGAATAATGCTATCAAGCGTGTCAAGACTACCAAAGCATGTGGACAAAATAATAGGTGGCCAGGGTAATTTGAAGATCAAAAACTTTTGTTTTTGAAGCATTGCAGCCACCAAAATATGCCAACTATTCGGCCAGGGAATAGGTACTTACATCGCGCAAAGATGATGCCCTAATCACACGCCTGTCCTAGAAAGACCCGTTTAAGTCATTTGGTCTGTCTACTCCAGTCTACTCCAGAACCGTACGAAGCATCTCTTCAGAAGAAGTCCCTGACACGTGCCACTCGCTACCGTTAGACAACGAAGGAAAAGTATGCAGTTCCCCAAGAACATCTGGAATGGATATAAAAAAATATATGGCGAAATATTCTTTAATTGAATGAAACCAATATAAATTTCATAAGACCAGATGGCATTATATGTCAGACATCCAGAAAATGCAGCTAACAAAATTCATTATAGAAGCAATAGCATCAAATATCAAGGCGGGGTGGTACAATGGTTTGTGGGTGTTTTTCCTGGCACGGTATGGGTCCAATATTTTTGATCAAGTAAATCATGAACCAGAATCTGAACATTAAAATATTAGAAGAGGTTATGCTTTCATATGCAGAGTGAGGTATGCTATTGAGATAGCAATTTATGCGGGGTAACGACTCTAGGTAAACGGCGTTTAGAGTTAAAAGGTGGAAACAGGAGCATAACATTGATCTGATGAGCTGGTCCTCCCAATCTCCACAACTGAATCTTGTTGGCGCTTGTAAAAAATACTCATAGTGAAGAAAAATCACAAAATAAAGAAGAACTCTGAAGCAAGATCCAAGAACCTTGGTATGCGATACTCACAGCTACCTGTCGTACTTTGGTAGAATATTTGCCAAAAATAATCCGCGCAGTAGTTAAAAATAAGGGTTATGCCGTATGCCGTATGCCGTATGCTACAAAATACTGACGAAAATCCTTTCGCTATCAAAGGAAAGGCGCTGCGAAATCATGGCCCAGGAAATAAGGCCCCAAAGATCAAAATGAAATGAGTCCCAAAAAAAGGGGACATATTTCACAACGAAATACAGCCCCATTTTGTCCGTGGAAATTATGCCCACAAAAAAATAAAAATAAGCCCAAAAAAATAACTGTAATCCCAAAGTATTTTTGTATTAATATTTTTATATTTGACACAAATGAAAATACACCCCAAAAACTTAAAAGAACATTTTCATTGTAAATTTAAGTAGGTAATCCATGTGCATACAAATCGCGCGATTTTGTTAATTTTATTTTCCCAAATTCTCCAGAATTAAAATTGTATGTATCTTTTGTGAAATTTTTACAAGCTTTATATTAACTTCACTTTCGATGAGGGCCAAATCTGGGAATCGATTTTACACCCACTTCCAGATATCCGATCATCCTGGAATTTTGCACACGTGTATAGTTTCGGAGACAATACAATATATTCAATTTATGGGAAATTTCTGTGAGGGCCAAATCTGGGAATCAATTTTACACCTACTTCCAGATATCGGACTATGCTGATATTTTGCATCTCCGGTGACAACTCAATATAGCATATTTGATGATCTCGTAATTCTGATATGGTGGACGCCCCAAGATGGTGGATAACCGTTATCAATTTCTGTGAGGGCCAAATGTGGGAATTGATTTTGCACCCATTTCCAGATATCCGATCATCCTGGAATTTTGCACACGTATATAAGTCTGGTCACAGTACAATACAGTATATTTTATGACGTCAAAAATTTAATATGGCGGACACCCTAAGATGGTGGATTACCGTTATCTTCACGACCTCCCTAATATGGGTACCAAATGAATGGGATTGACAAGCTGAATAAAACTAGCTAAGTGACGTCATTCTTAATTCAATATGGTGGGCGCCCCAAGATGGCGAATTGCCTTTTCTTTACAACCCCCATGGCATGGGTATGAAATGCAAAGGCGGGTAGTACTTGAAACATTCTTATTCAACTTTCTCATATTAAACCTACCCAAGCTAATATATGTACGTATCGACGTAAATTTGTAAAAAAATTCAAATACTAAAAAGTAGAAAATAAATATAAAGAAAAAAAATAATTTTTAATTACAAGCTTTAATGAACTAAAAAGTAAAAAAAATATTTTTTTTCCGAGTCACCAGTATTCGACTATAAGTAAAAGATTGGGAGACCATGTCACTGCGGACTAATGAGATTTCCTCCATTTATACATACATATGTATGTATGTGTGTAGGTCCATCATGATACCAGATAAACCAGAATTGTCTTTGATAAACGAGCTGACAGATATATCCTCTGTAGAATTTGTCTAAATGATGATGAAGTGTTCTGAGTACAGTGACACAAAATGTGTTCTGTTAATTCTTCATCCTCGTTGCACATCGTGCATGTGCTGTCTTGTGACTGAGCGCTGTATGTATATTATAAATATGAGCCTTTTTGGTTCATAAATATAGAAATTAGCTCGAAAGAGGTGCCACAGTGAAAAAAAAAACATTTTACGTATTGGACCCGTGCTGGGATTGAACCCGGTCAGCATTGCGTAGTAGTGTAACGTAGTAACCACTACACCACGGTGCTCACAACCACTTTTTTCCACGAATCGAAATACGATAATTACTAAGAGCATTATCGTGAGGGTATACATCTCCCATGTTGTTATTATAAACCTCGATCATGTTAGGAACAGTCACGTTGATATGATTCTTTTCCTTTCGATCGTAGCGGTAGCGTCAAGGAATACCAAGAAGCTCAGACTTCGCGTGATTAGACTAACAAGTACCAGGTTACTAGCGTGGTCTCCTTGTTTAAATTTTTCGAGTGATTCGGCACCACTAATTCTATTCCATTATCATACTCGTTGAGGAGGCACATCAGATGATATGATGTAAAACAAACGTTACATTATTAAGAAAGGTAAGAAAGACATCAGCTCCGAGTCCAATGGTTTTATCATGTGGCGTTAAGGCCCCACCATGGTCTAAATACCCATCAGCTGCACACAAGCAACGGATGAACATTAACTATGTCTTTCAAAGTACGGAATCATCTGTTTATCAATGGACAGGTTGTCCGAGAAAACGCCAAACTGCATAAACAATATTATTAAATGGACGTAGCTTTGAAAATGTATCACTCTTATCCAGTTAATCCAACGTTTGATTATTTCGAAACGTGATCTTGGCAGTGATTGCTTGACGATTAGATACACCTAAATAACTTTCAACAGACCAATACATCTTCCATTATGGAACAGTATGGTAACCACTCAAAAAAAGTATTCCCAGAAACAACCAAGCACGAGGGGTGGGTATTATGTAAGTCCCGTAAAAAAATTTTTTTATCAAAATGTTCGAAAAAACTTAACTTATCGGCCCAATGTTCGACAAATCGAACAGCAAACATACTCTGCATGCAACAGAGGTAGGATGGGTTTTGAGTAAAATATGATTTTACCTGTGGCTAGAATTGGCTATAGACATTACGGCACGGCACATTCTTAATTTATTTTTACTTTCTAAATAAATTAAAGGTTATTTTCTAAAAACGGTGGGGGTGAGAAATGCGGGTGGATGGTGGTTAAAAAATTATTTTTACTAGTTTATATATCAAACTTAATTATAATAACAGAATAAGTAAAATATTACTTGCTTAAGTATCCGTAAAATAATACCAAAAATGCTGTTCGAGAAATCGAACAGCGGGCCAAAATGGGTTAAACTCCAAAACTAAAAATTTATCTAGTTCAAAGCTTATTGATAAACCACTTCCGAGAAATTAGTAATCTTATATCAAAAGAATCGTTAAAATCTATTCAGCGGTTCTTGAGATCCTTAATCCCAAACATAATATGACACCGATCGGGACTTTGCTTTATACTATGTAAGGATGGATGAGGTAAGAAAAAAGAAACAAAATTGTTCAAAAATGTTTGAAAATAGGAATTAAATTAATTAAATTAAATTTTCAAAAGATGTTCGGTGGTCTTATTGTTTTGTCCGTAACTGTATGTAAGCATATTTCTGGAAATTATTACAATTTGCCATTGAGTTAGTAATGCAACAACCCTTTTTATTTAATTATAAGTTTTTGTAGCTATCTAATGACACCCAATTTCAGAAACTTATGAAGAAACCAATTCATTTTGGGGGAATATAGTAATTCCCCCCTTAAAACAATTACGATTATTTCCTGTAGTTCAGTTTATCGCTGTGGGTTTCCTGATCAAATCATGTCTTAATATTATTTACACATTCGGTCGCATTAGCTTTCTATAACCAATCTCTTAAGAACTACGCGCGTCAGAATTATTCCCAAAGGCAATCAAACTCATTACATTCGAGTTAGCGTATAAAACAAAAATCCACTTGCTGTACATGCTAACAGGATACTCTTTAGACAACTTGAATAAATACCTGAACAATCCTATTTGGAATTTCAAAAGTTTACGCCGACTTATACACACATAAGCCTGTCTGTTGGTTTTCACTTTTTACGACATCCCCTTTCTTAATATATCGCCCTTCTGACGTGCGCTGTCACTTGTCATGGCAAAAGCGGAACGTTGTACAAAATTTCAAATGAAACATTGAAACATTCTTCCTGATGGCTGATTGCGAATACACAACGGTATCACATTATCCTTTCTCTAATACAAGTGTATAAAAGTTTAATAAGCTTTCGTTAAGAGGCTTTCTCCACTGCCGCGCCGGTACGATACACACAACGCACACTGCGAGCGAATGGGACTGGAAATGGGATCGCCTGTCGCTTCCTTCATTCTTATCTCTCTAGTGAGTTGGAAAGTTTCACTTGAAGTGACACACATTCCTTTTCTCTTCTAACATAAGCGACAACAGGGATTCCTAAAGAGTGATGTTCGTTCCCTGTTGTTTCGTTGGGTGGTGTCTTGTCTTCCTGTGTACCCTTCCATTTGCACTTGTCTTTGGATTTCTGGGCATTTGGATTTTCTGGAGACATTGATTTTATTTATTGATTTGAAGGACGACAGTGTAGACAGGAGCGAAGAAAACTCCCGTATTTTTTGGGTGGCACGATTAATTCGAATGAAGCGTTAATAAATAAAGAAATCGATGCAATGTCCTTTGAAGTGGATATTGAATTTATTGTACTCAGAGGGATGGGTCTCTTTAAATTCAGGAATTTAAGGTGGTCTTTAGAGATCTATGGGGCAAACATGACAGCCCACTCATTTGGTTCTTTTTATTTAAACGAATAACATTCTAACGAATTAAGTCCTTTAAGCAGCCATCCGTTTGAAATGCCGTTAGTTGATGTTCTCTGTGTACACGGTACACTAGATTTCCGACGAGTAAATCGAATGGAAGCATCTTTTCTCTACCAAACAGCAAATAAAGGAAGAACATCGCCCAATCAGTCGGGTGAATTTCATAAATACGACTGTGGATGCAATGAAGTGGATTTAGTTACTTTAACATCCAACTGTAGTGAAAATTTAGAAAAGACTGGAACCATTATAAATCTATGGTACCGAATAGTACTAAGCAAAGCTTTTGAAGACACAAAACAACTGATTTTTGATTATGTTCCACATACAATCCATATTCGATTAGTATTACAGTTTGGTACGTAATATGGTGAAAGAATGGTTTTTTTGTAAGCCAATCAAGAAGTTGAACAATCCTCTTAAACAGAGTTACACTCTCAAAGTAGAGCGGGACTTCTAATAGACTGTCACCCAATTTAAGAAGCACTGTCCTGGACCAAGAGGGATGTAATATCTACTAGTCATATTAGCATTTTCTCGGGTAGTCAGAAGGCTCTGAGATCCCTAAAATAGTCTTGTGACCAGACAGATCTGGCCTAGAGTGGATCCAAACTACTCTACCCACCTTCTGTCCCTAATAAGACTACATATAAGTACGATTATTATTGGTGTCATCACAGGACACTGCCTTAAAGGCAAACTTTCAAATAACTTCTACATAAGTTGCAGAGATAAAGGAGATGCAGACAGCCCAACTCATCTACTCTGTTTATGCCCAGCTCTTTCCCATTATAGGAAACTATACTTAGGGTAGGGAAATACTTTTTCAATCACTGCAGTGGCATAGCACAAAAAGACGTTAGAAGTCTATTTTGCTTTATTCAAGGCACTAAATGGATCTCATGAGTGGCGGAGAAAAACGTTTGCAATAATCTTGGTTTCACAATGGGCCGCTATAGGCCTAAGTCTGTTGGTAATCGTTACCACTGGAACCTAACCTAATCTAATCAATTAAAATGTATTCGCAATTTCATTCAATGGAAAGACAACTACTATTGCCTATGCTCATTTCAATACACTCTTCAGTGACGTCACGTAATCGAACATTTTCGAAGATTTTTCTGTCTGTATTACCATGAGTGCTCTTAAGCTTTGGGATTGTCTGCAGAGATATGATCTTCAGCATTTTTCTACAAAAAAGAAAGCCGCAATTTTACTGTACGGAGGCGTGGCCGTGGCTCAGTGGCTAGTTCATCTGGGTTCTCGAAATTTATAAAGAATATTTCGTTCGAACAATCGTCATGAACTTTCTAATTTACATAAGTTCTGCGCATTCTATGGTCAGAAGGAGTAAGTGGTTGTATAAGCTGAACTTTGTAGGGATTAAGATGCAAATTTAAGAACAAAATAAACCGAATGAACGGAGCTACAAAAAACGCCCACCAGCTCAGCGCAGCGTGGAATTGATAATTTGGTTTCTTAGGTACTCATAACGGCTATATTTTCAGTTGATTGAGTATTACGATGATGCACAGGACTTACGAGTAGGTTAAGTTAGGTTTGCAATTAGGTCGTTTGTAGTAGGTGCGATTTTACCTGGAGGCGCTGATGGTCCATTGTGATTACCCTAGCTAGGCATATTGGAACATGCATTTAACAAAACCATTTCGATTTTATAATAAATCTTTTTTTTTGTGTGTAAACGGTATCTAAGCCAGGTCATCTAGGAAGTCGAAGAAAATTGACTGTGCTCCCATGTAAAAAGGCGCCACTCTTGAAGAGCCGGGCAGTAACATAGAAGTGTGCTGCAAATGACAGATGCCTTATCTTCTGGCCAAGTTTCCAATTGTACGTTGTCTGGTTATACCACCCACGAGCACAGAAATTTGGCTTCTTCCAATTGAAAGTAGGGTTGTTGATCTCTTCTAGTCGACCGCAGGCCACAGATTGCGGGTTATGGCACAATCGCTAGTAATAAGCCATCGGTCCTTAGCTAAATTAGTACTGATATACAGTCTATTCGATTTTAAGCTGTTTTGAAGGCCAGTAAGATCTGCCTGTCACCTGGCCAGTTCGTTTGCTATTTATTTCCCTTCTATTTCCACATCTCCGAGTGCCCAGCAGAGTAAAACTGTGTGGTGTCGTAAGGCAGTCCTTTACGCATTCCAAATTTACGGAAGTAGAGTCCAGACCACGCAAATGGTTATTTCCTTGCTAGGACAATTCGGGCTACTTTTTTAATAGAGTGTCTCATGACTTATTTACTTTTTAGGGCTCCGTACCTATATGGTAATGCGGAACCATTATAAGTTCGCTCTAACTCAAAAATGTCCGTCAGGATAAAAACATCAAGAACCGTTCTTCCTATAAACTTGAAATTTGGCACACTTATACATTACGGTGTTCCACATACATGGACGACATATTACTCAAAAATATTGTGAAACAACTATACAGGGTGGGTAAAATGTAATCTAAAAAAAAGTAAATTCTGAAATTTATATTATGTGGGACATCTTTCGAAAGGGTTCGAAACAAAGATTTATTTATTTATTTATTTATTTAGTTATTTCTAAAACTGTGTGAAAAATAAAATACATAAAGTACCCTACGGTTTCAAAAATATGTCATAAATAAGTCAAAAATATGAAAAAATCACAGTTTGTAGATAATCTAATATATAAATCCTTCGGGGTGAAGCTCGATGACGGCATCACTCGATAACCGCTGGGCCGATTTTCATGATTCTTTTTTTGTTTTATTAGTAGCGGACAAAATAGTTATTGAAAAGTAAATTTCAGTGATTTTTTGAAAATGCCAGGACCAATGCGCGCAAACCTTGGCCGACGAACAAGGCAAGCAAGACGACAACAATTATATCAATTAAGCCAAACTGAAGAAGAATGCGAAGCACATAGAGAAGTCGACAGAATGGGACATCGCATAAGGCCAGATCAACAGGTAAGTAATTTGAGAGTGCTTCTAATAAGAACTGCGTCAAATCGTACTGCTGCTAGGAGAGAGAAAACAAGTTCAAATCGAAGAGTGACAAGACGCGCGTCGTTGCCGACATATGAACGACTGGCATTCCGGTACGAACCAAGTGAAAACTACGGTGGTGATGCGATGTTCGATATTGGAGCGATGACTATTGTGTGCCAATACTGCAACGCAATGAAATTCAAAGGCGACCAGCCTTTGCTGTGCGAGTGGCAAAG
Organism: Brachyopa scutellaris; assembly: GCA_949775065.1. Lineage (NCBI taxonomy): Eukaryota > Metazoa > Arthropoda > Insecta > Diptera > Syrphidae > Brachyopa > Brachyopa scutellaris. The sequence goes on along the minus strand of OX459112.1, from coordinate 13,495,587 downwards.
TGAAATTGGTTCCCTTAGATGCACCTCCGGAGCCATTGAAAACATTGTTTGAATCGGATGATTTTCTCAATAACATTCGAGGGTACAACAACTGTTTCCGTATGACTTCGTTCGGAACAAAAATCATTCAAGAATTACAGACACGTGAATCGCTACGATTTGAATGAAACACAACGAATTTGTTCCATTAATGTGTATTATTTCGAAGTTTGAATATTCATTTAAGCTAACATTACATTAAATTAAACTAGATTTGTAAAAAGAAAACAAAAATTAATCAGTTTAATAACATTTGAATTATATGGCTGTTTTTACAAAACAAAACTTGACCATCGTGTGAAATCATACGTATCATAACTGAGTGCGCGGGTAAACTTTGAAAAGTAGGTGGAGCGAAGCGCACCGGGTTCAGCTAGTTAACTATATTTTTAAAGATAATATAGCGAATCTCGTAAGTTGCATAGTTTTTGAGAAATTCACTTCGAAAAATTCAATTTTATGTCGAAAAATTAAATTTCTCAACCGAATAACTCCTGAACTACTGGACCAATTTTGAAGAAATTACCACTATAATTTTGGGAAAATTAAATGCTATCCGAAATTGTGCTACCATATAAAAATAATAAAAAATAAATAATTAAAAATGCGGATTTTGCCAGGAAACGAGGGTAATGGTTGCGCTGCACACTAAGCCGCGTTCTTATTGTTTATCCAATTCCTCATAGTGAATAATATTACATATTATAAGTTTTTAAAGTGAATATAGAGGTGGGTCGCTTTAGTTTTTTGTGTTAATGAAACGAAACAATTATTTAAATAAAATATAAATACGTAGTTTTAAAACTACGGAGCGCGAGTCTGACTCGCACTTGGCCGGTCTTTTTACTTTGGGTAGCGCTACAGCTCGGGGTGAGCCTGGGCCTGCTTCTCGCAACCATTTGTGTGTGTGCGTGTTATATTTTTGCACGAATCGAAGAGACCTACAGTTTTTTTACCGACTCCGAACGGCGAGTTGAGAAGCTCAATCGTGACAAATAAAACTCTTTGATTGCTTGTTCGAAAGAGGTAGGACAATGAAAACTGTTAGGTGTTGGACCCGAGCAGCATTGCGTGGTAGTCCAATGCACTTACCACTACACCACGGTGCTCTCATGACTTACGATATCACAAAAACTTCCAATTTGTTCGTATATACATATTTCTTGTGTTTGAAATTATTTGCTTAGTTGGGCGATTATGACGACTACAATCTGTTCTTAAATCACAATACACAAACATAACAGAATTTTCGTATTGTAAAATGGCGGAAAGAACTAACTACCTCCCACTTTGGGTGACAGGTGGAGTTGATGGATGACATACAGCAGGGATATTAAATTCCAAGCTTACAATGAATAACCCTATATATATGTATAAGGTACATTATTTAAAGCTGCCCAGTACTATACTTGTACATAATATATCCATAGGTAAAGACCAAATTCCTGAATAGAATGTCCTTAAAGTTACCAAGGCAATACTTGGAAATTGAGTTGTTCCTTTTGTCTTTTATACATCTACGAACTAATTTATCAATCCATTACCCTAAGCAATAAGTGACTATAGCCAGATGTTCACTATATATGCTTAGGTACTAAAGTCTGTCATATCACCTGCCAACAACTTCTTTTATTATCCTTAATCAACTTTAATCTTCTTCTTTTCCAATGTGAAAAAAAATAAAACAAAAGAAGAACGAAATAAATGACAAGAATATTACTCTTTTCCGGCTGTGAGAAGGACACCAAGCGAGACCTCCTATCTGGCATTTGAATTTATGTACCCATTTGGTCTGCTGGAAGTTGGATGTCCTTAAAGTTAACTTAGTTCTCTGGTATGGCAAATGTTCTTCTTTCTTTTCTTTAAGTGTCCTTTTAACTGTTCCTTTTTTTTACCGCCACAATCAAATCGGAATCTTTCACTTTTCTTTTCTTTTCCGGTTTGTAGGTAAAGGGAAAACTGGTAAGATAACATACGTTTAACAAGGGTTTTAGGTAACTTCTTGAAGAGAAGCATCAACCGTGATGACGAATAAATCATGCTGACTGGAAGGATTATTTAAGGGGACACAAAAAGTAGATTTTCCTGCTAGTCATTACCAAGTTCTGTCATTTATTGTATGGCAAAAGCTGTTTCAATGTTGCATTTGTGCCGCGTTTGATTTAAATAGCTTAACCAATAAGTTTCTGCATTTATGATTGTTGTAACGGATCCACTTCTTATCGCCAGTGAAAATTCGATGCAAAAATCCCTTCTTACTCTGCCGTTGAAGCAGCTGTTTAGAGATAAAAAAAACTTCTTTCGACGTCCATTGGTTTCAATTCGTATAGGACCGAATTTCGTTCTGCAGCACTTATTTAAAACTGAGGTAATGGAGTAAAGCTCCCCCAAAAAAATAATGCGGAACACAATTCGACACTGTTGTGACCGTGGTATAGTGGTTAGTGCATTGGCCTAGGTTCCTTCCTATCGTGCAAAATTATAGCATAATGGTTGCGAGAAGTAAGCTCTGATTCACTCCGAACTATAGCGCCACCTAATGTAAAAGTTCGACACATTCGATAAAATAAATTTTGTTAAATCCGGCTCGAAGGACCAAATGTTGAGCACATGTATGTAGATTCTATATGTAAATTCTATTTCTTTGTTCTGAAAAACAAACTCCTGTAAAATAAGACTGTATTAAATTAAACCACTAATCTTCAACGTTATAAAATTGCGAATGTCTTTATTATTTATATTTATTTATTTATTTATTTATTTATATGAATATGACATTTCGCCCAGTTGTCCATTCAGAATAATGATAGAGAATTTGGAATATATACATATACAGGGTGGTCCGGTTTGAGTTACAGATATTTTGGGAACTGATTCATTGGTTCATGTTACGAAAAAATCGTATGGGAGGGGCGGTCTATCTTCAACACCCACCAAGCTACAGGGTGTTTAAAAAAGATCTTTTAGAAAAGTTGGTATCAACAGTTATTCAATTATAATTTCTAGTGTATGAAACTTAGAGCAACCAGAGGCTCGTTTCATAGACAATTGAATAGTGTTTATAACGGTTAAAAACTTTAACCATCCGTGCTTTCGTTTTCAAGATATTGGTCTTCAAACACAGATTTTTTTTGATTTTTTTTAACTAATTTTTGTGAAAATCGCATTTATCTCGGGAAAGTGTGCTTATAGTTTTTTTTTCATATTATTATTTTGATGCACTATAACGTCACCTACAAATTCACCTTACAAAGTTTTTACCTGGGGCTTACAGTTTTGCAGGTATAAGGTTAATTTAATTACAAAGACCGTTAAAAAACGAGCATTTTCTTGTATTAAGTGTCCACCATCAGATGGAATACAAGCTAATACTCGTTTTTTAATAGTCGTTGTGACTAAATTAACTTAATTCCAGGAAAACTGCGAGCCACAGGTAAACATTTTGTAACTGAACGCAAATAATGCTCGTTTTTTAATGGTCTTTGTAATTAAACTAACCTTATACCGGCAAAACTGTAAGCAATAGGTAAAATCTTTCTGCAGTGAATTTGTAGGTGACACTATCGCGCATCTAAATAATAATAGTAAAAAAAAAATTATAAGCACACTTTCCCGAGATAAATGAGATTTTCACAAAAATTGGTTAAAAAAAAACAAAAAAAATTTGTGTTTGAATACCAATATCTCGCTTTTAACTGTTATAAACACTATTCAATTGTCTATTAAACAAGCCCACTTTGGTTGCTCTAAGTTGAATACACTAGAAATTATAATTGAATAACTGTTGGTACCATTTTCTATGAAGGAACGTTTTTAAACACCCTGTAGATCAGTGGGTGTTAAAGATAGACCCCCCCTCCAATACGATTTTTTTCATTTCATGAACCAATGAATCAGATCTGAAATTACCTGTACCTCAAACCGGACCACCCTGTATAAATTAGTTTTTAATTATTTAACAAATTAATAAATTTGACTTCAATAAGTACAAAGTGTTGTTATTCACGCTTCAACAAAATGCCATTAATGCCTAATGACATCTGTTTTATGGAAAATATTTGGCGTAGGTAATACTTGAGAAGTGTACTACCAACGCCATCTCTGGCAAAATGCTACGAAGTAGTTTCAACTCCTAGACTTATGTCTATGCACACACTAAGAATCAACGGCAATGACATCCCCTATGAATCCGCTGTAAGGGTGCTTGGATTTACATTGGATGCAGAAAAGACATGGGAAAGCCATCAAAAAGATTTTTTTAACATTACGCAAGCTATATTCCATTAATGACCACCTTCCTCTAAAGGTGCGTTGGAAGCTATGCAAAGCTCTAGTATAGCCCCTTTTACTGTACGGTTGTGAGATTTATAATGGATGTAATCTAATGTTTTCGAATAAACTTAAACTATGCTTCAATTATGTTATCAGATACATATTTAAACTTAGAAGATACGATCATGTCAGTGCATACGTCGTAAAATGTTTGCGTCTACCTTTTATGGATTTCTTAAAGCTTCGTACTATATTTCTTTTGTTCAAAATTATTAAACAACGTGCACCACCCTATATCTACGATAAAATTAGTTCTAGTCGTCTAAGACTGCATCCAACTAATATATCTATTATACCTCATGGAACAAATATCATGTCACGATCCTTCATAAATCGATCAGCTACTCTGTGGAACGATCTACCAGATATCCTGCGCAATACTTCGAAGTCGACGGCCTACTTTAGGAGGGTTATCATTCAGCACCTTAATTTAGTTTGACAAGGCATACATACATATATCATTGAAGTTTAAAAACACATTTTGCAAACGTTTTTAACATACATATTGATTGGCTGTTTAGACTGGCAAAAACAACCAAACAGTGTTGCCGCTGAGAAAATGTGAAAAAACAGGAGATCTTCTGTTGGACTTACCAAAGTAACAGGAGATTTAAAATTTCGTCCAAAAACCTATAAAATACGATGTTTTTTTTAGTAAAATGTCCATTGCATTAGGAAAAAGTTTTTTGTTTTTGCTGACTTAATTTTATTGATAATGTCGTTTCGCGTCAGCATGTCGTATAATAGTCCAATTTTGTCGGGTTTATAGAAAACATTTTTGTTCCGTTGCAATCAACGCATTTGCATTCCATAAAATTGTCTGGATTTTCACTGAGCCAATTTTAAAAAGGAACCTCTTTAACCTTCTGTTCATTCAAATATTATAATACTTTGCCTTGTACGTAAACAATAAATACATTATACATATACTTTTGTTGAGCTTACATTTTACATAGCCAAGAAAAACTAAAATCAACTCTCAGGCAGGTGCAAAATTACGAAAAAGTAAAGGAACAAAAGTTACAACAAACGAATTTTCATAAACACGTGAAGCAAAAAGTAACAGAGTGGTATTGTACGATTCTGGATTTTATAGAAAAGTCCACTCTTGATTATGTATATACCAGAACCAACGCAGTATGCAATATATTGCGAAATGCAAATTTCAACATTCAGAACATTCAACTTTCATCTATGTTCCTTTTCTTTCCAATATTTTACTTTTTGCATTAAAGTAATAAAATGCAAATAATTCAAAACAATCGGATCAGCTGACTTTGACAGATAGTTCACTTTTTACCCGCAGAAATTCGTTGATTATGAATTCAAAAGATGTTTTAGTGAGGGGACATTTTTACTCTCTCGTTGCCTCTCTTTTCCTCCTTTTTTGTGTAAAGGAACGCGGTTGGTCTAGAATTCGTACAAATGCGTACGAATCAGTAACAATTTTCCAGTAAAGGAACAGACCTTTTATTTTATTCAAATTCTGAAATAAATGTCAATGTCAATTTCACTAGGTCTGTTCGGGTACTTTTACATCAGATATGTGTTTTATGTCAAATATCGAAGAGTGGATGTGAAATTCTCTCAAAGGTAGGAAATTTACGAAAAAGGAAACGAACGGCAGTGTACAACAAAAAATGCAAAATGTATGTGATTTGACAGTTTGATGAGATTTATAACTCTTTCTCTTTTACTCCCTTTTACGAAAAACTATGACATTTTTGCGTAAGCGAACGGGTTTTCGTAACTTTTTATACATACGCCAATCACCAACCAGGAATTTTATTGCTATAGGCTTACCGTAGATTATTTGTTGCTTTTTTTTCATATTATCCTTCCATTTCGAATTTTGTTTTCAATAAAAAAAAGTAAACTAACAGGAGAAACGGTCTTAAAACAGGAAACAGTCTGGGAACAGGAAACAGTATATTTCACTTTTTCGGAGCTAAATAACAGTAGACTCCTGTTATAACAGGAGAAACGGCAACAGTGCAACCAAAACATTATTTCTCTTTGCAGTAAATTGTGCATAGCATTTTTGAATTACTTTTTTTTTTTCACACTTGCTTATTTAACTATTGTTTTTTTAATTTTTTATGTAAATTGTATAGATTTGAATATAATTTGTAAATTTGAAATTATGTATCGCTTAGTGACTAATTTTTTTGATCTGTAAAGGTCCTAGACTGCGTATTTATCTAAATAAATAAATAAAAAAAAATAACAATTTATACGATAAGTATAGAAATCTCATCCTGATCGCCTCGTCGTAGTGAATGTTAAACCTCTGAAAGCAATCTTGACATGCACAGAAAGAGCCCTGGAATTTGCAAAACAATTGGTTGCGGCTGTTTGACCTAACAGCAAATGTCAAAATGAATCGAAAATCACTTAATTTGTCTCTTTTTAAGGTTCCGTATTTTACTTGAAATGAGGGATTACGCTGAAGTGTACCGTTTTTCACTACACATGCCTTCACAATTGTTTTTTTTATTTTTTTTATTATTCCCAAATTTAATATTACATCTGTCATTATACCAAGTAATTGTTGTCACAATGATTGTGAATTAAATTTGTTGACAGGTGATTGAATGTCAAACGAATCTAAATTAGTGCTGCCACTTAAAAAGTTAAAAATGCCAAATTGAAAATAGGTAACAATGAATGACCACTGTAACGTTTTCTGACAGAAACTAATTTTCGGATTGATCTACGGCTGTCAACTGTCAAAATGCTTAATAAACGAACTTGGGAACATGAATTTTTCTCTATTGCATGAGGTCGAAATGCGACCAACTGTGCGAGAGAAACGCACATGGATTCTACCTGGGTGAGGCACAACTATGTATAAGAAAAAAAATGACACACTACACTGCCCCTCTTCACAATCTTTCCAGCAAAAAAATCAATCGAATAGCTATGTTGTATTTAAGCGCTTAAGGCCTTCGCCTATTTGTATAATGATTTGGTAGCATTGCAATATAATCTACAATGGGCTGATATTACCTAATAGTTATTTAAAACACTACCGTTGGCTCAATCGAATACTGGCGAATTCAATGTCACTAATCCCTAATCCTTAAAAAAAATGTACATAAGTCAAATTGCTTTTACCGTAAAAGAAAAAATATACGTTTCTGTCGAAGCATATGTGAAGGGATGCGTAAAAAGTCCAATTTAATCCGATTTCACTCGAAAATCCTTCAAAACTCTTTTTTCCTTTTTTTCTCTATTCCTCGAAAAACTATCTAAATCTAGCTCAACGCTAAAATCAAAAACAAAAAAAACACTCGATAGCTTTATCATCGTGAATAAATTCCAAAGGATATCGATAAAGCTTATCTGCAAACCGCATTTTAAATGGAATAGAGAATTGGTTAAAATGTTTTCAAATCCCTATCCAGTTCAAAAATCATGGGACTTCATTTTAAAAAAAATAACGGAATTTCACTGATTAACAGCTTTGCAGGATATGCTATAATATCCGCTTCAATGGTGTCGAAAACGATTTTTGTGCAATTCCAATACACACACTTTCAAAAATTCCTTACTCAATACCAACTGTTTCCTCTCCCATTTATCTAACTAAATGCACCGCACAAATGTCCTGCGATTGTTCAACTGCATAACAATCTGTTTGAAGGAGGAAGCAATAGAAGCAATTTTCGCGTCGAGTCGAGTATGTTATTGATTTGTTAAACGACCGGAGTTGTAGGTGTAGATTGGTGTGTGTGTGTATACAGTGTAAATACAGTTATTCCACTAAGTGCAGCGATGCTATTTTCAAAAGTCATGCATTCTTATATGCCGATTCGTGAAAGCAAGCGAAATACGCGCCACATATTGAGTCCTTGAAGTCCTTGCTATGCTCGTCGATTGGCAAAGAGGAAATTTCAAATAAACTACTGATGCGATGCGTGAAGTTGGATGTGGTGGGTCTTCAAGCGCAACCAACCAATCACCCCCTGCATCAATGTGCCTAGATCAACAGTGCAATAGTGGGGTGTGGAGCTGCAAATGGTTTCCGATTTCGACTCTAGAGATTGTGTTTGCATAAATTCGAAAAAGGCGATCAACATCGGAAAGGCGGAACAGTTGACGTGTACGCTTATTAGATTGGGAGTTGGAACTTCGGGAAGCAATCCTAATGCATTTGCGTTGTGTTATTTGCAAATTTACGTGTGCAATTGAAGGTTGTTAGTCAGGAACACAGTTTCTGATGGATGGAAAAGGAATGAAATCGGACCTGTTCGTTAAACGAGAAGAAGCATGAAGAGGAAATGTCGGATGTTGAATTCTCCACATAAAAATTCCTTCACAAGAACTCGCAGCATCCTCTAAAAAGTATTTCATTCCATGAAACTGGGATGAATACAGGATATATATAGAATATAGAATACCCGCTAGAACACTTTTGGCACTTGACGTGTGTTGACGTTACGACTTTCTCGATTCTTTCTTACGAAATGACTATCATACCTGAACACGCTTCTCAATTCTGGCATATTTAAATATTATAAAACTTTAGAGGTTTTTTGTTGTTACCTAATGCCGTGAAAACCGCTGAACAGATTTCGATGTAACTTTTTTTGAAATATTTCTTAAGTATCCGGGAAGGGCAAACGTTATGTCGTTTTTTGCTCAGCCTTATGGTTCTTACAAAATAGTGAAATAACTGCATATGGAAGGAAAACTATAATTATGCAGCCCTAACTCAATACTGGGTTATCGGATTGAAATACAAAAAAAAATAGGTGAAATTAGTAAATTTGTCCCTGATTCATTTGAGACATAAAACATCCTTCTGCGTTGTCCTAAGGCTGAGCAGTGTTCAAAACATCGCCCACAATTTTCCTTCAGTGGAGACCACTGCCAGCAGTTGTACTCCAGTGGGTATCGTTGCAATAGTGTGTGTGTGAGTAAATGTGCGCGCTCTAATTTGATCATATGCTTTGCACTTCAATGTGCTACAATCATTATCACCCTTTGCGGCTCTGACACTCAAGCAATCTATCAAGTGTCTAAACAAAGAGAATTTTCTGGAGCTGTGAATTGCATTTATTTTATAAATATTATTAATAAATTAATAAAAAACGATCAAAAACAAATATTTTAACCAAAATTAACTCCTGTTGTTTTACGAGTTAATTTGCATTTGTATTTGTTGTTCACTAATACGAAGGCAAGGTACTACTGCCTTGGCTGTGGCGTCGTGAGGGAAAGCAGCTACATTACTGCCCGGTGGTTACTTTGAATGTCCAGTTTGCAACATTCCCCGAAATAGTGGCAAATAGTGGTATTTTGCGGAGACTTCAGGCAAATATTATCAGTAGTACCACGAGGCACAAGAGCTGAAAAAGTCAAGTCTCTGGTCCAGTGTTATTCAAATCTATTTGACCGTCAAAATGCGGGCACGAACAGGCGGCAATCTAAACGCACAACATTTCTTTGTTTTTCTATTTGTCTGTTTGTCTATCTATCTGTCTGTCTCTCTGTCTACCTGTCTGTCTGTCTATCTATCTGTCTGTTTGTCTGTTTGTCTGCTTATCTGTCTGTCTGTCTGTTCGTCTATCTGTCTGTTTGTCTGTATGTTTGCCTGTCTGTCTGTCTGTCTGTCTGTGTGTCTGCCTGTCTGCCTGTCTGCCTGACTCTCTGTCTACCTGCCTGCCTGTCTGTCTATCTGCTTGTCTGTTTTTCTGTATGTCTGTCTATCGGTTTGTCTGTCTGTGTGTCTATATTAATTGACGAAAATGATTCACATTGACATTTCACCTGAAATTATGAAAATTCGTATGACAGGTACCAAAACCACCAGTTGTTGAGTAACCGCACTGATGAAATGTTGTATTCTATATTAAGAAAAACGTACTCTGAAAATTTTACAAAAAATCGGTTGGGTAGTTTCCGAGTCTACGTACATACATTAATTTTTTATACAGGGTGGCTGATGAAAGCCTTTTACTTTTTTTCTATTTAATCTGGTTATTTTTTTTTTTATTTTGCAGATTGATTTCTAGATTTAACCCTTCAGTTCGGATGGAGGAAACAATCGCTGCTGTAGCTGCTGCCATACAAAACAATCCCAAGAGTTTCGACAAGAAACTTTTCTGCTCAAATGGGTATAAACAGACAAAATAGGCCAACAAATTGAACGCAGCAGACTTGCCGATTCGCTTGGAATTTCGCCAGAAGATGCTTCAAATGGTGGAAGAAACATGTTGAATTGTCTTTTTATGTCTGACGAGGCCCATTTCGACTTAAACGGCAACGTAAACAAACAAAACTGTCGAATATGGAGTGCTTCCAACCCACAGATACTCCATGAGACGGAATTGCATCCACTTCGTACCACAGTGTGGTGTGCAGTTTCATTACGCTGCATTGTAGGGCCCTACTTCTTCGAAGAAAACGGTCACACCGTTACGGTTACTGGAGACCGTTACTTGAGCATGTTGAGAGAGTTTTTTTTATCCAGAATTACGCCGAATGAGAATTTCTTTCAACTCTGTGTGGTTTCAGTAAGATGATGCAACTTCTCACATAGCCCGGCCTGTTATGACAGAATTGCGACGAAAATTTCCCAATTAGCTGATATCCAGAAACTCCACATTCCGTTGGCCCCCCAGGTCGCCTGACCTTACTGCACCTGACTTTTCTGGTGGGGTTATTGCAAACAGGAAGTCTACAAAGCAAAACCAACAAATTTGAATGAACCAAAGCAATCCATTCGAGAAACAATTGCGGCTATTCCTGTCTCAACTCTCCAAGCAGTAATGAACAACTTTTTGGTAAGATGCCGCACATGCATCAACGAGCAGGGGGGGGCATTTAAAATCCATTATTTTTAAAACTAATTAAGCTATATTTAATGAAATTGAATGAGCTTTAACATGAATAAAAGAAAAATGAATTCCATACACTGAAAAAAAGTAACTTGAGTTTCTTAATGTAGCAATATTCATCAGCCACCCTGTATATATATAGATCCAATTATATAATTTTCTCTTATGGCTCTGAATTAATATATATTGTGAATATGAGCATTTTTGGTCCATAAATATAAAAGTTGTTAATAACTTGACTTCAGCGCCTACTACCGGGATGAAACATACTTTACCACCTAAACATATTCTCATACCTACCAAATATACACAAAAAAAATTCATAAAAATCGGTCGAGCCGTTTCGGAAGAGTGCGACCACAAACACCGTGAGACGAGATTTTTATATGTTAGATATTTTCTTACCATCAACTGTAATTCACCTTACAAGTTCTTATCAGGAAAGGGAGCCGAACTTGAAACTTCTTCAATTACTTCCATCATTAAATAAATGCAAATGCTAATGCAATAAAAGTTCGCAGCAAAACAAACAAAGTGTATCCAAGTGTAGCGTGTTAAGAGTGGCTTTAGTTATCCAGAACCACCCGCTAACATCGTTGGGTATGTATGTATATTCAAAGTTATTTAATTTTATTGTAAGGATATGCTTCGTGCCACGTTTTACGTAATTTCTTTCCATTTTTTGTTTTTTCTTCGTATATCCTTGTGTAGTTTCTTTACATTTAAATATCTTTGCCCAAGGATTTCATTATTGCACTCCTTGTAAGTTCTCTTATCTTGGGTGCAGCCAAGAGAAAATACAGTGCTCGCAACAATAGCAGTCATCCAGTGTTACGATGCAAACAAACGGATTATCCTTCGAATTCATAAGTTTTCGGTTTGCATCATTTCTGCATGGTATCTCAGATAATAAGGATTCCCTGGCTTATTCGGGGTACAAATATATTTTTATTTTTTATGTCCGCAAAACATCAAGTCAAAGGATATTACATATTTCTTTTCTAAAGGTTAGCGGATTGAAAGAGAAGAGATGGTTTTTGAGAATATTTTCATTTTATTAGTATTTTATTATTTTGCGGTCCAACAGATTTTCAATTAAATTTCATAAGATAGATTTATACATACAGAATTGTTCTGTAAAGCTCTCATTGAGGAAGGTAATAGAATGATGATAAACTAAATTGATTTTAATAAATATTTTGAAATAAACCCTTGAGGAGATTTTGTCAATTTGCATTCTGTATTGAGCTTCTTTTTAACCATGTCGAACAGTCAGTTAAAAGTATACAGATACATATAGATGTATGTACAAGTGATTGTTCGACTAGGTTAAAAAGGAAGTTCATGCACAAAGTATGGATTTTCTGGAATGAACTAAGGATTTGTTATCCCTTGCTTGTGCGGGAAAGTTTTTTTTTATCGGGGGCGAATACGTAACCTTTTTTAAGACCGATTTGATTTGGAGCATTAGGTCTCTAAAAGTATTGAAATATGTACGGTGGTGGAGGTAAGGGACAGAATAAAAGAAGAGTGTATTACGCAAGGAAGAGAGCTGTGAGGTTACAGTCGGTGGCCACGCATTTATAAGAACGATACGCAGTAGTGCGAATGGTAACATGTAGCACGTTATTATTAATATTTTTGAAGGGTGAGTTGGAGCCCGACTTTAAGATCTATTATGCTCTCTACCACCAATTATTCACGTCGGAGCTGGTTAGAGAGAGCTTAGCTCACACCTATCCCAGGTGAGAATTATATTGGTCATATCAATTAGCCAGACCAATTTCGCTGAGAAATCGCAGTTGATGATTGGCTACTATGAGTGGAAGTTCGATCCTCTGCTGTATTTCAACTTTTTTTAATGCGCCCCATTCCTCCAGGAATGTGCTCAGTGCTCAGGTGCTTCATTGAAGTCATTGCAAAATCTGCATGAGTCTTCATCTGAGAGACCTAGCTTTCTCAAATGCCCCTTGAGTGTACATTACCCCGTGTGGAATGCAGTCAGGATGCAGAGGTGGTTTTTGCCAATACTAATGCAAGCTTTGAATCTCTTCACGTTATAAAGGGTGATTTTTTAGCTGGTTTGGTTTTGGCAACACTGGTTTTGACAGCTGACGTGTGTTTAGTACCTTGTGTCACTGTCAAACAGCTTCAGTTTGGTTTGCAATTTAACCATGGATCGTCTTACAAATGAACAACGCTTGCAAATTATTGAATTTTACTATCAAAATTCGTGCTCGGTTCGAAATGTTCGAAATGCTTTTTTATCGAAAAATTGTGTTCAGCGATGAGGCTCATTTTTGGTTGAATGGGTACGTAAATAAGCAAAATTGCCGCATTTGGAGTGAAGATCAGCCAGAAGCATTGCAACAGCTACCAATGCATCCCGAAAAAGCCACTGTTTGGTGCGGTTTATGGGCCGGCGGCATTATTGGGCCATATTTCTTCAAAGATGATGCGAATCGCAGCGTTACTGTCAATGGTGAACGCTACCGAGCGATGATAACAAACTTTTTTTTGCCCGAAATGGAAGTTCTTGACTTGCATGATATGTGGTTTCAACAAGACGGTGCCACATGCCACACAGCACGCGAAACAATGGCGCAATTGCGAGGCGAGTTTGGTGAACAGTTAATTTCACGTTTCGGGCCGGTCAATTGGCCGCCTAGATCGTGCGATTTGACACCATTAGATTATTTTTTGTGGGGGTATGTCAAGGCTAATGTCTATAGGGACAAGCCCGCTTCGATTGACGCACTGGAAGCCAACATCCATGCATTCATTCGTGAGATACCGGCCGATATGTGTGAAAGAGTATGCCAAAATTGGACTCAGCGGATGGGCTACCTGAGACGCAGCCGCGGTCAACATTTGCATGAAATTATCTTTAAACATTAAATTGCAAGGTTCAAACTATCGATTCAAATAAATATTTCATTCATTTTTTCGAATTTTTTGTGTTTTTTTTTTAAAAAAAGTTCTCAACCTCTTAAAAAATCACCCTTTAGTTACTCAAAATTTTCTTTGCTGGCCTTCGGCCCTGTGTTTTTGTCCAGTGATCGAAGCTCGTCTTTTACAGTGTGTTCCCCTATATCGCAGCAGGGTACAGGACCCACGAAGGTCTAACAACCTCTTTCCCCTTCATTACCTTATATTTTCAGATGTCCTGTTACTACGTAGGCGGTGACGTTGTTTCATTTGCCCAGTCTATTAAGTTTAACTAGGCATTCCCAGACAATTCTAGATTTGATGATCTGCACTTCGATTGTCTTGGCAAATGCTTGGCTATAGTCATTCGATGGGTGGATGTGTTGTGAGGAGCATACGAAAAGACAATTAAAAGCAACTTAGGATATATCGTTTCGTCAAGAAAAGTAAGCTCCAAGGGTGATTAGTGCGGGAAAAGAGAGTAGTAAAGGATGTCTACAAATCAATGGCAGCATGCGGTTTAGTATTAGAGAATCGACAGGCAAAGGCAAGTCACCACACAATTTACAATACAGAGATATGATAGGATATAAGTACGAGTATGTGTATATCTGTGCCAACAAGGAAAAACAGCATAAGTCGTTTTTTACAACTTTTCAGGAGAGCAGTTGAAAGGTTTGACGGTAGTTTACAATAAATATGAATCGTATAAGAAAGTTGTTGATACAGAAATAAATAAAAGAAAAAAAAAATACTTTTGTACATTCACTTATGGTTGCGTTAGTTTCATTAGCTGTTGGAGCATAAGAACATATGTCAACAGCTTACGGAAAATCTTTACTTATGCTGTTTTTCCATGCGCATATTTGCGGGAAAATTACTAATGTTGTTTTCTGCTGGTCTATAACTCAGCAACCGTTAGAGATTAAAATAAGAAAAAAACATGGCAAATAGAATCGAATATTGCGCATCCGTTCGTATAAAAAACTCAATTTCGACATAAGTCGACTTATGTCGTTTTTCCTTGTGGCCACAGATATATTCAACTAAAATATTCTTAAAAAATATTGAAATATTTACATTACAATGGTTTTTTTTTTTGAACGGAAACAACGAGAAAACCCCTCGATTTAAAAAATCAAAAAAAAAAATCTAAATTTATTAAAATAAAAATTAAATTAATCAACAGAGAGCCAACATAGCATATATTTTAAATAAATTAACAAATAAATATACAGTAATATAACAGATAAATAAATAAATAAATAAATAAATAAAAAATAAATAAATAAATATTTAAAAATAATATCACATATGGAAAAATAAACATATAAATTAATTAAGAAATAAATATATTAAGAGAAAGGTAATATAATAAATAGATAAATAGACAAATAAATAAATAAATAAGGTAAGTTTCAAACACATCAGCGGGCATTTGTATTACATACAAATAACACAGTCCTGCGATGGTTTTCCCCCAACAAAATCTTTAGCTATTTTCATAGGCATTAGGTACTAATAGATATATATAAGAAAAAAATATTTAAAAAATTCTATCACGTAAATTCAGTTTTCTTAGTACTATAACGGCCGCTTTCTTCACATTAGTACTAAGTCTCTCTAATACCCGAACCAGCTAGCTCTGGAGCTATCTCTAATACTCGGTATCAACGATAAGCTAATACTCGTGCATTTCTTCACATTTCTAGTACCGGTACTAGGTTCACGCAGGCGTATTAGCAACCTAATACGTCTAAACTGGTATAAAATCGATTTTGATACTATTTTAACTTCTGAAATTAAGTTTCTATATAATTTCGGCTGTTTTCTGTCATTTTTTTTATTATTTTGTTCTCAACTGAGTATAATTGAGGTTGTGCTCTCTAGATTTGTATCTAGATACTCCCAGGATACAAAATTTAACAAAGCCAGTTTGGTGCAATAAACGCTTATGCAATTTAAAAAAGGCCATGTACGGAATGTACCGGTGTAAGAAAAAAGAAGTCACTTGACATACCCTGCACAATGAAATTCAAAGGATCCGCTAGTACCGACTTGACTGAAATTTGTAATATGTTTGCTTCATTTTTCCAGTCAAATTTTATTGCTGAATCGACAGCATAGTACTCTCCATGCAATGACGAGCCTTATTTTGATTTGGGTTCCTTAAGTCTATCGGCGAAGGACATTCTTTTAGAGCTCTCTAGTCTTGAAGAAAGCGTTACCTGTGCCCCGATAAGGTTCCCCCATTATTTCTTAAAAAAAAAAAAAAACGATTTTGCTTGGTAAAGCCACTTCAAAAGATATTTAATTTATATCTAAAAAAGGGTGCATTCTTGAAGCGTTGGAAATCCTCACTTATTTTGCCAATTCATAAGTCTGGTTCCAAACAAATGGTTGAGAATTATAGGCCTATAGTGAAGCTGCAGTTTATACTGAAAGTTTTTGAAGCTGTTGTCAAGAAATACATACATCTACTCAATGGTACGAAATCCCATATCAGTATTTCAACATGGATTTGTTATTGAAAGATCGACCACCACTAACTTACCAATTTTAAGTAATTGTTGTCTTCAAAGTATGGAAAACCGTGGTCAAGTCGGTACTGTTTTCAGAGATTTTTCCAAAGCGTTCGATCGTGTACAACATGATATTTTAGTCCAGAATTTAATTTCTTTTGGATTTCACTCGAATATGTTAAGGTGGAAATGAAACAAATGAATACAACTGAAATAACATAGAATTCGTTTTTTTTTTAACGTGGCTGTGGGTGCTGCAATTTGTCCACTACCAATTGGAGAACGAAGTGAAATGTAGTTTTCGACAATTGAAAACGCCAAAAAAATCCACTTCGTCCCAATTATTTACTGTATTCCGTTGTGACATATGGTAGATGCGGCGGTTAAATCCACGAACTTCGATTCTTTCATCGTTTTCGATGTCTTCGAAATCGCGAAATAAATTTTCACCGCCAAAAATTAAATGCATTTTATCAATGTACACGAAATATACAAATTAATAACAAACTATAGAATGACAGTCAAGAAAATATCAAAATCGAGTACTGTTTTTGTTGTAAAGAAATGAAATTGACTTTTTTCAGGTATTAACGCTACTAGTCCGGCAATTTTGAGGGTCCAGCTGATACCGAGTATTAGCTAGTACTAGGTACCAAATTCAGGGAGCTAGGCAGTTAGTACCTGGTGAAGAAATGACTTAATACCGATTTGAGTACTAGCATTTGGTCTAAACCTCAGTATTAGGGCTAGTACTCTGTCAAGAAATCGGCCGTAAGAGTTAATTTCCAATTTCTGTGTTAAAAATATAGATTAATGGTATTGTTGATATTTTTATTCCTCACTATTTGTTTTTTTTTTGATGATAAGAATTAACTTATTATTTCTATGATTGTTGTGAGGTAATAACAAAAAAAGTCTTACTAATAGCTTCTCTCTAACTTTGAAAAGGCTATGAATAGGACTGGAAAGCTCGCTTGGAAATCATTTAATAAGGTCTTATACAATTTTTTAGGAAACAGGCAAGCCTTGATTAAAAAAATATAGTTAACAGCATGCTTAATAACCTCAACAAGCCGGGTTGTAATATGAGTATGAAGCTGCATTTTCTACATTCCCATATTGACTTCTTTCCTGAGAATCTTGATGATGTAAGCGAAGAACAGGGGGAGAGATTTCATCAAGATATTGCTCTCATAGAGAACAGATATCAAGGCAGATGGGACGTTAGCATAATGCCTGACTATTGCTGAATGTTAAAGAGAAATGAACCGAAGCGCAAGCACAAGAAAAACAAATTGAAAATGAGTTTTGAAGAAAAAAAATTTCATAAATGTTTTTGAATTCTCTAGTCTCTTAAGACCTGTTTAAAACTAATGCTGATCGTTTTATAACTAAACATTTACTTTTATATTCATTACTAGCTGACCCGTACTCGCCTTGCTTCGCCCTCCTCCCATGTTTTTTCTGATTTTCAAAACTTTGTATTTTCTTAATAAATTGTGATAAAATGTACCTACTGCAATATCAAGCAACAAAAAAAAATAAAAAATTAATCAACACAAAAAATAGATTCGAAATAAATTTACCACAATATCCAGTTTATGGGTAAATAAAGAAAAGTAAAGTAAGATTTTTTTAAAAATGTTTATCGAAATTTTGGAAGTGGAATCTATTGGACTCAATCCAGAAACAATTTGAAATCAACGTATTTTCGTGCTTACTCGATTATAAGGTAATAAGAAGGCCACAGTTTCTATGTAAAATTTGCTTGATAGTGGACAATTGTTTCACTTTGCTGTCGCTACGAAACACGTGGCGCTAGTTATGTTGGAACCAAATTTTCCGCAGACGTTGTACAAGATTATAGAGAAAATTAAGTTTAAAAAACTAAAACCCGACTATGGGGAAAACTAACTAAAAAGTTCGAAACAAGATGAAACGAAACGATGTCGCATGCCCCTTTGCCAATGAATGCTTAATTATAGGTATATGTAAATATCTTATTGTAACTGCATGCGACCACAGCTATACTCTGAAAATCATCGTTTCGTTTTATGTTGTTTCGAACTTTTTATTTAGTTTTCCCCATAGTCGGATTTTAGTTTTTTAAACTTAATTTTTTATTTCCAACTTTTTAGTTGCACAAAATATGTAGTGTATATAAGTAGCCAATGTCACGTTCTACTTGTCAAACCCTTTCATTTGATACCCATATTAAGGATGTAGTAAAGATAACGTAAATCGGACGTCTTGAATTTAGAATGACATTATATCGTATTGCATTCTACTCGCCAAGCCCTTTTATTTGATACCACTATCAAGGCGGTTGTAAAGAAAAATGAAAGAAGAGGTAATCCACCATCTTGCTTGCTGCGCCCGCCATATTGAATTTTTCTGCGACGTCCGATAGCCTAGGACACTCTCCGCATCAAGATGAATCCAACGACACATCATTTGTTCAAATCGATTCCATAGTTTAGATTGTACATACAAACAAGCCCAACCTGTTAAAATCATATTAACCTCTCCTCTGCGTAGTCGGGTAGAAAACAGTGATTGTGAACTGACAACAAATGGGTTGGGTATGTTCAGTGAAATTGGTATAAATTCGATTTTTAGTAGCAAAAGCAAACTATGTGATGTTTCTTTTTTCAAACATACTTTTTTGAATAAATTATAGCAGCAGCGCAAATTGTATCGAATTTTATAAAAGTGTATTTGTGTACTGAAGTAAAGTCAATTGTATCGAAAACAGTACAATTGTATCGACTTTTGCAACCCAGGTACCTACTTTGCATCACAAATTATTCTGTTATTAATTAATGTTCATTTAAAGGTTTTTTTTCTTTCTGTTTTTTTTTTTTTTTTTTTTTTTGTTAACTTTCACTATGATCTATGAATAAATGCGTTTTCAACAAAAAGGGATAATCGTTCTAGCTCAAATTTTATCAAAAATTCCTCTAACTTACACCAATTTTAATCGCCCGTGAAAATTCGACATAAAGGGATTCGACTGTACATAATATTATTGTCTCCACCGATTGCAGATTCGAGATCATGATGAATTCGTTTGCTTTTGGAAAAAAATAAAAAAAATGGAATTGCAATGAAGTGGAAACCCTCCGCCAACGTAGAAAGAACCTTCTCCTGGCTGCGCACAACAACAATGTTTTTTTTTTTCAATCGAACACCAGCGATGCAAAATGTACGTTTATTATGCCTTATTTAGGTGGATTCATTAAACGTTTGGAGTTTTCATTAATCCAATCGATATAAGTCAAGGTGCGAACAAAGACGGATGGGATCTCGGTATTAGGAATGTAGTCCATATCTTTCATCGCAGCCAAAGATGCAATTCCTACAAGAATAGTTTTACCGCCTTCAGCATACTGGACAAGTGGGCCACCAGAGTCACCTATACCAATGGCGTTTGGTGAGATATCTAATTGGGTGCAAACGTGTTGCGGATAAATAGTCAATTGATATTGACTATCACATTTCTCATTATCAATCACTTTAGTAGCAACGGTTTGTAGAATGTCTGGTATGGGTCTGTGATCGATTTTCCCCCAACCGAACACAGTTACTTCATCTGAAGTCTTTGTGGCAGCTGTAGGTAGCTGAACTTTTTTAATATTCGCGTTTAAATCGAATGGTGGATCAATTTTTATTAGGCCAATATCATAAGGGTCCATATATTTAAAATCGGGGTGCTTTATTGTTTGATTGGGCAGAACTTGGCGTTCCAATGCACCAGTTTCATCTCGACGATTATGCAATCCAGCGACTGCATAAATTATCAAATTCTCCAAACAGTGGGCGGCTGTAACTATGATGCTCTCACTTATAATGTTTCCAGCACAGAAATGTTCTGTAGAGTTCTTTAATGAAACAATATTTGGTGCAGAATGTGGTGTGGCGTCTTGTCCATTGGCGATGTCACCAGTGGGAAAACCTGGTAACATTTCATCAGCACCGGACGCCAAGGCACAAAACGTTATTAAAAGCGAAACACGATACATTTTCAAGCGCACTACTCTGAGAAGATGATGGCAGCAGGCACCTGATTTTATAGAAACTTTTGACGATATGGTTAATGCGCTGTATAATTAATTACCTTTCATTAGTTGGTATAGAATTATACAAAAGCCGCCAATTGCTTCGCTTGTTAGTTCCACCAAAAAAGGGACAAATTGAAGTTTCGACATTTCTAGAAAATATTTCTTAATTATTTCAAAATTAGATATACGTACATAACAACTGTAAAAAATACGTGATTGATATAAACTAAACGTTTTTAAAAATATACATATGTATGTGGCATAGGAATGTACCAACCAATCCCCTAGGTCTGTCTTTAAGTGTAACATCTTCACATCTATCGCATTCACGAAGACAGCGGTACAACACACGGAGAGAAAAGCAGGATAGGCAAGAAACAACAGCAGCGGCCCAGATCTCAAGTGGATCTGGATATTTCAAACAATTCTCTTCATTCTCTCTATGCGTGATGAACTTCAATATGTGAATGTGTGAACTTAAATGCGTGAATGTGTTGAACTGACAACGGATCGATGAATTCTAGCCGACAGTTAAAAACGACGGAGCAAGGGATCGACGGATTCTTTGGGTCGGAGCCTTCAGTTTTAGCTCACTAGGTCCTCCGTTGTCAATTATTTGCTTTGCTCAGTTATGCTGCTTTATCTTCTTCATTCGTTCCGATTCTATCGAAATTCCCACACCTGTCTTTCTTTCACAGAACTTGTAGAGCTGTGAAGTTTGACTTAAGACAGATACTAAAAGGTGATATCGGCTCCGAGTATTTCAACACTTTGCACTATCTCACCTTCACACGAGTACACATGGCAAAGATGTCTTAGAGGGAGAAAGCAGTACTGTGCCGTCGTACTTGTAACACTCAACGTAGAAAACGTATTCAACTCGGCCAGCTGGAGCTGCATATTTAGAGCGTTGAGCAGCCTGCATATACCTAATTACCTGATGAGTATAATATGCAACTATGTTCTTTAGCGAGAGATCATTATACTACGACACGGAAGAGGGACCTTAGATGTCAGGGATCAGTGCTGGGACCAGTTCTGTGGAATGTAATATATGATGGCATCCTAAGAATACCAAGGCCGAGAGGGGTAGGCTACGCAGATGACATACCAGTTATCGTTGTAGTAAAACGATAGAGCAATTATCCGAAAACTGCAACCAAACAATTAGTAACGTGAAGGCATGACTACAAAATCAGGTCTAAAACTGGTTAACCATATTATGACGGAAGCAGTGCTTATAAGTAGCAGGACAAAGGTAAAACCCATCACGATAACACACCACTCGCAGGTCGGTGATCAAATCATCAAGTCTAGTCCACACATCGAGTATCTGGGAATGCTGTTGGACTACAGGCTTAACTTCAAAGAGCACCTGACGTGCAGAAGAGAGATCCTCTCTAGCAGTAGAGGCAGCAAACGTGAAAGGACCCAGGCAGCCAATCCGAAATCTGCTAGCGACAGTGACCAGGTCGATTCTTTTGTACTCGTCCTACATATGGGCACCAGCCACGGACCGGAAAATGTACGTACATGAGACGGATGAACTCGGTATCAGCGGAAGCGATAAGCGTAATCTTCGGCTGAGTGCCCATCGATCTGAAAATAAAAAGAACCGAGGCAATATGCACGAACGAGCTGGAAGACAGGAGAAATACTAGCGAGGCTATGCAAGCAGATTGGTAAAACAGGTGGACCTCTACAATGAAAGGAAGATGGACATATACGCTGATCCCTACCGTAGAGGAGTGGGCCAGTAGAAAACATGTAGAAATAAGCTTCTACCTGAGTCAGTTTATATCAGGGCATGGATGCTTTCGGTAATACCTCTAGAAATACAGGCACGTGGATTATTGCCCATATTGCGAAGGATAAATGCACGGAACGCGAATTATATTTTGATCGAATGCCAGAGGTATACAGCGCCAGCGGCCAGAAACATCCTAGAAAGATAAATTGCCGGTCAAGTGACACCAAGAGGACTTATTACATTTTTGCTAGGAGTAAGAGTACCGAAAATAATGGACTCATGCGGCAACACAATGGACCTACTAAGTGTCTAAGTGAATCCAACCAAACATGGAGATAACCACCTAACCTTACCTTACTGAGCCCTCTCTATGAGGACATATTTATTTCAGTTGTACTTAGGTCTGATGCTTAATTCCTTAATTTGTATTTCATTTTCATTGACGTCTTTTTCTTCTATTTGTTGGCATTCTTGTCCAGTTTTTGAAATAAAATAAGTTAAAGTCCACTTTTGCTAAAGCTTTTGTCTTTCCAATTTAAGGACATAACTACAGCTACCCACCTTGACACAGAATTTGCTCATTACTCGTTTTCTTTCTCAATGAATCTCTAAATAAACTGATAACATCCCACAGTTACTGTTAATTTCCAACTAAACTTCTCCCACTAGAGTACGAGTATCCTTAAAGGATCAAATTCCCATGAACATCGGCCAAGTACAAAACAAAGTAATAAAAGCGAGAAAAAAACACCATTTGCCTTCATTAACCAATAAACAGCAACATCCTTCAAACCCAAGTCCAAGTAGGACTTGAATTCTTCTTCTTCTCCGAAAACCGTAGCACAACACAAATAACCATAAATAAAATGCAGGCCAAATGGGAAAACAAAAAAAAAACATTGTTTTCATAAACTTTGAAGTTTCCTTCCGTTTTTATTTTTCTTGACATTCACATCGTCTATTTTGGTTCGAAGGATATGAGATTCCTTTCCCAGAAAAAAAAAATGCCATCGACCATCGCCCACCACCACCCACCCACAAAGGACAGCAGATTATGTATGACGGGGATAAATTAAATTTTTTACACCAACAAAAAAAAGGGAAAAGCAAATAAACAACCAGTCAGGGTATGATCATAGTAAAAAAAAAAAAAGAAAAAAGGAAGAGAAAGGAATTCATGCACGTACGCATGTATTAGCTCTTCGTCACGTTGCGGGATAACTCCTTGTCTCTTTTTAATTTATTTTGACAACATCACATGATTCTGGGATTCCCTGTCTAAGAAGAGTGTTATCAGTTTGTTTGTGTGTTTTTTTTTCAAGTACCATCCTACAAAGTCCCGAAGGACGTACATAGTCTATTATATTGCCTTCGTCCTTGTGCATTAAATGAGGTATGAATAACATTGAAGTATG
Organism: Brachyopa scutellaris; assembly: GCA_949775065.1. NCBI lineage: Eukaryota > Metazoa > Arthropoda > Insecta > Diptera > Syrphidae > Brachyopa > Brachyopa scutellaris. The sequence continues at coordinate 13,471,695 of OX459112.1, read as the reverse complement.
TACATTATTTTGCTCGAAGCATCATCGATTAATGTTCAAAAGGAAGTACGTGTTATTTTTTGTCTCCATGAGAGTGGGCTAACCAAAAAGAAAACAAGTGAAGCTATTTTGTTCATTTTAAAGCTTCACAGTAACAAGGATACCCACATAGCGGAGAGACCAAAAAAAAATGTATACACTGTTATGATTCCTATCTGTTAGGGTATATAAATTTCCAAATAGTGTCAGGCGATAAATTTTGCTGGACAAACGACTGAATCAGGCGATTTTATTCCTTGTTCGCTTGTGTGACGTCCTTTCTGCAAAGTGAGTGTTTTGTTTTTTTTTTTAGAGGAATGGGTCGTTAAAAAATTTTGTTTGTAACTCAGTGAAGGTTGCCCAATGAAACAATGAAACCAAAAAGGATATATCGTGCGTAATTAATCATGTGGAAGCATTTTCAGTCAGCACTTTTGTGACATAAATCAAAAAATTTTGAAGTAGAAGAGTGATGGAATTAGTTTAGGGTTGAACATACGACATACAAACACATACATACATTTATGTAGATTTGTTAAGGAGGACGAAAAATATTTGGAGCGCTAGAGCAACATGTTGAGAATTTTGTGTTAAACGTTTGTTGAAAAATTGAACATTCAATTTGGAAAATTGAGTGAGATGGAGGTGACGTTTCAAGGATACCACCATATGTCAAGCTAGCAAAATTTAATAACGCTACGACTGGGGGATAGTAATACGAAATATTTCTCCTTAATATGTTTCATAAAATAACACTTAGATGTGCTGTCGACAGTTTGGTCTTTTTTATAGGAAAGTTACTCCCGAGATTAGATTCAAACCGAGGTCCCACAAGGCTGTACACGGTCACCACTACTTTTTTCTGATGTGTACATTGCCGTTCGAAAAATGTTGCTCAAACTATTTTTTTTTTAAGTTTGGTGAATTAGTTGCAATTACTCCATATTCTGTAATGAAGTTTTATATTCTTAAGCGGCCCTTACACGACACAATATTATTGCACAATACTCGATATTGCGAAGTATTATTGACCGTGTAAGTGCTTTATTGCGCACTAATATCGGTTTGCGCAATATATTGTGTGATGTTAAAAAGTTTTAATATTTTTTGGAATTTCTTCAATATATTGCGCAGTATATTGCGTCGTGTTTGGCGAATTGAATTTTTTTTGATTAAATACAAACATGGCGTTCCAGCGCATTAACAAAAATGATTGAGGAAGAGTTTTTTTTGTATTGAAGTGCATTCAGGTAGTATTTTTTATTTCCTATTTGTTTAAAATCCGATACTATAAAATCGTTTTCACACAGCATGTCTTCTTTTAGCAACGAACCGATACAGAATAAACTGCAGGAAGGCAATAACATTTTGCAATAATATTGCGTGGTGTAAGGGCCGCATGACGGTCAATATTAATGCGCACTACCGAGTATTGTGCAATAATATTGCGTCGTGTAAAGGCCGCTTTAGGCATTTTTAAACATTTCATGTCACTTTTAGAGTGTTAGAATTTTTTATCTGTGCTCAATGGAGCAAAATGTGGTTACACCGAAAAATGAGTTCTTTTTTTTTGGTACTTGAGTCAATTTTAATAATAAATTAACAATGTTTAATTATTGCATAATTTTTATTAATTTTTTATTGCTTCATAGAAACATTGTCCATTTTATCAGTAATTTGTTGGGCCTCTTGCTTTTATAACTGCTGTAAGTCTGCGATTCATTGATAGATATTGTGTTCCAGAGCCGGATTAGTAAATGGTTTAGGATTTCAATTGACTCTAGATGATCTAGACTCAAGACATTGCAATGTTAAGTTTCATGATTGACCAGATATTCTCAATTGAATTGAGGCCCGGGTTGTAGAGAGGGCAGCTTAGCACATCAAAATTGTTTTGTTCGAAATGTAGTACAAACGTAGTTTTTAATCATAAATAATGTAGCTTATTTTACAGCTACAAATTGATCCTTTACTAACCCTAGAACACTTGACGTAATTGTACTTACTTACTTAACGGGCCCCCGACCGGTGAATAGTCTCTGCCTGAGACACGGCAGCCTTCCACTCTCTTCGATCCCGGGCACGCTGCTTCCAGTTGTCTAGACCAAGCGCACTGGCATCCGTGGTAGTTTGGTCCTTAAACCGGAGGTTCGGTCTTCCCTGTCGTCTCGAACCTGGGGGCTGTGATTCGTAGATCCTTTTTGCTGGAGCATTGTTGTCCATTAGTTCGATGTGGCCGAGCCAGTGTAGTCGACGTGTTTTGGCTTTTTGGACTACATCTACATCTTGGTACAGCTCATAGAATTCGCGGTTATATTTTCTCCTCTAAGCGGACGGCTTTGGATCACCAAAAAAAAACGATCTTCCACGGGGTCGTCTGTTTGACCTCTACAAGCCTTTCCTTCTGCTTGGTCCCGTTCTCACGATATTTTTTTTAAATTACATACCACAGTTCGTTGGACAACATTAAATCTTTCAGAAATGTGGCGGGTTTCAAATTTAGACGTGACAGACACAAAATATAAGAACTGAACTGATTTTTCCATTTTTTAATTTTTTTACTACTTCGGTTCGTCTTGGACGGCTATCACGAGCTAAATGCACCTCTCATTCATAATTATGTACATCGACTTTTGTGCACTAATTGAACGAAATGTTGCACAAGGGTGCAAAAAAACATCACAGCGCTCATAAATTCCAAGAACTGCCATCCGAAAGAGTAAAAAAAGATTTGAGCAAAATTGTTCGAACAGCACTGTATAAGTTACGAAGTATTAAAATCTTAGGTCTTAATATAATGGACATGCATAAGGAAAGCAAAATGCTACTTGGAGAGGAATATCATTATCCAGGGCTTGGTTAGGGAGACGTATATACCGGTTACGATCTAACGGTCAGAAAACTAGCTAACAATATCTACTTCTAGTCTAAAGCGAAGAGCAGACGATATGCAAAAGTCGCATATATATGCGAGTGCTGACGCCACGAAAAAACTCGCAAATTTATCACAAATTCTATAAAGTATGCATTGCTCGCAAACTCGCATATACATAGACGTGTTCACACGATATGCGACTATTGTCCGAAAACTCGCAAATGCATTTGCGAACATGGTGTTCGCATATGATATGTTCGCAAATAGGGTGGGCACCGTAGCGCAAGTGGTTAGTGCGTCGGACTACTGAGCCAGAGGTCTTGGGTTCGAATCCCGCCGCAAACACCTAAAAGTGTTTCACAGTGCCCACCTCTTTCGAATGTCTGACAAACATTTGCCACGATTGAGCTTCTCAACTCGCCGTTCGGAGTCGGCAAAAAACTGTAGGTCCCTTCCATTCGTGCAAAAATATAACACGCACACACAAATGGTTGCGAGAAGCAGGCCCAGGTTCACCTCGAGCTGTAGCGCCAACTAAGTAAGTAAGTAAGGGTCGCAAATATTGTGGCTTATATGCGAGTTGTTCACACGATATGCGACACAATTTGCAGATCACATATTTTCAATCATATGCAGATTTGTGAACATTCTCAATCTTTTGAGTTTTTGTATTATCTGTATTGTGTTGATGATTTGTGACACATTACGGAGTACGGAGATATATTAAAAATGTCAAAAAGAAAATGGGCTACTATTGCTATTTTGGCGATTTCTATGAAATCTTCATAGAATCATGACAGTTTCATGGCTCTCAATTTTTTTTACTCTCATTTGGCTCTCCGCTTGCGATGTATTTTATGCTACATCGTTTTCCTTGTGGTGAGTGTCGTCAACTCTGTCAACCAGCCATCTGACAGTTTGTGAAATGTCATAATCTTCATTGCTAGTGGAAAACAAAAACAAATTGAAAGGTTTGATCAAGTATTGTTTCAAAGCGCTTGGTAACGTTTGTTCAAGTTTTTTTTATCTTGGAGAGGATTTCTCTCTCTTTGAGATGATTTTACTATTTGACAGGTCTCGATTCCGGGTGCCAAAAAATATACCAAACAGACCTACCTACAGATCCATGTGATTCTATGTAATATACATAGTATTACGAAAAGTAGCGTGTTACCAAATAGACCTAGTAATTATCTTCACAACTCACAACACAACCCAACCAAAGCAAAATGTAAAATAAAAGTAGACAAAAAGTGCCTACACACAGTTCAAACCAAATTTTCAGACTTTTCAGATCTCGCATACACAGTTTAATTTTGTCTGTAGACTAGGATTTGTTCGCAAATATGCGGCCATATGCAATGTCAGGTTTTCGTCCGGTCGCATATGGTTGGGACGCTTGCAAGTGATCGCATACGCTCGCAAATTGTCACAAATGATATGCGAAAGTATTCACACGATATGCGGAAAAGTCGCAAATTGGCTTGCGAACTGGGTGTCGCATATATGCTTTGCGAGCATATGCGGACTGTCCTAAATAAGTGTTCACACGATATGATGACGCAAAAATTACGTCAGACTCGCATACACATGCATATATGCGACTGCTCGTAGCTTAGCAATGAATTCCTTTCGAAATTGAACAGCATGTCTCATATCAAAAAACATACGCGCACATCCGTAAATATGTACATACAATTATTTCGGAAAATTTGACAGTAAAACTTGAGGCTTGATGTCCCGGAAAAAATAAATACAAAGAACAAAACACCTTAAGAGTCAGAGAAAATTCAATTAACATACGGGGAAACGGCAACACACCCGCCATTTATTAGAAAATCCTCTGCACCTACACGTACGCGGAAATTTCTTCTTTCTCCGAAACAACGTCTTGGTGGTAATAGCATTCGCTTCGTCACCCTTTCACTGATTTTCACTTCCAATTTAAGGTGTTGGATGAAAAACACGAGGAGAATTATAAAAAAAAATGGTGAAAAAAAGAAAAACCATAATTTTCCACTCCTAGATTCCGCTTCCGCTTAAAATTACGTATTCATTAGCGAAAGCGAAAATTGCGCCATAAATTCTCGATACCGTCGTGGGTCGTTCATATCCCGTTGAGCGTTTAGCTCTAGCCAATGTAACAGAAATAGGAAATTAACACAGTTACCAAAGGGGACGATGCTGTAGGATCAAGGAAAATCTTCTCGAAACTCCACCACCTTCCCTTGTCATCATAACCCTTAAAAATCTAGCAGAGAATAAAAATTCCCTTTGATTGCATCCTACTGTACGAGGGAGGATAGTGCAAGGAGTATACTCCTTTCTGTTCGTGCCTTTGCCGCGCTAAAATTGAATGTGGTTAATTAGTAGCAACGTAAGGAAAATTTTTCAATTAACTTTGGCTTTTCATATCCTTTATTCCACTTTAATTGCAACTCCAGGGGAGGGTTGGCTGGTGGGTTAGTTAGTGCGAATGAGAATGAAATAAAGGAAATTTTCCTCAAACTTGAGGGACATTTTGAAAACTCGCATAGAATGTGCAAGAGAGAGAGGGATTTTTGAGCTAAAAACAGAGAAAAGCTCTTAGGAGCTTTCATCCATGCATTTCTCTCTCTGGAGGGAATTTTTCGGACAGTTCGGAATAAAGTGGGCTCTTTGGTAGGTATTTATTTTTCCTATCCATCTGTTAAGGGTTGAAGTCTGGTTTGATTGGAGCGATACTTTTGTTCATACCCGTCGTCTTTAAAGGATTTTTAATGAGGTATGTACATATATAAGGCAGAAGAAAAGAAAAAACTCTTCGAATTAAAGTCAAACAAAGTATAAAGGGTAAAAGTTTTGACAATTTTCATTTATGTAAGCATTAGCAGGTGTACTATACGAGGGGTTATTGGGTCAAGTGTTTGCCTAGCGTGGTAAAGATGGTCGCATTTGGCGATAAGATTTTTGTTTCAAAAACGAGAAATGAGAAAAGCTTATATATTTACACTAGATTTCAAAAATCTATTATTTATAATAATAAAGTATCCTGGAATTAGGTTAATCGTTACACAAAATGTCTTCTACTTCAACTTTGCAAATAGTCTAAGAGCCCGCAGTAATTTTTGGTTGTGAAAGGTAACCAAATGAAATGCATATTAATCCGCAGTCTCTTGGTCTAAAAGAAGAACTTATCACGAGAAGCTATGTACATAATACGGCAGTATACATACATACATTTGACCACAACCCTTATTTTTGAAGTGAAACTTCTTACTCGACTTCGGAAGGTTGCGTTAAACGGTCGCGTTAAATGGTCGCGTTATGGTTGCATTTAACATTTCACCACAGTGAATTTACATAGGCACCGCATGCAGAGTAAACAAAATGACCAGGTTTTAAATGACAAATATTAATCGCAACCGAATAATTGCTGCATCGATCCAATAGATTACTTTCAAACCATTTTAAGTTATATAGTCGTGCGAGTCAACCAGCCTTCAGTGGGTTGTGACTTCGGTACGTATACACAGCATTTTTCGTATTTTCTTTTCCTGCAACTCGTCTCGTCCGATTCGATCACCAAAATCAAGCAGCATCGAGTAGTTAGTGCTTAGTCGAGTAAGAAGCTTCTTAAGTTGTGGTCCCCTCTAACTAAAGAAGCTTCTTACTCGACTTCGGTTGGTTGCGTGGTATGTATGGATATCAGTGGTGTGGGGAATAGGTAACTAAGTAGCAATAGCGAAAATTGATTGAGTGGAGAGTAGTATTAGGCGTGCGAGTAGTATTCCCACAGATCAGAGTTGTAATATTTTGCATTATTTTTCAATATTTTGTTTTATTTTCTTTTATTTTGGAGTATTGTGCATTTTTTGATTTAATTTTAGTTTATTTGGTACAAAATGTAAGTAAATGTAGGTAAATTGAGTAAAATAAAGCAAAATAAGGCAAAATTATAATGCAAAAAAATGCAAATGAATGCAAAGAATGCAAATGCATTTATTAATTACTGCACTCAATTAAATGGTACCTAGAAAAAAAAAAGAATGCTATCTTTTGAATGCTTAAGAATGGTGATTGCATTCTTTTTATTGAAGTCTCGAAATGCAGTCGATGAATGCAATCACAAAATTGAATTCATTCGATTATTTTTAAAGAATACATTCCAAAATTAATTTGGACACCCATAATATGTACATAATATGTATTTATATATTAGTAGGATACAGTTGGTTAAATAGAAATCAAACACTTTTTCCTTAAGGAATTCATATTGTCAACAAGTGGTTCCGGGCAAAATGGATACTCGAACATACATATATTCGAGAGTCGGGTTAAAAAGACACCCGAACAATTTGATTCCCTTCAAAAGCTTAGAAAATTTCTGATGGAAAATACATAAATATTATGTGTCATATGGTACGACCCCATTTCTTAAGTTTTTTGAAGGATTTTTTGAGGAGAAAAAATGGAGAATATTCTTTATATCCAATAAATTCGAAAATTGTATGAATGTCTCTTCCTTTTGTCACAAATTTATTTTCGTTTGTCCACGATTGTCGCGCGTACTTTTACACGTACCATTTTTTATTTTCATACACAAGTTAAAGAGAAGCTCACAACTTTGGTGTCAAATTCATATCACTTACGCTCCACTAAATCCATGCAATACAAAAAAAATAGAGAAATAACATTCTGGGCACCCTGTGTTGTATTTGAATGAAAGACTTTACCACGTTTTATCATAAGCCACGTTTTATTCAGGTTGGCTGTCAAAATACAACTGATGTAACTTAACTTATAACACTTGAGAGGCAGAGGAGATCAGCACGTTTGACACGGTGTTGCCAGCATCTATACATCACCCTGTACTGCAACTTTTAATGTCGTTGAGCTCTTCCGATTTAAAAAAAAAAAAAAAGGAAAAGTAAGAACAGCTAACTCGACCAGTTCAGAGTGAATTTAACTTAAAATGCATCACCTGGTAGTCTGATCGGAGAACCGTTTCCAGTTCCTTTAGTTCCGTAAACAAATGCTGTCAAACAGCATTAAAATTTTCTCCGGAACCTGATCATTCGGGCAGTAACAACTTTCCCTTGTTTCGATGGCACATTTTCCATGCCCTTCCTTTTTTTCAGAGAATTCAATGTTTGTCGTAATGTCACTTACAAGTTTTCTAAAAATATTGAAAAAGACAAGCTTTTCTAAAATCTTGCTTCCTAGGTTTGAGTTTTGCAAAAGAAAGCTATTAAGTAAAGTGATAAACAGAACTTCATCTTAACTCACACAAGAGACATGTATATATGTATGTGCCAGCGCCCCTATGATAAAACTGGAGGCTTAAAACTAAAAATGCTTTGTTGGTCATACATCACGTTCATCAAGCCGATGATCACCTACATAGCGATAGCATTGTGGCCCAAAATAAACTTAAGGAGATTTATCACTTAGCATGCATGGTATACTAGGTATACTATATACCAACCTAACATTATTAACAGATTATATTGTCCAGAATTTCGAGAAAAAATTGCAGACTGACATAATTTTTACCGACTTTGCCAAATTAATTTGCCTCGGTTTCCATTCAAATGTTGTTAAATGGATAGAGTCCTATTTGTCTAATCGAATTCAATTAGTAAAAATTGATGATTGTTTGTCTTTATCTTTGTTTGTATCTTTGTGTCATCTGGTGTTCCACAAGGTAGCCATTTAGGGCCGCTACTCTTTCTGTTATTTATAAACGATATTCTGTCAATTTTTAAATTTTCCAAGTGTTTGCTTTTTGCTGATGACTTAAAGTTGTTCCGCTATATTTCATCTGATCGTGACTGTTGTCTTCTCCAAGAAGATCTTATGAGTTTATTTCAATGGTGCGAAATCAATTCTTTACACCTGAATGTAGCAAAATGTTAAGCATTTTCATGTTATAGACATCTTGCTCCATTAAGTTTTCTTTATAGCATCAATAACATTCCTTTAAAAAGCGTATCACTCAAAAAAGATCTTGGAGTTGTACTGGACACTCAACTAACATTTCTGCCTCATATTGACTATATCGTCAGTAAATCAAACTCTATCCTTGGATTTATAAAAAGAAACACTAGGGTAATTTCTGACCCTTATGCATTAAAATCTCGTTATTTTTCATTAGTTCGATCTGTGCTTGAGTACTGCACTATAATTTGGAACCCCTATTATAATAACTCATCTGTTAGAATTGAAAGAGTCCAAAAAAGATTTACTAGATATGCGATATACAAATTAAATTGGAGAATTCAAATGCCCTGTTATAAAACTAGATGTCTTGTTATAGGCATTCAATCTCTTGAGAATCGTCGCAAATATTTTTCTGTTATGTTTGTTAGAGATATATTGTCTTATCACATTAAATGTCTTTTGTTACTTGCTTTGTTTAATTTACGTTGCTCGCCAGTTAATGTCCGACAGAGTGTTTTATTTTTGGAACAATTTCATCGTACAAACTACGGTCGTAATAAAACAATTTCTCGTTGCATCAGAGAAGTAAACTTGATATGCAATTATATAGATATGTTCAAACTTTGTTCAAGACAAACCTTTAAGCAGAAAATTGTATTTGTGATAGAAAATTGTATTTAGCTAATTTTTATTTTATTTTAACATTAATTAATTAATTATATTCCCTTATTTATTTTCAATATCTAAGTCTGTAAGAGCTATGTATCTCTGATTGATGAAATAAATAAATAAATAAATAAATAAATAAATAAATAGAAATATGCATGTATCTGATACAATGCTTAAAGAGTTCAGTTCCTCAGAAAATTCAGGATAGCAATATGTGACCGTCAAGCTTGGGGAAACAAAGAATTCGCAAAGCCAACATGATCACAAATCTGTTACACCGATGATGGTTCAAAGATGAAAAATAATGCAGCGAGTGCCAGGGTCAATAGGCCTAGGTTCCAACGAGCTTTAGCACTGGAAAACTCACCCAGCATCTTTCAAGCGGAGGTGCGCGCCATAAGATCATATTTGAAAGTGTTAACTGCTTTTCAACCTCATCGAAGAGCTGGCCAAAGACAACATTGTCATTGTTGCCTGGAGACCAAGTCACGATGGTTTCGACTGTAATAAACATGCAGATTTCTGCCGGTCCTGAGCCCTTCTTCGGGTAACCTTTGATTTACATACACTCAAAGACTAAATTCAAGCATCAGAGGCAAATTAAGAAATCCAAAACTACAACTCGTGGCAAGGCCAGAAGGCTACTTGGAAATAATTGGCTTTTCCGCCGATAACTCCTGTCGACTCTGTGAAGAAGAGGAGGAGACGTCGGAATAAATACTCTGTGATTGTCCTACTATGGCAGAAGGCATAGTACTCCATATGCAAAGAGCATTTCTGAGCTCGAAAGAAATACGGAACGTCAAACCTAGAATAGTGCTGAGATTTAAAAAGAGCCTCAGCCTCAGCCTCAGTGTTAAAGAAACAAGTGCCAGTGCTATAGATCTCTTTTGATCACTGCGCACAACATAAAGACCGCTTTCAATACATTTACAGAACGTGACCCACTCGTTAGTATTTGTTTCAATGTTTTGAAGAACCCATTTGTAATTCGCTAACATTTCCACAATTCAAAAAAATAATAAAATGTTACGTATTCGACCCCATTCCATGGGAACTCATAACGTAATGTAAACCTCAATCGGTTCAAATAAATAAGAATAAAAACCTTTTTTTAAATCAGACTATAGTGTTCATTTTTGACATATCTACGAACTGCCAGGATCATAATAGCACCTCCAATCAGTCAACCCTTTCATCGGCACGATTCGAGCTCGATTCAATTTTGCAAATTAAAATCGTATCATTCTCGGGCTGAGTCTGCATGTCCTGCTCGAATCCTGTCGCAACATGGCATTCGATAAATAATAATACTCGTATACATTAGTTGTAGGTTTCAGGTTGCAGCTCACTTCGTGTGTACGTACGTAATGTTCCAGCACACCTGCCATGATTTAACTGTAACGATTTCCTGTAGCTGTCCGCATGCACTGCGAGTGAACACTGCACCCTTGCATCAACCAATACCGGCGACGTGATTGAGTGCACAAGGATATTCTTTTTTTTTTTTTTCTTAAAATCAGAATAGGACGGGAAATTGGAAGGAACGATTCGCGAGCATGCTTCTCCCCTCAATTTATATTCGCATATCGATGGGAATCATCTTCTTTTCATATGCATATGAGTCTCATCCTGGCGCAAGGACTGCAGGCGTGCGGCTTCCTTGCCTGTCAGGTGATTTATGCCAAAGTGTCAGACGGGCCCCAGGTAGCAGAGCACCCGTTTCCTTAGATAAGTCGGCGATGGTGGTGGGCGTGTGTCTGTCTGTCATGTCAGCTTAAGTTAAAAACAGGATCTATCTATCCTGATGGGCAGGTAGGTAGGAATGTTTCGCATTACAAAAGGTAGACTCGGTAACAATGGTTAACATCCTCCAATTTATTCACTTTCTTCCTCGTTGTTATTTTAACGGCAGGCGGCGCTTGATTTTCTTTTCTTTCGATTTTTTATGAGCTTGCTGAAGTGATTGATGGGTTTAAGGTATGTGCACATATGTTAAAAGTTGAAGAACGTGCGGTGAGGTGACTTAAAATATTGACTCCAACTGAAAGGTTTATTTTCGCTTTAAAAAAAAAAACCGATGACAGTCAACATTTATGGGTTAAAGGTCGCGTTATAGTCAGGAATTTAGCTTATCCTTAATAAAAACGGCCGATGTTCTTCCTATCTCTTTTGGTCGTAGAGCATGCGAACAGATCTCGTCCGATTTTGCAGCGCCGTCTGCTGCTTTTCTGCCTGTACTATTCATCAAACCAAGGGTAGTAGTCGTGTTAAACCCGGCACATCATTCGTGGCACTAATGGTGGCTTGCTGGTAGTGTTGTCACTGGTCATCTGCATCGGGATACGCGCTCTTTGTATGTTTGTAGCTTTATACCTTCTCACGAATGCATTGTGGATATCCGCTTTCGAACCTTGGCTACAGCAAGATAGTGGTCCGAGTCAATGCTGGTTGCTCGAAAAGTTCGCACATCCAGAGCGCTGGAAATCTGGTGTCGATCACAATGTGGTCGATTTGGTTGACAGTTTGTTGATCCGGAGACCGCCATTTCCCCTTATGGATGTTGAGATGAGAAAAGCACGTGCTTACTATATTGACACTTCGCACTTCGGACGTGGTGTCATGTAGACTATGATTAACAGCCGACCTACCAACCGACCTACCAAATATTCCCTCTCTTCCTATTTTGGCGTTAAAATCGCTCCATATGATTTTAACGTATATTTGTGACTATCAGGGGACCTATTCCTGTACACGAGTGAGAGTCAATTTCGTGTGACAGTGATGAAATGGTATTCCTGAAACATAAAATTGGTATTCTTGTACTCGAATTCAAACGTCAGATTTCACTCGAGTAAAAATGTAGGTATTCCTAGAGACGATAGTGACTGTTTTCTTGTGACTATCGTGTGAAGTAGCAATGGATTCTGCAAAAATATAATTAAATTTTATAGCATTGTTGAACGATTTTGGTGTATGGTGATATTATTTAATATTCGAATTCATTTTAGCGTAAAAATACGATAGAACGAAGTTTTGGTGGATTTTTTTTGCAACAGCCGCATTCAGTCTGCGGCAGCAAGTCAAAAATCGAATGAATTGTGGAAGGAATTTAAGGACCATCTGTAAAAGACGTGACTGGGTGGAAGAAGTGAATTATATGATACGCTAATAGTAGGTTTGTATGATGTTAGCCCCAGGGCGCACTGGGGCACACTGAAAACGCACTGATCTGTTCGATGTCAATCAGTGCTACACTGAAAATGCACTGAAAATGCTGCCCTGTGTTTTATGTCGGCACGGGGTCTGCCCTGTATTCGCCCTGGGTATTTCTTCAGTGCAAGAAAAAAGGGCTATCAAAAATTCTATTCGTTTAGTTTTTTCATATCGCGAACTTTTTTTGTGGTTGTTTTTTTTGAATTGAAGAAAAGAAATTGTTTCAAAAGAGTAAATATTTATAAAATTAATTAAAATCTAAATATAAACATGTTTTAGATTTGTATTTTCGTTCGAAAATTTAAAATATTAGAATGACAGTTGTCAGGGCAAGCTATTTGCATTCGATGAAATGGGGGTTGCACTGGGTTTTTTGACAACCAGGGAAATACACTGGCAGTAGTCAGTGCGCCCTGGGGCTGGCGACATTATACAAACCTATTATAAAAATTAAAACATTATATATATTTTTTTGATAATTATTGTACTCTAAGTATTTATAGATTTGGTGCAATTACAAAAATAATTTGAAAAGAAAAACAAACTATCCGCTGTCATTGCTTCAAGCAAATAATAGAAACATCTTTTTTTACTCAAAATAATTTCTGAAATCTGTAAAATATAACATTAACAACATAACATATTTGATTTTTTCGTAATTCGCAATTCACAAAAAAGAACTAAACTTAAACACAACCATTTAATTTTTTCTAATATAAATGCTGAAATGAACTGTCAAATCGGCATAAAGTGAAGTTGGGTATGGTTTAAAATTATGTTCAAAATGCACTCGAGTGACAGACGGTCGTTCGAGTCCAGGGGTCTATTCCACGAAAGCACTCTGCAACTCTGCACTCTGCAAAATTTGCAAAGTGCAGAGTCCGACCGTTCCACAAATATTTTAGGTGTCTGCAATTCCACTCTGCATTTAGGTATGAATGTTTGCAGAGTGTCTTCAATTCCACTCTGCATATATGAATGTTTGCAGAGTTATGATTTTTTTTATATTTTGCGTGAGTAATATTGCGGGAAACGATGGAAAACTGTCGTTTTGAACAACAGTTAACAAAATAGCCTTTCACAAATTTTCACAAAATGATTGGTTTTCTTGCAAAAAGGTAGCGCAAAAATTCGAGTGAAAAATAGTGAGTTTTGTTTAGTTCATTTTCCTCAACGCTAACTAATTTTGATAAAGAAAATGCTTGGAAAGAAGTTTTAGTTAAAGCGCAAGCTATCGAACTCGCAACTCAAAATCTCTAAACTGGAGTCGTGACCCATTCTCTAAGTGGGCAGCACTATCACCCAAGAGCCAAGACTACCGCCTCTGGGAAAGGTCTGCAACCATCTTCAAACTTTTTTGCGATTGCAGATTTTGGGGGTACTCTTGTGGTGTCGATGCTACCTCTAAACTTTGGATTTACTGCAAAAAGTTCTAGGTTAGGTGCTCGTAATGCATATTTGCAACACTATATGTGCTATCTGGCTATTTCACTAAATCTTGAAAGTAAGAAAAGTAAAAATTTTTTGTTTTGGTCTTAAGGCCTTGTTTCTTTTAGTTTGACACCTCAAATAAGGACCAATTTTAGTTCATAAGTATTCTGTCTGCTCTCTAGATAGTCAAAATGTCTCTTTAAAGATCGAATCACTAAGATCCCCATAGTCAATTCTTCTTCTTAATGTCACGAACTGAAATGGACGACAGCTGAAGAGTGGTTAACGTAGTCTACAAAAAATGTCTAAACTCTGTACGTATAAGTCACTGACTTTGCAAAATACAACTTTATTGAAATATGAAATTCACTCTGCAGATCCACAACTCTGCACTCTGCATTTGACTCTGCCTCTGCAATTCTGCAATTGAATAATTGTTTCGTGGAACATAAAATGAGACGTAGAGTGCGGAGTGAAGAGTGCAGAGTTGCAGAGTGCTTTCGTGGAATACCAAAACGTACTCGACTCGACTGTAAGCTCACTTTTGATGTCTTATTCGACTCGTGTACAGGAATAGAATCCCAGGCTATTGCTCTTGAAAGAAATTTGTTTGTGAATTACTAGTACACTGGAAGAGTCCGGCCAAAATGGCCACAGTAAAATCATAAAATTTTGCAGAGAAATTAAATGTGTGGACGGAAAAGATTCGGTTTAGGTACCATCATAAGATGGTCCATGTGCCCATTATGGTGCCTCGTATTTAATGATGGCTCAGCCTAATAACCAGTTTTATTGTCACTCAAAATTCAAAACGCGTTTTTCTCGAAACTGTATTTTCAAAGTCGGTTGTCAAGATTTCTCGAAAACTACTGAACCGATCTGGATGAAATTTAACACACGTCTTCGAGATATTATTGACAAGAACTTGGACGAAAGATTTAATTGTTTTTCTATTGCAACTATTTTTAAGAAATGTACAGCAACTTTTACCGAAATTTTGAAATTTTTTGTAAAAATGTTTGCCAAAAATCCAATTTTCACTTTTTTGTTTTTTTCTTCGTACAAGTTCTAGAGTCTAGACTAAGGTATTAACTTCTGTCAGAGGAGTCACCGGAAATGACGTCGCAATGGCAGAGTTTTAAATATTTTACTACAAAAATTTTAGAAACTCTTTGTCAAATGTGTATATTTAAGGCAGTAAAAAGTTTGAATGAAATATTTCATTTTTTATGTAAAAAAAAAAAATTGTTAAAAATAAGCCGTTACCCGAGGAAACCCATGTAACCCTTTAAGGGTTACAACTTTTTTTGGGAATACCCAACTCCGGTTGTACTTTGTGAGATTATCGCGTTCTGCATTTTTCAATGTATACATCGCTTCATCCTAACATCCTCATATCCTCGTATTTCTCATCAATCGATGTCCTTTCATGTGCGAATTCACATTCATATCTCAACACTGCAGAGTGTATCCAGATACACCACCACTAGTGCTAAATAATGCATTCATAATGGCGTGAAAATTGATTCTCAGTTATGAGAGTGCACGAAATAAAAACACAGCGAACAAATGGTTACCGAAAGAGCGAGGAGTGAATGGAATCCCAGCGGATACAACACTGGCATTCAGCCAATTTTCGATATCCCTGCAGCAGCTTCGATGTTAAGTGCATTGTTCTCCATACATGTACACATGGGGATTCACATGCAATCGGATTCAATTTCATATCGCATCGCAGCATTCCCGGTCTTTGATAGTCCTGTGTATACGAGGTGAGAATTTTGCAACTGCATTGTTGCTCGTGCAGGGACTTACTGAAAGGATAGCAATGGCGCGACTTTTGCAGGATAATTTAATTGCTACGATTGTATTTGAATGGAATCGCAAATTTCAGCCTTTTTGTGTGGGGGTGATTAAGAGATTAAGGAATATTCATTCGATATCACGAAACATAATAGCCGCTGGGAGCTACTCCCATCTCTAGGTAGATATGTATATTGTATGTATGTCAACGCATTGCATCCCACAATCTCTTCATCTAAATGCCTTCCTTGACGAATTTGGAGGTCAGGCGGTCAATGACAAAGAGCAGAATGCAATTGACATACCTTTTATGAGCCAAAAATTGTCAGCTCCCCACAGTAACTGGCATTGGGCATTTGCAGCCAAAATCAAATTGATTGATTGGCAAAATCATCGAGAGATGCTTGACAATTTTTTTGCAAATATGTATGTGCTAAAAGCTCATTTTTTACACCTTTAACCCTCACACGGGCGACAATTTTTGCCCCTTAATCAGTAACTTATTAACCCAGGTTAATATTTGTATTCCCTTCCTCTTTCTATGGGCTCTATGGTCTACAAAAACGAAATTCTTACTTCCTGCCTTCCTTTAATTTGTTCTTTGTTGTTTTTTGAATAAATTTTGCAAATTATATTTTTTGCGCACCTGGAAAATAACAAGGGAAATCCCCCATTAGTACGATTTACATTGGAAAATTAAATTTTATGTGAATTGAGCGAATATCCTTATCAAATTTGTTTGACAATCATATTCAATCAGTACACTTGTGAATTTCATTTGTGTGAAAATGGATCAAAATAAAATTTCAATTTCTTTCAAGTGTGGGCATTATCCATGTAAAGTATTAACACATCACATACAATTAGATAGGTAGATTTAGGGTGTGCAATTTGATACATGATATGATTTTTCTTCAAGATTGGCACACGAAGTACAACAACAATACTTGAAATCGATTCTTGATACACTTCATTCTGATGATGAAGAAGATAGCATACAGTCTTTAAAAAAGGAGGTGTGGATGTGATTAATCAAATGCTTGGTCAAAACACAACTAAGATGAAAACAAATCGCTGGCTCTATTTTACAACATCATGGACATGCACACATATTCATATGTAGCTGACTTAATCTTCTGGTCCAATAATACGATTGTCTAAGACAGTCGAGCCAACGCAGAGAGTTTCTTGAAGAGTTGAGGAAGCATTTTTGTACGCCGACAATAGCTAGAAGAGCTCGAATTCCTCGAAATGTGGGCAAAGTAACACTAAAAATCGCATTTTAGGTATTCCAATTGATCAAATTGAACACAATACCTAGACCTTCTAGCCATTTTTGCCTGATGATGCTTCTCAGGAAGAATCTTCAGGTGGCCAAAAAATTAGAGGTTTTTGCTTCAAATTATGTTATCAGCAAAAAAAAAAAAAAAATAATTGAAAAGAGCAACACGAAAGAGTTGCATACAGTGAAGGAAGCCTAAGTGCGTAGTTTGACAATGACGAAGCTCGAAACTACTAATCTATAAATGTAATATGTACAATGTACATAGTACCTTACCTATGCATGTTCATAGAGGTACTGAAATGTAATAAACAACAAATTGGTTTCTTTCGTTTACAAATTTGAAGATGTAGCTTGCAGATACCACCCAACTGAAACTGTATGTGCAACATACTCATATGTAAAAACATCGGTATATATATATGTGCATATATATCTATATGTTTATATATATACATACAAACTCGTAGGCATGTATGTATGTATGTATGTAGCTATGTTTTCCTAAAAAAAAGTAGAACTATAGGACAAATTCAGAATTTTTTCATACAAAAGTTAGAATATTAACCTGGGTTAATAAGGTACATTTGCTACAATTTAACGAAAAATCAGTCGAAAAGCTGTCAAAATATATTTTTTTCTATATTTTTCGAAAAATATCAAATATTTAGTCACTGAGTCTGAATGAAAGGACATTTAGTTCAAAAGTATCCAAGATATGATATAATGAAAGTGCCCATATTAACCCCGGTTAATAAAGAACGTGTGAGGGTTAAGTAAGTAGGTGAGTTATAGTAAGGTAACTAGTTAGGTGGGGTGCCGGCAACACCGCATCATGAATTCACTTTATAACGCTTAGCTTTCCTCTGGTAAGTGGTTCTATGGTCAAATTGTCATTATGATATCATTCTGAGGTAGAAGAATGTTAAAACAGTTAACTTTAAGCCCACTTGATAGAATTATTAGGCTTCATTTCAAAAATGGTACTTTCGGTACTAATTTTTGAATTTTTTTTTTTTGGTTTTAACAAATTCGCCATCAGTTTTATCAATTAAGTCCGGCTTATACTTATATCTTGCAATAAACGCTGGATGCGTTTCTGGTCTTTTTCAAATGACCATTTGAAATTGAGTATACATATTCACCCAATTAAAAAAAATTACACAATTGGGTAGGTGAGGTGTTGACGGTTCCCTTGCAGCTTGAACAGTCTGTCACGTCTTAATATACTTCTGCAAGTTAACTTTTTTAAAACCGTCTGAATCTGTATAATAGAAAACAACAGGAAGGTGCTTTACCGACAACGGGTGTTGTCAGTCGCAAAGTATAATATTTTTGAAAAAAAAGAGCTTGGGGTGTTGTCAGCACCCCACCTACCCAGTTTAAGGTCAAAGAACCCGAGTACAGTATTTACTGTAAATAAAACTGAAATGATAGCTGGCTGTCTGTACCGTTTTCTCTTAAAATAACATTATTTTTAAAACTTGGATGTCAAATATAGAGCTGTGTTAGAATCTGTCAAACCATTCTCAAGGCCAGCCAAAATATACCCTTCTAAAGTCCTAACTGAACTGAACTAAGAAACCAATATACTGACATTTAAGCTTTCAAGGAATGAATTAACTGAATCCTCCAGCACGAGGTACTTAGGTGTCATCCTGGACCCTGAACTTTCTTGCTTTACATACTTAGGTGGCGCTACAGTCCGGGTGGGCTAGGGCCTCAACCAATAACCCCTTCCAGTTAGCCCGGTCTATAGCTAACTGACTCCAGTTGCACACTCCAAGTTGATTGAGGTAGTGCGCTGACCCTCCTGGTTAGTCGCCTTGGCCGTGGTGGTTAGTGTGTTGGACTACCATGCAATGCTGCCCGAGTTCAACTCCTGGCCGGGTCTAACACCTTAAAGAGTTTTTTCACGGTGCCACCTCTTTCGTAGGTCAAAGCAAGCATCAAAGAGTATCATTTGTCTCGATTGAGCTTCTCAATTCGCCGTTCGGAGTCGGCAAAAAATTGTAGCTCCCTTCCATTCGTGCAAAAATATAACACGCACACATAAATGATTGCGAGAAGCAGGCCCAGGTTCACCTCGAGCTGTAGCGCCAGCTAAGTAAGTACGACCCTCCTGGTTAGAATCGAATATTCTCCAAACGGGGGTATTGATCCCCATATGCTCTACATATTCTAGTCATCTTAAACGCCCAATGCGCAGTTTTTTTACCAGGTCGATGTCGCTGTACAGTTCCTGGTTGAACCTTCTCCTCCAAAAACCATCAACGCAAACGGGACTGAATATCTTACGGAGGATTTTTCTCTCAAAGCGACCAAGGATATCTTCATCCGCCTTCAATAAAGCCCATGCTTCAGCTCCATATAGCAAGACTAGGGTGACAAGTGTCTTATATAGAGGCTCCTAACTTAATCGGGAGAGAGCCATACTACTCAATTGCCTTTTTAGCCCAAAGAAACAGCGATTGACAAAAGTAATCCTTCGTTTGAATTTCGACGCGACAAAGCCTGCAGCATCACTTAACATCCTCGAAACCTTATGGCTATATTATGCCTACCTTAGGACTCATCAAGGGTAAAACCTTCCAAAACTTTCTAGCTGAAGTAAACTCCAGGTGGAGGAACTACGGTAACTGTGCCGTATCCGGGAAGACATGGCCCTTTTACAACCAAAATATATCACACGACCTGATCAACAGATCGAAAGCTAAGATCGCAGCCAGTACAGGTCACTGGGTTATCGGCACTCAAGCATCAACGTTAGGTATCCTTTTAAGGACGTTTTAAAAATGTCTGTCATAAAATCCTGAATGCCTTAAGTACCTCAACTCCTCTAGATATCAGGTTATTTTGAGCTGTGGCATGAAGAAGACTGATTGCATATAGAGAACTATCATACAGCTACCCTACGTACCTACCTACCTTACCTACAGTCCGAACCAAAAATGCAACTGAAGCTGAATTTGAGCTCGACCTTCAAACATAACATATTAAACTTTATGTATCAAAGAAAAAGCGATTTGACAGCTGGCCAAGTTGAAAGATGCAGCTGACAAGTGGCCTTCAATTTTTCCTACGAATACAGTCCCGTGAATCTTTTATTTCTGTCCCTGATGTGTGAGTAAATAAGCCCTCAACATAATGAGATCAAAGGAGAACTTTTTATTTCACCCACTGGAGAGAAAGAGAAATGAATATAAATGCATTGAAGGATAATTGCAGATGGCTGGTAAAATACAGTCTACGTGCGTCTTTTTTTTCCTTTTTTCGCCATATTCACGACTTCTATTTTTTTGCCTGAAACAGACTGACAACCAGACATCCAGTAAGCACATAATGAAATGAGAGAACGGAAATGTGTCCTTAGCGTAAAATTAGTGGAATTATGAGTGCAGAGTGATGTTTGTGCATTAACATGCACAGACGCACAGACACAGAAAGAGACGATAACGACGAAGGGGAGCAACGCGATGTAAATGGATGGAAATTAATTTCATTATGTCCTTTGAAGACTGAAAGGATCTACGTATAATGTACGAGTATGTATTATACACTACAGGACAACATTTTGGAGCCACCATTTCATTACAAGGATACTTCTTCTTTTAGCTGAAATTTCGACCTGCGATCTTGACATTAGACTTATGTTCATATGTACATATGTACGAGTACCCCTGTAATAAAAAGGGCGTTATAAATCTGCAACTCTTTACCATGGCTTTCGGCTCATTTAGCATTTGTTTAACGGTTTTGTAACCAGTAGCAAGACAAACGAGCTGGGCTCTTAGAATGAGCAGTCGTGAGAAAATAATTACTCTGATCTGAAATAAGAACAAAAAACAAGGTTAGAGCAGGCACAAGCCTAAGATGATTTTCAAAATGTACTTTGGAGTGTTAAATCCAAAATAGGAGGCCCTTGTTTATTTATTAAGCTTAATACAAGCAAAAGAAAAGAAGACCTTCAATCTAAAAAAAACCTAAATAAGGATTTAAATCTAAAATTTGTAAATGTAAACTAAAAGGAAGATGAAAGAGCGGTACGGTCCTAAGGCTACGTGGGTTAGTGTGAAGGGAAATCATTTCTGTTGGTGCTGCGGAATCGATTGTACCAAATAAATTGGTGCACGAAGAGTATGAATGTCAACTACTTCACGACGTTTTACAAAGTGTTGCAAGTTAATCAAATTTAGCCGATCTTCGTAGTGGGTAATTGTCGGCGCAGGGGAAGCCACGATCCTAAGGGAGTGGGTGACGTAGAATATTTACCAAATATCGCAGGCGCATTCAAAGACGGGTCTGACAAAGGTAATGTAAGGGTTCGAGAATACTTCGGAGCAACGATTTATGAATGCAAGAGAAGAATTGGCCCTGTGTATAAGAAGAGACTAAGAGAACTGGCTCGTTACGGAAATAATAGGTTCTGAGGGATAGGAAGTACAAATCGGAGGATTTACGTTAATCGTAGCGCTGAACAAAAAATGCTGCCTTTAGGCGGTTCCATGTGCTCTTGAAATGATTCTCTTAAAGTGAAATAGAAAATTTCGTATGTACCCATTATCATTCTGCTCTGCCATCTGTACTACGATTAATCGGAAATTCCTTAATCATGTGTTAACCAGGATTTCAACCAAAATCTTATTTAAGTATAGATACAAACCAATTCTTGGCCTTAGCTTAATTGAGTAGGGAAATCCCTCCTACTCAAAGGGTTATTTAGTATTAGAGTAGGACTGCACATGCAGCTCGCCAAGTGAGATAGACGTATTGAGTTAATTTCTCTTTATGTATCTAATCTAGTTGACAAAGGGCGCTTGGCGAGTTCGCGCGGTGCAAAAGTAGTGATTCCTGGAAATTATTAGTTTAGTGAAATTTCAGGTCAACACATGTAAATGCAACAGAACCTCAGTCAAAGAGACAGCCACACTATGCAGCAATTTTCTCGTTAGAAAGGAGGTACAAAGCCATTTGGAAAATATGACGTTGCCACCATAATCTCCTGAATGTGAACAATGTGTTTTTCTGGATGCCCCAGGGAGATGCGAATCTTCTGAAGATACCAATAGCCCGCACTGCTGGCATGCATGATTCACATAGCTGGTCCTAATCTGGGAGTGTCGGCCGATATGCGCCTACATATGCATACCAAGCCTTACCCCCCCACGCAGACTACAACTATTCTCCCCGGGGGACTGCCGTTAGGTACTACTTTGCGGGGCTGGTTAGCATCATGCTTTACGTCAAGTGTCACTTTCTCCGCAGCTCCTGTTATTTTGACCGCAACATATGGTCGAAAAGCGAGGGCAGGTTTGGCACAATGTATGTACATTTATATGTGGCGTATTTGTTAAAAAGTCGGTTTTAATATTTGAATGTTAGTAATAACATTTTTCTTGCTCTTCTTTTGAAGCTAAATATGTATTATCACCAATCCACATAAGTCTCATTTTTTTAAGACTTTATTTCAGTGGTAGCCCGAAACTTTTGGCCCGCAGTGTATGTGTGATATGTGACAGAGGGTGGCTTGGGGTAAGCGAATGTAGTTTGATTAAAAGCTAATGGGGTGCATTTTTATTTCATAATGTGAATGAGGTAATTACTGTAAGAGATGTTAAGGATGTGGGGATAACGATGTTGGAATGGAAAGGATTAGAAGAAACATAGTTTTTGACTAATTACGTTTTTCTTAATCACCCTATTAACGTTTCCTACATAATATTTGAAAAGAACATTGGTGCTTTTTCGGTCTTTCTGTGTATCAAGTGTATATCCTTACGACTCGTATGCCGAAGGACACCAATGTGTACCTCCAAGTTGTTGCTGCTGAATATTTATAACTTCACTGAAATGCTCCACACGAACTACGCAATTCATCAAACTTATAGCAAATCAGCAAAATCAATTAATTTTTAATACATATTAAGTGAATTTTCCACCACCACTACCCTCAAGGAAATCAATTCAAAGCTTAAGAAAATTCGATAATAATTGAATCAAAATCATGATTTTAATTGACTCGCTTGAGGATCGTTCGGAAACAAAAAGAAATGAATCAATTTATGCAGGACGAAAAGGATGAAAAACAAAGAAGGGAATATAATGTCGTCCACCCTCCCATGGGAAGTCCATAAGTCACAGGGAGAGCATAATAAATCTGAATTGTCAGATAGTGCTGTCATAAGCGGAATAGAAAATTATGAATGTTACCCTATCTTTTGCTGTCAAGCTTTGCGTAAAATAGGTAATTTATTGCCGTTGACTTTATAAGGGAGTTGACCTGGATACGGATAGTATCAATGTGTAAGGTAAGCTCTCCACCGACGTGTTTTGAATATTTATGATTTTACGCAATAATGGTCACAGTACTGGCAGCGTTACAGATAAACAGATTCTATTGAAATATGAAATTGATAATTTTTACGTTATGTCGAAGTCGGGAAAATGTGAAGTAATGTGAATTCTGTTCGCAACGACAGTTGGCTTAAGAACGGTCGGGCAAAGAAACAAATTTAAACGAATAGGCGATTTTTTTTTTGCAGCTTTTTGACGTTTCAAGAGGTGTTGAACACAAGAGCTGCTCAAACACTGGCTTATCTATCAAAAGCTGTATTTTATTATCGCCGATGATGCATATTATGTAGATCATTGGTTTGTATGCATTACAACAACAATACGAGATCTAGGTTTTTATCAGGATCAATTTTGGTGATTCAAAAATTAGTTCGGCTATTTCTTACTAAGATAGACTTTCGTATGTCAATGTTGTTATAATTATAAACGATTGTCAAGGGTACACGTTTCCAGATTAGAATAAATACTATTATGTTCGATTAAATTAATATTCTGTGCTTAGAGTTAAGTTAACTATAAAATATTATGACCACCCTACCCCTTACGTCGACCACACATACCATTCACATTGCTATAATACCATGAACAATATTATCAGCATTCCCAGATATCATACCCCTTCCCATTAAATTGTCATCCATGCACCTTTACAGTCGCTTTCCTCTCACATTACCAAATTATTCCCATAGAATAAATTGCTGACTTATCATTTGAGTTTGTAAATTAGAGTATAAATAGCCATAAGAATACAGAAATAAATCACTCTGCATTCAGAAGTCAATCTTTTAATTTGCTACCCTCTACGAGAGATAAGGATCATTTTATATGAAATCAACTCTGGAATCGACACGGCCATACACTGATCGCAACATTAATTTTCCATGTGAGATATTAAGCGTGGATTTGCGTCCACACCAGCGGGAAGAAGCAATTCACCGCCCCATCACCACAGTAGTTAGAGTGACATACACTCCACAAACTGAAGACACTTTTCCACAATGGACAAAATGGAAATGGAAGAAAATCTAGCTTCCCCATTACAAAAAATGGAAATGGAAGAAAATCTGGCCCCCATCACAAAAAATTTCGGAAAGATTACCTAAAGAAGAACATCAGTGCGTGGATATTTATGCAAGAACTACATCAAGAATGCAATTTGGACGATACGTCGTAGCTCTACCGTTTTCAAATGACCCAAAAAGACTGGAGAGAAATAGTTGCCCGAAGATTCCTTAACCTGGAGAAGAAGCTTCATAGAAACCGGGAAATAAAGAGCCAATACATTGACTTTATGCGGGATTACATTGCATTAACCCATTAGAGCCTGGGGTCCTTTTTTTTCGCGATAATTTTAAAATTTTCTATGAATCCATGTCCAAATGCATCTATTAAGAAAAATCCGCTACAAAAACCTTTAATTTTTTGATAGTGTAAGAGTTTTGAGCCGTTGCCATATGGCAACGTTAGGCCATAACGTGTACAAAAATTCCATATTATAAAGTATCTTGTGATTTGATTTTATTTGCATATACAGTAGAATCCAGATTATCCGAACATCGATTATCCGAACTCATTCGTCACGGCTCTAATCGCCGACTTAAAAATGTTTTTACGGGGCAGCGAGACATGTTACGACGAGTTTATTAACGCCTCCGACCGTGTACTCCCGCTGTAATTTTTCTGCGCGATAGTAGGTCTGTTTGGTATCTTTTCTGTGTAAGGCTTAACGTCGCTGTCAAATAATAAATACATAATTTAAAAAGTGGGGGAAAATCCTCTCAGCAGTGGAAAATTCTTAAGAAAAGTAACCAAACACGTTGTGCGTAAAACCTGTAAATTTGTTTTTGTTTTCCACTAACAATGAAGATTATGACATTTCACAATTGTCAGATGGCTAGTTTGACAGAGTTATTAAACCTTACGCGAAGAAAAAGACGGTGTAAGATTAGGTCTGTTCCCGTACCTGTCCAAAACAGCGCAAAACTACGTTCCCGTATGAAGATTTTTCGTAGTTTTCGACAGAAGAGAGCGCTAACACGAGAGTAAGAAATTTCCCCATGCTTCCGATTTTAGCCCAAGAAATTTCTTTGGGCAGCTTTATGAAACTGTCAAATCTGTCAAAGTTCATACATTTTTCGTTTTTTTGTTGTTAATGCGTTCCTGTACTTTTGCACACTTTTCCCTCTCTGACAGATTTTTGCCCCCACTCTTTGAAATTTGAGAATCTTTAAATGTTAGTGCAGAAAGTACGGGCCGGAGCAGACCTTTTGTATACGCTCTCAGTTGACGGGAGTTTTTTTGAACTCACATTTGGCTCTCTCTTTTACGAATATTTTGGAATGTATTTCAAGTACCATCTCACGCAGAAGCTTTTGAAGCTCTAGATGTTGCTTTTAAGTGGTTTAAAAGACAGGACGAATCAGATCCCATACAGTTGTTACAACAGAAGCACATCAGGGACTTAGCCGCAATGAAAAGATGTGATTCATTACGTCACACATCAATAACAAGTCATTTGCGGCAAACTGTGCGGGTGCTAATAGGGGTCGTGCTGCCAAGTTATCCACCAATCCGCCTCCATCTTCATCGGTTAACTCTGCAGGTTCTGGAGTTTCGCTGAGTATGTCATCATCATTTTTAGTGTCATCATTTTCAAGTTCATCGATGATTTCAGCCAAAGTAAGACTAAAACAAGCATAATCAATTTTTAGAAAAAATGTACACACTATGGCCTATCGTTGCCATATGGCAACGGGCGAAGAAAAGAGTAAATATTGTTGACTGTTATGTAAATTTACCATTCAGAACTTATATCGTTAGTTAATATATAATGTTGTAGTTCGAAAAAGTGCAATAGAATCCAATTTGACTGAGTCTAACAAATTTAAAATATTACTTACATTTTTCGGTTCGCCATTTTTCGGAATTTAAATCTTTTGCCAATTTTAACTTCCAAAATCAACTTAACTGGACAAAATCACAGCTAACAAAAACAAACGTGCACAAAGCAATATCTATGTGTATCTGTTTTGTCAAAAAAATCGCCGATTACTAAATCAACAGTTTTCAAAATTTTAAATTTTCCGTGACATGATTGCCGTTGCCATATGGCAACGATAGGCTCTAATGGGTTAAATCACATGGAAGAAATTAAATACAAATAAGACGATCTATCGCTAAGTGACCATTCTGTGAGTTGGAAATCCAAAAAGTTCAAGTTGAAGGGAAAACTCGCCAAACTGAAACAAACCTAAACATTCCTCAGAACATACAACTGAATAAATTCAATTATGGGGAATTGCAAGCCAAAATGCAAACCACTGAACATCTCCTAGCTAAGTACGGGGCCCAAACAAAGTAAGCTGTCAAGTAAAGGAACACAATATGCATATGTACTCAGGTTGCAGTGAACGTCTCCATCGGACGTTTGAATTATATCAAAAGTGTTATATGTATTTGGCAAGCGACAGCTGTCATGCCTCCAATTTTTTTTATTTTGAAAGTGGCAATGACGTTGGTAGCAATTTTCCCTATCACTGCCATTTTTGTACACTATGTCATTACCATCCAAAGTCGCCCATCACTAGAGTTCTCTGATTATGTGTCACCATTATAAACGGTTATAAGTGCTTGTACTGCCTCTCAAGTCTCAACACATTTAATGATATCTACGCACTCAAGTGCTCAGCGATACTGTCACCCCTCATCCCAATAACACCACAAACTTCCTCACATTTTCCGAGATAAGAGGAAATTATTATATCGAAGTAATCGTACACCATTTCCTATCTGATTGCCGACTGACCTTAATGACTTTTATCCTCGGGCTATTTATTTGTGTTGGTCGCCTTTGCAAGTGTGGTTCTCATTAAAAATTATTACTTGCCTGATCGAAACTGCTGATCTCCGTCAGAACATCGAAATGGAGTGTAAACAAAAATATTTACCCAACCTAATCCATTCGATTAGAAATTGATTTTCGTTTATTTGCAGAACGGATGCAGGCAAACAAGTTGTATCTGCATCTCTAAGCACATTCGGAATGCACTCACAAATGCTTTGCTAATATCTGACCAATGAACCAAGAAATGGGATCGAAAAGTAAACAAACGGTATTGTTGGGACAAAGACGTTTTTCCGAGACACTACGAGAGTCGAGAATGCAAGGATGTGGACGTGCCGAAGAAATTTGATTCGCAAATGGATTTTAATGGAATTCAATTTCTTGCTTTTCAAGTGAGCAGGCATCAATATGGCAGGGAGGTTAGGTTTGGTATTTAAGGACTGCAAACATCGTTTGGAATTTTGTAGAATATTTACAGATGGTTCGGTGATTTAATCCTTTAAAGCGATCAATATCCATCATTTTTGGAGTTTTTCAGGTTTGGATTTGTATGACCATTTTCATTGCCTCCTTCCATGGCCTAGATACACAGGTTTTGGGTGTTTTTTGAAGAGATGTCCGTTTGAAATTGACAAAACAAAAATACAAAATACAAAAAAGTTGAGCAATTGAGCCAACTGATGAAAAGTAACTTCTCCCATATGACTACCACGGGAACGTCTTAGGAACTGCATCCTGGAGCTGACCACTTTTTCGAGCATTTGAGAACGCATCTCATGAATGTGTGAGCGATGCTAGCTTTCAAAGCTGGAATCGTTGTTAGCAACAACT
Organism: Brachyopa scutellaris; assembly: GCA_949775065.1. Classification (NCBI taxonomy): domain Eukaryota; kingdom Metazoa; phylum Arthropoda; class Insecta; order Diptera; family Syrphidae; genus Brachyopa; species Brachyopa scutellaris. Next base: position 13,443,450 of record OX459112.1, on the reverse strand, counting down.
CGTAGAGCAACAACTTCAAATACCACACTGATAGTCCAGCGGAGTCATCAAACACATCCACGTAGTACCAGCCTGTGTCCTACAGACCATGTTCACGCACTTTAGAAAACAAAAAATTGCTGATCGCAGTTTTTTTTGCATTTTTGAAAATGTAGGCCCGATGATGCCACCAGACCATAAGCCGCACCAAACAGGAAATTTTCGGGGTGTGCCGCGCCGGCAGCGTTGATGAATCGCGTTTAAATTTTCGGTCTAAATTTGATCTGACGATTTGAAATTTTTTACTGACCACTAATTTTTGGAATTAAAATTTGAAAATTTTGAGCGAGCCGTAAGTCTTTCCATTCGAAACATTTTGTATGATTCCTAGACACAAAGGGAGGCGCAATAGACTAACTCTGGTCGCAGTGCTAGTGGATATCTCTTCTCTACCGTACCCCAAATTCATCATATTATATCAAGTCTTTTCATGATGATTTGCGAAGAGAGATATGGTGCCAGTTGTCAGCTAAACTATCAGCTGTCAGAGTATTATCATATTGATAAGAAAATCCTTCTTAAAATAACTCTTTCTAAGGAGCAAAATAATGTCCAATGAAAAAAAGTCCGAGCGAGCATCATTCTTGAAATTGGAACGAAGGGCGGGCCACCTTAAACTTACAGACACTATTTGAACACCCTTATCTTAAAGAAACAGAGTGCAACTCTGGTGGGCATCAGGTCATATGGTCATACAGGCAAGAAAAAGTTCAGCTAGTTCGATAAATGGTCAAGAATCATTCTACGGCATCCTACTAGGATTCTTCTAGGAGAACATTCAATAACCTAAAAGGGATATGATAACCTTCCAAACCAAGCTAAATATCTAAACCACAAAAGGGATGATGGCAACGATAGCACCTACATAAAATACAAATTATTCAGGAAGCCGAATGACATCTTTACATGGAAGACGATGAGACCGCAGAACATATGTATAAGGAGACAGACATTTCTCAGATAAATTACAGAGGCATAGGAACTACAAAATATATCCACCAAAGAGATTCTCGATTTAACTACTGTATATTACTACTGTAATATTCTCGCGTGGGTGGTTTTCTACCCACTGCGGGTAAAATATAGGGTTCGCTTGGACCAAAACGTCATTCTGTATTCGAATAATTAAACACAAGCTTTTACTAACTACTTCAACCAGCGTTATCGATGTGGCACGATCGTGCCTTTTTGACACGGTAATTTGCTGTAGGCACGCAGGCACGAAAATATAAATTTTGGCACGTTTTTCTTATTTCCATTATTTGACTGGAACTTAAACTCAATGAAATAAATTTGAAAGTGTAAGCACGGTTTAACTAATCATCAATAGAATCAGACGCGCTCGTTCAAAATTATAGCATGAATGCACTTAATCCGGAAAAATAATTTAAAAGAAGATTACAAGTCTGTTCAATGAGACTGCTGTGGGCAGAAAAGAATAGAAAAGTACCTACAATGTTTTCGTGGTCAATGAGAAAACATTCTGTTCGCGATTGATCTGCTTTGTGTTCAATGACTCTGAGCTGGACAGCTTTTCTGCACCTACTCTTGAGGTAGAACAAATTTGTGAGAAAAGCCAAAATCACCTTTGATTGCATTTTTTTATTTTTTTACTTGAAGTGAAGTGTTTCGATCAGATTTGAGTTTACCAATTTGAAGAAATCGAAATTCAATCGGAAAAAGGTTTAGTTATTTTAAAATGTAATAAATAATTTAGAAAATATTAAGTTCAATAATCGAAAGCGAAGTGACAAAAAAAAATATGGCTATCATTTTCTGTTCTATTTTGATCTACTGTTTTTGACAAATCTGTGCTGTTCTGCCTATTTTCTCATTGAACAAAGATTATGTTAATTCATAATGATGATATTTGCTATTAAACCCAACATTTTAAGTATATAATGATATTTTTGTCGGCACTAAATGTACAGAAGGGCTTAAAAATTTAGAGAAAAATACTCCCAACAATTTTGTAAAAAACGTTTGCTAAAATGAGAAAAATATTTGAAATTGTTAGAGGAAAATATAAAACAAACGGAACGATGGACGAAAAGAAAATGAGAAGGGCGAGAAAGAGAAGAAAAAGTGGAGTTCGTGATGAGACGTAGTCGAGAGAAGTCGTAATTATTCGGGCTGAAAGTAACCAAAAGAAGAGTAATAAAATAATACAATTTTAACGTTTGAAATCGTGGTGTTTTTATTTATAATAGAAGAAAACCTATAACAAAATTTTAAAGAAATAGAAAAACCTGTAATTTTTTTTTAGGCACGCTTTCGCCCAAAATGGCACGGTTTTTCAGCGAATGAGGCACTATATTTTTTTTTTGAGCGGCAACGCTGACTTCAACCTTTATTATTAACTTATTGCTGTCTGCGATAATCAAAGTAGAATTCAAATTACGAGTTTTCCAGCGCTTTTACAATCTCTTTATCATTATCCCTAACAATTGCTTTACTATTTCTTTTCACTCACTTTATTATCTCTGAATCGCTTTACTATTCAATCTCTTTTCTATCACTTTTCAATCACCAGTCCCATGCATGACCGTTCAAGATCCAACTCATGACTGTGCCTCGCTTCCTAGGTGTTCGATATATACTTACTTACTTAGTTGGCGCTACAGCTCGAGGTGAACCGGGGCCTGCTTCTCGCAACCATTTGTGTGTGCGTGTTATATTTTTGCACGAATGGAAGGGACCTACAGTTTTTTGCCGACTCCGAACGGCGAGTTGAGAAGCTTAATCGTGACAAATGATACTCTTTGATGCTTGTCAGACATTCGAAAGAGGTGGGCACTGTGAAAAAACTCTTTTAGGTGTTAGACCCGGACAGGAGTTGAACCCGGGCAGCATTGCGTGGTAGTCCAACGCACTAACCACCACGGCCACGGCCACGGCAACCAGGTGTTCGATATATACTCAAATTAATTGCTGTTGAACATTATAGGCGAGAACCTTCTATGGAACATCCTGGACTGTATGTCGATCTTAGAATGAGCTCCCTACTGTGGAACTTGTGCATCTACAGCAGATACACAAATCTTCGTGGATAACAGTACGTTGGTTCTCTCCTAGATGGCACTATTCCAATCGGTTCATAGCTGGATATAACAGAACTTTAAAAAAAAATATATGCAATACCGTCAAATAAATTTTTTGTAAACATCTCTGCTTTAACGACGAACTCGGAACAAGACGGGCTTTCAGACCATCGCTGGCATAAATATCCCGTTCGCTAGAAATGTATTCAATTATATTTCGGATTCAACCACTAAAAGATGTCCTTCTAAAGTACACCAATGGCGCACCCTTTCGCCTGCAAGAAGGATACTGAAAGTCGTCCGATATAGGTCAACGTTTATAGATGAATACCAAATATCAATGTATGTCAAATTTTGATTGAAATAATAAAGAAGATGAAAAACAATTGTAGATGCCACTTTTTGAAAAAAATATAAAGCAAATACGAATATGCATCGACAATCTACAAATCGTTCGCTTGTCACGTATTTTAAAAATTTTTCTTAGATACATATTTCTGCATTACCATCTGCTTCACATTATACTTCATTTCATTTGAGAAATGTGCTCGTTTTTCACTTTCATTGCATTTTCTACTCGTACTGTATGTGCACCAACGAATCGACCGCATAAAAGATTCGCGAATGTGGCATTGAGACGTATGTGCAGGACACTTTTGTCACTGAAACCCCAAAGGTAATCTTTTAAATGTCAACGAAAATGTTGCAGTTTGCAGATAGTGTGATGGGGAAAATAAATTTCATTTCATAAATATTTTAATTTTCATTTTTCATAGTGGGACGAATAGGAGCGCTACTCCTTAAAGTATTTTAAAATTCGAAAGAAAATAAATATCAAGTGGAAATCCTTTTGGTATGGAATATTAACTGTCGTCATTTCATCATATTTTACCTACTCCTACTTCCTACCCCTCATTTCCAAAAAACGGGGACAAAACATCCCGCTGTGCTTTGATAAAAAAAAAAAAAATTAGGAATACAGAGTCGGAAGTTTTGTTTGCTTACATTTGGGGTTGGCTGTGTTCAGAAACTAACTGCTTTATGTACTTTTATTCTAACAGTTTCGTTAAACATTTCTTACATAGACGGTTATGGGCACAACAACAACATTTTTCGCTGTAGGCAAATAACTTCACAGGCAGTTGCTTCACATGGAAATTAACTTCACCGGAAGTGAGAAATAGATGCACTTTGAAGATGTGAAGTTATTTCTCACCTAAAGTGGAAAATCATTATTTATTTGTGGGAAATAGGCTATATTATTTTAGGTAAGGTAAGGAAAGACGTTTGTAAGAGGTGCAATCTCACCCAGAGTCAATGAAGGTTCATTGTGATTACACTTGTTGTAGGTATAAATAAGTCTTTTTTGATCTCCAAGCGGTATCTTAGCCTGTTCATCCAGGCAGTCGAAGACTCGTGCTCCCATATAAGATAGGCGACATTCTTCGAGAGCCGGCTAAGATGTGCTTCAGATTCTATTTCATCCCCATCTCTGCAGCTTCTACAGAAGTCATGTCGACTCCGGGCCACAAGCTGTGGGTAATGGCACTATCGCTACTGTTAAGTCATCGGTCGTCGGGTAATTAGTGGTGATTCGGTCTGTAAGGTGTTTATTGAAGGCCGGTAAGACATGTCTGTTAGCTAGTGCTATTTTTATATTAAAGCCGTTCCTGGACAATTCGTCTGCTGTTTCGTTTTCCTAAACTACCACGTGTCCGGACACCCAGCATAGTAAACCTAAATGATGTTTTATTGCTCTTACTGCCTTCCATATTTTGAATTTATGAGGGTTGAGTTCAGTTCTTTAAGTGTGGCTTGACTGTCCACGCAAATAGTGATCTCACTGCTAAGACAATTTGCGCTGCTTGTTTAATAGCGTATATTTTTTTTTTTTTTTTTCATAATCTACACACGCTAAAGGGGATATATATATACACACAGCGCGAGCACATGAAGGACGAGAACGAGATACAGACAGATCGACGTAGTGGTAGGAAACGCAGATGATAGGTTTCAATGTCAACTAACTCTATGGGTGGTGTCCAGGATAACTGGAGAGTTGTGTATTATTTTTGTACTTGCTTATGATTCACAGGAGTTTTTTCCAGATGTTTCTTATTATAGTTTGTGCGATCAATTTCTTCAGCCATACCCACCACCCTACTTTTTTTTTTTTATAATCTACAGACGCTAAAGGGGATATGAATACCCTTTTAATGTTTACACACAGCCCGAGCACATGAAAGACGTGAACGAGAGACAGACAGATCGACGTAGTGGTAGGAAACTCATATGATAGGTTTCAATTTCAACTAACTCTATGGGGGGTGTCCAGGATAACTGGAGAGTTGTGTATTATTTTTGTACTTGCTTATGATTCACAGGAGTTTTTTCTAGATGTTTCTGATTATAGTTTTGTGCGATCAATTTCTTCAGCCATATTCAACATCCTACTGCCAGTGTTATGCCTTCGGAGTAGGTTTCGATATTAACTTCTGAAACTGATCAACTTATTTTTATTTCGTGAGAAATAAATGCTTCGAAGACATCTGGATTCGAACCGTGAACCTTCCGCATGACAAGCGACGACGACTACCACTACGCCACGGCCACCCATAAACCCATAAATATATCGCTTTGGGAGACGCTGCAGTAATCGGCTAGTCGAAATGATTATGCAGAGTTCTTCCGGGAAAACTCCTAGCTCAGTTCCTTCTGTTTCGAACCAACTAGTTGTTCCAGACCTGTCTGTCTTTTATGGAGACCTTAAAGTTTCTGGTTAAGGCAAGCCGTAGTTTATCTTAATCTGTGCAGAACATAATTCCTTTTGGATTTAAAATATCCAATATGAGTGTGTGTCCAGACGAATGAAGCCTCCAGTTGCCGTTCTCTCTTAGTCTGAGAGCTCCTTGGGCTTCCGTGTTTCTTGTAGAGAATTCAATGAGTGTAAGGTGCAGAAGTGTTTCTAGGCAAAGCTGAGGTGTAATTTTAGGAACACCTTTTATGCCTAGACAGGCTTTTCTTTGTACATTGTTTACAGTATTGAGGTAGTATTTGATGTAAGTCGCAGCCCACCAGATTATTGAACCGTAGGTAAGGATGGGTCTTCCAATCACAGTATGCAGCCAGTGTTCGGTGTCCTGAAGGCATTGAATGCATGGAGTCTTTTTTTAAGGTGCAGAATAACTACACGATGTTTCTGGTAAAATTGATTCTTACCTTGTGGCACTTTATACTAAAATCTAATTCAATTAATTATTATCTATCCTAGTCCTAAGCAATTCTCGGCTTAATAATTGCGGTGATTTGTTTCGAATATGTACACCTGGGGTTCTATGTTCTCATCTCATTCGATTGTCCAATACAACTTGCAACTTGCATCGGAGTCGCCTTGGTATGTCGATAAGTCAATTTGTCGCTGTGAAACTAAATACCTTAACAAGGACTAATTGGAACTTCCTAACCACGACGCTGTTTGTGTCCTTGTTGAGGTATTTGTTGTCATTATCGTTAGAATTTCTGTTGCTAAATCGCTTAAACTACGCGATAGCTTTGTGGAGAAATTGCTTTGGTTATCTCGTACCACCACCGCGCGCTGGTCGCAAGGAATTTTATTGATATTTGGGTGGCAAACATTTATTATGTCCTCCTTTATCGGTAAAAGGTGATAGCAATTTGTGTGCCACACTAATGCACATAAATATCTCGGAGGTGGTTGTTTATTTAAAAAGAATAAGTACATTTGTAAGGGGTTTGTTTTTTTATTGTTTTTTTTTCGAGCAATTTATTACAATCGATTGCAGGCGATATTTTCGATTAAGTACACAAATTTGTTAGCAGATGCTCGTCTTATTGATGAATTTTGTTTTCATTTGCAGCTGAGGACTAGATTTATTGATGGGAGAAGATAAAATACTGACAGCCATGCAGTACGAGTGTGGGGATATAGTCACCTTTATCGTCGCGTATTTGTCAGATAAATCGATTTGGGACATATGGATGTATCGATGTCAAGTATATTCAAAATTGCTTATTCAATTTTTAAGGAGATGTTTAGGCACTGTAATATTTTATCCGCAGCTGGAAGGCAAGTCATATTTAAAGGTCTCGAAATTAGGTTAATCTGAAGCTCATCTGTCTCGTCACAACTTAAGTGTTGAAACGTAAAATCAAATGAAATATAAATATTAAAATGTAATTAAAATAAAAGTTTATTGTGACTTAACTTAAAAAAAAGCCATCAGGTCCAGGAGCCTTGTTGGACTTATACTCAAATCATTTTGATCAGGTGGACGGGAGTTTTGGCTATCATCATCTAAATTGAATGACCATAGCATCAGATGCAGTAGGGGCATCTGTTCACGATTTTATTGAATAAAATAAATCTTCGCGTTTTTTTAAGCTGCAAGAAAGCGGTATAATCTTGATATCAATTTGCCTTATAAGCCCTTCTACCGATCGATTTGCTTTTATACACAAGCTCTCATCAAACGTCGGTTTCAATTAAGCGTGTATTTTAGTCTAGAATTTTGAAAAAAATCGTTTTTTATTTTTACATATATTTAAAGATTAGACCTTCGAAAATGTATCCTCCAAACATTTCCTGAATTATCCTTCAGAAAGTCTCTTATGCACCATGAATTCTCAGAAAGTATTTCTTTAAATGCGTTTTCCTCGAAACTACTTTTTTCAATACGTCTGACGTGATTTCTGAAGTTCTAATGAACCGATTAACTTGAAATCTAGAAATATGTAAAAATTTTGATATTTACTACAGTTGACCCTCGTTAACTTGAACACGTACAAAACCATGGCTGTTCAAGTTATTAGATTGTTCAAGTTACTGGATCAAAACAAAAAATCGTCCTTTTTTAAACATATTCAGTTTAAAAATATGTTTATTAACAAATAATAAAGGACACATTTGTTTTTAAGACATTTTTGAAAAAGGAATTGTTATTTTTAATTGTTTGACCTTGCGCAGTACGTTTTTGAAACAGATTCTTGAAGACTCTAGAGTCTAGACAACTGTCAGCTCCGGGAATGTGATTCCTTATTAATTTTTTGTTCGATAACAACATCAACAAGATCAGACTTTTTGATTCAATCACGCACTAAGTTGACACATAAAAAAACTAAAAATCACTTGGAAAATGATTTAGAGCTTTTAACTCATACACGAATAAAATTCTATGGGATTTCCCTTTTTGAAAACCATTAATATTCGTGGCAACCTACATAGGTGCAAAATGAATATTCAAATTAAAACAATTTAAGTTGTCACATAAAATTTGTTCAAGTTAAGGAGGTTTTCATTTATTAATTTGTTCAACTTATAGAGTACTTCATTGGAAAATTCAAGGTATCGAGTCTTAAAAATTGTCCGTTCAATTTATAGAACACCTATAGGGGAAAAATAGTATGTTCAAGTTATTGGATTGTTCAAGTTATCGGATGTTCAAGTTACCGAGAGTCCACTGTATTTTGAAAAAATTAAAAACTTTGAAAAAAAGGACAAAAAATCATTTTTTTTTAAACAGCCGCCATTTTGTCAAAAAAGTTTTATTTTATTTTTTTCATTTCCGTAGTTCAGACGATAGCGACACTCTTACTTATTAAGAATCTTTTTTCTTTTTTTTTTCCTGATCACCAGAAGGGTTGGAATCATGTCAAGAAGGACGCACCCTTATTTTTTACCACCCCACTTTGCCAGCCTGTAACTTTCTCAATTTTCAAAATTTTTTGCTCTCAATTTTTTTTTGTATTGTCAAAATATCAATAAATATCTATGGCCGGTAAAATTATGCTTAGTTTTTTTCTATCGAATTTCAAAACACACCCGAAATTCATGCCGCTAGACTAGAATACCCCCTTAAGTCTGGTGGTATAGACATAAGCGCAAATTCATGGTCAGATAAAGCCAACATTAAACTTTAAGTAGGTAGGTGAGTTATATGTAGTAACGTAAGTAGGTAGGTGGGGTAGCTTCCTTGCTGCTTGAATAGTCTGTCACGACTTACTTGTGCAACTTAACTTTTTTAAAAACCATCTGAATCTGTATATTAGAAAGCAATATGAAGGTACTGTTCCGACAACGAGTGTTGTCAGTCTCAAAGTTTTTTTTTTTTTTTTTTTTTGGAAGGAAAGTGGAAATCATCGAAAGCCAGTGTGTGAGACTTTAATCCTAACTGAAACCACCTCTGCTTCCAACCCCATTTCCCGACGATGGTACCAAGGCGTGGATTCCATAGTGTGGGAAAGCATCCCAATCATAAAGAAGACACCTCCTATTATTGCAACTGAGAGTAATTCTCATCCAGTAATTTTTCTCAAATATATTGCAATATTAACGTTTTGGAGGGGTGAAGCACATTAGCTGACCCCGAAACTAACTTTGTTACCTGAATTTTACTTATGTATTATAGATACCTCATACCTATATAAATATGTGTGTAATAATTTATTTATATTTTATTTTTCTTTAAGAAAGTAAGTCATACGGCCTAAGCCTTTTAAGCCGTCTATTAGTGTCTATTAGTCGCAAAGTATACATTTTTTGAAAAAAGGACTGCTGATAACACCAGCACCCCACCTACCCAGTTAAAGGTTAAAAGAATATATTCACTTACATAACTTAAAATAGACTTTTTTCTATTCATTGTCACCTTATAACCGACTTTATACTTATAGCCGACTCGAAATTTAAAATGAGCTAAACGTAATTTTAAATAATTAGAGTCGGCTTTAAGCGGCTAAATGGTTAAATTTCTCATATAATATTTTGACGATTGGGTTTGTTCGTTCAAATCACTTTACAATGACACTCCAAAAACACTCGAAACTAACTACGCATACATAGGCACAAATCTATTTATGAATAACGAAAAGTTATAGCCGGTTTTTTTATTTAGTGCTGCGGCACTAGGCTCTAGGCACTATTCATCGGCTGACCATGGATTTGCGTCATGATCTTTAACGAGCTGTTACACTCGTCAAGTGCGAACTGCTTTATTTATGTTTTTGAAGTGAATACTTCTTAAAACGAGTAACGATAAATGAGTTACGATAAATGAGTTACGATAAATGCGTTACGATAGATGCGTTACGATAAATTTCGATAAATGTGTTTCGATAACGGGGAAATGATTCCATGCCGCGGTCCGTCTGTCTGTCTGTCTGTCTGTCTATCCGTCCGTCTGTCTGTATGTCTGTCCTTCCGCCTGTTTGTCTGACCGTCTGTCCGTCTGTCTGTCCGTCCGTCCGTCCGTCTGTCTGTCTGTCTACCTTTTAACATCGAAACCGCTGAACCAATTGTAATGTAATTTGGCAAAGAGATAGTCTGGGACCTGAGGAAGGACTTAGGTGGAAAAACCGCTCGCTAAGGGGCGTTGGAGTCAAGTTATTAACAAAACTTTTTCACGCCTAAGCCGCCCAACCAATTATAATGTAATTTTGCAGGTGTGGGGCCAAAGGAAGGACATAGGTGAAAAAACCGCCCGCTAGGTTGCGCTGGAGTCAAGTTATTAACTTTATTCACTGACCAAAATGATTCATATTTACAAGAGAAAACTACAAAACTGGACCCGATGGAGTCGAGTTATTAACAAATTCTATATTTACTGAAATTTTGAATAGCTGTTCCTTTCATAATTTGCATTACAAAAATACAGTCAAGTTAACATTCATATTTACTAAATTTTATTACACATTTTCTATCGATTGTACTAGACACATTTCTTCTTCACTTACACATTACACATACACAACTGCATGTCAAGGGCACAACGTCAATGTCCTCCTTCTAGGTGCACGTGGTCAACGTTTCAAGGTCCAAACTCTGGTGTACCTGCATGTGTACCTGTCTATCCATACAAAAATAGTCCAAAAAATACACATAAACTAAATCCCCTTTTCAATGCTCATTCGGAAATGCGACTTTATCGACAAACTAAACGCACAAAAAGTTTGCACCGCATTTTTCATTCATCCTGCGGTAAAATTCCTCCAAAAAAGAGAAAAAACACACCCAACTCCTTCCACTGAACTCCTTTCTATGTTCAACACCAGGTGCTTTGTTAGATGTGAGCTCAGCCCATTTCAATGGGCTATTGTCGCAACTATCCTGGCGACGCTCATTAATATTCCCAGGAGTTCATATGGACTCACCTCCACAGTAAAGTGCATCGTTGGAATTTATCGGAATACTTCCTTTTTTCGTCTTGAGGCGGACCCGCTGTTAATTTGACTATCGTTTTCATTACGTGACTGCATTTCGCCTAGACAAAATAATAGTAGGCCCAAGTTCTGCCAAAACTTTAAGATATCCTACTAAACAACTTGAGCAGAAGGTCGCCAGCTGTGCAATTTATTCGCTTTAATTAATCAAACACAGCTTAGAGCTGAATTGGTTGGTGTCCTTCCCAAGCATTTCGCCTTGAATTGTTTGCCCAGAAACGCCCCGTAATATGTATATACATATGTACATATATAAGTAGGACCGCGAATTGTTGGTAGGATGGAAAATGATCTGATAAAATGAAAATTAAACGAAAGTCACACGGACCCAACTCGGAGAGGGATAATTCGGTTTCCGAGAACAATTAATGCATGGACATTATTCTTCGGTTGTGATTCCGGGAATTTGGGTCAGATTTTCATTTCCATTTCGACTCGGTTGGAATACCGTTAGATTTTATGATTAAAGATGCTTAAAGATGCGAAATGATGTGAAGATTTCGGGAAAGAACATAAAACTCGTAGGAGAGGTTAGGACTATGGTTTGAAATTGACTTTCGCTCAGCATAGGTGATTGACTTTATATATCCCTGGCCATCAAGTGGAAGTTTAAACATTAGATCACAAATAACTTTTTTTTTCTTTGTTTAAAATCTACACACGCTAAAGGGGATATGAATACCCTTTTAATATTTACACACAGCGCGAGTAGTGGTAGTGGTAGGAAACTCAGATGATAGGTCTCAATTTCAACTAACTCTATGGGTGGTGTCCAGGATAACTGGAGAGTTGTGTATTATTTTTGTACTTGCTTATGATTCACAGGAGTTTTTTCCAGATGTTTTTTATTATAGTTTGTGCGATCAATTTCTTCAGCCATATTCAACATCCTACTGCCAGTGTTATGCCTTCGCAGTAGGTTTCGATATTAACTTCTGAAATTGATCAACTTATTTTTATTTCGTGAGAAATAAATGCTTCGAAGACATCTGGATTCGAACCGTGAACCTTTCGCATGACAAGCGGCGACGACTACCACTACGCCACGGCCACCCACGTGACTTTTGATTATTATCTGGCCGATTAAGCGGTGTTGATTCATCCCTATGATCCTCTTAACCTTATCCCCCAATTCGATTCGTAACGTCGAGTGTGGCTATCGACGGATAGAAACACTTAAACTACATCCAATTGGCGGTAACCTCTCATCGTCATATATGAGTCCTCCTCCTTCGGGAGGACTTATTGTCATCGAACTTGTAACTCTTTCTGGTGCCGTTGCATTATAACTTAACCCAGATTCTCCTACTGTCCCATATGTGGGACACCTATGCTTTTAATTTTTTTGTTATATTATTAGCAGACCAGATTCAAAAAATTTTTGAAATCTATTTAATTCCTTTGGATATGTTGCCTAGTAACCAACAGAAAAAACCAGCGATAGTTCCCTCATTTTATTTTTATTCACTTTTTTTGAGTGAAGGGAAGTAAACTGATGGGACAGTGTCTTCAAAAAGGTAAGTTTAACACCATTTTTACAAAAATAGTGTATACATAATATTTGAACAATTCAATGTTAGAATTTCAAGTTACACTTAGTATCTTTTTGCATGGGGCCATCGATATATGGGACAGTAGGAGATTAGGGTTCATATCTGCTGTTTTTTTGTAGGTGCGTAAATTTTGACGAGATCCTAGCCTTTTTTGGAAGAAGACAAATTTATACTAATTCAGCACAGGCTACAATAGCCTTGGTAACGCAGTCAACTACTTGCGGGCGCTGAAGTTGCATATATCGATGGCCCTATGCAAAAAGATACTAAGTGCACTTAGTATAGTTTTGAGTTATGTATACCATAAGAATCCCCAAATTGTCTTTTATTTTTCAAATTTTTTTCGTGTGAATCGAACCAAAAACCTTGAAAATAGAGCTATAATAGCACTTAGTATAATGTCTTTTGTAAACACTTGTTCCAAGCAAAATCATACTAAGCGCTCTTAATATTTTTAACGCTAAATTTTCCAATAAACGCATATATACTATGTTGACATAGTATTCTTTTGCATGGAATTTTTGGAAGTTGGATACACTAATGTGCCTTTTTGTATATTTTTGTCTGTACGTAAGGAAAAGAAGATGACACTTAAGTGTATCTTAGTATACTCTTCAGTGTATAGATTTCCAGCCACATTAATACTAAGTGCACTTAAAATAGTTTTTGATATGTTTTCTTCCGTGTTAAACAGAACTAACACCAAAAAGTATATACAAAAGTTTGAATTAGACAGTCAAAATAATACTAACTGCTATTTAATATAATAAGCCACAATATTGCAGACCTAGCTCCATCTCTAAAAAATTGTATAAAAATTATGAGAGTAACAAAGCATTCAGCTTAAACATCCGTTAATAAACAAAGAAGTTAAAGTCAAAAAACTTTAAACGCTCCTCCTGAAAAATAGCAAAAATGCACTTAGTATCTCTTTTCATGGGGCCTTCGATATGATGACGGTTTTGATAATGAAGACGACATTCCATTATCTGTAGCTGTTACAAAAAAAATAAATTAAATGCAATTGAAAATCTAACCTGGACCAAAAGAGATTTGCATGTTACTTCAGGTGACGCGATATATAGCAGTGTGCTCAGTAATCAAACGCTAGTAGAGATATTTGATCAATTTTTCGATAACAAATTCTACGAAATGGCAATATCTCTCACCAGTAGTTACGCCATGCAAAAGAACATAAGCTTAAATGTTTCATTACACGAAATGAAACGTTTTTTTCGGAATACTGTTGCTTGGACCTTAGAGGATATGATGTGCTGATCAAAACATATCGTTGTATGTACCGAACATCTATCAGGGGGAAAAAGTGGCACAGTCCGCTCGTGTCGTATCTTCTCGATGTAACCTTCAACAATTGTTGGCAGTTACAAAAACAAAGTGGCGGTAATATGTATGCGTGTACTTGCCTTTCGACGAAGAATTGCTCTATTGTTATTAGAGTCTAATTGTCATTATAAGAAAAGAAGTCCTTCACGTCCATCTGAATTGGAAAATTTGGACTTAAGATTCGACCACATAGATCGTATACCATTACGTGGTAGAGCAAGGGAACCGAACTCGCTGTAGAGTATGCCATCTGAAATCACCAACTCGATGCGAAAAATGCGACGTTGGAGTTTATGAACGATGATTTAAAATATTTCATATTAAAGAAAATTTAATATTGAAATGTTTTATTTTCTTTGAACTCCTACTGTCCCTTATAGGGGACACCCCATAATTCGGGACCCAAAGATCCAATATTTTTTTTTGTATTTTTTAAATGTTATTTAGACCAATATTTGGTACATAAATAAAATTCATCAATTTCTGATAAAAAAAAAGTTTCAGGAGTATCTGGGTTAAGGATATTTAAATTATCATCCTTATTGATATCATATGCGCTTAATATTACGACAAGTAATTCTTTGTCTGTTTCTCTATGGAAATCCTTAATATCTTCGCATAACTTTAAATTCAGTTGGAGTTTTCACGCACAGATAGATTCATGGATTCATGGTCATTAATTGTTTTTAATTTATATTTTTATATATACCTAGCAATGGGACAATGGCAAATCTGAAGAGGGTGCCCCATTAGGTTTCCTTTCAGTTGTTTCGCAGAAAGTTTAGTGTGCATTGATTTATTAAATACAACGGAGTATAATTTTATTATTCATGTAAATATCAAATGATTAATGGATTCGTATCGGTAAACTATGCGACTATACTTAAAGGAGATAACATCGTTATCATAGGATACTGATACCGTGGGTAAAATCCAAAATGTCAAATCGTTGCCAAAAATAGTGGCAGCTAAAATACATATTATGTACGTTCACGATGTATTTTGAAATAAGAGATGACATGTCATCACTGTTGTCAAACTGTCAAAATTAGCCAAAGACTACTTTATAATTATAAAAATCTAAACTTGGATGTGAAACTGGGCGAGCCAATTTCTAAACCCTTCGTATCTCCTTGAGAGTAAGCTCAATTAGAAGATGCACACAGAGGAGGTTACTAAGAAAGTGACTCGTGCACTCATGATATGTATAATGCATAGCCGGTAAGAGTTGTTGACGTCATATTCTCAGATAGATGTACATTGGCATGGTGGGACCTGCATTTGCAAAAAGAACCAGTCCGACTACTATGAGAAACACACTTAACAAAGTAGTATATAAAGAGACTAGAATGTGCATGCATTATGGATGCAATGAGAACCTGTCAAACTGCAACACTGGAGGTGCTACTGGAGCTTACTTCACTGTATGTTGTTGTTAATGAAACTGTAAATAGGACTTAGAATGCCCAAGAAGGAATATGAAAAGGAAAATACATTAGCCATAAGCATCACGCTACAATGACTAGTACACTTCCCCTTCTGGTCTTCTCCAGAGACGATGGCATTTAACTGCTAAAAAAAATTTTTGACATTAAGCTCAGTAAAAAGAAATACTGGAGTAATGAATCTAGTATCCAAGGACTGAGTCCTCACACCATTAAACTGTGCACGAATTGTTCAAGAACTGAGGAAGGAATGGGGGCAGGATTGCTTGGGCCCAGAACTTAACTATTCGAACCCATGGACAGCTACACCAGCATCTTTTAATCTGAAATCTGCACTATTGACATCTGGGGATGCTTAGATAAACTTAATAGAGTGGGGTTAGAAGAGAATGAAGAGGCGGACAGACTTCCTAGAAAAGGCGCTGCTACACCCTTCGTTGGCCCTGAGTCCTTCTGTGGCAAAGGGGAATACACCATAAAGGATGAACTACAATCATTGGATAAGTCAAATAGGACTAAGTTTTGGACAAAAACTCAGAGCCTAAGACAGGCGAATAAACTTTTCGGTAACTACAATCTAAGAAAGTTCAAAGCTTGCATCAGCCTGGACGAAAAAAACTCCGCATCCTGACTGCGTTCCTTACGGGGCATTGAAAACTCAAGGGACATCTCAGGAATCTAGATCTATCAGATGAGGACCGATTTTGCACTAAGTCCAGTGCAACTCCAGAACACATACTGGTGGAGTGCGGGTAAATACCGAATTATAGCAGAGGATCTACCACCCAATCTCTTACTACGATTTCTCAAGGAAATTTCTGGTGTGAGCGAAGCTTTCTCTTACCTATTCCAATAAGAATAATGACGAGCAGGATATTCCTTCGTCTAGGACTTGTAGGGGGCACAATAGATCCCACACTTAGATGAAAATAATTTCTCCATTAAAAGCATTTCCCTTTTTAAGTTCAGAGCAGAGCCTGAGCTCTCAAAAAAAAGTTTGTGTTTCATTTTTATCTCACACACATAAGAACTCTGCTCGCGTGTTTGCTTCTTCATCCAGAGCGTGCTCGAAGCGCACTCTATGCGCTCAGAAAAAATTAACTGAATATTCGAAGTAAAAATTTGAGCGCAGTCAACGTCACATTTGACAGGATGAAAAATAAAGCGAAAAGTAGTTCCAACATAATTGAAATCGCGGACCATTCTTGTTGATATGGCGTAGAAGTTAATGCAACTTAATAAATGAAAAATAAAAGACAATCTATTTATGCATAAACTTTATTTAAGAGTTTATGGAAGAAAAATATGACTGACAAGTGTGCTTAAATTATATATCAGAGTGTTCAGACTGCGCTCTGGGCACGTTCAATTCAGGGCGCGTTCGATGTGCTCGTATGCCCTATGTCTTGAGTGAACTTGGGAGCACTTAAAATCTCTACACATAATAAGATTAATATCCAAATTTCCATACAACAATAAACATTAAAACTTTCCTCATGGACAGCCATCATTCGGCTTTCTTCACAGTTAATAAATCTAAACACATGTTCCCTGAACGATTTTCACAACTTCTCGAACTCTTCAAATGACAAGTCCCCTTGTGACCATCAATTTCCCGGCGAACCTTAATAAACATTGAAGAATCAATGAAACACTTCGAACAACAGCTGATGACACACTAACACCCACAACTAATGACCTCCCTGTTTTTCCTCTTCCTCACTTTATCCTATTCCATTCATTCATATGTCCCCATTTGATTCAAAATGACCATTAGCTACCGTTATGACTGTAGCTGTCACAATCTGAAATGCCATTTCTATCCAAACAAGAGTGGAATATTGTGGGTTTATACACTCGTACAGCATCCAACATTCACATACATACTCGTATATACCGTTGTTTATTATCTTAAACAGTTACCAATTCCAAAGTGAGTCATCATCGTTGTCATTGGTTTTTATTTGTATCCTTCTATCGTTGTAGTCAGACACTCTGGTCTAACACTCTGGTCATCACAGTATTCCACTCGTAGCGAATAAATTCCTGATGACCCTCATAATACCACTATGACTGCTCCCATAGCGAATAAACATTTAAACGAGAAGGATCAAAATTTATGGTTTCGTCTGTTGTCTCCTCCATATCCCTTGGCTTTACTTTGAGTCAACGTAATGAACTGTTAATGATTTCACTTGGTAATCAGTGCGATCCTAGAGGAAATCACGCATAAAATATGCCTATACCTTTAGGGTTTACGGTTGGTCGGTGGCCAACTGTCATCGTAAACTTTCGTTAAGTGTCACTCACATTTTGTTTTATTTTATTTTACTTTTACAGAAATATTTAATTGTGATCATAAAAAATCAATTAAGCCTTAATACTCGTAAATCGTCCAATGACAGGTGACATTAATGACGGGAATGACGGGAACACGCATTTCAACTGACAGCAATGAACAATGAAAAATTGTTAACGGTATTATTATGTGTCATCATATGTGGGCATTTTAAGACCACATTTTGATGAATGTTTTCGAAATGGGACCGTCTGCTGCGGCATACTGATGTGTGCGTGGACGCAGGTGTAAGGAGAAGCGTGGTTTTACTGGGGACAACTCGCATATGATGCGTGATTTCGGTTGACCGCGTTGAGTTATTTCTAATTTATACCGCACGAGGTGTATGTGTTTGTGTGTGCCAAAATCCGAATGAATATTTCACTAGGGATGAAGGATGACTTTGCACCCGAAATTGTGATTTATGCCGTGGACGCGATATTATTGGTTAAGTGTGTGTGTGTTTGTGGTGGTTGCTTAGCTGTTGTGTGTGATGCGAATGTGACAAGTAAGCCATTAGATGGGACTACTGGACTAAATTAGTTTGACAGGATGGATGATTGTGCCAAATGGAAACATATTTTGATGGGTGTGTTAGATAAACGTGATTATTGGGGGCATTTGAAG
This sequence comes from Brachyopa scutellaris, assembly GCA_949775065.1. Lineage (NCBI taxonomy): Eukaryota > Metazoa > Arthropoda > Insecta > Diptera > Syrphidae > Brachyopa > Brachyopa scutellaris. Next base: position 13,424,828 of record OX459112.1, on the reverse strand, counting down.
GACTATACAGAATGAGTAGGTTTGTATGTTTTAAATTTACTGAAACATGTTTTTCTTCACTAATGGGAATTATGTTTACCCACATGATTCTCTTTTTGTTGATTTTAGTTAAATTTATGTGATTAAGAAAAACAAAAGAGCTTTGAAAGGGACGCCATTTATATATAAAAGTGACAGCTGGTATCCAAATTTGGTAGCATTGATTTGTTAATGCATTTAACTATAGTGAAATCTCCCATTACAGACAGCTCTCTTAGACGGACAGATCTTAATAATCAATCTTTAATGTTTTAGATTGCATACATTTTACATTCTCTTAACGGGACACTCCCTTGATCTGAAGTGGACTCGAATATCTGTCAGAAATTATTTTATTTAATTCCGGCTCGAAGGACCATGTTCTAAGCATAGTGGATGCTAGAAATATAAATTATGCTAGAGAAGGCGTCTCAGTAAATGATAGAGGATTTTCACTTAGATGAAATGAAACACAACCGTTTGTACAACGTTATAAATTATTGCTTTATTTGAATTCAAACTTACAAATTCGAATTATGTAAAGTAACTTTAAAAAACACAGTAATTATAAAGAGAGATACTTAATCTTAAGATAGACTATCTTGTAGTATCATGTAAAATATTTCTTATTACAATAAATGAAATGAAATGAATGCGCCAAAATGCCATTCTAAACTTCGGTTTGTTATATACTGCGCTATAAAAAGAAAAATTTAATTTTTTTAAACTACAAAAATTAAAAAACTACTAAAATCTTATTTTTCTAGCATTTTTGTCAGCAAATTTTCTGATAAGACTGGCAAATTCTAGGTTTTTGCAACTTGATTTTTCAGTAAGGCCAAACTATGATATTTAATCTTGTTTGGGTCATTGTAAACCGCAAGTACGTTTTTATCAGGCTTAGTTTAGAAAAACTGCGTTTGCCACTTGCAGCGGTCACTGGTATTGTGAACAGAATACGCAGCGATATCCAGGTGTTGGGAAATAACTCTTGAAGATTGTGCCTTTTGATAAAGTTTAATGTATCGTTAGGTGTTGCCTGAATGTTGTGTTGCAGGCCTAAAATTTCATCGCACAACAAATCTCTATCAATATTAGATTTAAAGCTGAGCGTTAGTTTTTATTGCAGTGCAGAACAATGTCGCATGAGTTCTTCTTCATAATTTTTTTTTATTAAACAAGAAATTCCATGTGACAGAAAAATCTGGCGTCTGTTGAAATCTGTTCTTCATAGATATAAGTACGGTGCCAAAAGGAGCATTAAAAACTCGACTTCAAATTTTTTTTTTTGGTCAGTTATTGGTTCATCAGCAGCCTCTTCACCCAGCCTACGTTTAATGTGTTTTAGTTGCGCTAGTGGTTTAAAAATGGCGGCGTACCAAGTTCCGATGCTAATACAGATGTTGCTATGCTTACAACGTTGATTTGAAAGAAAACGTCGTACCATATCAACAGAGAAACAACATTATATGTCAACTCTCTTAGCTATCCTACCAGTGTGGCCAGGAAAACAAAGCATCGCATTTCACATTTCAACAGAGACTCTGTAAATTATTCATCTCAGTGTAATACGAGTTGCTATTTCTTGCCTGTCGCTTTGTGTGTCTCTCTTTCACCCTAAAATTTCATCAAAGCATTTTACTTGCTCTAGATTACTTAAAAAGCAGGAGCCTAAAATAATCCTGCGACTGCGTGCTATTTCCTGAATATGTGTGATATCTTCTGTCACAGTGATATCATTGCAGTATCTGCAAATATCCGTGCCTATGAGTTCGAGCGTCTTGGCATGTTTGCCTAGAAGGCAATGCCCAGATAGTATTCATATAGCTTTTCTTTTTTGTGCCCTGCTAAGTTTAAGGATTTCTTTTTGTGGTCCAGCGCCGGCCAAAGTGCCTTGGAAACACTATGCCCTACAATGTTAGGCCATCTATGGTCAGCCCTTCTCGTGATTGCATCTTTAACTTTAGATTTAATACTGCATAGCAGTGGAGCAACTTCCACCGCCTCGGGTAGTGGCAACCCCGCCTTTCCTTGCCTGCTCATCGGCAAACTCGTTGCCTTCTATCCCGGAGTGCCCAGGCACGCAGTAAAGTCAGTAAAGCTCCCGACTAGTGCCGATTTAATAGTGCCAGCGCTTCAAACACACCCTAGTTGTCGGTGTAGATAGCAATATTCTTATCGGACACTCCTTTTATTTCAGAAGCTCTGCAGCTCTAAGTACGACTAGAACTTCTGCCTGCAGGTAGTCTTAAGGACAGACACCTCTAGTCCTGGTTTCATACAGTACCCTGTTCCGCTTGCAGTTTTAGACTCGTCCGTGAAGACTGCAGTGTCTATTTAGCCGAGGTACTGTTTGTCCACTCTTCATGCACAGGGTACAAGGTTCTGTGCGGTGTGTTAAAATGAAGAGTGAAGAGGGCATCATCCGTTTTTATTTGATTATCTATTTGGATTTCTGTAAGAATAGTACAGTGTTATTTGCCGCTATTCTTAACACTACATAAGTAAGTGAGGGATACAACAAGACAAGCAACAAAATGACAGGTCGTACTAGATAAATGCCAAATACGCATACTAACTCCTACAGGATAAGTTCATAAAAGTTAAAACGCTGAATTTAATTTTTCTTTATATCGATAGAAATATGTATTTAAATTGAGTGGTTAAATTAAGCTGGCGGGCAGCGCCCTCCAGTCGCCGGCGACCGCCCGGGTCGCCCCACCCTAAAGCCGGCACTGGCTGTTAAGTAACTAGATTTATACCAGTCCACCGTATCATCATGTGATAGAGCGAGATGGCATGAAGTGAAAATTGGTGTGATCTGCCTCCCACGCCATTTCGCCCGATTTCATCCTAGTTGGTGTGACTAGATTGGATGTTTGTGCCTCCTGTTTTATTGTGCGCTTCGCGTGATGGGGAAAGAGATCGACTGTGTATCGGCGATTGATGGTTGGGCACCTTTGACGGTTGGCCATTAGTTTTCGTTTAATTCCTTCGTCGGTGTCTTGTGGCGTCTCGGTTTTCAATGTTTAATTTATTTTATGTATATCCTTTCGCGTTCTGTGCACCTTTTACTAGTGATTTGGAATATTATTGTGACTTTAATTGAGTCCTACTGATCATATTTCAATCACTAGTATGATGTACCCTCATCGATGTGCCATGTGTCCTGTGCTGTGACTCGCGCTTCGGGATTCTTAGATCTTCAATTCTAAAGACTTCCAAGATTCCCATACTCTTTAATGTCTATTTTTTGTATTTGTCAGATCTAATCTTGCGTACTGTATGCAGTACCATCTGGAATCCATTTTATAACATCCATGCCAACAGAATTGAGAGGATCCAAAAACTCTTAACAAGGATTGCAGTACGTAGATTACGCTGGAATATCGAAATGCCTTCTAATGAGACGAGGTGCAAATTATTTGTAATTTCGCCCCTTTTCGTAAGAAGGCAATATTTTTCTATTATGTTTATTCGCGATTTGATTAACTGTCATATTGATAGCCCTTTTCTCCTTTTATTAATTGGATTATATGCTCCATCGAGAGTTCTTAGAAATCTGTATTTATTTTATGTACCTTATATTAGAGCAAATTATGGTTACAATGAACCAATTTCTAGATTCGAAAAATGTTGCTTAAACTATTTTTTTCGAATTCTGGCGAATTGGTTGGAATAACTAAATATTTTTTAATGAGGTTTTGTTTTATTAAGTAGGTATTTTCAAACGTTTCATGATACATTTAGAGTGTTAGAATTTGTTTACCTACAGTCAAGGGCGCAAACTGGTGTTAGACCGAAAAATTGGTGTTTTGAGTACTTGCGTCAATTTGAATAATAAATGAAAAATGCTTAATTATTGCAATTTTTTTTTATTTTTGTATTGCTTCCTAGAAATATTGTCCAATTAATATGTACTTTGTTGGACCTCCTTTTTCTTTTATTACTGCTGCACATCTGCGATTCATTGACTCAGATATATTTTCCATGTGGATGCAGATATGGTGTTCCAGGAACGGATTAATACATTTTTAAGGATGTTAATTGACTCCGGACGCTTTCTCGCAATCTTAAGTTTCACGTTTGACCAGATATTCTCAATTGGATTGATTTTTGGGCTGTAGGGAGGTAAGCTTAGCATATCAATATTGTTTTATTCGAAGTACTTTTTAACCTAAAAAACTAAAAAAAAAAAAATACTAATTTAGTTTTTAGTCATAGAAGTTGTAGCTTATTTTAAAGCTATAAATAAATTCTTCATTTGAAAATCAAAAAGGTGTTCATACTTACAATTTTGGCTGAATGGAAAGAAGCATTATCCTGTTGAAATATGAATATGCAAGTGTCACTAAAAACCTCTAGCGCGGGGTGTCTAATTCATATTCTAGGACCCTTAGATCAACTGCTGCAGTGATTTTTGATTCTGAAGAGGCCATTCTACCTTTTTCATCTCCAGAGACCATCACACCTTCAGTTCTGGAGGCAACCGTAAGAGGCATTCAGAGCTCAATCTTTCGATTGGTTCTCTTTAAACTAGACGTGGGAAATGGGTTCCCACGTGCAGCTTAAACCTGGATTTGTCGGAAAAAATATTATTGTTCCACATGTCTTGAATCCAATTAAGATGTTTCTCATCCTAAATTAATTGTTTTTCTCTCAATCTTATTGGAAAATCCGTCTTCAGTACTTGCTTGCGCGCTCTAAGTACAGCTTTTACGAGCCTTTTTCTCACGGATCTTGCTGAAATTCTTTATCCATTAGCTCGAAATAGATAATTTTGAATATTTTAATTTTGAACTGATACCGACGCGACGGCTTTGGAGCACCAAAACACGATATTTCACTGGGGTCGTCTTTTTTGGGCTCTCTGAGCCTTTCCTTCTGCTGATAGTCCCTTTTCACGTTTTTTTTTTTTAATTCCATGCTACAGTTCGTTGAACAATATTAAATCTTTCAGAAATTTGACGGGCTGCCGAATTTAGACGTGACAGATACAAAATATTAGGTTTGCACTCCGAACTGATTTTTCCCATTTTTTGTTATTTTAATCACTTTGGTTCCTATTGGACGGCTATCACGAGCTAAATGCACCTCACATTCACAATAACATCGATTTTTGTTGACAAATTAACCAATATTTTGCTACCCATTGCAAAAAACATCGTAGCTTTCATGAATTCCAAGAACTTCCATCCGAAAGAGTGAGAAAATATTTGAGCATTCGAACGGCACTGTACATATATGTATGTATGAATGAATGCATATCAATGTGTATGACGTATTTTCTTCAACTCTGCTGTTTTTTTTGTAGATACTCAAACTCTTCGTCCTATTAAATGTGTCGGTATGCGAACAAAAACAAATACCAAATACAGAATCCTGCGTAGTTAGGTCAGGTTAGGTGGGTGGCCATCCACTGTACTAGGCGGAATTCCCTTAGTAGGACCATAGTGTTGCCACGTGCGCTTGGAATCATTTTAAAAGTTGAATAGGTTTCCATATTTTATTGATATTTATATAGGAAATATCTTGAAGGTCTATTAAGAAATATGCTCTCAGAGTGCCGGAAAGCTGCACAAGGGGTGATGGGAGGATTCTTCTTCTTCATCCCCATCCATGCAGCTGCGACAGAAGTCATTTCCTAGGATTTCCAATCTTTAATCTGTTTTGTATTCGTTTTTTTGTTTTTTAATCTTTTCAAATAAACCTGCATATATATTATTTATTTAAAAAAAAATATATCCCTTAAACGGACAACTCCCTTAGGCGGACACAAATGTTGTCACCGTTTCTGTCCGCCTAAGGAAGCTTTCACTGTATATACGAGAAACTATAACACACGCTAAAATTAAGTTTGGCTTAAAAATACAGACCCAGCCAGACAATTATCATAGCCATTTTCTTAATATCTTTTTTTTTTTTTTTCAGAAACAAGAAAAATGCCAGATTCAAAATACCTCCTTGATTTACATGAGAAGTATTCTATATCTTTACTTTCGTAAAGAGTAACGCTGTTAAGAAATAGAATACGTGCACATACCTTCATTTGTAAATTTCACTACAAGATGGCGCTCATTTTCATAAAATTCATTGCAAACATTTGCATACATTATATTTAAATTCTTAATACACATATGTAGGTACATACTCATAGTCATGAATGCATTCAATTCCACTGAAGAGTCTTCTCAAGGAAATGACATTCGCTTCGAATGGAAGTCATATAAAAAGACACTTCTACAATGACTGACAGTTAGCTGTGACAGCATTTTCTATTCTACGACAAACTTAGAATAAGAAAAAAGAACAACAACAAAATGAGAATTCCTTTTCCATTCATGGAAACACAAGAAGTGTTCAACCATCCTGAACGATCCTTTACAATTACAAAACTATCACACCCATCATCTTAAGCGGTAAAGTTTTCCTTCGTCATTTTATACTTTTTCCTTATCTTGCAACCATTGTTAAACTGCAATTTGCAGTTTTTATTTGTCCTATTTTTTGCTTCCATCTATTCTGAGTCCTGAGTGCCAAAAGGTTGCAAAGTTGTGCACACAAACTGTTGCAAATTAAATCCAAGGAAATGAGAGTATATCCTTTTTTTCCCTTCTGCTTCGATGTTAGTGTGTTGGTTTCTTCGATTTGCACACAAAAGCTGAGGAAGGACTTGTAATAGTTCGTAGGGGTGCGGAAAAGTCGTGATTTGAATTGAAGACTCCATGCGCCAGCGGTGTAGAAGGAAGTGCGTGTTAATGCAAACGTGATAATGATGACAAGAGCGATGAAGCCGATGGAGATGACAAAGAATAGAATGATAAAACACACCCTCTACCTCATTCTTCTACATATGTATGTATATACTTTTACTGCAATGTTTTTCCGTTTGCCAACAATGAGGACAATAATGACAACGACGACGTTTGTAGTCTCAAAAGGCCTTAAGGATGATTGTGTGTTTATTTGTGAAAACGTTTGGAAGGAGACGTCTTAACACATACCGCGGGTACTGAGACATAGTATGTTATTTTATGTTCGTCCTTTTGCATGCCGCAAATTACTTTCACAAAATGAAGAAGAAAAGGATTTCGATCTAAATCTGACTTCCTTTTGCACTTAATTATAACGATAATGTTCGTACGTCGTCGTCGTCGTAAGCAATGTAATAGGAAGTGATGCTACTCAAAGGATAGTCGAAGGAAATCCTTTTGACTTTTGTTGATATCGGTAGCGATTGTGCTTGGAAAAGGTATTCTATTCGTATACTCGAAGGATAACACATGTACATGCATGCGTAGTGAATGGTTGAAGTTGCCTTTTGTTTGTGGTTACTCGAACCGAAAGGGATCAATTAAATCAATTGTGAGTTGTGAGTTACGATTCGACGGAGACTTCTTGTGGATAAGAGTTCTAAGGAGCAATTGTACGGATGGCTGCATGAAATCAAATTTATTTGCTTAAGAAGTACAAGTTTAGTGTGTGCGTGTGGAAGTGAGTTTTACTTATTATGTCCTTGATGATCTTTCAGCTTTTTACTGCAGTGCATTAAAATGGTGGCAAACCTTGTCGAAAAGTCTTATGACCGAGCGTTTTCAGACTTTATTAATTCTTAATGTTTAATCCTTTTAACAGCATATGTATCCATCAGAACATTAAAAGCTCAGCAGATTTATGTATATGTATATTATATATTATAGCAAAAAAGCGGCTACATTATGACCGATTGTGGAAATTTGTTGAAAAGTACGGAATAGTACACGAAAATCAGTATGGATTTCAGAGAGGAAAGAGTACAAATCAGCTGCTGGGAGAATTCGTTAATTTCGTTAATAATAGTCTGGACCAAAATCACCACGTACTTGTTCTTTTTCTAGACTTTAGTAAGGCCTTCGATACATTAGATCATAATAAACTAATGGAGGCGTTAGAACGTGCAGGTGTACGAAGGTCACTGTCCATTTGGTTGAGCAACTATCTAAATAACAGGAGATTCGTGGTTAAGATTGCGGACAAACAAAGCAAAATAGAGGACGTGTACTATGGTGTTCCACAAGGATCCAAACTCGGACCAATCCTCTTTATTATCTACACTAATGAATTGTTGAGAACACTCAAAAATAGCTTTTCGATAGGTTTCGCAGATGATACTGCTATAGCAGTCTCTAATAAATCACTACAGACAGCAAACACCGTTCTGCAAGAGGAGTTCAACAGAGCAGTGAAATGGTGCCATGATATGGGACTTGTTATAAACGCTTCAAAGACGAAGGTTATGCATATCCGCCAGTCATACCACAGTAGAAGTGAATATGAAATTAAGTTCGTGAATGAAAGCTGCCCCAACAGTCAAACGGAAAAAATTGAGATAGTTGAGGAATATAAATATCTCGGAGTTGTGATTAACAGTCACTTCATATGGCATAAACATATAGAGAGAATGAGAGGTGAATTGAAGGAGGCAATGTTTTCAATAGAATATTTGAAGAAAAGTTCCACGTTTCAGGTGCTTAAACAAGTGTACTATGCGTTAGTGGAATCAAAGCTTAGGTATGGTATCCTAGCGTGGGGTAATGCTGCTAAAAGTCACCTAGACAAGCTACAGAGACTACAAAACTCAATTGTTAGTTCAATTAAACAAAGCAGTCAACACGGTGAAACCTTTAAGGTACTATCTATAGAAGACATCTTTCGAATGACGGTCACACTGGAGTATTATGAGGACGAACGTTTCAATATACCGTTTCAACATGAGGTCAACACACGAAGGCAAGCTCGGGGTCTACTTCATATCCCACCTTTTAACAATAATTACGGAAGAAGACGATTGAAGAACACAGTTCCAAAAATAATAAATGACCTACCCGAGTATCTAAAAAATATAAAAGAAATAAGCAACCGCAAAAGATTATTAAAAGCTCATTTCATATCTTAATTTGTCCATTACTATTTTTTTTTTTTTTTTCTTATATTTTGTTAAAATTTGTATAATTTTTGTAAAAACTCTTAATCTTAAATTTTAATTAATTAATAATTATCTATAGAAAAGTCACATCAAAATTAATATTTATACATTTAACCGCCTGCAGACAAACTAAATGGTTTTGTGAACAATAAAAGCTCAATACTATACTATACTATACTATACTATACTATACTATACTATACGATCCTGGAAAATGTGCTCAACATCACTTATAACAGCACTGATAGCTCAACAACACTATGGTTGCACTTACCACTAGATGGCGTTCTAACTAATTTAACTAATGCCGTTGAGGTACGTAATCATAATGATTGAGAATAGTGGGGCCGAGATGTAACACACATACATACATAGGTATATCCCTCCATAAAAATGCCAACATTTTCCAAGCGGAGTTATCTGCCATCAATACAGCCGCTCCCACTGGAGAGAATCTTAAATAAAACAAAGACAAACCTAATGTCTGGCAGCCAAGCTGTATGTACTAAAGGCTCTAAGAAGCCACAACTACAAATCAGAAGCCACATTGGAGTGCCACTCAAACCTAAACCTGTTGACAGAGAAAAACATAAAAAAAAACTGATATAGATGGGTGTCAGAGCATCAAGGACATGAGGGCAATGAGGAGGCTTATATCCTGGCCAAAAAGGAACCAACCAGGCCCTCACTACGGCATAACAAGAGAATAAAGTCACCGCAGAATGGACAATAAACCAACTAAAAAGTTACTGAAACAACTTAGAAGGCCTGAAGCACTTCAAAAAGTTCCTCGATCAGAACAACAAAAGAACAAATGAAACCCTAAAACTAAACAGAGGAAATTTAAAAATTCTTTGCGCAGGCCCGACAGGACATTCTATCTACAACAGCCACCTCTACAAAATGAAAATCAGCAACACGACACCCGCAGATTCTGTAAACGAAGAAAAGAATTTATGGAACATTGTCAGAGTGCCCTTACCTAGTAAAAAGAAGAAGGCAAATACACATTAACGGAAGAAGACTACAAAAGTATTCCAGTCAAAGGGATTATCAAATTTCTAGAAATTCTGTGTGATTCCTAAACATAGACATAAAAGGATTCACAATAGACCAACTCTGGTCGCAGTGCTAGCGGACATCTCAACCGTACCTCAGATTCATCATTCTAATATATAAAAATCTCATGTTTGTGGTCGAACTCCTCCGAAACGGCTCGACCAATTTTTATGAAATTATTTGTGTACATTTAGAAGGTATGCGAATACATCGTAAAGTATATTTTATCCCACTAGGTGGCGCTGGAGTCAAATTATTAACATCTTCTATATTTATGGACCAAAAAGGCGCATATACACAATATATGTTGGTAGTTGGTACAGTGGAAAAAGAGAAAATGATATAATAAAATCTGGACCCAATAGGTGGCGCTGGAGTCAAGTTATTTGATATATTTAAATAAAAATGAATATATATGTATGTATGTTTGTCCTTTATAGACTCGGAAACTACCCCACCGTTTACTACGTTTTTCCGAATATAGAATACAACATAGCATTAGTGCGGCTCCTCAACAACCGTTGGTTTTGGTAACTGTCATACAAAATTTCGTGATTTCAGGTGAAAAATGAATGTCAATCATTTTGGTCAATTAATATAGACAGACAAACAGACAGACAGATAGATAGGCAGGTTGACACACAGCAGACATACAGAAAGACAAACACAAATAGGAAGACATACAGACCGACAGACTGACAAACAAACAAACAAACCGACAAACAGACAGACAGAAAGACGGATGTATAGACAGGCAGATAGATAGATAGATAGAAAAAAATGGAAATTGAAGTTGATAAATAGAACAGCAGTGATTGCTTCCTACTATGTACTTGCTTTCTATCATGCCCAACAAACTAAGTGCGCGGGCAAATTTTGAAAAGATTTTTATTTTTTTTTTATAATCTACACACGCTTAAGGAGATATAAATACCCTTATGATGTTTACACACAGCGCGAGCACATGAAGAACAAGAAAGAGAGACAGACAGATCGACGTTGTGATGGGAAACTCAGATGTTAGGTTTCAACGAACTCTATGGGTGATGTCCAGGATAACTGGAAAGTTGTGTATTATTGAAAGATATGCCATTGCTTATGATTCACAGAAGTTTTTTCCAGATGTTTCCTATTATAGTTTGTGCGATAAATTTTTTCAGCTATACCACTATCCTACTGCCAGTGTTATGCCTTCGCAGTTGGTTTTGATATTAGCTTCTGCAATTGATCAACTTATTTCTATTTCGTGAGAAATAAATGTTTCGACGACATTTGGATTTGAACCGTGAACCTTCAGCGTGACAAGCGACGACGACTACCACTACTCCACGGCCACCCACGAGATAGATGGAGCGAAGTGCACCGGGTTCAGCTAGTATCATAATCATAATGATTTATTCAATCTCTTGCTTTATGAAGTCGGTTCGGTTGCTAGGGCAAGCACTTATTATTATTATTATTGAAGGGTGAGATGCACCGCGACCTTAAGATCTTCGCTCACACCTAGCCCAGACCAATTCCCTTGAGAAATTGATTGGGTGCTATGAGTGTATGAGTGGTAGATCATCTGCTGTAAGTAGTTGGTAATCACCCATAGCACCTGATTCTTTTCTGCGTTACTACCGCACATTCAATCAGTATGTGCTCAGGAGTTTCACTGGACTCATTCTAGAATTTGCATGAGTTGTCATCTGACAGACCTAGCTTCCTGAGATGTCCCTTGAGTTTACAATGTTTCGTAAGGAACGCAATCAGGATTGGAAGATTGTATTTGTGCAAGCTTGACGAATCTCTTCAAGATGTAATCACCCAAAAGTTTCTTCGCCTGTCTTTGGCCCTGAGTTTTTGTCCAGGACTCAGTCATGTTTGCCTTCTCCAATGATCGGAGCTTATCCTTTATGATGTATTCCTCTATGCCACAGAAGTGCTCAAAACCAACGAAGGGTGTGGCAACTCCATTCCTGGCAAGTTTGTCATCCTCTTCATTCTCTTCTATCCACAGGTGTCCTTGTACCCAATAGATGGTAACGCTGTTTCATTCGCACTTTGGTTGTTGTTATTTTAATAACCTGCTTCGAAGGTATTATGATAAAACCGATGGTTTAATATCTCCCTGTTGCTTTGGGACTTTTTAAATGACCGCCGAAAATTTAGAATGATTCGAATGACGCCTTTGAAGAACATCCAATCACAGATGCTTGTCTTTTAAGCTAAATTTCGGTTATCTCAGATAAAAACCCCGCGCTTGTCAATTTAGAAAAAATAACTTTACATTAAAAATGCCATTACTTCAAATTAAAAAATTCTTAATTCTTAAAAGCACATTAAAGCTTTTAAGGTGGCTCATGCCATGCTAAGCATTTTCTCTAGACTTCATTTCGCATTCTAATAAAAACACGTTTAAGTGAAAGTCCTTTGAAAGTGTCAACGTAGTGCGAACTCAGCATCTTCAGTGCATGGACGCCACCCTTTGCGCATTTGGGTATAGATTTCATCATCTTCTTCACTTTCCATTGCACCACATATTCATTATCTCCCACGAGGAGGAATACCCATTTAATAACCCATGATACCACCCTATTTGCGCACTTCAAGGACTGCAGATTAAGTCCCATGCACGTCTTTTGTAGAATGCAGCGATTGCTTTATTGCAATTTCAAGATATGAGGGGGTGGAGCTACAAATATGATGCTGAGCGACCCAAACTAATTTCACCAAAACTCCCTCGCTGTGTTTCTGGTGAAGATGATGATTTTCCGGTTGATATGTCATTGCATTGTCAGAGGCGATTTGCATTTTAATTGGCATTTGTTTTTGTTTTTGTTTGGAAAATACATTTGCATATGAAGAAGTATCCCCAGCAGGTGGGGGTAGTGGTGTTTGAACAGCCACACTGTCAGGACAGATGCATTTTCATCCATCACTGGGTTTTATATATTAATTTGTTTTTTTTTTTTTTTCTATAGGGCATGTCTGTTTTGACAGATTCTTAGTAACGCACATAAGAAAAAAAGCGAAACAGCTTAAGACTTGCCCCTTCACTGTTCTATTAACACTGGATAGTCCGAAAAAGCAAGTGCCGGAGTTTACATCCGCACGGATAGTCAAGCAGCTCTCTAAGTCCACATATCGTATTCGATGGTACCACAATTGATTGGCGACTATTTCAACCTCCTCAAAGACCTGGCTTAAGACAATATTATCCCTGTTGCCTGGATACAAGGTCACGAGGGTTTGGTTTTAAAATTGTCTCTCAAGAGATTTTATTAAGACGCTACTTTCAATAACATCGAATGCAACAGGTGCTTATAGCGTGTTTTCTAGCCAGGGTGGGCTCAGCGGGAATCCCGGGGTCCTAAAAACAGGAAGAGGAGCAGCCGACTCAAAAATTTCCAGATTCTCAAGAGGAATCAAGAAAAACACAATTAATAATTTTTAACTTAACTTACAATTTATTATTACTGTATTCTTAGTTCGTATAATAATGCTTCCGAGGCGTTGATCTGGCGTGTTTAAACTCTGATGATAGACTCCTAGAATATCAGGCGGGCCCGCTTTATAAAAGAATCGTTTTCTCCTGTTGTATTGTCTCTGCTGTTGTGTTGCGTTGTGTTGTGTTGTGTTGTGACAGCTGCTGGTGTTCTTGTCGGTACCGATGTTGTGCACCCTTGTCCCCGGGCATGGCTCTACCCAACTACTCGACTACCACCAAGCTACTCCAATGAGGGGCGAGTACCTGGGCAGCAATGAGCTACGCACCCTGTGTCCCCACTGCCCACTCTTGCTATTTAAGCCCGTAGTTACCGCCAGAGCACTTCAGTTCCACACATGTGGCTGGATCCAGTTATCATGTGTCTGGTCCGGCGGTCACCACTCGACTGCCAACTGAAATCCTCGACTACCACCACTACTCCAAGCTACTCCAACGATTTATTAAAGTATTGCTCTCCTACATACTTCCGTTTCTTACAGCCACCTCTGAATACCCGGCAAATTAGAAAAAGACAAAAATAATTCCAATCCCGAAAAAAAAACAAAATGGTAGCGAAACAGACTTCAGGGGTATCGGTATTCTATCGTCCTTGAGTAAGGTCTTGAAAAGCAATCCTTAAGCTAATCCAGAGCTATTAACCTAAAAATAAGCTTCTAAGCAATCTGGCTTCCGACCCAAGCATAGTTGTAAGACCGCGCTGCTCTCGGTAGTTGAGGACATAAGAAAGTCTTTGGAAAAAAAAATGTCTTTCCTAACGTTATTAGATTTTTCCGAAGCGTTTGACACAGTCAACCATAACATATTATGTCAAAAACTCAAGAGCACCTATAAGTTTTCAAAAGAATCCGCTTAACGTATATCAGTGTGTGGTAGGCATCAATGTATGGTAGCTAATAACCACCCTTCAAGCTTTATAAGAGTCTCAACTGGAGTTCCTCAAGGATCAATTATCAGGCCAATCCGCAAGATAAGCGAAACGATGCGGAGCGCTGAACGCACTCCAACCTAAACAAGAGCTCGTAAGAATAAGGGAAATACTCTATTAGATATCCGGTTTATGTTAAGAATCTAAAAAGGCCAAAGCAAAAACGCGGAACGAGTCGTCTTGGTTATCTGTCTACTGATAGGGTAACTTCGGGCATTATGGCGCACCTTGTAAAAACCACATTTCCAGTTTACTTATAGAAAATAAAACGATGGAAAAACTTGAGTCTTCCTTGATAGAGTGCCATGTTAAGTTGTAAAGCTGTTGCGGTTTTTTTTACGAGTCAAAAAAATAATAAACAAAAAAATTCCACACTTTTCTCATCTATGCATATGTATATTTTATGCTCTTTTTCATTTGCGTGTAGCTCCTTAAGTATAAAACGCGCGGGGTTAGTGTACACAGTGAAGTGAAGTGAATCATATAAGTTTTCCTTTGGTAGCATTGATTAGTAACAGTAAAAGAAAATCTGGCTTTTTTTTTAAGTTTTATGCGAATGCATCTTTTTTGTAATATGGCGCACTTGGCGTAGGGGCATTATGGCGCACTTTTGCCCTTATGGAGTTCGCATGTAAAGCATGTAAAAAAAAAAATGTATACTAAGACTCTAGAACGATGAGGACATGAAGCATGCGGAAAATTGTGGCTTGTGTAAGGAAACTAGAAGCGCATGGATTCGTTCCTAACAGAAAAGAGCTGTTTTAAATGGGCTTTGAACAGGCAGACAAATACAGGCCAAGTCACAATTGTAATTAGTGGTAGGTGGTCCCACGACTCATGTACTTCATTCAAAAATACTTCTGATAGCTGTGACAAATCAAACCGCGATTACAGCATCACGCCATATTGCCCAAGAGGATGTGCCATATTACTCTATGCATAGGGCATTATGGTTTTTTGTAAAACATTTTTAACTTAACTTTTTCTTTGTTTAAATAATTGCATTATTATAATTATTTAACGTAATTTTGTTCTGGTTTTCTTATATTTTCTAACTGTTTTTGTTTTTTAATAATAAAGCTTTTCCTGTTGAAATTATTTGAGAAACAAAAAAAGTGCGCCATAATGCCCGAAGTTACCCTATATGGTATGTAGACGTTCATCGGAAGGCCGGACGTTTCTCAAAACTCACCCGACACCCATATCGAAACCTATCAAAAAAGAAATAATGGTAGGCTGTACCTACTATGAAGGACCCTGCCTGGCTTAGGGTTTATACATAGCTACCTGCCGTTAGTTAAAACCTAGGCTTCCATAAGTATCCTTAAGTAGCCTAAAAATATTCGACTCATAAATCCAAACAATGGAAACTATTTCCGCCTTTTAAATTGTCCTTCATCTCTAGAGCTCAAATTTTCCCAAGTAAAATACTCCTTCAAATGTTTATTAAAGTAAAATAACGCCAGCGTCTATTCTAGTTAACCCTTCACATACGACATGCAAAGGCAAACCTTTTAGATAAACAGATTCTTATTGAAAAAAAAAAATATAAATAAACACAGTAAGCTGGTATCCCTTCGTGTTAACGAACCGAAGAGAAATTCAATAAAATCCAATACAGAATTTTAACTAACTGGAATACGAGGGGATGTTTTGCTTGGGAAAGGACGCACACGTACATATGACACAGCAATATCAAGAGAGATAGAAAATGAAATAAAAATTCACCTAAAGTCAAACAATAAGGAACGATATATCCCAAACTCGTCCTTCTGTGAAAATTCTAATTCATTCGTGCAGAAGCCGGCTAACCAATTCCATGTATCTGTGTGTACCTCGTATTGATACATACCTTTTCGTTGCGCCCGAAGGAACGTCAAAATTCCCTTTTCTTGATTTATTCACACCTAATATTTCTTGGGTTTCCTTTTGCTTAATATTTCATTCTACACGTTAAGCGTTCTGTCTCATTTCGATTTTCAAATTTTGTGCTTCGATAAGTTTCTCGACCCTTTTTCAGCTGACATCCTGTCACTGTGAAGGTATGGTCGGATTTGTGGTCCTTTGTTGGGCCTAAGGTAAGAGTATTATTCATTTAGAAGTTAAAATCGTTTCATTACTTTAAATCTTAAATTAAACGATTATTGGGTATGTATCTATGCGTGTATAGAAACTATACAAAGTAGCATTGACAATCTTGGAATTTATATTGTCATAAAGAAAATAAGCCGCTTATAGGCATTAGTGTGACAATTTAATGGTACTACTTACGAGCTTACGACTTACGAGTATGATGGATTTATGTCTTTTTTCAAGTTTGGTAGAAATTTGAATGAAATCATATGAGTAAAACCCATTGTATGTGTGTGAGTGTGTAAAATATGTACTAACATTGATATTTAGATGTAAGATGGTTTAAAACTATTGTTTGTTTTAACCACGTGCTATGTTCAAAAATTGGATAGATCATACATAATTCACGATGTAACTCCACCTTACTTACTTAGTTGGCGCTACAGCTCGTGGTGAACCTGGGCCTGCTTCTCGCAACCATTTGTGTGTGCGTGTTATATTTTTGCACGAATGGAAGGGACCTACAGTTTATTGCCGACTCCGAACGGCGAGTTGAGAAGCTTAATCGTGACAAATGATACTCTTTGATGCTTGTCAGACATTCGAAAGAGGTGGGCACTGTGAAAAACGTTTAGGTGTTTGCGGCGGGATTCGAACCCAAGACCCCTGGCTCAGTAGTCCGACGCACTGACCACTTGGGCTACGGTGCCCAGGTAGATCAGGTCAACCGCCTCACAATAAATTGTCAGAAATTGGGAAAAAAGCCTGGCAACCGTGTGATCTGACAATTTGACGTTTTAAGGTAATTTGATATTGTCAAATCATTGGTAGACAATATTATCAGATCTGGCAATCGTCTGAACATAGCTTACGTCTAATAAGGTTTGGTATGTCCCCGTCTAGCAGAATCAAAAATATATTTGAAAGTAATCCGAAGTGGCTACATAAATAAATGCTCATTGTTGAAATACAATTCCTATGTTAAGGGGTTACATGGGTTTCACGGATTTAAAAAATCTATTTTTATTGTCTTATTTAATTCTACAACATCTCTAGAATATTGTCCTAATAGTCCAAGAGCCGACCGCGTGATGTCCTAAGGCATAAAAAAAGAGAATAAGTTGAATATAAAATGAAAGCTTGCTTTTAGACGATGACAAATCGCCAAAGGTTTTCTAAATTTTCTGTCCAGGGACAAATAAAAATAGTAACTTCTGGTATCAAAAAAATCAAAAAAAAAAAAAAAAAATGGTCATCTAAAAATTGGGTTGTCAGGGGTTAGTGGCGGGGTGAAGGCTGATAACCCAACGTATTCAAATTCTATTTAAGATCCTCTATCGAATGAATACTCACTCATTCTTTTTTTTATGCCTATGAAAATGAAAAAAAAATTTACCGGAAGTTACCATTTTTATTTGGCCCTGGGGAAACAATTCAGACAACCTCACGCGGTCGGCTCTCCTACTATAAATTTTCAAGTCGATCGGAGTAATAGTTTCGGAGATAGAGCCCTTGGGAAGTTGCGCGCTTAAAGAAGTTTTATTGTTACTTAAAACTTAACCCTCTAATGCCTTATTTTTTGATTTGATTCAAAAAATCAGTATATACTAATATGGGTGCGATAAAAAAGAATCTGAAATTAGTTTTTAAAAAAAATTATGTTTTTACCTTTTACAGGTAAAACTATTTACATTGCCTCTAGGCGGGGTTGGGTCGTTATGCAAATAATACTTTATTGAATGAATAACTTTAAAAAAATCAAAAAAATATGAAAATATTGTTCACTAGTGTTGATGTAGGTCGAAGAAACACGACTTTGTGGTTGAATTGCATAGATTCAATTTACACTTGGTGCAAAATGCCTGTGTTTCTGACTTACATCCCGGATTTTTACACATCTTTTTGCCCTTGTGGTCGTGAAATATGCACCAATGTCCCATGTTGTCATATCGAACCTCTGGAGTTGGAAGATAAGACTTTTTTGGCTTGCGGGTCGGTGTTACTGGGGATGAAGTTGGACGACCTCACGGTTTTTTTGTTTCGTTCGAAATCAAGCATAATGATTCTGCAACTTCTGATCGAAAATTTGGCAGCTCAACTCTTACTCCCTTGGGCAACCTATGGAAAAGATTGTAGGCGTTGGCCATTGTCACGTCCAACAGGTGAAAAACATTCGGTTCGTCCATTATCGGGTTTACAAATGAATATGATAATGACCAAGAAGACCATCCATGTGATCGACACCACCCATATTTCGATTATACTCTTTTATTATAAATGGGCAGTCAACTTCTATTTGTAGCTGTTTTTTTCTGTCCCACCGTAAAGATTTGGAGGGTGGTGGAGAAGCTCTCGAAACAGAAATGGTTTAATAACAACATAAGTCGAAAGAAGTCGAACACTTTTGTTGTCCATCCACAAAAACTATGCCGTAAGCGTTAGCGACAATCAGCAACAGAAGCAACGAAATGATTCTAAGGCTGAACTCGGCTCTTCATGACCAATGTCTAAAGCGCTGATGTCCAGACTTGCGTTTACTCCATCCATCAAGTCTTGACTTGAATCCATCAAACAATGATCAATCAAGAGTTCATCTTCAGAGCAAAAAAAATCTGGATCCTCAACATTGTCGTCATCGTCGAAGTCATCTTCACCGTCAGTGTTTTCAGGGCTTGAAGTTGCATTCAACGATTCAGCGATTTCGTCATCTGTCATTTTCGACAGGTTCCCCAAAGATCTTCTTAACCTTGCTACCTAAGTTAGGTAAGGTAAGACGGGTTGATGGGAGTGATAACATCCCCATCACACTTAGGTCCATGTGGACCCATTGTGATACCCATGTTGTTTTTCCACCCGTGGTATTAGTTTCCAGGTTTCAACCATCCAGACGCCGTGGCAAATTCAAGTATGGCCGATGGTGATCCATTTGATACCTCGTCGATGTCCTCGAAAAAGAATTTTCCCAAGGTTTTGTTTCTAAGTTGGCAGAGGTTAAGGCAGTGACAGAGGAAATGGGCTGTGAAGAACTGTTTAGTCTAGCATTAGAAGCCAAACAATAAAGTAGTTCTCGTAAGAAACCTTTTGTTCCCATTTCCTATCGCATATAAATTATCCTCATGAGCCTCTTCATCACCACAACCTCTGTAGATGTCATCACCATTCAGGCGTAGTTTCTTTATGTGATATCTTAGCAAATTGTTATTTGCTTCACTTAGTGTTTTTTTTTGTTCAATTTTGGTCTTGATGTTACAGAGTGGAGGTTTAACCATACCATCTGCTTGATCTATGTCTAGAACGACATTGCTACCTAACAAGAATCACTTTGAACAAACTTAACTTGTAAACGAAACGCACTACAGCTATGATATTAACAGCTATACATAGAACAATATTTAAACTTTATGTAAAGCTTATCAGATTGGACAAGAGGTAATACCGTTACATGTGAATACTTGCTAGCTTTACCCCGCCTAGAGGCGGTTGTAGGCATTAGAACGCGTTTTTCTCGAAACTGTATTTGCAAAGTCGGTTGTCAAGTTTTCTAGAAAACTACTGAACCAATTTTAATGAAATTTTGCACACGTCTTCGAGATATTATTGACAAGGACTTGGATGAAGGATTTTTAATTTTTTTTTTTGTATGCAACTATTTTTAAAAAAGATATGTAGAGCAAATTTTACCGACATTTTTAAATTTTTTGTAAAAATGTCTGCCAAAAATCCAACTTTCACTTTTTGTTTTTTCCTTCGTCCAAGTTCTAATTTAAGGTACTTATTAGCTAAAACACGTATTTTATTTTTGACTTCAGTTGATCCTGTCATGAGTTCTGCTGTCAACGCGCCAGCACCTTTTTTCCGAGGGGTCACCGGGAATGACGTCACAGGGGCAGAGTTTTAAATATTTTTCTTCAAAAATTTCAGAAATTCTTTATCAAATGTGTATATTTAAGGCAGTAAAAAGTTTGAATGAAATATTTCATTTTTTATATTGAAAAAAAAAATTGTTAAAAATAAGCCGTTTTTTACCCGAGGACCCTGTAACCCCTAAATACATTTCCATACAAAACGCAAATTTCGATTTTTTCCATTTCCGGCTTTTCCTTTGAGTTTTCCTAAACTACCCCTGTATTGAGACTAACAAAACAAAAAAAGAATCATCTAAATCTGTCGAGCCTCCCTCAGCAATTTATTTTTTTATATACAGATGTACATATGTTTGCTGCTTAAAAATCTTGGAATCCGGAGTTGATTTCAATTTAACGTTTATTTCCCTTCATGCATTATTAGGAATATAAAAACCGAATCGCACAAATCTGTACAACGAAAAACATTCATCAAAAGAAACAAAACGATTTCCGCAACTACATAAAGTAAGACTAATGGCACATGTACTAGGTGTAGCGCTGCCAGAAACAATTCAATGTAGCTCCTTGACATGAGAAATAAATACGTTGGAATTTTCAATTGAAACCATTCCGCTAAATCAGTTTCAATACAAAACACCTGCTGAGTGCTTTCCCACACTAATCCTTGATTTTCCGACACAAAATAAAGATGTTCTTCATCCATTGTAACGTTGAGCACCGATTTTATTATCCTTCATTAGTATCCTACGCTCGACTGCAGACACAATATCTTACCAAGAATTGTTAAATTTTTAACCGAAAAATAAAAAATAAATAAGGATTAAAAATAACATTCACAAACTCATTCGCGTTGTGTTCAGGGAAATGACATTTACTCTTAAAAGCAAAATGTCATTTATCGAAGGAAAACATATTACACTTTTCATCGTTTGGAAATGAATCTTTTTTTACTGCTCCAATGGGATTATGGTACATTTATGTATGTTGAAATGCTCTGTTTGGAGAATAATACCTTTATCCTCCGAAGTCCTTGACCTTCAAGCCACCGCAAGAGATGTTTTGTGTGCTTTTTGTTTCCTTTTTCTTCTTTTAGGTGGCGCTACAGCTCGGGTGAACCTGAGCCTACTTCTCGGAACCATTTGTGTGTGAATGTTTTATTTTTGCACGATTGGAAGGGACCTACAGTTCTTTGCCGACTCCGAACGGCGAGTTGAGAAGCCTCTTAACAAATGATACGCTTTGATTGCTAGTCAGACATTCGAAAGCGGTGGCATCGTGAAAAAACTTTAAGATGTTGGACCCGGGCTGGGATTGAACCCGGGCAGCATTGCGCACTTACTACTACACCAAGTTTGCTCAAGTTTGCATGAAGAAAATGATCAAAATCGTTGTGGTAATCAAACTTTCAATACACTTCCTCCGCATACAAACATCTTCCACCGGTAAAGAGAAAGACATGAATTTTATGTTTCTAAATTGATTTCACGATTTTCCTGTTGAAAATACGGCTTTGTGCGGTATGTTTAACACAAAAAAAGCGAATACAGTGTGGTATATTTTAATAAAATGGAAAACAACATTAATGAATTTTTTTTTTACGCATGGAAATATTCCCACTGCAGCCATGTACAATCATATATTAGTAAGATAATGTTCTATTTTGTATACATAAGAATGTATAAAAAAAAAAAACGTTACGACACTTTAATGGTTTAATGTAAGAACTTGGCAGCACCACGGGTGTTATAAATGATATTTTATGACAAATTAGCAAACTGAGATGCATGTATTAAAATAAAAAAACTCACCGAGCTCCATAAAAGGTACATATTAAATTCACATCCCGATATTAGAATCCCGTTTTTTATTATACCGCTTTTTATAATCCCGCTTCTTATAATCCCGCTTCATACAATCCCGTTTATTTTATTCCCGTTTTTTATAATTTCGCTTCTGCAATCAAAACTACTTGTTTTATTTTAAAAAATGGCTTGTAAGTTAATGCTAAACGAACAACCAATATTAGATTTTGAACGATGAAGGTGCTGAATTATAAAAGTGGCATTCTGAGAAACGGACAAAGCGGGATATTAAGATGCACTGGATTCTAGAAGACGGCGTTTTAAGGTCTCAGCAAAGTTGCTTTTTTTTATTTTTTTTTTTATTTTTGTGCAATTTGTGATATCCTCTAATAATCATTGATCGAATAGAGATCATTTTATAAAAATCGGCCTGGTAGTTAACGTTAACGGAATGTCTTTTTACGTGAATTTCTCAAAAACTGTGCAAGTTTCATCATCATAACTATAGTTTTCGTTTAGTATTTAATATAAACATCTACAAACCATGATTTGACATTTTTTTGACTTAAGTAGTTTTGTGATGGTCTAAGGTGTAAGGTGTGACGTGTAACGTATAAAGTGTTGACTACGGAATAGTATCCAAAAAAAAAATGTACGCGTGTGCAGAAAAAAATATTTTTTATGGTATTGCTTCAAGCCCTTTCGAATGATATCCCACATTACATATTTTTCTGATTTTTTTTTTTTTGAGTTTACATTTTGTCACCCATACATATGTATATGTATGTAGTTATTCCACAATATTTTTGAGTGATTTCAAATATGTGGACCACCGTACCTAATGTACTGTGCTAAATTTCAAGTTTCTATGTAGATCGGTGTGAGTTCCGTGGTGTAGCGGTAAGTGAGTTGGACTACTACGCAATTCTGCCTGGGTTCAATCCCAGCCCGGGTCCAACACCTTTAAGTTTTTTCACGATGCCACGATGCTTTCAAATGTCTGACAAACATTCAAAGAGTATTATTTATCATCAGGAGCTTCTCAACTCGCCGTTCGGATTCAGCAAAAAAAAAAACTGTAGGTCCCTTCCATTCGTACAAAAATAAAAATAAATCGCACACACAAATGGTTGCGAGAAGTAGGCCCTGATCTGGCCCGAACTGTGGCGCTACTTACATAGAAGAAGAAAGAAAGAAGGTAGAACGGTTCTAGAGGTTGTTATGTGACATCCTCCTAGTTCTGAGCTTCGTTATACCGTACGTAATGCTGTACTCTGAGAGAGAAGTTGAACAGAGCGTAAACACACATTGCAGTCTATACGGATGGGTCGAAAACTAACAATGGCACGGGTTCTGGTATCTAATCAAGAGAACCGGAGCTTAATACATGTCTTAGACTTCCAGTCGACTGTAGTGTATTTCAGGCAGAGGACCTAGCTGTGCGGATAGCGGCGGGGCTGTTGGTGACGAATCTAATAACGGATGAAGTTATCATCAGGCCGCGCTCAGAGCACTAGAATCGTGTGTCGTTAAATCGGCAATTGTGGAAGGGCTCTAGGCTTAAATCATTAAGCACAGACAACAGGGTCAAACTATGTAGGGTCCCTGGGCGCTCTAGCGTAGAGGTCCAGTATAATCTTTGGACTGAATAGAACAAAAAAAACTCTAATAGGAGTACTCTCCGGGTACTGTCTCTTGAAGAAGCATTCCAAAAGAATGGAAATTTCAAACATGGACGAATGCAGACACTGCAGTGACTAGGTACATCAGAGGATATCGAACATATTCATTGTGATTATCAGGCTATTGCTCGTTCTCGAAAGACGTTTTTAGCGAATAACTTCTTTAATTTAATGTGGGCACCGTAGAGCAAGTGGTTAGTGCGTCGAACTACTGAGCCAGCGGTCTTGGGTTTGAATCCCGCCGCAAAACACCTAAAAAGTTTTTCACAGTGACCACCTCTTTCGAATGTCTGACAAGCATCAAAGAGTATCATTTGTCACGATTGAGCTTCTCAACTCGCCGTTCGGAGTCGGCAAAAAACTGTAGATCCCTTCCATTCGTGTAAAAATATAACACACACACACAAATGGTTGCGAGAAGCAGGCCCAGGTTCACCTCGAGCTGTAGCGCCAACTAAGTAAGTAAGTAAGTCTTCTTTAATACACACAACCACAACCAAATCGAAATGGTTTTGGCTTAAGTACCATCATAGGAGGGTCCCAGGGAAACGCGCTTGGCCTATTATGGGGCCTTGTGTTTTATGAGAGTTCAGCCTCACAACCCCTGTCAACCTAACCTTACCGTCAACTTGAACATTGACTGGATCTCAGCTTTGAATGCATGTGAAATCTTTATATATTATGTATAACCGAATTTATTAATTCTATATTAGGGGCTCCATTTAGTACTACAGTATTCATAAATTTATTTAAACCAAAATTAATATTTTAAACTAGTTTTTGACTAAAAACTGAGTGGTGAGTTAATTTATTTTATTTGTTTTGATTTTTTTTTGAAGTAAGTTAATTAAAAGTAAAAAGATTCTATTAAAAATTTTGGAAATTGAAAATTTGAAATTTTGGGATTCATAAAACGGCAGGAAAAAAGTGTGGTTAGTGATAGAAAATCCATATGTCTAACTTTGACCATGCCGGTCAATGTTTCACATACGCCGGTCAAAGTTAGGCGTTGAGTATTAAAATTATTCACTTTTTTTTAGTTGTTCTTAAAAGCAGTAAAAAGCGCAAGATACTTGGTAAAAAAAAGACTAGTCCTAAAGTAAATAAATTGAACAACTCACCTATCTTAAAGCAATTTTGAAATTTCTTCCGTTAATATTAACAAAAACTAGAAGTTTGGACCACAAAAAAAAAGCGTAAAAAAGGTACTAATCGAAAAATTTGCACTAGTAGTATTAGAAATAATTTAATCTCTTAAACAATTTTTCTGCCATCTCTGAACGAATAGAGCACTCATATTTAACCATAATAGCAGATCTGCTTATTAAAAGAGGTCAGAAGAATCAATTTAAAGAATTTGTTGTTTTTCGGTCAAAGTTACACCACCGGTCAAAGTAGGACCAGTTGACAGTACCTAATCTGTTTTGAGTTTTTGTTTTCTCATTTTTGACTGCAAGTTGATTATTTTATTCAAACCAAACACAAACGGATGCACCATCTGTTCGCAATGAAGTTCTAAGAAAACTTCAAACCAAATGTGATAATTATCCTTGAAATTCATACACAGTTAGCATAAGTAGGTTCTTTTCTGCTTCAATTATTCCATCCATCGCATTGAGCTCTAACCTAGACTAAGTTACTCTTACATACGAGTATTCTCCTACACCGCTGCCACCGAAATGGGTTAAACTAAGAAATCGTTTGTATTGCATCCTTGAAAATACAAGTTATGAAAAAGTTATTCAGAGCAGATTCCTTATGACAGTTAGTGGTAACACCACATCGCTGAAGGATGTTTTCATATGAAATCTCTTTTTAATCTTTTTCGCATTTAAAGTAGGATATGAACTAAGGAGCAAGTTTGTTCTCCAAAAATAAAAATTCCATTCGAATGCATTCAATTGGCTAAATGCGAAAAGTTTCTTTTCGATTTTGTATTCATTGTTTGAAATGAGTGTTTCCAAGTGAGGTAGTTATGGAATAAGTTAAATGTTGAGATATGATGGGACTGAGTGGGAACTACATACATATGTATTGCGTTGAGAATTATTTTAGTATTAAATTTTCTTGTTTTCGAAAAGCTTGGAATGAGTAAAATCTCGGCCCGGGGATATATTAATAAACGCCTTTGGACTGACAGGATGCACAATCCTAAACTGAAGTCCAATTTATGTAAAGAAGTTTAAAGTGTTTATGATTTTACTGACTGTCAGAAAATTTTGGATCGGCTCTGAACTGAGTGAGATTTGATTGCAACTATCTAAATTTACAAGGATGCTTTGCTTCTTATATGAAAACTTTAAATGTTTTGACTCAAGAACTGAAAAACCAGGGCCAAAAGCAGATCTACTGTGCCCCTTTTGGAGTCTGATATACTTGACAAGTTGAAGTGTCTATATAGGCTCAACAGGGGCCAGCTTTTAATGAGCATCTCTCGACAATCACTACAACTCCTTTACTGCCTTCCTTTAAGTTCCCTAGCAGATCTTGAACATCATCTTTGTTGCAAAACATGCACGTCGGTTTCGAGACCTAATCTCATGAAATATTTATTGCTCTTTCGATTCTTACTTATGCTAATATGTATATAGATGATTTTGACCTGTCTTAATGTGGAAAGTTCCTTCTAGATCTTTGTTCCATTAGTTCTCTCCCCTTTCCTAAGTTTTTGCAAATGTCGGTTTATTAGAAAAGGAAATAGAAAAATAAAAGTGATGTTAGGCTTGGCTATATGTCCTGAATTTTACGGCGGATATTTTCCTTCAGCTCAGTGATACAACGCGGATTATAAGCGTAATGATGTACATATCTGCAAGAAAAAAATCAGTGGCCACGCGACGTCTCCAAGGCGATTGATCAGTTTTCGTGGGCAATTGAAGGAGGTGCTAGGTGGGTTAGGTGTGTGATTGTTCGAGCAATCATTTCCACTCGGAGACCAGAAGGTCCATGGTGAATCTACTCTTTGTTTGGGAGTAAATCCTCTTTTTTACCAACTCGTAAACCAGTTTGTGAATCTTAGAAGATTCTAGTTTTGCAATGTTTGCCAAGAATCTATGACCTAGATCCTAGAGTATGGAGGCATCGTTCTTGGATTGGATCGATTTACTATCGTTGGACTCAGGTATGTAGCTATTTGCTTCTCATATGACCTATAACACAGTCTCCTGTGATTATCCCGGTGATTAAGCGTATGGAGGATTTATATCGGTTCTTGCGAGCCACAAGGCGTTGATCTCTTTTTCGGTTATGTAGTCGATTATGTTGAAAATTGTTTTAATCCGTTGTTTTAATCAATGTTGCCCATGGCCAATCCAGCTCTAGCTGGTTCATCTGCTATCTCGTTCTCTTCGATATTGCTATGTCCGGAACGTCTGGGTACCCAGATCAGTCTTACCTTGTGGTGCTTTATAGCATTTTTGGATTGCCTTTGATTTTATTGTGTTTGATCCTATTACTTTAAGAGCTGGCTGACTATCCACCAGTAGGCTTCTTTTTATGAATATTGCAGCCTTTTCAATCTCCGGTAGCTCCGCCTGGAAGACATTGCATGTATCCCGTAGTCTGAAAGATTCCCGTTTATTTAGTGTCCCTGAGTATAACCCTGTTCCACCAGTACTTATGCCCATTTTTGAGCCGTCAGTGAAGAGTGCTATTTCCTGTAGTGGCTAGCGGTACGCGGAGTTGAAACCACCTATGTGATGAGTAAGTAGAAGTGCTCGCAGATTAGTTCAAAAATAATCTATAATTTTCACCGTTCACATTTATAACCCGCATTCTTGGTGATTCAAATAGCACTGTTTATAATTTTTTAAGATATTCACATTTTAAAACAATCCTTGTACTTTATTATGTACGTGATGATGCACTACAAAAAAAAAAAGACGTGAGTACCAGGTACTCGTGAAATTTGATGTGTAAACATACGTTTGTGTGTGATGACGGATAAACAGATCTCTCTAATACCTAGAGAACTATTTATAGAAAACGCATTAATACTAAGTTTGGTTACGCGTGACGGATAGCGGCGAAAAATTTGCCCATACCGGGAGCTAAGATGTTTACACATCAAAAAAATTGTAAATAAAAATTTGTGAAATAGCCCACTGGAGCGGATAGAGAATTTTAAAATTTGACCAGAAAGCTGGTTGTTACTTCCTGGTCCATAAGGGTTGATTGAAATGTATTCTGCATTTTGACCATCAACACATGCCAATATCTCGCTATTAACATAATTGTTGATCATTCCAAGACGACGAAATAGCTCGCTCACAAAGCCAAGAATTCTCACGGTTTGTTAGTTGCGATATAACTATGTATCATCGTAAACGGATGAGATAAGTTCTTCGGTAGAAAACACTGTTTGGCACAAATAATGTGATCAATTTACTTGGCCATTTTCTTTCGGAACCGTTCCTCCACCAATTTTAAGTAACAAATCAGAGAAATATTGTGTGATTGAATTGACGGTCAAGTATATTTGAATAACACTGGACCAGAGACTTGCGTTTTCCAGACAGGCGTTTACTTCGTCAGCTCTTGTACTTCGTGCCACTACTGATAACGTTTGCCTTAAGTCTCCGCAAAATAGTATTGTAATGCCGCCCATCGGTCTATCATTTTGTCGTACATCCTGTAAGAATCTGTTAACGGCTTCCTCTGCCTTACGGTATGCCATAGCGCATGCGTCCGACACAATTAGATAACAGTCACGTGAAACCCGAGTTTTATCACTAATTCAGTGAATGTTGTAAGCTAGACTTTCAGTGGTCTAATTGTATGGGCCTTTTAAACATTGCATTAGAAGTTCTACCACCAGGCAGAAACGTAGCTACTATCCCTGACGACGCCACAGCCAACGGCAATATTACATTGGCTTCGTACTTATGAACAACAAATACTAATCCCAGATGACATCAATTTAGCAAACACATATACATAACATACATACACAAATACATACATATATGAACCAAAATGAACTCTTAAAACAACAGGAGTTCATGTTTTTTTTATGATAGATATTAACGTAACTTAGTCTTTCCCATAATTTTTTTTTGACACATCCAATATTGACGAAATTTTTGACACTTTTATGAACTTGGATCACTTCGGCTTTTATTAAAAGATTATGAACTGCGGAACAAAAATGTAGTAAACGAGTTTTTATCGGAAAATCAATTTTTTATTAATAAGACTAACAATGACAATTATTCACTTTCATCGCTCTCTACATTTGGAAGCACATCTCCCTCATTTACTGCTGCATGGCTCCTTCTACTTAGGTGTGGTAAGTTTAAATAAAATTGATGATGACAGGGTGGCACATAGTGTAGCATTTTCTTTAAGTCCTGCATTTTTTGGTGGGTGAGTGGCTTTGTTGACGTTTTTTCTGTTGGGCTGAAAGACTTACGGGTATTTAAAAATAGGATTCTATTCCTCCCTTTGTCTAGATCTAGATCAACAAAGTCGTAATTTTCCAAGTAGTCTTCATTGAAAGCAGATATAACCGCGATCCAGGAAGTGCGATGGGATTGGCCAGGCAGAAAAAGGATGAAAAACTACGGAATTACAGCGATTGCTATACAGAAAATAAACAGCGCTTATTCGGTTGCGGATTTGTCATACGCTGCAGACTTGGACATGAAGTCTTGAGGTTTCGGCACATGAGCGAGCGTCTTATGACAATCCGTGTCAAGGCAAATTTCGCCAACATTATCCTAATATGCGCTCCCGCCCACACAGAAGAAAAAGACGACGCTACCAAAGATAGTTTCTACGAGCTCCTCGACAAAACCTACGAGCAATGCCCTAAACATGACGTTCAAATCGTATTGGGTGATTTTAACGCCAAGATAAGAAGAGAGGACATCTTTGGTAGGACGTTTGGAAGGCACAGCCTACACGACACCAAGTCCGAAACCGGACTAAGGCTGATTGACTTTGCTGCGGGGCGAAGTGTCAGTATAGCAAGCACGCGGTTTCCTCACCTCGAGTATAGAAATGGAAGCGGCTAAAATGGGTTTAACGGTATACGAGGGTAAAACAAAGTATATGCTTTCAAAAAAAAGGGACACCCAACATCGACGAATTGGACAAAATAGTAGACAGCTACAACTTCTAGGTAGTAAAGGACTTTGTCTACCTCGGCTCTGCCATAACATCAAAAAATTACATCTCGTCGGAAATCAAACGAAGGATTACTCTTGCCAATCACTATACCTTTGGGCTAAGAAGACATTTTAGTAGTAAAGTCCTTACTCGATCGACTAAGGAGACTTATCATCCTAGTCTTGCTATATGGAGCTGAAGCATGGACTTTATCGAAAGCGGATGAAGATATTCGTGGTCGCTTCGAGAAAAAAATCCTTCGTTAGATATTCGGTCTCGTTTGCGTTGACGGGTTCTGAAGGAGAAGATTCAATCACGACCTATACGAGCTGTACAGCGACATCAACATCAACGACATCAACGACATCATTGACGGGTTCTGGAGAAAACGATTTAACCACGAACTGTACGAGCTGAACCTGGTCAAAAATGCACATTGGGCGTTTAAGATGGCCAGGATATGTAGAGCGTATGGACATCAACGCTCCGGCTCGGAGAATATTCGACTCTTACCCGGAGGGTTAGCGCAGCAGAGGACGACTTCGCCTAAGGTTGCGCGCACAAGCAGAACAATACCTCAGCCAACTTGAAGTGCCCAACTGGAGGCGGTTAGCTAAGTACCGGGCTAACGGAAAGAGGTTGTTGGTTCAGGCCTTGGTCCACCCCGGACTGTAGCGCCACCTAAGTAAGTATGTAGGTCTTCATTGAAATAGATTCTAGTATCTCCTTTAAACAATTTTATTTTTCTCATTTTGGAAATTAGGATCCGATTCCCTTTAACATTTTTCCCTTTTTTGTTCATCATTTTCTCCAAACCCATAAAATCAATGAATTTCCCAATATCCGTCACAACAAATGGTTTCTTCTTTTTACAGTTACGAATTATGTCCATCCATTGTAAATCATCAAGAAAAGCAGATTCCATTTACGGTTTTATCTTTTCTGAAATAAACAAAACTGAATAAAATATTGATCTAAGTGACTGGTATAGCTTTAGATTACCTTAAGCAGTATATTTTTCTTAAATAAAAACTGATCTTAGTGACAACAACCAATTTGGATTATTTCTGCACTTAATTAAAATCAATAGTGGAATGATCCAAGTAACATTCAAGTAACATAGATCACATTTGCACTAATAATTTGAATTTTTAACGCAATACAGAAATGTCAAAAAGTAAACTTTGTTAGAAGAAGTATTCGATAGCACTTAGATCTCTTTTGCACTTACTAAATGAATGTCTTAGAAGTCCAAAGACATACTTAGCTCAGTTTTTTTTAAAATGTTACTTGGATCAATTCTGTTCTTAACTAGCCATATGCACATACATTTATGTAACTATAGTATTAATTTAAAAGATAATCAGTCTTACTATGCTATATGTGATGTTAATAAATAAATTTGAAATTTGAAATAAATTGTTTGATAATAATATTTATAAACTGAAAATGCAATTCACTGCTCTAGAAAATCCTCTTTCTTTTGACACCTCATTTGTTCAAATTTGTTGATTCGGAGGGCCGCAAATTGTGATAATGATTTCAGAACATAGAAATGCAAAGCATTATGAACATGTTAGAGCGCGCACATATACTCAGACACACACTATTGCAACGATACCCACTGCTGCTCGACTGCTGGGAGTGATCTCCACTGAAAGAAAATTGTGGGCGATGCTTGGAATAATTGTTTTAAGCATTGCTCAGCTTCAGGGCAACGCAGGAGGATGTTTTATATCTCAACTGAATCAGGGACAAATCTACAAATTTCACCAATTTTTTTGTTTTTCTATCCCATAAGCCATCACTATGTTAATGCTTCATCAAAATTCGTCCAATGGGTCCCGCGTGATGCGCGTTCAAACAGTTTTTAATCTACAGTACTAGGAGAATCATATAAAGACAACGCACTAATACCAAGTTTGGTTACGCGTGACGGATAATAGTGAAAATTTTGCCCATACCGAGAGCTAAGATATTTACACATCAAAGAGTCTAAATTAGTCTATGGGTGTAAAAACAGAGAAGCACAAGCTTCACTCAAAATATAGTCCTCTAAAAATAGGCCATGTTGTCATGTACTTAAATCTAGTGAAGGCTGGAAACACTCTCTTT
Source organism: Brachyopa scutellaris (assembly GCA_949775065.1). Lineage (NCBI taxonomy): Eukaryota > Metazoa > Arthropoda > Insecta > Diptera > Syrphidae > Brachyopa > Brachyopa scutellaris. The sequence continues at coordinate 13,392,722 of OX459112.1, read as the reverse complement.
TACTAACTCTGTGAGCCATGAACAGCCTAATGATCAGACAAATTTTGTTTTACAGCACATACGCTACATAAGTCCTTTCCAAGTCTGCTTCAAAAAGCTGTCACAGAATATGTCTATACCAGTTAATGTAATGTTACAACCAATATAAGCCTTAAAAGTCATATAAAGTCTTAAACCAATTTCCAGCTCCGCAAATGACTGACATATGTGTCTAACAACCTGCTCGTTCGTGCGTTCGTTTTGTTTTCATTTTAATCCATAAAAAAAAAAATGGAAATTGGCTCAATGACCCATAACCTAAGCTCGTACGGTGCAATAATAAAACCACTTAAAGTCTGTCAATAAACTTTGACACTGTGCAAATCATTATGATAAATTTGAATTTTTTTTTTCCCTCCATTCTCCAAGACCACCCGACATCAACGCATTCACACCAGATATAAGGTACAGCGGAGTGATTCACATCTCATTCATAAAAATTTCATGGAAAAAAAAAGAAGAAGAAAAAGAACTTAGCTCAAGTTAAGTCGTAAATTTTAGACTTCCAATGAAAGGAGTTCCGTCTCAAAAAAAAAAAGTAGGTAATATGAATTTTTTAAATTCTTTGGCATTCAAAAATCCCATGAGAATGTTCGTTATCATTGAAAGTCTCATCAATTCTGCTGGCAGTAATCATCAAATTCACCTCGTGAGTGAGGACTCGTATTACACGTAGAGATGCTTTGTGGTAGTAAAATTTAAAATAGAAAAACGAAAACTCTCACATCCTGTTACCACTTGATTGGGTAATTTTTATTTTTTTTATTCTTTATGAAAGTCATATAATTTATTTTCAAAGTTAACATTGAAATCCAGAAGGTAAAATGGCAAATGGCATTATAAAGGTTATAAATTTGAAATTATGCTCATATGCGGTGCATAAAGGATATGTGTGAAGGACGGGGGTAAAAGTCGAGTGCGGTGAAGAGAGTTGAAGTTCTGATTGAAGAACTGCCATCGCTTGTAAGTAAATGGTGTGAAAAGTGATCACAGAAAAGCAGGAGATTCGCAAACGCATAAATAAAATTTACTGCGAAGCAAACCGTTCTAGAAAGAAGTAGTTTGCGCAAAAGCAAGAGTTAAATAAATGTGTGAAGTGAGCAACATTTGCTTTTGTATAATTTTCAGAAAAGCACGCCATGTAATATGACGCGAAACGCGAAATGTGTAATCATAATTATTTACAGCAAAACTAGTATACCTACATTAATAATTGAATTATTATACATCATCGGGAAATCTTTGTATAAGTTTGGAAAATCCCGTATTTTCTGGTATACAACGTTTTTTCCACAAAGGTATTTTTTGAACACTATCAGATCTGTGTCGTGGTGTGCTTAATACAAGCAACAACCACAAGCAGAAATTTCCCGGGCAAAATATGCATCAACTACGCTACATACATACAACACTACCACAAGCAATAAATAAACAAATATAAGAACAAATATACATTATTACAATTTATGTTCGAGGAACAACATTACGCAATACATTTTTGGTGTTCCGTCCTTACCAAAACGGAACACTAATGGAATCAGTTCGGTGTCTGTTTGTCTGTCACAGGCATTTTTCTCAGAGACTATTTGACGTAGACTATTGAAATTTGGAACAGTTATAACAATTAGTGGCCTAAATACAAAACAGAACTTAAAAAGCTGAATTTCGACTTTGGGGGGGTAATTTCTTAACAATTTTTCACAAAACGTTACAACTTGCTGTCCCGAGCCTTTTCTCCGAAAATATCGCTCAGAAAAATCTGAATAAAATCACAAACTTTGAGAATATAGTGTAGATGGAATAAAAGAAATTATCACGACTGCCCTACTTCAACTGTTTACATATCCAAAAATGATGTAACTCTATCACAACGCCTAAAAGTAGATACATTTGTATGTGCGAGAGTAAAAATTGAATAATTGATGGCAAAAGTGTTATACCCGAGGCGAATTTTCGTGGCATATTTCTACCGTATAACTATTGACCTTACACTTAAACCAATGATATATATAACACATAAAGGAAGCTTGATGGTTTGCTATTACAGTACGCACTCGGTAAAAGCAACCCTCGATAAACGCAATACCTCGGTCAAAGCAACATCCAAATTTTTACCATTAGTGACTCAGTAATTGCAACTTTTCAAAAAAATGTGACTCAGTAAACGCAACTTTCCATACATGATCTCTTATTTCGTTTTACTTATATTTGATTCTATTTTTTGGTGTTTGGTTCTACTATAACTGGGCAGTTATTTTACATTTACTTCTCTCAGAATTAAATATACATATTGTTTTTCTTTTCTTTTACGACGAACATTATTCTTTTATTTTTCATACTCTTTTGTGACAATTAACGCAACTGCTCGAATTTTTATGGGTTGCTTTTACCAAGGGCGTACTGTATAATGTAGGTGTCTCTACTTTTACTATATTGGGAAAAATTGAATTTGTGTATATACAGACACAGAGGGAGACAAATCGCAAAATTCTACGCAGTTAATACAATTGAACAAATAACGAGACGAAAACTTAAATATGATACACAAGCGTACATTTCTGGTATACATATGTACATATTATGTATGTATGTATGTACATACTTTATTTGTTGTTTCTTTTTTTTCTTTTACTTTGTGTGTAATTGATCAACTTAATTTGATCAACTTTCTTACATTTGTGTTGGTATACATTTATGTAGGTATAAAGTAGGAAATTACTGCTTACCGAATCGATTCTGTAAGTGCTGATTGGTAGCTACCAGCGCTTACTTTCCTTATTACAGAATCGATTACATTTACATGGGGATGTCCTAGGGAGGTAAGCTCTTACCAACTGCCTTACCGGTAATCACTTATTTCCGCGGTGAATGGTAATTGCTGAAAACACTGATTACTACGTCCTAGGGTGGTAAGCATCCACTATTTGCCTTATAGGGAACCAGTTAACTTAGCCATTAAGGTTAGTTATTGAAAACATTAGCTACTACATCCTGGCGTGTAAGCATTAACCTACATTCTTAAATTATTGTTATTATTATTAATTATTAATACTAAAAAGTACTGGCACCGCTCAGTAACAGACTTCAAATAATGCCACATTGAAAAAATCCCTGACGGAGTTGGTCATGATTGGATTTGTCTGAGTCGAATAACTGTATTTTCATTCCAAGAATGCTTTGGAGAGAAAAACATCTTACAAATGTAACGCCTGGTAAGCGAATAAGTAATGGCATCGGTGTAAAATTTCAATATTATTTAAAATAAAATTTTCGATGCGTTACACATTCGCTAACTAGGCGTTACTTTTGGTAAGATCTTACATATTCAATATTTTCTTTAAAGAAATATGCACTTACCATGGAAGCAGTTACAACTTTTCCCACAGGGTATAAATTTGAATTTATTTTTCGCAAATTGTGCTCAATTTGTTTGTATATATATGTTTGTATGGATGTACATATATGTATGTGAGTATCGATCACATCAAAGTATCATATTGTATCTTTAGTAGAAATCGTATCGTAAAGAAAGGGTTCATAGATCTATCAACATAAATCTATGACATACATACTTATGTATGTAGTTAAAATAACTGATACATAATTCGGAACACTTATTGCGCAAGTATAACTTGCACTTGACCGGATTTTTTAGTGTTATCTTGTTAAGATTGCGCTAATCCCTTCTCAGTTATCTTGAAAAAATTAAAATAACCTTGACCAAGAAACCCCTTGCATTGAAAGGCAGGGCAAATGACGAAATCACAATCAAAAAAAAAAACAAACGCACAACAAAATAAAACGAATGAAAGGAAAATGAAAAGGAAAAATAAAACATAAGAACAAAGCAAACACGCAAAGACCAAAAGCAACTTGTTGAACCAACAAATTTTTGGAAGATCATCATGTCTTAGCTTGATTCGAACGAGTTCGATCAAACTGGGACGCAGGAGTAAGTCCCAATCGACTGAAAAGTGGTCATTTTTGTTTACACTGCGTGCGATATCTATGTAACTATATTATCTGTGATAGAACCTTGTGGCACGCCTTCTCGTAAATATCTACCAGCACTCTTTGCGGCCGATTGCTTAAATTATATAAAATTTAACGTTCTAGTAGGTACAGATGTTCACTCGAGAACTTCGTATTTCCGACTGAGCGAAAATTGGGCATTTCATGTGGTACAACCCAATAATGAAATAAAAATTACGCAAGTTATCCTGTCTGACAAGCAATCAAAGAGTATCACTTGTCAATGAACTTCCCAACTCGCCGTTCGGAGTCGGCAAAAAATTTAAGGTCTCTTCCAATCGTGCAAAAATAGAAAAAACGCACATAGAATATAGGTTGCGAGAAGCAGGCGCAGGTTCACCCCGAGCTAGAGAGTTGTGTATTATTGCAAGTTTTGTTGTTGCTTTTGATTCACAGAAGTTTTTCCAGATGATTCTTATTATAATATTCATTATTTGTGCGATGGATCTCTTCAGCTATCCTACTGTCAGTGTTATGCCTGTGCAATAGGTTTTGAGACTAATTTCTGAAACTGATATAATTATTTATTTCGTGAGAAGTTGTCAATTGTCATCCAGTTCTGAGCTATACTTACAGTCTCAAGTCTATAGCTCATCGGGAAGTTAGTGTTCAATCAATTGCAAAATTTGTACCGAACATTGGGACAGATCGCTTTCTTGATCTAATATAAAAGTAGTAAAAAGCCACCTCACCCTTCAATAATAATACTAATAATAAAAAATAAACAACTGATTAAAACTATTTGTATGTCAACCGAACTGCTGTTCAAAATGTCGTTTATTAAATTGGATTCATTAAACGTTTTGAGTTTTCATTAATCCAACTGATATAAGCCCAGGTGCGAACAAAGACGGACGGGTACTTGGGAAGAGGAGTCTCGGTTACTTTTTTATGCATACCTATAGATACAATTCCTGAAAGAATAGTGTTACCGCCTTCAGCATACTGGACAAGTGGACCACCGGAATCACCTGCACCAATACAGTTCTCTGAGATATCCGATTGTGTGCAAATTTGTTGCGGATAGATAGTCCATTTATATTAACTATCACATTTTTCATTATCAATCACTTTAGTATCAACGGTTTGTAGAATGTCTGGGCTGAGTTTATCATTGATCCTACCCCAACCGAAAATAGTTAATTCATCTGATGGATTCGCGGCAGCTGTAGGTAGCTCAACTTTTTTAACATTCGCATTGAATTCGAATGGTGGATGAATTTTTATTAGGCCAATATCATAAGGGTCCAACGGGGTGCTTTATTGTTTGATTGGGTAGAACTTGGCGTACTGTTGCTCCAGTTTCATCTTGACGATTATGCATTCCAGCTACCACAGAATACGTGATATTCTTCAAACAGTGGGCGGCTGTAACTATGATGCTCTCACTTATAATACTTCCAGCACAGAAATGGGAAGTATAGTTTTTAAAGAAACAATATACGGTGCAGCGTGTGGTGTGGCGTCTTGTCCATTGACGATGTCACCAGTGGGAAAACTTGGCAACATTTTATCAGTAGCGGATGCCAAGGCACAGCACGTTATTAAAAGCGAAACACGCTACATTTTCAAACGCGGTACTCTGAGCTATTGATGGCAGCAATCACCTGGTTTTATAATAATTTTTGACGATGTGGGTTATGCACGGTATAGTTACTTTTCGTTGGTTATTTTTGTATAGAATTATACCAAAGCATCAATTTTCTACGCGTGTTGGTTCCACCAAAAACGGGACAAATTGAAGTTTTATTTCACATATTATATTTCTAAACAATATTTGTTAGTTAGTTTCAAATAACACTAATACAGTCAAACTTCTTTATAACGAACCTCCAAGAGACAAATAAGTTTGTTCGTTTTTAAGAAGTTTAAGACATATTTCACTATAGAGGAATTTTTTAGTTCTGGCAGGAACTTTTAGGTCTGGCAACAAATTTCGAAATATAGAGAATTTCGTTATAAGTTCGTAATAAAAAAGTTTGACTGAAACTGAAAAATGGAAATATTTTTTATCACCCTGTTTTTTTTTTTATTTGTTGCCCAGAGTTCGCAAACCAATTCGACACACAAACTCACACAAAATCTCTACCAAAATCCCCAATATGGTTTATTTTCCACTGGGGTAGGAAGAGGGTTAGTTTTAGATATTGTCGATGGAGCTATTCTCGACGTAATAGAAAGTGATTCACCTGCTGTTGAACGACTGAATTTGCCAGAAGCAGGTGGCTTTGGAGTTGTTGTGCTACCTTCAGAGGCGAATTCTCAAGCTACTTAGCTTGAGCTGTAGCTTTACTTGTTCCGTGCATAGATGCGACTTCATGATATTAGCTTCATTTCCAATTCAGCATATGGTACATAAAAGTTATTGCAAGGGATACCCTTTGCTTCCTAGAGGTTTCACTGTGAAACCGTCATAGGTACTAAATAATTTTTCTCTCTATTTGATGAAACCAAGTTGATTTCTAGGAACTAAAATTCATTCGTCAAATGTCTCGATCAGTTGTAAATGCGTCGAAAATTATAATTTGTGCATTAACATAGTTTGATCGCTCTTATCATTCGTAGTGATTTATTTGTTCAGTGAATAATTAACGATAAATTGGAATTTGGTTTAAACGTTAAAAAATATTTTTTTTCTTTGTATCACAATATTTAAAATAATAAATAAAAAATACAATTTTCGCTCTGTGATTAACTTAACCCTAGATTACTAATTTTATTTCATAGTACATTATTACTAACCTTCCTCGATTAGACGACGGAATATTAATTTTTATTTCTTTTGAAATCATTTCGAGATACAAGTATTTTCTTTTTTTTTTGTGTTATAAGAACTTATTTATTTACCGCTATGAAAAATATAAAAAAACAAAAATAAAATCGGGTATAATTCAGACTTTTTTGAGAAATTTTATGGGTACCTCAAAATAAATTAATGTTTAAAAAAAGGTAATTAAAAAATAAAAGAACAGTGAACTTCATGAACATTTGTTATTAATATGAATAGTTAATATAACATATTAACTGTTAACAAGAAAATCGATATTTTATTTTAATTTTAAATGCAAGAGTGACACCCATCAATATTGTGTTTGAACTTGGTGCATCTTTTACCTATTTCAGATGGTACTGGTCAGAAATTTTGAAGTTCAAGTGTTAATGTTAATTTTTATGGCTCTTTTAGTAATGCGCTTGCTAGCGGCACTGAGGTCAACCAGTTGTCGGTGGTAATGTTCAAGGTTGATTCATATACATATACATAGATTTGGTTCACTTTGTCACATAGAGTTCTCGTAATGGTAAGCCGCCTTAATTTGATCCGGAACCCAAATCGATCATATATTTTGTAACACTGTCACATATCAATACAAGCTTAATGCTATATTTAGCGGGTTTGTTGCGGATATACATAGGTACATTCTAAGCTTGCAGCGAAATTGTTATCAATTGTGATATAACTGCTCGGCATGTTAAATGATTGTCTTTTATGGCTGCTTTAATTTCAGCTTTTTTGCAGGTGACTGCGTGAACCACATTCTGGTATACCGTCCGAATTGAGTTTGAACTACTGTTTTAGTTTCGTTTAGGACTAAGGCAATGATGTAATTTGTAATAAAGAGATCTTAACATGTCAATGTATATATCAACTTTTGGCAAGAGCGTGAAGGTTCCGGCAATATATGGACAATATTTCATTACGGCATTCTAAAACGCCTTCCGAATCGTTAAATTGTAAAAGAAATTCAGTGAAATCTATGCAATTTATATGAAAACCAACGAAAAACTGACTCTGATCTCCAGTTTTCAAAAAGTTACACTATTACTAACCTTCGTCGATTCGACTACGGAAAGTGGTTTTATCGTTATAACGGCGGCGTAAATACTCGCAATGGATGTGCCAGCTTTGAGATATCAACACTAAACAAGCATATATGGGAAATGGGCGAGATAAGAGTACTGGGCGGAAAGAAAACAAGAGAAATTGGAACAAGCGTAGTCGATTCGACGAAGGTTAGTAATCTAGGGTTAATAACGTACTGGTTACGTGCTGTAACACCTTTTTTAAAGGACAATAAAAGCCTTACAAAAATTAATTAAAAAAGATTTAAATGATAATCGCAGGTTTTCTACAAATTTATAAATCTTTGTACATTATTATTCTTTCCATTATCAAAAATGCTTTGAAACGATTCGTTTTAATTTTTTAAATATATATATTAACGAAGTTTACGCTACAAATGCTCAACTGCAAATCAAAATTTTTCTTTGCGTATTATTGATAAGCTTTGCATAATTATAAATGCAAGGTACAAAGTTTATTTGGTTGTTGAAACGAATGAAACGAATTCTTTGCAAACTAAAAAGTCTTTGCACTTTGCAAAAAAAATACTTTCCTCTTTGCAAATGAGAGTTTGGTGAAACGATTTTTGCAAAGATAATTTGTAAAATTGCAATTAGTAAAGTGAAAAGTGGTTGGTGAAACAGGCCCCTGGTATAATCGAATTTGCTTTCGTGAAATTGGTTTTATTTATGTTTTTCTCATTTCTCCTAGGTATCCTTTACTAGTCTAAGCTTACATGCTAAACGCCGGTAACCACTCCTACCTAATCTAATCCAACATATCCTTTCCTACAATTGTAGGTCTCAAGACTTCGATCACAAGATTGACTACAATTTTCAGCAGTCTGCTTTAGGTTAATTTCCGTAACTGATCGACATACTTTCGAGTAAAAGCTGAATAGAATGTTATTCTCGTTAAAAGAATAGAAAGCTTTTCTGGATCGCAAGTTTACGAAGAGCTTTAGTTTTTAATATCCACCACTGGTACTAACCACATACCTACTGGCTTTTTTAATCTCTTAAGATAAAACAAATACAAATAATGTCGATGCTATTGACCGTAAAAAAATATTCCGCTGCGGCCTATGCGCAATGCATATGTGCCGGGTTTATTTATTTATTTATTTTTAATTATTTATATAACACAGTAAAATAAAATCTTATAAAATAGCGAAGCCTTAAAAACATATTATGCAATGTTGGATACAGATAAATTAAAACGAAAACAGATGGAAGAAAATAGATAAATGTATAAAAAAGTAAGTGATTTAACAAAAGAAAGAAAAGGAGCTAAGTTGTTCAAGAGACGCCTTTTTAAACTTCCGCCACTTCTGATCCTTCTTAACTCAACGGGTAGGGAGTTCCACAGACGAGTAACATGTACAAAGAACTGTCGTTCAGAGGTTAAGCACAGATATGTAGTCTGGATTAATTTAAAAGTCCTTCACGATTGGGGAAATTCTAATCTGCTATAGAGATACTCAGGTTGACGTGATTGTATAATATTGTGCATGCAGCATAATGAGCGAAATTGTATTAGTCTATTCATTTCGAAAAGGCAGAGACATGATCGTATCTTCGGAGGTTGAATATATACCGAGCTATATTGTTGTATGCAACATTAAGCTTCCTTCTACTATTGTAATCAACGTTACAGAAAATTTCACTATGCTACGAATTTTACCACAAAAAAAATTTCTTTAGTGTAATAAATATATGGAAACTGTCAAATTACATACATTTTTCAGTTTTTTGTGCTGAAAGGCCTCGTCAAACAGAATGCGTTTTCTAACGCCGCGTCAAGATTATTTTACGCTGTGTTAAGTTTATTTTCTGTCTTGTACCGAAATACACAGACCCAGTCACACAGAGCGCGCTTGATTTCAGCGTTGATTTTTTAACGCAGCGGTGAAAATCAAAATTGTATAAAAATACAGATTATTTATTTTTTAAGGGAAAATACGGAAAAATTTATTGGAATATATATGAGTTTAAAAGAGTTTTTAAAAGGATCAACATCAACATGTGGGAATGTTGAACAACCTAAAGATGAAATGAAGTGGTCGCCGTGGCCGTGATGGTGATGGTGCGTTGGACTACTACGCATGCTGTCCGGGTTCAATCCCATTAAAAATACCTAAAAGTTTTTTCACGGTACCACCTCTTTCAAATGTCTGGCAAGCAATCAAAGAGTATCACTTGTCATGAGAAGCTTCTCAAATCGCCGTTCGGAGTCGGCAAAAAACTGTAGGTCCCTTCCATTTTGTGGAAAAAATAATGCACGCACAAATGGTTGCGAGAAGCTAGGCTTGGTTCTATATTGGACTGCTAACGCCGTATATTTATTTATTTATTTTTGAAGATGAAATAAGGAAATGTAAGACGTACTCGTAAGTATGTAGCTAAATTGTTTCTTTTCTTGGTTATTTGTTTTCGTCTTTATTTATATGATTTTGTTTAATGTTATTTGTTTTATGCCTCAATGATTTGTGACACTTTCTTTGTGGTAGTATATAGAAACTGTCAAATCTGTTAAATCACTTAAATTTTAAATTTGTTGGTGCTTAATGCGTTCGTTTACTTTTTCGTAATTTTTCTGTCTTTGTGAGAATTTCACCCCCACTCTCCGAAAATGGACAGATAACACATATTTAGTGCAAACAGTACGCGAACAAACCTAATAAGTCGAACATGCCAAATCTACCGAACTGTCAAATGCAGCCACCAACAAAATCAGGACTAAAAAATTATACTGAAATAGGAGACCAATTGTAGCGGTATATCACTCGAACACAACACAGGAAGGAGTAAACTTTTCATAAAGTCATCCAGAAATAACGAGACAATAGCTTATCTTCAAGTTGATTTGTTCAATCTTCGAAACATAATATGCAGACACGTTTAGCTCTGCTTCCAATTGCCTGTCACTTGTATCGAAAATGAATGACATATTCTTGCATTACTCATGTATTTCTCTTTTCTAAGGGGAAACAATAGAAGTCTTGCATTGAAACGTAGTACGAGTATGTTGCCTGGTTTTCCATCTGTTGCTGTCTGTTTTCGCACACACGTTTCCTCTTCTTCCGATAAATCATTCCAAAACTTGTACATTGATTCATTTATCTGAATTCCTGCAATCTCAATCTTCTAAAGGTTGAGGTGATCCATCACCGAGAAAGAAAATTGCAACTGTTCTCTCAACGATATGTTGTAGGGATGCAAAGTGCATTCGTTTATCCTATAATCAAGGAAAAAATCCGTTCACACCTGAGTTGTAGGTGAAACCGTAATTCATTGTATCCGTTACCTTAATTGAGTACGGGTACTTTGTCTTATGTTTTTTTAGTTGAAAATGTATCGATATCCTTCACCTTTAAAAAGGACCTAATAGAGATTTTTACTTATGTACTTTATTGAAAATGTGGGCACAAAATCAACATCCTCAAAAGGATAAAATTGTGCCCACTTTAACTATCAACTTTAAGTTTGTCCGATAGTACATACAGGAAAATCCAAAGAAAAAAATTAAATTCCTCCAGCATCCTGACGTATCTAGGGCAACTATGTTATGTTTTAATTATCCAATCCCCGCCGGATGGATGGATGGAATCTCTTCAAATAACTATTCATCCCGGCACGACAAGAAGCACACTTAACCGTACAGCTAACTTCTTCAAACCCACTACCAAAGATGCAAGCTGTTGCTATGCGGAGCCAAATAATCTACTTAGCGGGAAATTTCAAGGATTTCCGGTAATATAAACGTACACAGGATGTGTTCGTATACAAGTAATATGTGTGACAATATCCTGAAGGAACAATGCTGTCATTTATACGGGTTTCAAGTTATATGCTACTTTTGGTAGCGTTCAAATTTTTGTAACAATTCGTAGTACTTTTGAAGGATCTTCGATTTTTGTTATCTGAGACTTGGCAAAATTATAACTTATATCATCAGCTTGGAAAGAATACATGTGGCAATACTGACATCACCCAAACAGCTAGCTCGCGTTTGAAAATCTTTATATATAGAATAGTGCCGCCAACGCAACGCCTACTAAATAGGTGATGAATACTGAGGCATATTAAGCATGACTTGGTGCAGGAAAATGACTTTACGGGAATTTACTTCACATGGGAATTAACTTTACCCTAAGTGAGAAAAAATGCACTTTTATGATATGAAATTACTTCTCACTGAAAGTGGGACTGTCACTGTAACCACACTAAAAGCGTTTGAGTGCTAACGTCTCACTTGTAGCCAAACAAACGCTAATCGAATATTGTTTTCAACACCGATATACATATGTATGTATGTATGAGAGTTGCGAACTGCTTCTTGAGAGCTTAACAAGAATCAATCGCTTAAGAGTTTAGATTTTCAGTTCCTCCTTTCACAGATTTTGCAGACAGATATTTTCCAAACTCACTAGGTTTCCTTTCAAATTGCATTGCTTAGAAAATGCATTGCTACATGGACTGTCTGCTAGCCACGCTTAGAGCACTAGAATCGCATATCGTTAGATCAGCCACTGTAGAAGTATGTCGGTCAAACTATGTTTGGTGGGGGGGGGGGGGGGGGGGCACTGCCTATAACCGGGATGTTGCACGTTGCACCACCATTATGCGGCATCAGGGCAAAACTAAAGAATACAATTATAAGAATATAGAGGAATACGGTGTCCAAGGCTCCTTGGCCGGCGCTTTAGATCATAAAAGATCACAGCAATACTTGGATTAAATAGGGCAAAGTTAAGAACTTTAATAAGAATACTTTCTCGGACACATGCACGGACGAATGCAGAATCTTTAGATGGCGCTACAGTTCGCGGTGAACCAGGGATTGCTTCTCGCAACCATTGATGTGTCCGTGTTATATTTTTGCACAAATGAAAGGGACCTACAATTTCTTGCCGACTCCGAACGGCGAGCTGCGAAGCTCCTCATGACAAATGATACTCTTCGAAGCTGCCAGGCATTTAAAAGAGGTGGTACCGTGAAAAAAACATTTTAGGTGTTTTTGCTGGGATTGAACCCTGGGCGGCATGCGTAGTAGTCCAAAGCTTTAACCACTTCACCTCGGTGCCCAGGAATGCAGATACTACATTGATAAATATAATATATGTAGGTATTTACAACCGAAGAAGTCGAGCATATCCTTTGTGAATGTCAGGCCATTGCTCCTTCTCACAGGAATTTGTTAGGGAAGAACTGCTTTGATACACTGGAAGAGGCTGGCTAAACTGATCACAATTCTGCAGAGAAATTAAATCTTTGGATGAAAGTGTTTCAGTTTACGTGCCATCATAAGATGGCCCCAGGGGATCGTGCCTAGTGTTTTATGATGGCTCAGCCTCATCACCTAACCTAACCTAAGATGTCGGAAACAAAGGCATTTCTTACGACAAATTCCACTCATTTGCTACTTTCCTACTTAATAAATTCGAGAGACGACATGACTGATAGTGGAACAAAACAAAAACCATTATTGTGACGATGGCAACTGTGTATCGATAAGAACCATTTCGTGTAATTAATGAAATGTATCCTGTGCCCACAGGTAGACTACAACCATTATGTGATTAAGAGATGTTCTTTTTGTTGTTGGTTGAATGCGCTTAAATGTTTTTCTCGCCTTTTTATACGTGATTGAAAGTTTTGCACAAAAGAAGTTTCATTGTGTTCATTTTATATCCTTCCTGTGATATGGGGAGAACTAGTAAAGAGGATTCACTCAAATACGTGCTGCTGTGCTCGGTGTTTTCGATTTGTTATAGATTATCAAGAGCTTTTAAGTTGATTATAGCGTCTTACTACATGGTCAGGTAGAAAAGAAAGTTTGCCGTTTAACTCAGGTAACTTAATTTTTATACTCTTGATTAGTTGCGTTAATGGCTGTGGTCGATAATTGATACTAGATACAAGAAATGGTGGCGATATCATTTTAATTTAATTTTAATTTAGTCGGGCGAAAGCCCCCATTTATTCGGCTTATTATAAGCTAAAACATAACTTAAAAACTAAACTTAAGAACTAAAATTTAAAATCTAAGGTTGAGGGGGATGAAGGAGATCGGATTTAAGGTGGAAAGAGCTACGGTTGAAGTCGAAAACAGTAAAGTTTGAGTTGACATTCCGCAACATAAGGGAAATTGGTTCATTGGAGCCATATTAGGTGCGGTGGGTGGGCAGATAGAAGAAACGAGGGCATCGTACATTACGAGGGTTAGTATTAAAGTATATGAAGTTGTAAAGAGATGCGCAGTCATTCAAACCTGAGAGGAGTCGATGAATAAAGAGAAAATCAGCTGCATTTCCGCGTTCCTCAAGGGTATTCAAGTTAATAAGTTTAAGGCGATCAATATAGGGAGGTAAATTAAATTGGTGGTTCCAGGGTAGCCCACGAAGAGCAAAACGGAGAAAGCGACGTTGAATGCTCTCGATTCTTTTAACGTGAACTCTATGTACGGGGGACCAGGCTTGACTAGCATACTCAAGGAGTGGGCGAACGAAAGTAATGTAAAGTGATCTGGTCACGTAAGGGTTAGAGAATTCTTTGGACCACCGTTTGACGAAACCGAGTGATGAGTTAGCTTTTGAGATTATCGCATCAATATGCGAACGAAAATTTAACTCCTTGTCGTACAATATACCAAGGTCGCGAAGAGACTGAACGACGGATATAGGCTGACCGTGGAGAAGGTAGAGTCGAGAAGAAGACAGGTTTTTCTTACGTGACAAGGTAATAGATTGGCATTAACGATGTTATGCTCTAAGAAATTTTTGAGGCACCAAATAGAAAAACTGTCGAGGTCTTGCTGAAGGAGATTAGAGTCACGGGGCGAGGAAATGACATTGAAACATTTTGTATCATCAGCATAAAAGGAGAAAGAGGAGAATTTGATGACTCTTTCAAGGTCGTTTGTAGTTAATATGAAGAGAAGGGGGCCAAGATGGCTACCTTGAGGAACACCAGAGGTGGCCAAGAAAGGATCTGAGAGAACGGATCTGAAACGGACACTATAGAAACGGGTTTCTAGGAAAAAAGATATCCATTTCAATAATATGGGTTCAAAACCGAGGTCAGAAAATTTCATTATGAATTAAATCTTCAGATCTTTGAAATATACCACAAAGTATAAGACTAATCAGGTTAAGTTAATTGCATGCACAGTGTTCTAACGTTTAATCACATTAGATTGGGGTAGCTGTCGCTAGACTCCTCACTCTAAATAGTAAGAGAAAGTGCATGGCAGGAAAGGTTGACTCCTCTAAGGATGTAGAGAGAAGAACTCTTCCAGTTGATTCTATGAAGAAGCTTCCTGAAAAATCTATTTGACGCTGGTAATTATTCAAACGCTTTAATTTTCAGGCTAGCCAAAACTTTCCATTAATATTATTCCAGTTGAAGTTGAAGAAAGTTCAATTAAGGTTAAATGTACATAATGTAGTTTAAGCCAGTAGATAAAAAGAAAACAGGGTTACAGGAATTACCCGTGAACTTCCTTGCGTGCGGTAAATATTCCATGCTAATATTTAAGACGAACTTAGGGGATTGGTTGTTATATTCCAATGCCACGAACATATATTTTTAAAAATAATGGCGCAAATTCATAGTCAGATAAAACCGATTTTAAAAATATTTAATCACCTAGTTAAGCTAAAACTGTTTTTTTGGTATTCATAGTTGTCATAAAGTTCATATTAAACTTAGAAAGCCATTTTAAATTTAAAATGAGTCAAACGTCATTTTAAGTAAATAAAAACAGCTTTTTCCAGCATTCAATAAAGAAAGTTATTAAAATGATTCCGGGGATCGTGATTTCCAAATTTTCGAAGATGTTAAATTGATAAGAAAATCAAAAATGTATAAAACCCGATCGAACCCATTTGAGGAGTTAGATAAAAAAGAATTTTATTCGAGGTATAGGTTCGACAAAACCACTGCTAAATGCGTGCGCTACCAATTCCAAAACATATACATTTTTTGGAAGAATCAGTGTAATGTTGGTAAGATATATAAATATATATTTTCTTATAAGCAAATTACACAAATTACTATCCATTGATATTTTCATCTTAAGCTCATTGCCTTTGTTTTCCACCACTTCCAAAATGCCGTTCCACAAATTGCCGTAGCATTTCCCTTTCCATCGGTTCTCAATTCTGTCCCCTGTCTCGTTTTATCGGAATACATATACATATATGTATGTACATACATGCATAAAAACTAATTGTTTTAGATTAAAAATAATAACGGAAATTGCCTTCGTTTCTATTTTTGAATCCATTTTGAAGTTTGGGGAGTGGATTGAAACCCTTTAGAGCGGTTATACTATTAACATGTATTTTATTAATTTACTAAAGGGGTGAAGCCCACCATTACATTCTATACTTTACTTGTCCATTTAGGTTAAAAAAGAAATTTATATTTTGTACTCTGACCGACGCCGACCTCCACCAGAAATATTTACCAACTGATCTTCAAAAGCAAGAGAAAGAAACCAAAACGTTTCGTATCGTATTCGTAAGTTATACGTCTGTCTCCTTACTTATTTCATTTGGGTATGTTCGTTAGGTGTCAGTTGTTTTGGGTCAGTTCGTTGCGCGATGTTTACACCGGTCGAGTCGGTTGTCGCTACAGAAGTTTGAATTATTTTTTTATGTGAATTTATTAGATTGCTGTCAGATTATGTTTACGTTTGGGTTTGTTTGATCAAAAAACATTTAAAATACGTTTTAAAGTAGGAACTCGTTAGAGGATGGGAAAAATGTGTCTATGAATAACAAAACTTAAAATATGGTTTTAAATTTTAAACCGGTTTTAAATAGAATCGATTTTATACACTAATCAAAGGCTGACTATGAATTTGCGCCAATTAGTTTATATTAATCACACTTTTTACAGTTGTTATGTACCTAATTTTAAACTTATTAACACATATTCAATTTGTCTCATGGGTGAGACCAACAATCCCAGCAAATTAAGTCGTTGGCGTTGGTATAATTATACTCGTATCCAAAGATAACCAACGAAAAGTAATTATACAACGCATTAACCATATCGTCAAAAGTTAGTGTAAAACCAGCTGACTGATGCCATCAATAACCCGGAGTACCGCGCTTGAACATGTATCGTGTTTCGCTTTTACTAACGCTTTGTGCCTTGGCGTCCGCTACTGATAAAATGTTGCCAAGTTTTCCATCTGGTGACGTTGTCAATGGACAAAACGCCACACCACACTCTGCACCGTATATTGTGTCAATAAAGATGTATTCACATTTATGTGCTGGAAGCATTATAAGTGAGAGCATCATAGTAACGGCTGCCCACTGTTTGGAAAATATCAAGTATTCTGTGGTAGCTGGATTGCATAGTCACATAAATGAAACTTGAGCAACAGTACGCCAAGTTCTACCCAATCAAACACTTGCGCATGCTGAGTTTACTCCTTATGATATTGCCCTTATGAAAATTGATCCACCATTCGAATTCAATGAGAATATTAAAAAAGTTGAGCTACCTACAGCTGCCGCGAATCCATCAGATGAAGTAACTATTTTCGGTTGGGGGAAAACCGGTCAGATTCCCACAACATACATTCTACAAACCGTTGATAATAAATTGATTGATAATGCAAACTGTGCTAGTCAACAAGTTAACCTTACAATTTGTCCGCAACAAGTTTGCACCCAATCGGATATCTCAGCCAACGCCATTGGTTCAGGTGATTCTGGTGGTCCACTCGTTCAGTATGCTGAAGGCGGTAAAACTATTCTTGTAGGAATTGCATCTATAGGTACGTTTGATTTTGATAACATTACCATGAGTATGAATCCGGCTGTCGAGTTCCCGTCCATCTTTGTTCGCGTCTGGGCTCATATCGATTGGATTAATGAAAACTCAAGACGTTTAATAAATCCAACTTAACCCATTAGAGCCTATCGTTGCCATATGGCAACGGCAATCATGTCACGGAAAATTTCAGATTTTGAAAACTGTTGTCTAGTAATCGCCGATTTTTTTGTCAAAACAAATACACATAGATATTACTTTGTGCACGTTTGTTTTTGTTAGCTGCGATTTTGTCCAGTTAAGTTGATTTTGGAAGTTAAAATTGGCAAAAGATTTAAATTCCGAAAAATGCCGAACTGAAAAATGTAAGTAATATTTTAAATTTGTTAGACTCAGTCAAATTGGATTCTATTGCACTTTTTCGAACTACAACATTATATATTAACTAACGATATAAGTTCTAAATGGTAAATTTGCATAACGGTCAACAATATTTACTCTTTTCTTCGCCCGTTGCCATATGGCAACGATAGGCCATAGTGTGTACATTTTTTCTAAAAATTGATTATGCTTGTTTTAGTCTTACTTTGGCTGAAATCATCGATGAACTTGAAAATGATGACACTTAAAATGATGATGACATACTCAGCGAAACTCCAGAACCTGCAGAGTTAACCGATGAAGATGGAGGCGGATTGGTGGATAACTTGGCAGCACGACCCCTATTAGCACCCGCACAGTTTGCCGCAAATGACTTGTTATTGATGTGTGACGTAATGAATCACATCTTTTCATTGCGGCTAAGTCCCTGATGTGCTTCAGTTGTAACAACTGTATGGGATCTGATTCGTCCTGTCTTTCAAACCACTTAAAAGTAATATTTAGAGCTTAGAAAGCTTTTGCGTGAGATGGTACTTGACATACATAACAAAATATTCGTAAAGGAGAAAGCCAAATGACAGTTCAAAAAAATTCCCCTCAACTGAGAGCGTATACAATAGGTCTGTTCCCGTACTTTCTGCACTAAAATTTATAGATTCTCAAATTTCAAGGAGTGGGGGTAAAAATATATCAGAGAGAGGGAAAAGTGTGCAAAAGTACAGGAACGCATTAACACTAAAAAAACGAAAAATGTATGACGTTTGACAGATTCGACAATTTCATAAAGCTGCCCAAAGAAATTTCTTGGGCTAAAATCGGCAGCATGGGGAGATTTCTCTCTTCTGTCGAAAACTGCGAAAAATCTTCATACAGGAACAGGATTTGATTGATTTTCGTAGTTTTGTGTAGTTTTGTATTGTTTTGGACAGGTACTCGAACAGACCTAATCTTACACCTTCTTTTTCTTCGCCTAAGGTTGAACAACTCTGTAGAAACTAGCCATCTGACAATTGTGAAATGTCATAATCTTCATTGTTAGTGGAAAACCAAAACAAATTTACAAGTTTCACGCACAACGTGTTTGGTTACTTTTCTTACGAATATTCCAGTGCTGAGAGGATTTCCCCCCACTTTTTAAATTACTTATTATTTGACAGCGATGTTAAGCCATGACGAATGAGTTCGGACAATCGGATATTCGTATAATCGATGTTAAGATAATCGGGATTCTACTATATATGCAAATAAAATCAAATCACAAGATACTTTATAATATGGAATTTTTGTACACGTTATGGCCTATCGTTGCCATATGGCAACGGCTCAAAACTTATAAACTATCAAAAAAATAAATCTTTTTTAAGCGGATTTGTCTTAATAGATGCATTTGGACATGGATTCATAGAAAATTTTAAAATTATCGCGAAAAAAAAGGACCCCAGGCTCTAATGGGTTAATATATGTATGTACCTACATAGTATAATAAACGTACATCATAAATCGTTAAGTTCGATTGGCCTTCGTATTTGTTTTAATCCATTTTTATTCTATCTTCAGATATGTATAAGTACATAACAGTTCACTGACTGACAGACAGAAAACACATAGACCAAACCGCTGGGCCCAAATGGCTGAAATTTGGACAATACATTCATATAATAACATAGACATTTTTTTTTATAGTATTCGCGTACTAACCTTCAACTCTAGATCGCCAGTTTTGAACCGAGCAAGAAAAGACCCGTGTTCCCCGCTTGGCGCACAAAAAGCTTACAATTTTATTAGATATGCGTTTATACACCTTAGCGCAAGTGGTTAGTGCGTCGGACTACTGTGCCAGCGGTCTTGGGTTCGAATCCCGCCGCAAACACCTAAAAGTTTATCACAGTGCCCACCTCTTTCGAATGTCTGACAAGCATCAAAGAGTATCATTTGTCACGATTGAGCTTCTCAACTCGCCGTTCGGAGTCGGCAAAAAACTGTAGGCCCCTTCCATTCGTGCAAAAATATAACACGCACACACAAATGGTTGCGAGAAGCAGGCCCAGGTTCACCTCGAGCTGTAGCGCCAACTAAGTAAGTAAGTTATACATATAGCCTAGAAAAATGTCCGCTTAAGGTGCAGCAAACCGAAGTTATTAAGCTTAGCATTTGATGCGACAAAAGTACTACGTTATAGCTTATTATAAGAATTATAAGAAAACGAAAACAAAAAAATAAATATAAAGATAAAAAACAATTTTTAAAAATAAGCTTTAATGAACTAAAAAGTAAAATAATTGGGGCTTGGGGCGCCCAAGTTTTTTTTTTTTTTTTTATTGTTTGTAGATTGTTGGTAGAGGTGGGACCAATGGACCATGTCACTGCGGACTAATGGGATTTCCTCCACTTATACTTACATATGTATGTGTGTAGGTCCTTCATGATACCAGATAAACCAGAAATGTCTTTGATAAACGAGCTCTGTCCCTGGGTAGAATTTGTCTAAATGACGATGAAGTATTCTGACTAAACAGCTACAGTGACACAAAATGTGTTCTGTTGATTCTTCGTCCTTGTTGCGCATCGTGCATGTGTTGTCTTTTGCCTGAGCGCCCCAAGCTTTAATTAATAGTCACATATTGGTGACTCGGAAAAAATTATTATTTTACTTTTAAGTTCATTAAAGCTTGTTTTTAAAAATTATTTTTTATCTCTATATTTATTTTCTACTTGATAGATGCGTATGTATATTAGCTTGGGTCGGTTTGATATGAGAAAGTTAACTCAGAATGTTAGAGATTCAACTCCACTTTTCATTTGATACCTACCCATGCCATGGGGGTTGTAAAGAAAAAAGTAATTCGCCATTTTGGGCGTCCATCATATTGAATTTAGAATGACGTCACTAAGCTAGTCTAATTCAGCTTGTCAATCCCGTTAATTTGATATCCATATTAAGGAGGTCGAGAAGATAATGCTAATCCACCATCTTAGGGCGTCCGCCCTTCGCCGCTTCGCAAAGAGTGAATTCGCCAGTGGTTAGCATTTCATGATTTGATCCACCATTCGAATGGTGATAACGAGAAACTCTATAACTAACCGGTGCCGGAATTGGATGATGTTTTGACGTCACCCGCTCGGTTTTCCACCTCCGCCTTGGAAAGGGAGTTTAGTGAAATAGAGCTCTTTGCGAGTGACGGTGAGGAGGCAGATAGGACCCTCACATCTACTAACCAGGGTACTAGTAAGTTGGCTGGAATACTCACTAATACCTCTGAGGGCAAAATAGTAGAACCTGGGAATAGCGACGACATTGAAACATTTACTTTCTCCAAGACGAAGCTAGGGGCCTCATAGGTTAACACCCACTTATAGGCAATAAATAATGATCCGTGAATTTCGTTCGGTAACTCTTTCCATGGGAGACATCTACTTGAGCTCTAAGTCGCTATTGTTGTTCTCTGCCTCTCCTGCTGCTAGTCGCATTTCTCTCTGTGTGTTTAAGTTCCGCTGTCCTCGTGAATGCTGTAGATGTTAAGATGTTAGTATTTCAGACAGACTTGGTTGGTACATTTCAATACAATATACATATATTTTTAAAAACGTTTAGTTCTTAAGTACCTATCTAATTTTAAACTACAGTAGAATCCGCTTAAGACACTCTTCAAGGGACCGACAGGAAATAGCGTCTTAAGCGGGAAAAACTTAAAAATTACATCCAGTTCAAAATATGGTTACTTTATAAAAAGAGTTGAAGTTATACATGTATTATGCTAGTTTTCCTTTCATCCTTTCATCAGTATGTACATCCGTAAGGCGCGCATAAAAGTAACGACCACAAAAACGACACGCTTCATACAATTTGCTTGCAAAAAACAAAAAAATCCCTATAAGAACGGCCGGCGGTGGCCGTCGGCGCCGCCGTATATTCCAATGCACCGATTGTTTTTCTGGAAAAAAAAATTAAAAAACAAGGAAATACAAATTTTTAGAAGTTAATCGTTTAGCTATGTGAGCGTATTAAGCGGAAAATAGAGCGTATTAACCGGATTTTTTCTCACATGAATTCTTATCAAAATGAAGGGACTGGAGAAAAAGAGCGTTAAAAGCGGGATAGCGTCTTAAGCGTGAGCGTCTAAAGCGGATTCTACTGTAATTAACAGATATTTTCTAGAAATTTTCCAACTTTAATTTGTCTCGTTTTTGGTGGAACCAACAAGTGAAGCAAATTGTGACTTTAGTATAATGATATACAAAGATAACCAACGAAAAGTAATAATACACCGCATTAACCATATCGTCAAAAGTTATTATAAAACCAGGTGACTACTGCCATTAATACCTGAGAGTACCGCGCTTGAAAATGTATCGTGTTTCGCTTTTAATAACGTGCTGTGCCTTGGCGTCCGCTACTGATAAAATATTGCCAAGTTTTCCCACTGGTGACATCGTCAATGGACAAGACGCTACACCACACGCTGCGCCGTATATTGTTTCATTAAAGTCTTCTTCACATTTCTGTGCTGGAAGCATTATAAGTGAGAGCATCATAATTACAGCTGCCCACTGTTTGGAGAATTTCACGTATTCTGCAGTAGCTGGATTGCATAATCGTCAAGATGAAACTGGAGCAACAGTACGCCAAGTTCTACCGAATCAAACAATTGCGCACGCTGAGTATAGTCCAGTGTTTAGCCCTTATGATATTGGCCTTATAAAAATTAATCCACCATTCGAATTCAATGCGAATTTTGAAAAAGTTGAGCTACCTACAGCTGCCGCGAATCCATCAGATGAAGTAACTGTTTTCGGTTGGGGTAAAATGGATCATCAACCCATCCCCGATATTTTACAAACAATTGATACTAAAGTGATTGATAATGCAAACTGTGATAGTCAATTTAATATAACCATTCATCCGCAACAAGTTTGCACACAATCGGATATCTCAGAAAACTCAATTGGTTCAGGTGATTCTGGTGGTCCACTTGTCCAGTACGCTGAAGGCGGTAGAACTATCCTTGTAGGAATTGTATCTATAGGTATGCTTGATGAAGTTACCAAGACTCCTATTCCCGTGTTCCCGTCCGTTTTTGTTCGCACCTGGGCTGTTATCGATTGGATTAATGAAAACTCAAGACGTTTAATGAGTCCAACTTAATATACATAGTTTGTATAATAAACTTACATTTTAAATCGCTAAGTTCGATTGACCTACAGATTGTTTTAATCAAATATACATCGAGGTTTGTAAGACTCTGATCTATATTTGGTATTTTAGATCTGGGGCGTGGTGTGCTTAATACAAGCACAAGCAGAGATATGCCAGGTTCATCATTTAGTGCTGGTGTTAGTGGTTAGTTATATTAAGCACTACCACAAGCATTAACCAAACGAATAATAAGAAAAAATATACATTATTAGTGTGATGTATTCGTAGGACGAAGACGAAACACGTGTTGGTCCCATGGTAGTTGGTCAATTTAAGATTGCGATGACAGTTTAGTATTGCCAAAATGCAGTACTTTAGCAATTCACATCTTATTTTCCACATATAAGTTGTCCCGATGATATTATCAATGCCATTCAAACAAACGTTGCAACGTTGCACCGTTGGAATGGTTATATCGCTGTCAATGTAACCAGATTCATTTCTGCGCCAGTATCGCATGATTGTCGAACAAGTCGTGGCTAGCATATTTTCGAAATTGTGCGTTCCATGCAGTGCGCCAATGTCGCCAGGAATCTTAGAAAAAACACAAAAGCCAAGCGCACTCTCCATGCTCCACGCAGTGCGCTAATGTCCCATGAAACATAGAAAATGTAGTTCTGATCAGCGCACATATGTAGGTCGATTTTTAGGTATTAATCGGCCAAAAGTCAATTTTTCAAAGTTAACTCACAACAAAACAATTGTATTCTTTGATAAGGAGGTGCCCCAATAGATAATTTTCGCCCCTCCACCTTCCACGGCTCCCTCTGCGACGCGGGCACTTCACAGGCCGGAACTTAATCGTCTCGCAAGCTGTAGACGTTTTGTTATCGGTGGCGCCGGCCGACGGTCATAACGAAGAAAAGTGAATATTTCATGTTATACAGTGCAGTGCATAAGTTAAAGTGATGATGATGAATATGGATAAACCAGGTAAGTTTCTTAGGTATAATCTCTATATATAAAACAGTTCACTGACTGACTGATAGACAACGCACAGACCAAACCGCATGACCTAAACAGCTGAAATTTTGACAGTACTTTCCTATAATGACATAGACATCCACTATGGGAGGATTTTTTTAAATTCCATCTCTAAGTGGGTAAATTCGAAAAAATCCTTACATCCTTACATATAAGACAGTGTGACTTACGGACAACGCACAGACCAAACCGCTAGACCTGAAGGGCTGAAATTTGGACAGGACATTTCTAGAGTGACATAGACATCCACTATGGGAGGATTTTTTAAAATTCCATCTCTAAGTGGGTAAATTCCGAAAAATCCTTAATCCTTACATCCTTATATATAAGACAGTGTGACTAACGGACAACGCACAGACCAAACCGCTAGACCTGAAGGGCTGAAATTTGGACAGTATATTCTTATAATGACGTAGACATTCGCTAAGTCAGGATGTTTTGAAATTCCATCTCTAAGTGGGTGAATTCGGAAAAATCCTTAATTACATAAATCTCTTTATATAAAACAGTTCACTGACTGACTGACAGACAACGCCCAGACCAAACCGCTTGACCTAAAAAGCTGACATTTAGACAGGACATTTCTAGAATGACACAGACATCCGCTAAGAGAGGATATTTTGAAATTCCATCTCTAAGTGGGTGAATTCGGAAAAATAAAATTCATAAATATATTTATTTAAATTTCCGTCATTACATAGTGCTAACTAAACAATGGCTTATTGGATTTAAAACCAAAGAAAACAGTTTTTAGTAAATTCTTTAAGGATTCATTTAAGGTACAAATCATCGTTCTACGTTATCTTGGAGCTGAGCTATGTAACATTTGGTGTGGTGCAACAAGGTTTGTCGGATTTGCCGGCTCTTATTTCTACCCATAATTGAAATATGAAATTTCGTGGCATAACTCCTTGCGTGAAAGACCTCTACTTGAGCTTTGAACTTCTGCTGGTAGCTCGTTGCCTCTGCCGCTGCTAGTCGCTTTTCAATCTGTGGGTTGAAGTACCGCTGTACTCGTGAATGCGGTAGATCTTAAGATGTAAATATTTGAAGACGGACTTAGGGTATTGATTAGTGTAGAATGCACTGAATGCAACGTAAATTTATTTTTAAAAACGTTTAATTTTTATTAATCACACTTTTCACATTTGTTATGTAACCTAATTTTAAACTAATTAATAAATATTTTCCAGAAATATCGAAATTTAATTTGTCTCGTTTTTGGTGGAACCAATCAGCACAGCTAATGGCGGCTTTGGTATAATTCAATACAAAGATAACCAATGAAAAGTAATTACACACCGCATTAACCATATTGTCAAAAAATAGTATAAAACCAACTGAATCAGAGTACCGCCCTTGAAAATGTATCGTGTTTCGCTTTTAATAACTTGTTTTACCTTGGCGTCCACGTCTGGTAAAATGTTGCCAAGCTCTCCCACTGGTGACATCGTCAATGGACAAAACGCCAAACCACACTCTGCACCATATATTGTTTCATTAAGGACTACTTCACATTTCTGTGCTGGAAGTCTTATAAGTTGATGTTGTAGAAATAGGGTAGGCACTGATTAGCTTTAATTTGGCTAAGCCCAGTGATGTAACTGTTACTACACATCAATTGTGCTTATTTTACCTCCAAGTGGTAACCATCGGGTACTGGTCGCTGCCCATCTGGGCACGACTTGCTAAACTTATAAGCGCGAGTGCTAAGCAAGGGAAAATGGCAGTACTATAATTCACGTCAGCGGATGAATTCCATCAATGGAACCAACGGTGGCGCTAAAATTTCCAGAACGGAAACAAAACCTTATCTGAGCTACTCCGACATATTCGGAGCTCAGGTCGATAAGGATTTCCAAGTACTAGTCAGTGTCTTGGAAAAGAGTTGGTGGCGGATGAGCCCCTAGTGGGCCAACGGCAGCGCTCACACCCGCGTAGTGGGTTACTGACACCGGTGTACCCGGCCCCTTGTCCTAGGGGTATACAAGGATCTGGCCCTCCACGTAAAAAAAAAATTAGTTCCGAAACAACCAAAAGCCTCGGAAAAGGACGGATCTACTGTTGACAACCACGCTAAACGAAATAAGGACAACGACGTTCGGATATGTACCTGGAATGTTCGTTCAATGAACGGCGACGGTGCATCCGAACAACTGGCAGAGGCCCTAAACTGCTACAAGGCAGATATAACCGCCATCCAGGAAGTGCGATGGAATGGGCCAGGCAGAAAAAGGATGGAAAACGGTGACTGCTATACAGAAAATAAACAGCGCTTATTCGGATGCGGATTTGTCATACGCGGCAGACTTAGGCAAGAAGTCTTGAGCTTTCGGCACGTGAGCGAGCGTCTTATGACAATCCGTGTCAAGGCAAAATTCGCCAACATAAGCCTTATATGTGCTCACGCCCCCACAGAAGAAACAGACGACGCTACCAAAGATAGTTTCTACGAGCTCCTCGGCCAAACATACGAGCAATGCCCTAGACATGACGTTAAAATCGTACTGGGCGACTTTAACGCCAAGATAGTAAGAGAGGACATCTTTGGTAGGACGGTTGGAAGGCACAGCCTACACGACACCACGTCCGAAAACGGACTAAGGCTGATTGACTTTGCTGCGGGGCGAAGTGTCAGTATATCAAGCACACAGTTTCCACATCTCAATATCCATAAGGGGACATGGCGGTCTCCGGATCGAATAACCGTCAACCAAATCGACCACATTGCGATCGACACCAGACATGCCTCCAGTATTATGGATGTCCGAACCTTCCGGGCGGCCAACATTGGCTCGGACCACTACCTTGTTGTAGCCAAGGTACGAATGCGGATATCCACAGCGCCACAACAACGAAATACTGTGAGAAAGTACAATGTCGAAAAGCTACAATCGCAAGACACCGCCAGAGCCTACAGAGAACGCATATCCCGATCTCTTGCTACGAGTCCTACCGCAGCAACAGCTAGTACAGAAGACCAGTGGCAACACTGCCAGCAAGCCATCATAAGTACCGCGAATGATGTGCTGGGTTTCACACGACCACCACCATGAAACCCTTGGTTTGATGAAGAGTGCAGACTAGCTAACGCGGAAAAACAACAAGCGTATAAAGCGGCGCTGCAAAGAAGGATTAGATATGCTCGCATGCTCTACGAGCAAAGGAGACGGGAAGAACATCGTCTTCTTAGAAGGAAAAAGAAAGAGCACGAGAAGCGTGCGCTCGAGGATATTGAGAGATGCTACTCCAGGAACAATGTACGGAAGTTTTACCAGAGGGTACAAAGAATGTGCCAGCAAAACAAATCCCGTACAGAAACCTGTAGAGACGCGGATGGACACATCGTAGTAGAAACACAGTCGGTGCTGAGACTTTGGAAAGACTACTTCTGCAGACTGTACAATGGCGATGACGACCAAAATTCCGCTGTCAGGCAGAATGAACCATTCAACTTAGATGATGATAGCCAAAACTCCCATCCACCTGATCAAAACGAAGTGCGGATAGCAATATTCAAGCTTAAGTCCAACAAGGCTGCTGGACCTGACGGTTTACCCGCAGAGCTATTTAAAGCAACT
Organism: Brachyopa scutellaris; assembly: GCA_949775065.1. NCBI lineage: Eukaryota > Metazoa > Arthropoda > Insecta > Diptera > Syrphidae > Brachyopa > Brachyopa scutellaris. The sequence continues at coordinate 13,364,876 of OX459112.1, read as the reverse complement.
GGAGATGACTTGGTAGTGAGCATACACCAACTCATCTCTAAGATTTGGTCAGATGAAAGTTTGCCAGATGAATGGAATCTCAGCATCGTTTGCCCGGTTCATAAGAAAGGAGACCCTCTCAACTGCTCCAATTACAGAGGCATCAGTCTCCTGAACATTGCCTACAAGATCCTATCTGCCATATTGTGTGAACGCTTGAAGCCTTTCGTCAACAACCTGATTGGCCCCTATCAGTGCGGTTTCAGGCCAGGAAAGTCCACCATAGACCAAATTTTCACACTCAGGCAGATCCTGGAAGAACCACAAGAAGTCCAAATCGATACCCACCACCTGTTCATCGATTTCAAGGCCGCCTATGACAGCATTTGGAGGGATGAACTGTATAGAACCATGTCTAGTTTTGACATCCCTGTCAAACTCATCCGTCTGTGCAGGATGACGATGGAGAAAGCTCGCTGCTCCATCAAGGTCGGTAATGACCTCACCGAGACCTTCGATGTCAAAAAAGGATTCAGACAAGGTGATGCGCTGTCATGCGACTTCTGCAACATCATACTTGAAAGAATTGTTCGAAACTCACAAGCCAACACACAGGGAATGATTTTTCAAAAGTCCGTTCAACTACTTGCATACGAGCTGTCACCGGTGCGTTTGCGAGTACAGAAATGGAAGCGGCTAAAATGGGCTTAGCGGTAAACGAGGGCAAAACAAAATATATGCTGTCAACAAAAAGGGACACCCAACATCGACGAATTGGACAGAACGTCACAATAGACAGCTACAACTTCGAGGTAGTAAAGGACTTTGTCTACCTCGGCTCTGCCATAACATCAAAAAATGACATCTGATCGGAAATTAAACGAAGGATTATCTTGCCAACCGCTGTTTCTTTGAGCTAAGAAGGCAATTGAGTAGTTAAGTCCTTTTCCGATCAACTAAGGAGACTCTATATAAGACCTTTACCATCTAAATGGAGCTGAAGCATGAACTTTGTCGAAAGCGGATGAAGATCTCCTTGGTCTCTTCGAGAAAAAACTTAAAAAAAATGTTAATTCAAATTATTATTTATTGAGATCACACTCTTAGTCTAATGATTAATATAACTTAAACATCACAATCGAGGAAACCCTGGCACACAGTCTGGCTATGTTCGCCGCAAGGGGGATTTCGACACCTACCACATCTGATTTTCGTCTTCCGGCAAATATCCCTTGGACAGATTGCACATTATTTTTCCGTAGTAATAGCAGCATTTGACTCAACTAATGGCCGTTTCTTTTTTGAAATGTCTCTCAAGAGAACCTGGAGATTTGTAGGTAAAGTTGGCCGAGTAAATCGTTCTTCAATTTGTGGCATGATGAGGTCCTGTGCAAGGATAATGCGATATTTTGTGGTTGATTTGATGCCATTATTAGGAGAACATATAAGTTAATGACCACTATGTTGAGAATAGCATAAAACATAGCCAACGGCCATAGTTTGGTCCGCCTGGATACACAATACCTGTGACAGATTTGGTCTATCAAAACAACACCACATTATACGCATAGTCGACAATAATAGTTATACATCGCGCTGGACCCCACGGTAGGGTTTAAGGGTTAAAGCATGGGATATTTTTTCTTCTTTAGGTAGCTCTACAGCTCGGGGTGAACCAGGGCCTGTTTCGCGCAATCATTTGTGTGTGCGTGCTATACTTTTGCACGAATGAAAGGGACCTACAGTTTTTTGCCGACTCCGAATGGCGATTTGAGAAGCTCAATGCTTGTCAGACATTCGAAAGAGGTGGCACCGTGAAAAAAATGTAAAGTGTTTTCCTGGTATTGAACCCGGGCTGCATTGCGTAGTAGTCCCACCACTACACAACGGTGCATGGGATAGGTTTCTAAATATCTAGATCCGCAACAAATGCCGCAATAATCGATTAAGCGCTGCTTAGCATGCACATTTCAAAGGCAAGTCGATAGAAACCGCTCTATATGAAGAAGTGTGGGGTAAATAGACGTGAGCCTACGTCATAAGAAATATGCGTAAGCAGCATTTATGACATTTCTGTTCTGAAGTATTCAAATAATGTCATAAGTAGCGCAATCAAACGCGCTCCAATAGGATGGAAGTGGAACTAGCGATATAAAAAGAGGGTAAGATGTGATCAGTCACAGGTACAGTGACTGTTGGTTATGTTTCATTCAGGATTCTGAAATAAATCTTTGTAGTTGCAGAGTAATCCGGTGAAATAGTCATAACATACAGTCATAACCAGGGATAGGATTTTGTTGACCTAAAAAAGTGAAAAAAGGCAAAACAAAAGACTTAAAAAGGCCAAAAAAAGGAAGGAGCTAAATGACCTTTCTACTTCAGCTGATACGAGTGGAGCCCATGTAAAGCTTTCAACATTATTTAAACCAATGTTTGACGGTACTTTTGGAAAATATTTTTCAATTTCTATGGTGGGCAGTAAAAGTCAAAAATTCCAATTTTTCAGTCGAGGGAAAAAACTAACTAAATCTTCTACTATGTCACATACAGTAAGGCTACTTTGCACTGCCTTTTTTTACCATTTGTGTGTGCAATAGGCCGATACAGCTTTTACCAATTATGATATATAAAATTTGCAATCGAATGATGTACATATTTATCTCATTTTGACCAAATTTTGACTTATCATTCTATTGCCCAACAAAGATTTGTCGGAATACGTGTACATGCATATTTATGAATGCACACAAGCAATAACAATTTTCAAACCAAAGCGGGTAGATATGTATATGTACAAACATAAAGGCAAAAAAAGGCAAAATAAAATACACATATTTGGAATCAGGAGGACATGAAACGTGTTTGTGTAAAGTCGATACTATCTTCCAAATAAGCAAAAAAAAAGAGGAAAAGTTAGCAAAATCCTATCCCTGGTCATAACATACAGTCAAACAGGTGGTGTAGTAATGTACGTTAGAAAAGGGCTTCATGTTTTCGATGTTAGTGAATCTAAATATAGAAGAGATTTAGAGATTTAAATAAAGTGCGTAGGTATATCGTCCTCAAAATCTTAGTTTTCTTCTGTTGAACTCAGATCTTAAATAATTAAGCTTCAACAATGTATAAAAATGTTTATTTTATATTAAAAACATTTACAGTTGTTATTGTTAAATTAAATTAATTAAATAATGTTGTACAGAAGTAAACACGGGAAAGAAAATTTCAATTCGTCCCGTTTTTAGTGGAACCGATAAGCGTAGCAAATTAAGGCCATGGCATAATTCTATACCAAGATAACCAACGAAATATAATTAACCATATCTTCAGAAAATACTATAAAACCAGGTGACTGCCGCCATCAATGTCTCATAGTACCGTGTTCGAAAATGTGTCGTGTTTCGCTTTTAATAACGTGCTGTGCCCTGGCGTCTGCTACTGTAAAAAATTACCCCACTGGTGACATCATTAATGGACATGATGCCACACCACACTCAGCACCGTATATTGTTGCATTTAGGTATAACCAATGTGAAATTTTCTGTGCTGGAAGCATTTTAAGTGAGAGCATCATTGTAACAGCTGCCCACTGTTTGGGCTGGACATTTTACGCAGTAGCTGGATCGCATAATTGCCGAGATGAAACTGGAGCAACTGTACGCCAAGTTCTACCCAGTCAAACAATTATGCACTCTGAGTATGTTCCAGGGGCCAGTCCTTATGATATTGGCCTTATAAAAATCGATCCACCATTTGAATTCAGCGCGTATATCAATAAAGTTCAGCTACCTACAGCTGACACGAATCCATCGGATGAAGTAACGTTATTCGGTTGGGGTGACATCCGTAATATAATCATGCCAGAAATTTTACAAACCGTTGATACGAAAGTGATTGATGATGCAAAATGTGATAGGCAATCTGGAATGACCATTTATCCGCAACGAGTCTGCACCCAATCAGATATCTCAGAAAACTCCAGTGGTCCAGGCGATTCTGGTGCTCCACTCGTCCAGTATACTGAAGGCGGTGAAACTATTCTTGTAGGAATTGTATCTATAGGTCCGGTTAGAGGAGATAATACCTCCGTTCCTATTCCCAGGCTACCGACCATCTTTATTCGAACCTGGGCTTATATCGATTGGATTAATGAAAACTCAAGACGTTTAATGAATCGATATTAATAAGGCATAATAAACATACATTTTGAATTGCTAAGTTCGATTGTTTTATTCTTAGTATGTACAGTGGTAGACATTCGTTTATAACGCATTTAAATTTTCTTAGTAAACTGTGTAGTACGGGATTGTTTTACAAAACCCCCCTGTTCTGCATTCCACTTTTAGTGAATTCAACCACCAATAGTGGAATTGGGTGTTCTGCATTCCGAACGCAATTACGAATTGTGGATTGTATGTTCGAAAGTGAATATTTTGGTGTTCTGCATTCCACTCAAGATGACAGCTGTAAATTCGTGTTCTGCATTCCGAAAATCATGTGATTTTAGTGAATTGAATTCACTCGAGTTTTTTGACGTGAATTGAATTCACATGCCGTTGTAAAGTGAATTAATTAATTGATGTGATGATCATAATCATTTTGAAAAATGTGAGTAGAATAATAAGACTTTCCATTAGTGTATTAAAATGATTTGTTTGTTTAATATAGTACAACCCAAAAATTAAAGGCAAGAGAGTATTCCCTTGAATTACATGGAAGAAAATCAAAACTTTGTTAAACTGGACAAAGCGTATACTAAGGATTTGTGGACGGAGTTAGAACAACAATTGAAGAGTGAAGGTCTTCCAACGACTGGATGGAAAACAATAAGAAATTGTAGTTAACAATTTTTGTTAACAAAATAAAACATTATATTTTTTTAATGGGAGAAGGGAAATGCTTCCAAGCAATCTATAATCCCCGGAATCACTCATTATTTTAAACATATTTTTTTTCTTTCAGCTGCATACTATCCACTTCGACTACAACTTGTGTTGCAAAATGTTTTACATCTCGCCGAAAACTTTGCTTTCCCACTGACTTTTGATAACATCTTTCAGCCAAAAAATCGAAGTATTGCTCCGAGTTTGAGTGTGAGAAGAATTTAAGTTGGTACCATCTCTGAATCCACTTCTCGCAGGATATCAACAAATATTTCCTTACTCACCTTTGAACTGTTTTTAAAAATGCATAAATCATTGAATACATTTTTTTTCTTCAGTTGTCTGACTTCTGCTAACAGCTTCGGGAAGATCCAGAATGTTATATTTATCTCGCAAAATCTTCCTGCGAACTCTCTCCATTCGATTTTCATCGCGGTTTTCACTTAAACAAAATTGAATCCATTTTTTTAATAAAATATAGCTTTTTCTTAAATGTTTAATTCACTTGCACAAAACAAAAACCAGAAACTTAAAATCTCCAATGATTTTGAAATTATTTGACAGCTGTGTTTGACATTTCAAACAAATGAATTCGAAGTGGATTCCAAAAGTTCTGCATTCCGAGTGAATTCCAATTTCGGTTTTAATGCACTATCACTCGAAATGCAGAACAGGGGGAAAATATCAATTTTTAACATTCACGTCCCTTTCACCAGCAGTGTGAGTAATGTGTGGCACTGGCAACACAAATTTAATTTGTAACGGGACTTTCTGGATTGTACCAGGCGACGAATTTAGTTTGCGTACAGTTTTAGTGGGACATTCGTTTACACGCATGTGCGTTTTTCTGCGTAAAAGGATACAAAATATAAAAGATTTAAGTTATTTATTGAAGTCGAGCAGACTTTTTTAAATATGCGTCATGGTTTTTTTATTGCGAAGAGTATTTTTAGCCATGGGTAAGGACAAAAAGTTAACTGACTGCGAACAACAAAAAATCAAAATTCTGAAGGAGGAGCACTATTCCAATCGGTGTATTGCAATAAGAATTGGTAGAAGTGGTAGAAGGAATTTCTTGAAGAAAGGCGAAAAATACGGCGTTAAAGCTCCAACAAAAGGAAATACGAAACTGACATTGCGCCAAAAAGGTCAAATTCGTGACGAAGCAACAAAGAATCATTTATCAGCGCGACAAATCCTTGTAATAAAAATGTAACTTTTTTTCGACTGCAAAGACTTTGTTCCCATTTAACTTAAAAACTACTGCACAAAATTGAATCCGGTTTTCACAGTTGGATTGCAAAGTGTCAGGGATACAGGCTTAGGATTTTTGAAGTGAATACTTCATAAGCGACGTATTGTTTTTGAAAACGAGTTACGATAAATGTGTTACGATAAATTTCGATAAATGTGTTTCGATAACGGGGTAATGACTCCATACCGGGGTCCGTTTGTCTGTCTATCCGTCCGTCTGTCTGTCTGTCTGTCCATCCGTCAGTTTGTCTGACTGTCTGTCCGTCCGTCTGCCTGTCTGTCTGTCTGTATGTCTGTCTGTCCTTCCGTCTGTTTGTCTGACTGTCTTTCCGTCTGTCAGTCTGTCTGTCTACCTTTTAACATCTAAACCGCTGGAACAATTATAATGTTATTTGGCAAAGAGATAGTCTGGGACCTGAGGAAGGACATAGGTAGCAAAACCGCTCGCTAGGGGGCGCTGGAGTCAAGTTATTAACAAAAAAATTTCACGCCGAAACCGCTGAACCAATTGTAATGTTATTTGGCAAAGAGATAGCCTGCGACCTAAGAAAAGACTTAGGTGGAAAAACCGCTCGCTAAGGGGTGTTGGGGCACCGTAGCGCAAGTGGTTAGTGCGTCGGACTACTGAGCCAGCGGTTTTGGGTTCGAATCCCGCCGCAAACACCCAAAAGTTTTTCACAGTGCCCACCTCTTTCGAATGTCTGACAAGCATCAAAGAGTATCATTTGTCACGATTGAGCTTCTCAACTCGCCGTTCGGAGTCGGCAAAAAACTGTAAAACTCCATTCGTGCAAAAATATAACACGCACACACAAATCGTTGCGAGAAGCAGGCCCAGGTTCACCTCGAGCTGTAGCGCCAACTAAGTAAGTAAGGGGTGTTGGAGTCAAGGTATTAACAAAACTTTTTTACGCCTAAGCCGCCCAACCAATTATAATGTAATTTGGCAAAGGGATAGTCTGGGACCTGAGGAAGGACATAGGCGAAAAAACAGCCCGCTAGATGGCGCTGGAGTCAAGTTATTAGCAACTTCTTTATTCACTGACCAAAATGATTTATATTGACAAGAGAAAACTACAAAACTGGGCCCGATGGGTGGCGTTGGAGTCGAGTTATTAATAAATTCTATATTTAATGAAATTGTGAATAGCTGTTCCTTTCATAATTTGCATTACAAAAAGTCAAGTTTACATTCATATTTACTAAATTGTATTACACATCTTAACTAAGTAACTAATTATATGCAACAGTCATAGATGGATACTTCATATCCCTCTACCGGACAAAACTTGCAACTCCACATTAACCTCGGCTTCCGGAAAAAATATAAAAAAATTAGCATAGAAAGCATCTCAGAATCCGAAAGGATTTTATCCCTAAAAGGGATATTTACTTGGGAAACAAATTCTTAAAAGCTCAAAAACTATAAAATTCCGACATTACAAATTTTGCATTTTGGGCCCCTCGTTGGGCGCCACCTCAAACGGAATTAGAAAAGAACTATGGTTGTGAATTACCTATCAGGTACCTCACCCCTCTTGGATATTTCTTTTCGATATAGGTATCAAGGTGAGGTCGAACCCGGTACCGCTACTCCCAGCTCTTTTCGTCCTTTTGTAACAGATGATTCACAACTATGGAACTCGTAGTTCTTTTGAAATTCCGTAACAATGTCTACTTGAGGTCTGTGCTTCTGCTGGTAGCTCGTTGCCTCTCCCGCTGCTAGTGGCTTTTCTATCTTTGGGTGTAAGTACTGCTGTACTCGTGAATGCGGTAGATGTGAAGATGTAAATTTGAAGGCGGAACTGTGGAATATTTTTTAAAAACGTTTAATTTATATTGATCACATTTTTTACAGCTGTTATGAACATACCCAATTTTAGAGTAATTAACAAATATTTTCTAGAAATATCGAAACCTTCATCTGTCCCATAGGTGGAACCAACAAGCGTAGCAAATGGCGGCTTTGGTATAATTCAATACAAAGATAACCAACGAAAAGTAATTACACACCGCATTAACCATATCGTCAAAAACTTATTATAAAACCAGGTGACTGCTGGCATCAACTCCTCAGAGTACCGCGCTTGGAAATGTATCGTGTTTCGCTTTTAATAACGTGCTGTGCCTTGGCGTCCGCTGCTGATAAAATTTTACCAGTTTTTCCCACTGGTGACATCGCAAATGGACAAGACGCCAAACCACACTCTGCACCGTATATCGTTTCTTTAAGAACTACTTCACATTTCTGTGCTGGAAGTATTATAAGTGAGAGCATCATAGTTACAGCTGCCCACTGTTTGGAGAATTTCAAGTATACTGTGGTAGCTGGATTGCATGATCGCCGAGATGAAACCGGAGCAATAGTTCGCCAAGTTCTTCCTAATCAAACAATTCCGCATCCTAGTTATGCTCCAGACCTCAGCCCTTATGATATTGCCCTTATAAAAATTGATCCACCATTCGAGTTCAATGCAAATGTTAAAAAAGTTGATCTACCTACAGATGGTCCAAAACCTTCAGATGAAGTAACTGTTTTCGGTTGGGGTAAGATTAATCATGAACCCATGCCAAACATTCTACAAACCGTTGATACCAAAGTGATTGATAATGCAAAATGTGATAGTCAACATACTATACCCATCAATCCGCAACAAATCTGCACCCAATTAGATATCTCAGAAAACGCAATTGGTTCAGGTGACTCTGGTGGTCCACTCGTCCAGTACGCTGAAGGTGGTAAAACTGTTCTTGTAGGAATTGTATCTATAGGTAAGGTTGATACAATTACCGAGAGTCCTGTTACAAAGTTCCCGTCTATATTTGCTCGCACCTGGGCTTTTATCGATTGGATTAATGAAACATCAAAACGTTTAATGAATTCTACTTAGTATACATATGGTATGTACATGCATGGCATAATAAACGTACATTTTGAATCGCTAAGTTCGATTGATCTGCAAATTGTTGTATTTAATAATTCTCTGCTGAAAAGGTAAACTATCTTAACCCTTTCGACCCGAAAATGCCAATTTTGGAGTCGGAGGGTCAAAAGACATTTGTTTTACTTTCGAAATAATTTTGCAAAAAGATTTTTTTAAATCCGAGCAGCAAAAAATGTACTCAAATTAATTTGAACCTGACTATTCACTGAGTATCAAGCGTCATAGGTCCCGCTTCAGAGGAAGAATAGAATAGACCGCTAGGTAAGTATCCAAAAAAGCTGGTTTCACCTTCATGACAAGGTTATTAGGGATGAGTTCTCAAAGTAAAATGTCGATAGTAGCTCGAGTTACATGCTGCAACTAATTGGCTGCATTTCAGTACAGTCTTAAAACCGTGTTAAGTACAACTCAAAAATGTAATTTTCCATCCCTGCGGCTACTGTTTTTTTTCATTGTTGTTTTTTCCCCACATATTTGTATAAGTTTGTTTTGTGTATGCGCTGTTTCGTTGTGATATCCATCGAACCGAGTCAATTGAGCGTAGAGTCGTTTGGGGTAAGAGTACGCAGTGCCATTTTCTCCATCTGTGAAAGAATTAGCAGCAATCGCTAAATGAGAAAATGTGTGCTTCACTAACCGCCAATGATGAACAACTTCTTCGAAAACTTTCCATTACAGTACATAGAAAATCATCAAGGAAAAAAAAGCCGGATTTCGTTAAAAAAAAATTAATTTTTAAAAGTGTGTCAGAAAAGCGTGGCAACTCGATACCCCATAAGTAGTATGTAGGCATAAACAGTGCATATGTGTGTTTGATTAAGGATACAATTTTAGTGGATAATATTATTCGTTCTTAGATTTTCAATACAATGAAAAAAAAGTAGCGTCTAGGGAAAGAGTGCGCAGTCGTTCTGTGGGTACTATGGTTTTTTAATCAAAACATATGAAACATTAAAAAAAAATATAAAATATTTTGGTATAATTTTGTTCCTAGTTTTTCAGAATTTAAGCCCGAAGTCCAAAATGCGCACTCTTGCCCCGAACGACTATATACATATACATCGGTAAACCAGTTTAACTCGGTTCGAACGTACCCGTTCATAAACTCGAGTTGCAAATCAGACAAACGAAATGGTTTGTTTTTATACAAACCGAGTTAACCCGAGTTAAACAGCAACGGAGTCAAACCAATTTGTAAACTCGTATCTATTTTGAATACGTATTCGATTTTTCAACCGAGTCAAACCGAGTTGCAATCTCATTCTTATCTTACTTTGAATTCGTATGCGGTTTCGTTTTAGTTTGTTTTGTGATGGTGGCATGTAAGGGATCCCAGTCACGGTTTTGCAATGCCTTACCTCTGGAACTACTTCTAGAAGTAGTGAACATAGAATTAGACCGCATTACAGGCAGTGAAATGTTTCAATTATAAAAGAAGTCCTTCCATAATGCAATACTGTTCATTGACCCTAGGACTAGTGAAATGGAAGGCATTACCGAACTAGTGAAGAGTAATGCAGGATGGAATCGGTATATGCTTAAGTTGAGGGCATAACCGTACGAATGCGAGGTAATGCGGCAAGGAAGGACTCAACAAGTATACTTTTCTGTAAAATGATCTCACCGCGTTGTTAATGATTGTCGCCTGCTTGTCGCATTTACATAACTGCGTTTGTTTGTTTAACAATGCCAAAAGCAAACATTTGATTGAAGATTTTAAGTGCGAAAATGCCAAGTTCTCGGCTCAAATTATGCTCTGCAACGTTCTATATGCTATGTAAAATGATTTTTTATAAAACTCTGATTCACAGATTTTCAACTGAGAAAAAATTACCCAAAAAATAGAAATTTTTTTGAAACTTATGAAAATGACTAGAAAGTGCAAAAAAAGGCATGAATGCACTACTTCCTTGTAATGTGTTCGAGAAGTATTTCTACTTTGACTTTTTCGAAGGCATGAATGCACTACTTCTTTGAAATGTGTTTGAGAAGTACTTCTGAGACAACTTCTGGGTATTGCAGAGTGGAGAGGCGATCGCTTCCGGTATATGACATGCAATGCTAAATGTAATGCCTTTTTTACATGTGCTGTAATCGAGTTGAGAAGTAGTTCCGACTCCCTAGAAGTACTTCTAGAACTAGTTCTAGAATGCATGCCATCCGCGACTGGGATGTTTTTGGTTTCGGTTTTTTTTTTTTGTATTGTACTAAGGAATTAATTAATTTTTTTTATTTTGATGAGATTGTTTGCCTCTTTTCAAAACACAGGAATAAGGAAAAAACAATTAAAAAATTGTTGATACGAACTCAGGTTGTTGAAATTCTAACTCGGGTTAACTCGGTTTGAGAAATTTTCGGGTTGGCACATGACTAGTTAGTAATCCCCCATCTAACCACTAATCCAGCTTGATTTCGGTGATCGAATCGGATGAGACGGGTTGCAGCAAAAGAAAAAATGAATAAAGCGTGTGTATACCAAAGTCACAACCCACTGAAGGATGGTTGACTTGCACGACCATGTAACTTAAAATTGTTTGAAGTCAAACTATTGGACCGATGTAAAAAATATTCGGTTGCGATTATGTTTTTCTTTAAAAACATTTGTCATTTTTTTTACTCTGCATGCGGTGTCTATGTAAATTATCTGTGGTGAAACGTTTAACGCAACCATATAACGCGACCATTTGACGCAACCGCTTAACGCAACCTTCCGAAGTCAAGTAAGAAGTTTCACTTCAAAAATGGAAATTGAATTTGAAAAATAGAACATCAGTGATTGCTTCCAACTATGTACTTCCTTTCTATCTCATGCGCGTGCAAAGATTGAAAAGATAGGTGGAGCGAAGCGCACCGGGTTAAGCTAGTTGTATAAAAGTAATTATGGAAAAGAAAATTTCAATTTGTCCCGTTTTTAGTGGAACCAATATGCGTAGCAAATTGAGGCTTTGGTATAATTCCATACAAAGATAACCAACGAAAAGTAATTACACACCGCATTAACCATATCTTCAAAATTTATTATAAAACCAGGTGTCGGCTGCCATCAACTCCTCAGAGTACCTACTGTGATCCAAAATGTGTCGTGTTTTGCTTTTAATAACGTGTTGTACCCTGGCGTCCGCTGCTGTAAAAAATTACCCCACTGGTGACATCGTGAATGGACAAGACGCCAAACCACACTCTGCACCGTACATTGTTTCATTAAGGTATAAAAAATGTGAACATTTCTGTGGTGGAAGCATTATAAGTGAGAGCATCATAGTTACAGCTGCCCACTGCTTGGGCAATTTTACATTTAACGCAGTAGCTGGAGCGCATAATTGCAAAAATGAACCTGCAGTAGAATCTGTACGCAAAATTCTACCCAATCAAACAGTAATACATCCTGATTTTAAAGAGTCTGGCCCTTATGATATTGCCCTTATAAGAGTTGATCCACCATTTGAATTCAATGCGTATATTAATAAAGTCCAGCTACCTACAGATGACACGAACCCATCAGATGAAGTAACGTTGTTTGGTTGGGGTGACACCGCAAATGGAACCACGCCAGACATTTTACAAACCATTGATACTAAAGTGATTGATAATGCAAAATGTGAAAAACAACTTAAATGGAACATTCAGCGGCAACAACTCTGCACCCAATCAGATAATTCAGAAAACTCCGCTGGTCAAGGTGATTCTGGTGGTCCACTCATCCAGTATGCTGAAGGCCGTGAAGCTATTCTTGTAGGAATTGCATCTATAGCTCCGGTTAAATTAAATACCACCATTCCTATTCTCACGTTACCGAACGTCTTTACTCGCACCTGGGCTTATGGCGATTGGATTTATGAAAACTCAAGACGTTTAATGAATCCAACTTAATAAGGAATAGTAAACGTACATTTTGAATTGCTAGAAATGGTTTTAATCTTAGTATTTTATTTCACCGAAGATACAAAGTAAGATATAATTGTTTTTTAAATATTGATATGCTTATAAATAATATAAATTGTTTTGTAATGGAAGATTGGTTTTTCTGTGCCCTACTGTTAGAAGAATTATGGCTCCTCCAAGCAGGCCGATTCTTGAGTGAAACTAATCGTTCGATTAGTGTTTTATGAATGATTTATCATACCAAAATTCGTGTCTTATATACTAAACTTATCTTACTTACTTAGTTGGTGCTACAGCTCGAGGTGAACCTGGGCCTGCTTCTCGCAACCATTTGTGTGTGCGTGTTATATTTTTGCACAAATGGAAGGGACCTACAGTTTTCTGCCGACTCCGAACGGCGAGTTGAGAAGCTCAATCGTGACAAATGATACTTTTTGATGCTTGTCAGACATTCGAAAGAGGTGGGCACTGTGAAAAACTTTTGGGTGTTTGCGGCGGGATTCAAACCCAAGACCGCTGGCTCAGTTGTCCGATGCACTAACCACTTGCGCTACGGTGCTCACACTGAACTTATCTATAAATATATTATTTATTTATTTTATTTTTATTTTATTCACAATGATTTAACTTACACAGTAAGATACAATATCTTTTAAGGTAGCGTAAGCTGCAGTATTAAATACTATTGCATAAAGTCAGTGAAATCTAAGCAAACAATAAGCTGATTTAAAGCAACATGGAATTAAATAAAAGAAAATAAAAGTTAAGATCAAAATCCAAATCAATAAACATGTTAAAAATAAAAAAGAACAAAAAAAGATAAAAAAAAAACAATGTAAAGTTTATCATCGAAGCGCCTCAAAATATTGCCTAAGTTTTGTCTTGAACCGAGTGCTACATCCTATCATCCTTATGATTTGGGGGAGGGAATTCCACAACCAAATCGCATGTACAAAAAATTGACGACTTGAAACAAGGTAGGTGTACCGTACTGGAATCAGATTACCACTTCTAGTTGAGCGGGGAAACTGGATTTTGTTATATAGGTATGGTGGTTTTCTTGTTTGCAGGATATTGTTGAGCATAGTTAATGTCCTTAAAGCGAATAGGTTTTCAAGAGTTAAACTGTATATTTGTCTGGAAAATGTGGAAATGTGATCATATCTCCGCAGACCAAAAACATATTGAATACAACATTAAGTTTCCTCCTGTGTATGGAATCACAATTGCTAAAGATTTCACACCCAAATAATAATAGGGGGATGAGAAGCAATTTAACGAGTATCATTCTTGTTTTGATTGGAGTAATTCTTTGGGTGGCCCATAGCATACGTAAGCCTCCATACACTCTTCCGATGGTCAATTGTATATGGTTAGTCCAGGTTAGCGCGGTGTTAAATACTACTCCTAGATTCCTTGCTGACTGAACAAACTGAATAGGTGCGTTATTAAGTAATATTTGTGGAAAATATGAAATGTCTGAAGGGTTTCTGGAGATAATCAAGCATTTGGTCTTGGACGGACTTAAACAGAGTCCATTTGATTGAGACCAGAGCAAAATCTTGCTTAGATCTTCGTTTATCTCCCAAGCTCCATTTTCAATGAGACCAAGAGGACAGCTATACCGTAGCTGTACATCGTCTGCATACATATGAAGGGAGGAGTTAAAACCAAGCGACGGGAGCTCATTGATATACATGGTGAAAAGCAGAGGTCCCAGTATTGATCCCTGAGGGACACCTCTGCTTAGCGGAAGAAATGAGGACGTTTGGTTATTTGCAACCACAGCTTGGTATCTAGACGATAAATACGAGAAAACAAGTTTCACCGAAGATGACTTGAACTGGAATCTATCTCTAAGCTTGTTGCATAAAATACGGTGGTTGACGGTGTCAAAAGCTTTTGAGAAATCGAGGAGTGTGAGAAAAGTGACATGGTCCTTGTCCACACTCTGTCTTATTTCTTCGACTACATTTATAAGGGCTGTTGTGCAGCTGTGGTTAGGGCGAAACCCAGATTGATTTGGGCATAACATGTTATTATTATCCAAATATACCCTTATCTGCGTATTCATAACCTTTTCAAAAACTTTGGATAAAAAGGGCAGGATGGCTATTGGGCGATACTCATTACGATTTTTTGGAACTGGAATGATTTTTGCTCTTTTCCAAATAGTGGGAAATACTCCAGTCATTAGTATCGTATTAAAGAGATGGGTTATGCATGTTAAAGTGTAGGGGAGGGTAGCCTTCACAAATACAGGGTGAATGTCGTCAAATCCAACAGAATTAGATTTTATGGATAAACAGAATTTAAGGACATCCTCTTCATTAACGGCGGAAAAGCTAAAGCCCTCAGAACTAAAATTGTCAGCTTCCAAAAAACCTGAAGAACTTGAGTGGACTGAGCTATCATTTAGATCAAAGGATGAGAGTGACGTAAAGTTCTTATTCAGCTCATCACAATCAATATTGTTATTTGAATTATTGTTCGTACGCTTACCAACACCTACATCCCTTAGATTCTTTCAAAGCCTATGACCAGCCAGAGAAGGATTAGGTCGAGAAGAGTAAAAACGCTTTTTAGATTCCCTGATCTCAAGTACAACTTTATTTCTCAAGTCGGCATAAGCCCTACGAAATACCTCAAGTCTAAAACGTTTCCAGGTGGTATAGGCAATGTTCCGTTTATTAATTAAAGTTTTTTTCAGGTGGCTTACAAAAAATACATCAAATAGTGTACATGAATCCTTGGTGAAGTGAGTTGGAGTTGATGTATTTACTGCATGTAGACTTAGAGTTCTCATGTCATCAGAAAGTTCAGATTCTAAGAGCAGATTGCTGTTAAAGTCTCCACCTAATATTATATAAGGTGATATATTGGTCAATTCATCTAACTTAGTTAGCAATGGTGTTGTTTCAATGTATTTGTTAGGTCTGTAAGCTGAACCCAGTAAAATTTTGTTATCTTTGCATGTTATTTTGATAAATATAAAATTAATATCGTCGCCAGGTAAAGATTCGCATACAAATTCTGGTTTCAACCCACAGCGCGCATAAATGGCCACTCCTCCACCTCTCCTACCCACTCTGTCCCGTCTAAACAGTTGGAATCCTCTTAAATCACATAATGAGTCATTAAGGTCAGGCCAAAACTATGTTTCCGTCACATACACAACATCCACCTTTGAATCTGCAAACAAGTATCTAAATTCGTCAATTTTCGGAAGTAAGCTCTGAGCATTTAAACAACATACCTGCAGACCAGCGTACTGACTACACAAAATATCAACCAAAGATCGAGAGATATTATTATTCACAACGATTGTGGAGTTCCCATTATTATTAACAGCATTAGGACCAACCATAAGTATAAACTACTAGTAATAGGTGGCTAACTAAGCACCCATTAACACAATTGAGGCAGAATGCATCATCGGTGGACAAACGCAACCAGACAAAAAACAAAGACTCAGATTCGATGATAAACAAAGTTTTAAATAGATCATGGTGTTTAAAAAAAGCATTACAAGAGACACAGGCAAAATTCATTATTAAATCCATTATAATCAAACAATTTTTAAAAAAAAGAAAAGGGAAAATATATAAATATAAATAGTAAATATTAATCATAATAATAGAGAAAGAATGATGAAAGAAAAAAAAAAAAAAAGAGTGATGACGATTTTTCTTCTTCTTATTTGCAATCAGCTGGATTAGTCTTCATCAGGTCAGCAGCAACGGGAGTTAAATCTTCCCAGTTTAGCATTATTTCTGGTGGCCATGTTAAGTGTTTGTCAGCAGGTGTGAAGGGGAAAAAAGTTAAGCTTCACTCAATTTAGCAATTTACCACTGACAACAGAGAACTGTTAATTTGCACTCAGATTTCTTTGCAAGCACCAAAAGATTTAATTTAAAGTATTTAAATGTATGTGGCAGGAATTTATTTCAGTTTGAATTCAAAACAAAACAGTGTTATTAATTTAACAATTTTGACAATTTTATGACTTGGCACGTAGTTCTTATGCTTAGAAAATTAACTTCAATTGGCTGCTAACTCACGCACGTCTACTTAGTATCACTCATTCTTTAAACTCGATATTAAAACTTTATGTTTTTTTTGTTTGTTACCTAATGGCGTGAAAACCGCTGGACAGATTTCGATGAATTTTTTTTGCAAATGTTTCTTAAGTATCCAGGAAGGACATAGGTTATGCCGTTCTGGTTCTTACAAAATAGCCAAAAAAAAAAAACTGCCTATCCGTGAGGAATATTATGATTATACAGCCTTAACTCAATAATGGCTTATCGGATTGAAAATATAAAACATGTGAAATTAGTACATTTGTCCCTGATTCGTTTGAGATATAAAACATCTACGTTGTCCTGAAGTTGAGCAATGTTCCAAACAATTATTCTGATCATCGCCCACAATTTTCCTTCAGTGGAGACCACTGCCAGCAGTTCAGCATTCGTGCAGCAGTGGGTTTTGTTGCAATAGTGTATGTGTGAGTATATGTATGTGCTGACGTGATCATATGTTTTGCACGCAGAGTTCGGACTTCAGAAACAAAAAATCGTAGTAAAACTGAAATTTCTGCAGTAGATTGACAACTTCATGTCATCATTTTATTGAAAATCAATAAAATACTTAAATTGCACACTAAATTGGCAAGTATTTAGAGAAAAAATAAATAAAATAACAAAACAAAAATAAATAACTCTTAAGTTCAATAAATCGGTGGGAATATTTCCTGCCAAAAATTGCCAAATTTTGCCAAATTTATTGAAAATTTATTGAAAACGCTTTCCAGTACAGTTAGGATATACAGTTGCTCTCAAAATTGAGCGTACACCCATCATCCAAACACATTTTTTCTATTATCAATATTAAGAAATACTTTTCAAAATAATTTATTTACAGAATTCATATTTCACATACTTTTGGAGTAATAATAAGATACAAAACCAAACAAAAGAACATTATTAAATTTTGTATACAAATAAAAAGGTGAAAAGCACTGAATTTCATCACAGAAAATTGAGCGTACACTGTATTAAAACGTAAGTAAAGATAACGACAAATGACATTTTATGTAAAACTAGCTGATGTACCCGCTTCGCTGTGCATACATAAATATTCTCTTTGTATGTAGATATATGTATGTATTTGTAATAAATTGTCTACTGGAAGGAGACTATCAGCTAAGTGCTACACTTGTCCTTGCACCTTAAAAGTTGGCATAAATACTTGCTTCACAATTTGCTAACCACTAAATGACTGAATTAATTGCTTGGATAAAGGATTTTCCATAGACTATTCAAGAAAAAATTGACGCAGGTGGGTTAGCAATTTCTTCCAATCTAACTCTTCCGCTTTCTTAAATATTACAGCAGGTTTTTACCGCCAAAACGTCAAAACGTAACACATACATATCTGCTTCTGTTCCAAGCACTGCATCTAATATATATAATATATAATAATATATTTGGCTTCAGCAGTCCTACGTAGAACCAAGCCTAGCTTCCCGCAACCATTTGTGTGCAATCCCAATCACTTATACTACACACATGTATCGCATTCACGCATACACGCTGCCACTGGTGCATTGACGGTGACAATGATCTCCACTGATCGTTGTCGCGAAAGCATACAAACAATGTTTGTTTATGTTATTACTTTTCTCACAGAAAATGTACATGATGTAAATGATGTATATATCAAAATCTTTGTTGTGAAATAATCTAAACAAATATATAAATTTTATTTTAATACGTTATTTAAGAACTAAGATAGAGCGAAATAAATACCCAAAATATAAACTTTTCTTTTTCTCATTCGGAAGTTTTTTATTGAAATATATTGATTTTTTTTGATTCATTTTATAGATTTAATCCAACCAGATTCGATTGCAGAAAACCGCATTCAAATCCGTTCAGTAGTTCTTTTGTTTTTGCGGCACATACATACATACTTTTTTTTAGACTTCATTTTATAAAAGTATTCAAGTGATCCTTACTATAATAAACTTTTTTTCGACTGCAAAGACTTTGTTCCCATTTGTCTTAACCTTCAACTCATCCTTGTGTAGAAAACTACACAAAAACAACCTTTTTTCTTACTTTTTTCAAAAACCACTAATTGATAACTTCTTGAATTTTCTGACTTTGTTAACAACCTTATAAATATTACAATAAAAAAAACGTTTTTCCCCATGAAAAAAAAGCTCATGACGATTGTTATTGCTAAAATTACGTTGTCTACCTTCTTGAGTAGATTTCTACACATATGGGAAACTTAGTGCATTTCATATAAAATTTCATTTGCATTGAATCTTTTCGCAGGTGAACAATGTTCGATATATATTGTGAATTCAATAGTAATAAAACAGAACTATGTCGGGACCCAAGATAGTTGGAAAATGGAAATGGAAGCATGTTTGAATGAAAGTGATGGTGATGATAGTGATATTTCTGGAGTCAGAGATGAAGAATTTGTGCCAGAAGAAAATGTTTATGATAACGATGACTTACTATGTATATTCAGATTATAGAGATTCTAATGTTACAAAGGTAGCGAGTGAATCAAATGAAAAATACGTCAGTTGTTGAAGGTGAAAATAAAAGAAATTTCGAAAGATGGGATTGTGTGGCAACCACAACCAGTTGGGCATCAAACTAGAAGATTCGGAAAGAAAATATGATTTCTCTTCGTCCTGAATATCAAAGATGCTTCTTTATTTTTCTTCCCACCAGACATTGAAAGTATAACTTTGAAAGATTCTAATGTGTATTCACAAGCTAAATACAGTAAGGTTCTCAAACTAATCGTTTCGAATATGTTGCAAGCACAACACTGACAACATAGCACTTGTTTCGTTCATTGGAAGGAAAAACAAATGTACTATATTGCAAAGTACAATGCATAACTCTATTGAAATTGGATCTGGTGAAAACGGAATAACAGAGTATTACAATAAAACAAAAGTATTGTCCATATACACTACCTTTTCAAATTTCAAGTCAATATTTTTTTTTCATTCGATTAACAATTAGGTATGTACATATCTAGGCGATGTAACTACAGTTGCCAAAATGGTCCCTTGCTACAGCTGTAAAAGAAAAACAAATGGATAGCCAATGGCTGTATTTGCAAAATATGGTTGATATTTCTGATATGAATTCATTAATTATTTTTAAGGAAGTGCAACTGAATTGGCAATCAACACAAAAAAATAGCAATACGGAGGAAAGTGCACTTAGAACTCATTTGCAAAACCACATATGGCAGCTAGAAGAAGAAGACCGGCATTATCAGCATCTTTGCTTGTAAAAGTTTCAAGAAAAAGTTTACCAGTACCTACAATCTTTAGAGTATACTTCTGCATCGTCTTCATTAAATCCATCAAAACGATCACGACGCGTTCTAATATAAATAAAATGCAGTACAAGATGTCACGTTTACAATGAAGAAAATTCCACCAAAAATAATATATTATATGAGCCAATTTATTATTTTTGCACAAAATTTGACTGTAAAAACCAACATAATCGAAATGTTTGTATAAAATGCATTCAAGAAAACTAACTTGAATTTATTTTCACTTGTTTCTTTAGAATAAAATTATAAAGACAATTTGTTTGGTTGATTTTAACCAAAAAAAAAATCAAATTCATGGAAAACACACCTAAATCCCATATGTGTAGAAAACTACACACAAGGGTAGACAACGTAATTTTTTTGAGGATGAGATGAAGGTTAAAAACTACTGCAAGAAATTAAATCCGGTTTTCATAGTTGGATTGCAAAATGTCTGGAATACAGGCATAGGATTTTTTTTTTCATTATCTGCTATCCAGAAGGGGAAATCTAAGCTGATATCTGGGCAGAGATTATTTTTATGAATACTTTCAAGCTCCTAGCTTTAGAATGCCTTGGCCGATGGGAACGGAATTTCTTTTATTATAAAGTTCAATTTTGTACAAACATTTTAAGATATAAATCATCTTCGTACGTTATACAGAAGTTGAACAATAAGCATTAAATTAAAATTAACATTCAATTAAAAATGACATACAATTTAAGAAAAGCTTAGATCGTTGGATTTTACCAACGACTAGGGATGAGCGATGTTCATCGATGTTCACAAAACATCGATGTTGAGAGACTAAACATTGATGTTATATCATCGATGTTTAAGTACGTAAAATATCGCATAATCGATGTTAAGAAGAAAACATCGACCATCGATGTTAGTAAAAGAGAACCGACTCTTAATTGAAGATTTTGAATATTTTTTTTTTTAAATTGAAGATTTACATCATGTGTTGCCTTATAGGTGCATATGAGAAATTGAAAAATTTTACGAATTTTGAACTATTATTTTCTTAAAATTATGGATTTTAAGAATATCGTGTTTTATATTTTCCGGATTTTGTGTAATTGGGATTTTGAAAGTCCCGATTTGGTGCCGCTCCCATGCAAGTATGTTGTTTTTATACGTCATTAGTCGGCATTATAAAAATTTTATTCTATTCATTCTATAACATCGATATCTTGGAACATCGATGTTTTGAGTTCGATAATTATCGATCATCGATGTTCAGTCAGCGATGTTGACATCGATGTCAATATCGATGTTTTGCCAACATCGCTCATCCCTACCAACGACCAGTGGAGATAATTTCGTGTGTGCGCAGGTTTTTTTTTCTGTGTTGCTTTATTTTTATTTTGGACCTGTTTGAATGCACATAACGCAGAAACGATTTTGACGGATTTTGATGAAACTAGACATAGTGATTGCTTATGTTCTTGGTCAACATTTTTTATACTTTTTATCCCCCAAAATGATCTGGTTTTAGCAAAATATTGAAAAATACTGCATAGCCGTAACGAAAATTATAATTATTCAGCTCTAGCTCAATAGTAGCTTATCGGATTGAAAAACAAAAAAATAGGTGAATTTAGTAACTTTTCCACTGATTCGTTTGAGGTATAAATCATCCTTCGGCGTTATACTGGAGCTGAGCTATACTCAAAATAGTTCATGAAATGTTCGCCAATAATTGTCCATCAGTGGAGACCGCAGACAACAGCCGTGCAGCTGTGGATGACGTCAATAAGTATGTACCTACTACCTATATAGGTGTGCCGTATGTATATTAAAACTAGTGCTTGTGTGTTCGACTTTTATGCGTTCGCGCATCGTACATCCGTTTGCGATAAAACTTGGGGCATGTGCAAAAAAAAACATTGTTGTTGTGGGCACCCAGGGGAACGTTCCTTCTACGTTGGGGGAGGGTTTCCACATCATTGCAATTCCATTTTTTTTATTTTTTTTCCAAAAGCAAACGCATTCATCATGATCTCGAATCTGCACTCGGTGGAGACAATAATAGTATGTACAGTCGAAACCCTTTATGTCGAATTTTCACGGGCGATTAAAATTGGCGCAAGTTAGAGGGATTTTTGATAAAATTCGAGCTAGAACGATTATCCCTTTCTGTTGAAAACGCATTTATTCACAGATCATAGTGGAAGTTAACAAACAAAAAAACAGAATGAAAAAAAAACCTTTAAATGAACATTAATTAATAACCGAATAATTTGTGATACAAAGTAGGTACCAGTCAGTTTCCGATTTCCTGGTATGTTAGAAAGTTAAAAACATGTTTTTTTTAACACTTTAGCTTGGAAAAATCATTTGGACATTTGGACCACAAAAAGCATTTAAATACGAGGAAATATGTAGGCCAAGTTTTGAAAATCAGAAAAAACATGGGAGGCGGGCGAAGCAAGGCGAGTACGGGTCAGCTAGTCCCTAATAATATAAAACAAAGTGAAGATTCCTTTGCATGGACCTACACAGCAAACGGCTAAACGGATTTTGATAATTTTTTTTGTGTTGATTAGGTTTTGAGCAGATTCGTGCATAAAAAAAAATTTGATCTGGTAAAGTTTTGTAGAGGTGTGTCGTATTCGTGTAATTGTATTTCGTGTGTTATACTTGAGTGCAATTTTAAGGTTATTGAGCTGGATTGGAATTGTGTTCTAATCTTTTTTTGCAGGGTTCTTCTTCTTTATCTGTTCTGTTTTATCTTTTATCATTTAGTTGGCATTGGCAATTATATTTCAAAGCGGAATACCTATAGTCAATTTTTCAGCGATCAAATCGGCCTGATATTGGGCGAATAAGTCGAAATGCAAAATTAAAATGAAATGCTCGATTACATCAAATTTATACAGAAAGTAGCCAGCAAAATGGTCCACATGAGAATATTTCGCTGCCATGGACACGAGAGAAAAAAAATCCGGCTTTCAATATGAAATATGTATTGTTTTGCATAGTTTTTTATCATTTTTATCTGACGAAAAATGGCTTTTACTACCACCTCTGTTAGCCGTACGTGAAAAAGTTGTTTAACATAATTTTTAGAGAATTCGCCAAAGATAAAAGTGTAGTAAAAAAAGAGCTTTTTATGAAGTAAAAGTTTTGAGAAAAATGCATTTAAGGTAAGAAATTGGAACAACCAATTTTCAAAATTTTGAGTTTAAGGGGCCATAACTTTTTTTATGACTGCATATGTAGATGTACATAAAATCTTCAACATTTCGTATGCGCTTCTAATTGCCTCTCCGAAATTTAAGAAATTGTTTTTGTATCTGTAGTAGTTCAGAAGTAATATCATTTAAAGTGGTCCTACCACCGAATCGAGGGTACCTTACTTCGACGGGCTGAAAATGAAAGTGACTCTTTTGGTTACTAGTTACCACCGAAAATTACTGTGGGCTCTTGGTCTATTAAGACAGCAAAGTAAATCAAAATTCCATCGACTACATCCCATAAATGTGGTAGGCAGGCGAAGCAAAGCGAGCATGGGCCAGCTAGTATGATATAAAAGTATTAATATTTAGTATGACTTTTCGAGCATTTTAATCTGCTTGGAAGTGCCGTGCCACTTACTTGTTTGTGGCAGAGGGGGGTGTATGTTCACAGGTTCGCTTGACCTTGTTTTTTCACTTATTCTTGTTTTAACCATTTCTATTTTTCAGCTGGGTACTGACGGTCCGGTGCTTGTGGTGGAGTTTTGAGCTGTTTTCAGCTGTTTTCAGCTGTTTTCAGCTGTTTTGAAATATTTAACAGCAACTATTTGCTTACCTAGTGTGAGGTATTTTCTGGATCGTTATCTTTCCGAACACAAAAATCTAAAGGCAAGCTCAATTTCTCTGTGGAATTGTGTAGATCTCTTTTGGGAATATCTAAGACTTTATTTTGTCCATTGTGGTCTCAATAAATTCCAAAATTCCAAGTTCAACTAGCTGCAGTATAACCCCATGACATAATGTATCCTTTTCCATGTTTCACTGTTTTGCAAATATTTTTTATTTTCAGCACTGTATTAGGTTCTCTTCAGACAATTTGTTTACCATCTGAGCCAAATACATTTATATTTTTGATTCAGCGATAAATATAACATTATCCCAAAAACATTGTGGCTCTTTAATATATTTTTTGGCGAACTCCAGAGTACTTCTATGGCTGGTGAAGTGCTACTCTTGTATATAAATTGTTTTTGCGTAATACGAGTGTAACTGTTTCTAATGCCACGAGTTTCTCGATATTCATAGAAACTCCCAAAGTTAACTTTGGAACGCTGGCGTTTGGATCGGACTTAATTTTACGAACAATAAATTGTTCATCATGTGGCGATAACATCTTTTGCTTCTCCTTCCACCTGTTTTCTGTAGCGCACCTTCGTACCTATATGTAGATGTTCATAATTTTTTAAACAATAGAATGTGTTCGCCCAACAATTTCACCAATTTTCCGCAAAGAATTTCCTTCACAATACAATCTAAAGACAAGTTTTTTTGGTGAAAATGTCTGCCTGTTTCCTTTTGTTTTCCATGCTCTTAAAGTATACTGGCTAACGCAGCTTATGAAAATTCCACATACAAAATCGCACTACTAATGATTAGGACAACCAAAAGCATGCACAAGCATATTTTTTTTAGCAATGTTATTGAGACGTGACTAAGCTAATTATCCGTTTCATGAGAAACTGAGCCATTTGAGCGCCATTTGTTAGGGCATATTTTGGCATATTTCAATATAAATGCATATAATTGCATATTTTGTCGAAAATTCACATATCAAACATATAATAATTGTTTGTACTTTATTGAGCGCATTTGAGCAATTGAGTCCAGTAACCAATTTCAAATCCAAGTCATAAACAAAAAAAAACCTCGCAAACACGAAGTGAACCCATTTGTTTTAAGAGCATACCGAAAGGATTTTACCCAGCATATTTAAAAAAACAAATGCTGCAATTTTCTACCTACATACATATGTATGTGCAGTATATCCGCAATACGCAAATGCGACTCAATAAAAAACCATTAGTGCCATACCGAAGCGCTACAATTTTTCTTTCCTACGAGTACCCAATATTTCTTTAACCGTTGCAGGTCTATTGGAAATACAGTGCACTCTCGATTTTTGCAACTAATGAAAACAGACGTTGTTGCAAATATCGAAAAAGTGCACAAATCGAACAGAAAAACTTTTCCGAAGTCTGTATAGATTTGAAAGAAAACGCGCCTAATATCCATTTCCGCACTTTTAACAGAAATGTTTTCTTTTTCTCGGGCTTCTAAGTTTTGCAGTTTTTTTGGAGATCCATTCCGAGATGTCATCACTGCCTTTCTGACAAACTTCTATCCCAAATTAGAGTAAAGGAACACAGTCTTCTTCCTCCCAATGATCAGGATATTGCGTCAAGACGATTTATGATGTCGGCAGAGGTTTTCCCATGCCTGCAACATGGCATAGTAAAATTTACACACACAAATTTTGTAGCATAAGTATGTATGCATGTTGCGAAAATCAAATCTCAAAGTCGCGAAAATCGAGATTTTTTTTGGATCTATTGCAAAAATCGAAAAAATGAAATCCATTTATTGTCGGTTACAAATATAGAGGTTTGCAGAAATAGAGGTTGCAAAAATCGAGAGTGCACTGTATACTTTTTTCCAAGTGAGTTTTTCCTTACTGTTCAAGAAAAATTAATAATGGCTAGTTTTTTAACGAACACAAGTAAATTTGAATAGACTTCTTTTTTGGTCTATTTTACTTATTTGACTTTGCAGTGAAGGAGGTTTTGCATCTATTCTTTGGTTCTTTTTGCTAACTTAATTCATTTATTGCTATTAAATGCATTTTCATAATCATAGTTAAAAATGTATAGAGCATATTTTAAGGGCATAAAAAGCTGTACGCGCCCTTTATTTATCGCGTTAAATATTGGGCTTTAGCTTACGTTTAATTGATTGTGCCGGATTAAATTGCTACCAATAAAACACACGTCTATCTCTGACGGCTCTCCCTTTATTAATATTAAATGCCGGAAGCTTAGAACTAACATGGATGGTTTCATAAATGTGAAGTTAGTTGCAATGGTTAATTGCACATTTAATTATGAGTAAAGATTAAGCAATAATAAACTGTAGATGGGGTAACCAGCAATATGTAGCGTGAACAAGGCACTTTTTAGAGCATATTATAAGCGCTTAAAATTGATTTTTTAGGGCATATTTTTGGTTGCCCTACTAATGATCAACAACATCCTTACATACATTTTCTGTATTTGAAAATAACGGTAAGCGTCGATTTATATGTATCCCATGTTATTTTCATACGCGTGTTCATGGGTGTACGCTCAATTTTGTGGGCTTTCCAACTTTATATTTGTATAAACAATTAAATAGTGAACTTGTGTTTGGTTTTATTTCTTAGTATTACTACAAAAATATGTGTTATATGAATTCTGTAAATAGATTATTTAAAAAAAATTTTCTCAATATTGAGAAAACGAAAAATGTGTTTGAATGATGGGTGTACGCTCAATTTTGAGAGCAACTGTAATTGAAGAATATTTACCAAAAAAAAGTGCGTGAGACTCTCGCGCGTTAGAAGTGAAACTTATTTCACAAAAAATTCAAAGGTGTATTGCACTTGTATTGCAATGTGTATTGCACAAGAAAGAAGTCCTATCTCCCAGCAAAAAACTATCGAAATATTCAAAATTGTATTGCAAGCTGAATTTTAAAGTTTGAATTAAAAACGACGTTATTTATTCTTCATATCTTTAGGAATAAAACCAAAGAATGGACAAACCCAAAAAGTCGCATCTCATATAAAGTTTTTGTATGAAAACATTTTTACCGGAGCAAAACATATTGAAAGTTGTGTAGGTATGCATTAGTTTCCTACATCGTTCAAGAGCGTTGTCCCCATTTCGATGAACGAAAGTATGTATCCATTCGAATCCAAAATTGTACTCAAATATTACTAACAGTAGTACAAAGATTGAAATACTTTTAACCGCAGCAGATGTATTTGCATCTAAGAGTCTCTAATAAGATGCAACTTCATTTGGTGTTGTTGTTGAAATGTCTTCAGGGGCATAATGAGTTCAAAGAATGTCATTTGTCATACAAAACTAGAAATTAACACAAATCACTTAGAACAGGCAATATGCATGTAAGATGTAAATAGACATTTCACTTTTTCTATTTTCTAAAAAAATATATCCTTTATTTCCTTTATTGTTTTATTTGAAATTTATTTCACACATGGCATGTACTTTAAGGAAAAAACCAAAACAAAAACCATACACACACATATACACATACACAAATATTCGGAATAAAAAAATCATAATAAAATAGTAGTACGTCTCACCAGAAAAGTAGTACGGTACTCAGTTCCTAAATTTGTACTCAAAAAGTACAATTGTAGTACGGGGGGCGACGCTGCGGATTCAACCGCTCAAGCTCGGTAGAAGATTTTCAGTCGTTTCTTACCGCGTACAACCTTCGCGTACAAAACCGATTTTCTGCCGGCAAAAATGATCTCGTGTGCGGTGGCCCAATATTTGTATGGTGGGGTTGAAAATAAGAATTTTATTTTCTTGGCTTGTTTTGTAAAATAATAATAATAATAATAATATTTGGCTTCAGCAGTCCTAGGTAGAACTAATCCTAGCTTCCCGCAACCATTTGTGTGTGCGCGTTATATTTTTGCACGAACGGAAGGGACCTACAGTTTCCTGCCGTCTCCGAACAGCAAGTTGGGAAGCTTTACATCTCGCTTTACATTACAAATGATACTATTGAATGCTTGTCAGTCATTCGGAATAGGTGGGCACTGTGAAAAACTTTTTAGATGTTTGCGGCGGGACTCGAACCCAAGGCCGCTGGCTCAGTAGTCCGCCGCACTAACCACTTTCGCTACGGTGCCCACTTGGCTTGTTTTGTTGTTGTTTGAAAATAAGAATTTTATTTTCTTCGCTTGTTTTGCTGTTGTTTTCTTCGCTTGCTTGTACTTCTGATATTTTGTGGCTCGATATGTTATGTCATGTGTATTTATTTTTAGAATTAATTTTACTGCCTGTTGAAGTTGGAGAAGGCGTTTTACTTTTTAGTCTGATTCATGCAAAACCGCGGCTAAAGAAGTTTTACTTCAAAAACATCGTAGGTACCTCTTATCGATTTTTTTAAAATTGAATCTCCACTCCCGTGGATGATCAGCTTTAATTGCTAATTTCTATTACAAAACGGATATAATTTGTGCTTATATATAAATTAATACCATAGTAAACCTCTTTTCTACGCCAAAAATCATATTTTCTAAAGCAAATACCTGTTATCCCAAAGAAAATAAAATAAAACTGAAGACTTATGTACTTGCTTGTTGTGTATCCTTGACTAAGGTTAACACTTAACTACATATATATTTTCTTGCTTACACATATAAACCGATTGCGATTTGGGTGAAAATACGTTCTTAGAAAAGGCACGAATACAATTAAAAGTTTCTTACAATTAGTTTCTATTAACACGGTGTCACATAGCATGAGTTAATAAAGTTTGTCCATTGAGGTAGATACCAGGACCGAAGGGATCAATCAATTTCATTTGGGAGAATTGCCTTTAACGATAGCATATACTCCGAAAGTCATGGTAGTTGTGGTAAGCGAGATGTCAATCATTTGCATTTGTCATTTTGCTTTACTTTGCTGCGATTCAATCAAAATCGCACAAGATTGTCCGATTACCCTATTGAACTCATTCGATAAACAAAAATATAAATTCTCTATTACTTAATCATCGGTAGCATTTCAAAACAATGTGGGTGTCTTGTAATCAGGGATAGGATTTTGCTAACTTTGCCTCTTTTTTTTTGCTCAGTCGGAAGATAGTATCTTTACACAAACACGTTTCATGCCCACCTGATTCCAAATATATGTAAAGGGTTTTTCAATAAGAGCGCTACAAAACTTTTTTTTAATAAAACAAAAACGGTTTCGGATATCAATGAAATTCTTTATTCTTCTGAAAGTACGTTCGATGCAATTATGTATGGAACTCGATTTCTTTTGCATGGCCACCATGGGCACGCTTGCAGAAGTCCAGACGCTGAACTCAATTTTCGACGGTTTTCAAGCATAATTCGGCCGATACTGCTGCAATTTCACGTTCGATATTCGTACGAAGTTCATCAATCGTCGCTGGCTTGTTGGCATAGATCAAAGACTTGACGTAGCCCCACAGGAAATAGTCTAACGGCGTCAAATCGCACGACCGAGGCGGCCAAGCGACTGGACTATGGACTATGGGTATCAAAATGGGTCCACATGGACCTATGTGATGAGGCTGTAGCCATTCTCATCAGCCCGCCAACCTAACCTAACCCAGGTGAAGGTTTTAATTGCTTTTATTCTTGTTTTCGTGACGATCTAATGGCGTGATTCTATATAGGCTTTTCTTAGTATTGTACAATGTAAATGAGGACAGCTGACTTATATCTTCTGTGTCATTGAACACTCTTTCATAACACTAATATAAAATTGTTTCTCCTTAAATTTATCGATAATGCGTACTGCCCCATCTGGAAGGAGACATTGGAACCTTCGCCCGAAATTGTATTTGGAACTTGTGGTGTCCAGAGCTCCCCCCAAGGCTCCTGGTACTGAATCGAGAAGCTCCCCCATCCTGCTACCTCTACTACCTTCACTGAATGTAACTTGCCTTCCAAGAAGCACACCTATGCGGTATACTGCTTTTCTAGCTTCGTTTTCAATGAAGATATGCAGTGAAAGCCAGGCTAGAAGAATCTCAATGGCGGCGGTGGGTGTTTGCTTTGTACCACCAAGCTATCGAGCCATATACGACTTATGGCCTGACTATACTCGTATAAGTCCAATAGACCATTTTTGGGCTGAGCCCCCTTACCTGTTGAACATTCTACGGCATTGCCAGAGTATGTTGGTGGCCTTAATTGTTCTTGCAACCAAAGCCTCTAGGAAGGTTAGTTTTGGGTCCAACAGGATACCCAAGTATTTCACCGTACTAGAAGGTTTGAGCTGGGTACCTAGGAACGTAGGCCATCTTAAAGGAGGCAACTTCCTTCTGCTTGTGAACAGCATGATCTCAGTCTTGGAGGGATTGACCGATAATGACTGCTCACGAATCGTGTTGTAACTACCACAATTTTGAGCCTTTTTCAAATCTACCACATCTACCACGGAAAGCAAAAATTCTACCACGTTTTTAAATTCTGTCCTGCCCATATTAAGCCAACCAATTCAATCTGTTTCTTTGGAAAATTATGTATATAAACGTTTATAATCTGTTTCGCACATTCAAAACATACTCACTTTCAATGAATTTTCCATTCATTTGTGTGGAAACCCTTTCCGAAATCCTCATCCGCGCATCATTTGATGCATACGTTTATACTAATATCATTGTTATCAAATCTACCACAATTTTTTTTAAATCTACCACATTTTTTCATCCAATCTACCACTTTTTTTAAAATCCAAGTGACAACACTGCTCACGACACCATGCTTCAACAATGCTGAAGGTGGTTTGCGTCCATCATCAGCGAATCCAATTGGTGGTTATCCTTCCTCGTTAGGTCTTCTCAGTAAGGAGTCAACTAAGAGGTTCCACAATGTGGTCGACAGGACTCCACCTTGCGCTAAGCCTTTTACAGCTTGCACTGCCTTGGAGTAACTACCCAATAAAGCTGTTGTCGATCTGCTCTTAAGCATCGCTAGGATCCAACCGATGAGTGTCGGGTCAATTCCTTTTGATCTTAGTGCATATTCGATCATTTCAATGATGGGATTATCGAAAGTTCCCTCAATATTAAGGAATACAGCGAGGCTATAGTGCTTCCGGTGGAGAGCGCGTTGCACTCTGCCTATCAGCTCCACCAGCGCTGTCTCCGTCGACTTGCCTCTGTGATAGGCACGCTGGCTATCATGGGTCGGGGCTACACTTAGCATACCTACCTTAAGCTGCACGCTGGCTATCATTGGTCGGCGCTACGCTTAGCATTCCTACCTTAAGCTGCACGTCCATCAATTTTGCAAGGCCCTTCAGAAGGAAGGAAGAAAGACTGATAGTCCTGAAGCTTTTTGGAAAATCTTGGGCTGGTTTACCCGTCTTTGGGATGAAGACAGCCTAGGCTCTCCTCCAATATAGAGGGGCATAGCCTAGAGCAATACTTGCTGGATAGATCCAAGGGGCGATTTGTAAGGTGAGAAAGATAGAATGATGGTTCTTACCTTTTCTCTCGTTGTGGCGCTCACCGCTGACCTCCATTGATCAGTGGTGGGCCTGCTTTTGTAATGATTATGATTCCCCTCGTCAGCATCACTACATCCAGGAAAATGAGTCCCCATTAACAATTGTAGGGTTTCCTCTTTTGAGTTAGTGAAACGACCATCGGGGTAGCACAAGGTATCAAGTTTGGCATTTGGGTCCGCAGAGAGAACTCCCATTTTTTACAGTTATTAGTCTTATTTGAAACTAATTAACAAATATTGTTTAGAAATATAATATGTGAAAGAAAACTTCAATTTGTCCCGTTTTTTGGTGGAACCAACACGCGTAGAAAATTGACGCTTTGGTATAATTCTATAAAATAAATAACCAACGAAAAGTAATTATATAGTGCATTAACCACATCGTCAAAAATTATTATAAAACCAGGTGATTGCTGCCATCAATAGCTCAGAGTGATGCGTTTGGAAATGTATCGTGTTTCGCTTTTAATAACGTGCTGTGCCTTGGCGTCCGCTACTGATAAAATGTTGCCAAGTTTTCCCACTGGAGACATCGCCAATGGACAAGAGGCCAAACCACACTCTGCACCGTATATCGTTTCTTTAAGAACTACTAAACATTTCTGTGCTGGAAGCATTATAAGTGAGAGCATCATAATTACAGCCTCCCACTGTTTGAAGAATATCACGTATTCTGCAGTAGCTGGATTGCATAATCACCGAAATGACACTGGAGCAACAATACGCCAAGTTCTACCCAATCAAACAATTGCGCACGCTGCCCTTATGATATTGGCCTTATAAAGGGTGATTTTTTAGCTGGTTTGGTTTTGGCAACACTGGTTTTGACAGCTGACGTGTGTTTAGTACCTTGTGTCACTGTCAAACAGCTTCAGTTTGGTTTGCAATTTAACCATGGATCGTCTTACAAATGAACAACGCTTGCAAATTATTGAATTTTACTATCAAAATTCGTGCTCGGTTCGAAATGTTCATCGCGCGCTGCTTCCATTTTATGATCGGCATTCTCGACCTTCTGAGCAGTCTATTCGGAAGATTGTGACCAAATTTAGCACCAAATTTACTTTGTTGGACATTAAACCACCAACACGTTTACGTACTGTGCGTAGTGAAGAAAATATTGCAGCCGTATCAGCTAGTGTGACAGAAGACCGCGAAATGTCGATTCGGCGCCGTTCCCAGCAGTTAGGCCTTTGTTACAGCACTACGTGGAAAATTTTGCGGAAGGATTTGGGCGTAAATCCTTTTAAGATACAGCTGGTGCAAGAACTAAAGCCAGCCGACCTACCACAACGCCAAATTTTTGGTGAATGGGCTCTTGGAAAGCTGGCCGAGGATCCGCTTTTTTATCGAAAAATTGTGTTCAGCGATGAGGCTCATTTTTGGTTGAATGGGTACGTAAATAAGCAAAATTGCCGCATTTGGAGTGAAGATCAGCCAGAAGCATTGCAACAGCTACCAATGCATCCCGAAAAAGCCACTGTTTGGTGCGGTTTATGGGCCGGCGGCATTATTGGGCCATATTTCTTCAAAGATGATGCGAATCGCAGCGTTACTGTCAATGGTGAACGCTACCGAGCGATGATAACAAACTTTTTTTGCCC
The DNA here is from genome assembly GCA_949775065.1 of Brachyopa scutellaris. Classification (NCBI taxonomy): domain Eukaryota; kingdom Metazoa; phylum Arthropoda; class Insecta; order Diptera; family Syrphidae; genus Brachyopa; species Brachyopa scutellaris. Next base: position 13,331,668 of record OX459112.1, on the reverse strand, counting down.
GAAATGGAAGTTCTTGACTTGCATGATATGTGGTTTCAACAAGACGGTGCCACATGCCACACAGCACGCGAAACAATGGCGCAATTGCGAGGCGAGTTTGGTGAACAGTTAATTTCACGTTTCGGGCCGGTCAATTGGCCGCCTAGATCGTGCGATTTGACACCATTAGATTATTTTTTGTGGGGGTATGTCAAGGCTAATGTCTATAGGGACAAGCCCGCTTCGATTGACGCACTGGAAGCCAACATCCATGCATTCATTCGTGAGATACCGGCCGATATGTGTGAAAGAGTATGCCAAAATTGGACTCAGCGGATGGGCTACCTGAGACGCAGCCGCGGTCAACATTTGCATGAAATTATCTTTAAACATTAAATTTAAAATATTTCATTCATTTTTTCGAATTTTTTGTGTTTTTTTTTTAAAAAAAGTTCTCAACCTCTTAAAAAATCACCCTTTATAAATTGATCCACCATTCGAATTCAATGCGAATGTTAAAAAAGTTCAGCTACCTACAGCTCCCACGAACCCTTCAGATGAAGTAACAATTTTCGGTTGGGGTAGGCTAGCGAACGGTAACAGGACAGACATTTTACAAACCGTTGATACTAAAGTGATTGATAATGCAAAATGTAATAGCCAATTTAAAAGTACTTTAGTGTTTCGTAACACCAATAAAACACAACACTAAAAGTATTACTCAAATTATGTTTTTTATTAAAAAAAAATACACAGTTGTTTTTAGGTTTTAATAGTTGAAAAGTTAAAAGGCGTCGCTATTTCATCAGAAGGATGACAATTGAGAGAGATGAATCAAAAATGAATTTTAAACGTATTGTATACTTCATGGTATTGCCAAACAAAAATATTAAAATGAAAATGAACGAATATTAGTATATGTTAATCCATTAAAAATGTATATTCACCACAATATCCCCCACCTAGTTATCGACTAACGATATTTAAGAGGAAATCTAACATGTCTTCCAGATGATGTCTTCTTTGTTTGTGGCTCGTTGTCGGTTTTCGATTGTTTTTGTTTTGCATCATTTGATGTAGTAATATTTTTCGAAGCGATGTCGTTCTTTTGTTCTTTACTGGTTTCCTGTTGAGGTATTGCTGTTGGTGTTGTTGTATCGTCGAATATGTATGCGGCCTTTAAACGATCGATCGATATTTTTGTCACTCGCTGATTTATTTTTAAAACGAAGTATTTTTCAGATTTGGATATTACTTCAAACGGACCTTCGTAGTTGAATTCCAAAGGCGTTTTTACACGATCGGTCCTGATAAACACGTATTTGGCGTCTCTTAATGCTGGCTGCACACAATATCGTTCCATCCCGTGTCGTACTGGTTTCGTCATTGGTAACTCGAGCATTGATTTTCGAAGTAATTCCACGAACTCGGTTTGGCTGGTTTTGCTTTTTCGCGGCATAAGGAACTCACCAGGGATTCGTAGCGGCGCTCCGTACACCATCTCTGCCGGACTTAAACCGATGTCGCTCTTAATGGTTGATCGCATTCCCAAGAGCACTAGTGGAAGCGCTGAACTCCAACAATACGTCTCCGAACACTTGATGGCGGCCTTTAATGTTCGATGCCAACGTTCTATAATCCCATTAGACTGTGGGTGGTACGGTGTTGTGCGTAAATGTTTGATGCCGAGTATTTGCGTTAATTCTTGAAAAATAGCCGATTCGAATTGACGACCCAAATCCGTAGTAATTCGTAAGGGGATACCAAACGTAGATATCCAACCGCTGATTAGTGCACTTGCCACACTTTGCGCTGTTATGTCTATTAGCGGAATCGCCACTGGCCATCTTGTATATCGGTCAATGCATGTCAGACAGTACCGAAATCCATTTGAAGTTGGCAGCGGTCCGACAATGTCGATATTTATGTGCTCGAAACGGACATCGATGGACGCATAGTCGCTTAAAGGTGATTTCGTGTGTCGATGTATTTTTGCTTTCTGACACGGAATACATGAACGGACAAATGCAGCTACATCTGTGGACATCGAAGGCCAGACATAGTGATCAGCTACCAGTTGTTTTGTTGCTCTGATACCGGGGTGTGATAAAGAGTGAAGTTTATGAATCACTGTTTGACGAAAACACTTCGGTACGTATGGTCTTATTTTGTCTCGCAGAACGTGGCAGAAAATCTCATACGTCGAATCTGGAATGGATAGTTTTGATAACTTTATCGATTTATCGTTACCTTCGCTTAAAAGAGTCTGCAGTTCTGGATCTGTTTGTTGTTGTGTGGCCATCTCATCGAAACTAATTATTTCTTTTTGTACAGTATTAATGCGTGAGAGTAAGTCTGCAATGTCGTTGTCTGATCCTGGTAAATGACGAATGTCGGTTGTATACTGACTTATTAAATCAAGTTGTCGAGCTCTTCGTGGCGATGCTTTCTCACTTTTCTGCTTAAACGCGAAAATTAGTGGTTTATGGTCTGTGAAAACCATAAACTCTCTGCCCTCGAGTGCGTATTTAAAATGTTGAATTGCCTGGTATACGGCTGTTAATTCTCGATCATACGCGCTGTAATTTTTCTGCGCAGGTGTAAACTTTTTTGAGTAGAATCCGAGTGGTTGAATTTGGTCCTTGATGATCTGGTGAAGAACAGCGCCTACAGCATCGTCCGAAGCATCAGTCGTGAGTGTTATTTGTGCTTCTGGTGCCATATAGTTCAATAGCGTTGCATTTGCGAGATCGTCCTTGCAAGCAACGAAAGCGATCTCAGCCTCGGGTGTCCAATTTACAACACTGTTGTCATTCTTTTTGTTGCCATTGACCAATCGTTGTAATATATGTTGATTTTTCGTGGCATGCGGAATAAACGGACGATAAAAATTCAGCATTCCTAGAAATTTCCTTAAATTTTTTGCGACTTTCGGTTGTGGAAAATTTCGTATTGTTTTTACTTTATCTTCTGGCGGTTTTAATCCATCTGAACTGATTGTGTGGCCCAAAAAAGTTAGTTCTCGTTTTCCGAATTGACATTTATTAAAATTGATAGCCAGGTGTGCTTGACGAAGACGACAACATACGATGCGGATGTGTTTTACATGCTCTTCTACCGATTCCGATGCGATGAGGATATCATCAATATAAACGAAGATAAAATCGAGACCTTTCAATACTTCATTTATATGACGCTGGAACGTTTGAGCCGCATTTCTCAAACCAAATGTCATATAGAGAAATTCAAATAAGCCAAATGGAGTGATAATAGCTGATTTGTGAATGTCGCACGGTTCCATCGGAATTTGGTGGTATGCTCGCTGTAAATCGATCGTGGAAAAAACTTTTTTGCGATATAAGATACTGGTGACGTCGTGTAAATATGGTATCGGATATCTGTCGGGTACTGTGATATCATTCAACGCACGGTAATCACCACATGCCCGCCACTCTCCGTTCGTTTTTCTTACTAAATGCAACGGACTGGCCCAGTTGCTTTTCGAGGGTCTGCAGATGCCTTTTTCCAACAGATATTCAAACTCTTTTTTTGCCGCTTGTAGTTTATCGGTGGGAAGGCGACGAGCACGTGCATATGTCGGAGGCCCCTTTGTAGTAATATGATGCGTTACTTTAGAGTCGGTCGGTTTCTTGTTGGCGTTAATTGTAGCGAGGTCTTTGAACTCATGTAGTAATTGTGCGTAACGTTCGTGCGTATCGTATGCCACTATTTGTACAACATTACATAAGGTGTTTTTTCCTTTTGATTTGAGCATTGTCATTCGGTCGATAAGTTGGCCTTCCTTAATGTCGACTAACAGATCGAAATGTTTTAAAAAATCGGATCCAATAATAGCACAGCTGACGTCAGCCAGTAGGAACGTCCAGGTGAAATTTCGTCTTAATCCCAACGAGAGTGTTATTCGCTTTTCGCCGTATGTTTGTATCGGTGTGCCGTTGGCTGCGAACAGCTGAGTTGATTTTGTTGTTCTTCGCTTAATGGTGTTATGGGCTGGTAGCACGGAAAGATCCGCACCAGTATCTATCAAATATCGTTGTCTTGAAATGCTATCGTTAATAACTAGGCGGGCTATCCGATAATTGTCTTCAGATCCGCCCGCTTGATCGGAGGACGTAGTTAGTTTTTTGGCGTATTTTTTCGATAAGCACACGGATCACGACACTTGCGAGCGTTTTGTCCGAATTTTTGATGATACCAGCAGAGTTCTTCGTCGGCATGTATTGACACGTTGGAGTGATCACGGGATTTTTGACGTCTAGAAGAAACTGAACGGGATAAGCGTTTGAAGTTGCTATTGTTTTTTATTAAGCTGTTTATTTGTTGTTCAATACGCCCTAGACGCTTGTCTATTTCAGTGTTACCTGAGATTGATGGTTGCACATTCGAAACGACAGCTAAATTGTGAAACTCACCAACTTCCATAATTTTGTCTGCCAATTTTGCTAGTTCGGATAGATCAGCGTCAGATGCTTGTAATATGGCTCGCACTTGTATTGGCAATCGTTGCAGCCATAATGACTTTAAAAAATCCTTGGTTATTTTGTTCTTACCAAGAGCGCTCAACTCATTTAACAATTGTGTTGGTCGTTTGTCACCCAAATCGATGTCAGATAGTAATTTCTGTGTTTTTTTTAATTCGCTCTCACAGAAACGTTCTACAATACACTTCTTTAAATTGACATACTTATCTTTTTCAGGCGGATTAAGGATTGCGTCAGATATTTGGACCAGAACATTCGATTCTATTGCAGCAACTACGGTGTTGAATTTGGATGCATCGCTTGTTATTCCGGCAACATTAAACTGTGCCTCGACTTGTGCTAGCCAAATTTCCGCATGATCAGGCCAAAAAGGTGGAACCTTAACAGCTACACGGTTCACAATTGGGCCGATGTTCATGGCTGTGGCGCCAGAGCCCGTGGACGTAGAGTCTTTATTTTCGTTGTTCTGCGTTTCAATCATTGCAGATTCGGTGCAATAATTACCTTAAAACTACTGGTGTTCGTTTGTCGGGGTCACCAATTTAGTGTTTCGTAACACCAATAAAACACAACACTAAAAGTATTACTTAAATTATGTTTTTTATTAAAAAAAAATACACAGTTGTTTTTAGGTTTTAATAGTTGAAAAGTTAAAAGGCGTCGCTATTTCATCAGAAGGATGACAATTGAGAGAGATGAATCAAAAATGAATTTTAAACGTATTGTATACTTCATGGTATTGCCAAACAAAAATATTAAAATGAAAATGAACGAATATTAGTATATGTTAATCCATTAAAAATGTATATTCACCACAGTACTATTAATCCACAACAAATGTGCACCCAATCGGATACCTCAGAGAACTCTATTGGTTCAGGTGATTCCGGTGGTCCACTTGTCCAGTATGCAGAGGGCGGTAAAACTATTCTTGTATGAATTGTATCTATAGGTAAGAGTAGTAACACAAACACAACCAAGACTCCTCTTCCCAAGTTCCCGTCCATCTTTGTTCGCACCTGGGCTTATATCGATTGGATTAATGAAAACTTGAAACGTTTAATGAATAAATGAATACATAGTTGTAATCAGTTGTTTATTTTTTATTATTAGTATTATTATTGAAGGGTGAGGTGGCTTTTTACTACTTTTTCATTAGATCAAGAAAGCGATCTGTCCCAATGTTCGGTACAAATTTTACAACTGACTGAACACTAACTTCTCGATGAGCTAGAGACTTGAGACTTTAAATATAGCTCAGGACCGGACTACAACTTCTCACGAAATAAATAATTAGAACAGAAATTAGTCTCAAAACCTACTGCACAGGCATAACACTGGTAGTAGGATAGTGTTATGGCTGAAGAAATGTATCGCACAAATAATGAAGATAATAAGAAACATCTGGAAAAAACTTCTGTAAATCACAAGCAACAACAAAACTTGCAATAACACACAACTCTCCAGCTCGAGCTGAACCTGGGCCTGCTTCTCGCAGCCATTTGTATCTGCGTTTTTTTATTTTTGCACGATTGGAAGAGACCTTACATTTTTTTCCGACTCCGAACGGCAAGTTGGGAAGTTCATTGACAAGTGATACTCTTTGATTGCTTGTCAGACATTCGAAAGCGGTGGCACCGTTGAAAAACTATTAGGTGTTTGCTAGGATTGAAGCCGGGCCATTACAACACGGTGCTCATGAAGTCTACATACTTTTCTTTTAAAGCTTGCTCTCTCTCTCTAATTTTCTCTTCAAATCCATAAAACTTTTTAATGCTATTAATCTTGAACTTTGAATTATAGTACATGGCTTCAATGGAATCGTCACGACGAATCGACCTACAACGTCGCTTTCTGCACTCCGAATGAAGTTATCTTCAACCTCTTGTTCTTTTTTTGTTCTAGCTGGCGATGAATCGATTAGATTCAACTCCCAGAGCTGTCTCACCATGCTGTCCAAAGTGCCCAACTCAATACATCTCGCTGCTGACAACACGTTGGTCGCCGTCTCGCTGTCCGTTTTCAATGGCTAAGGGATAAGCACCGTATTCCCCGTTTAAACAAAAAATAAAACTCTAACCAAACCCTATTTCAACATAGAGGTATGTGTTTGTATTACTAGAAAATACATAAAAATGTAAATCCGCAGCTGCAATTGAGATGTTTAGAAAATAGAGCTTTCAGGGGATTGTTCACATAATAGAGAAGTCAATAGAAAAAAAAGTGTTAATATAAACTGGTGTTTTTATAATCGCGCGACTTATGTATGTCGTGGTGACCGAAAATAAAAAAAAACTTTAAATACTTTTGGTCGGCCACGGGCCGTTAATACTTTATTATATTAAATTGATGTATACAAATACTTCGATCTAAAGTAATCCGCCGTCCTTAGCGTCGCTGCAATTACTCTTTGATCATAAACGTATAACTAAGCCCCGCATGTTCGTCGCTGTGTTGTATTTATAATCGTTGATTGCTGATGTTGCAGTCTGGTCATTGGGTCGATCCAGTTCAATGGCTTCGATGTTCTTTGCTGATGTTGCATATGTTGGTTGACTGTTGGTTTTTGCGTAGACTGCTGATGTTGCATATGTTGGTTGTTGCTTAGTGGCTATATCATATGTTACTCCTCCTCGGTTTGAGTCAAAATTCTCCTGAATTTTATAATTTAATTGTTTGTTGTATATTTTATTGCAAAAGTAGGTTAAGCCTATTGTTGAACAAATAATCATTATAATCATGCTTAAGTTTATAACATATGATATATTTTTATGAACTTTCAATTCTTTTATTTCTTTAACATTTTCAAAATTATTAAAAATAATGTCATCAAAAGTGATAGCTTTTTCAAATGAAGTTTTAAGATTGTTTTCGGGGTAAAAATATTTTTCTTGAACAATTTTTTGATTATTATAAAAAACTTCTTTTAACAAGTGTATTTGACAATTAAAAAAATTAATGAGATAATTATTATTTAATACAATTTTTCTGTTGTCACAATTGTGTTTTAATTCTTCCTTATATGCATTTTTAATAATTATAGTTTCATCATCTATTATTTGGATTTGAGTTTCATTGTTATATCTTAATTTACAATTCTTATTTATAACACAATGTTTGCTTGGTTTTAATTCCTGTAGCGTTACATCATTTTGGTATACATATGTATTATTATTTATTTCTATAATATATTCATTTTCATAATCTATTTCAAAATGTTCATTATTAGGTACTGGTATGATTAATTTTTGTTCTACTGAGACATAATTTCTTGGAACTTTAATGGCAATTATAATGAATTTATTTTTGTATTCCAGAATACCCATTTTAATTAATTTAAGTTTATGCAAATCAATTTCATAATCATTTAATTCTTCTAATGTTAATATACTGGGGTGCATAATGTTGTGTTTTGCTGATACAATATTATCTTGAATTTCATTTATTTTACTTTCTATGAATCTTAACTTGGTAATTTGGTCTAAAAATAATTGTTGTTGTACAATTTTTGAAATGGAATTTTCTATTTGATTATATGTATTTAGTATAGTTTTTCTATCAGCTAAAATTATTGTTTTTAGTGTTTCTATTGACTCATTGAAATGTTTATTAATTTTAATTTGGTGATTTATTGTTTCTATTGCATTGTGACTATTTTCTCCTGCTATCTTTAAATAATTCCAGATATCGTCTCTATCTTTATTATCCATGGTTCCGAAGAGCCATCTTTCTACGTTTCCTACCATATTTACTAATCCCCTTCTTGATCTTCTTTGTTCTTTAGGTGTAATTGATTTAATTTTTGCTACTAGTGTTTCTATTTCCTTAATTATCAAATTTTTATTTTCAATGTTCAAATGTTTTATATTAGTTCGTATGATTGAGACTGTATTAAGTATTTCTTCTGGGTTTATTATGTGTAAAATAGTGTTTGTTTGGTTAGTAATTTCTAAATCTTTAATTTTTATTTTTAAGAACCCTGTTTGTTCATTGATTACTGTTGTTTGGAGTGTTCCGTGTATTGTCGGTGTTAATAGTGTTATGAAGAGAAGTGTTGCCTGAAAATTTGTAAGGTCTTTTAATATTGGTTACATGTACGTTGTCAAGGTTTTTGATTTTATATCTGGTTTCTTCCTTGTGTCTAACATGTTTGTAATTCTTTATTGGTCCTACTTGTCTTTCCTCTGTGTAAGTTTCTCGTTTATCATTAAGTTTGTTAATTTTCTTAAGTTTAGTTTGTCGGACTCTTTCACTAAGTACTGCTTCATCAACTTCTTCTTTAGCTTTCCTAGGTGTAGTTTTTATTGTGGAGTGATATCTGTTGTTATAATTATCTAAAACTATTTGCAATTTCATTTCTACTGATAAATCTTTTTCTTCAATGCCTGTAATTTTTTCTAGAATTGTTGAATGTAATCTTTCAACGTCTGAATTTCCTGTATGGCTATTGGGTTTTGTCAAATGTATTTCGACATCATTTCTATTAAGAAAATCTAAAATATGTTCGGATTTGAACTCATTGTCTGTTACTATTTTCTTCGGTTTCCCAAATTTTGAGAAGTGTTCTATTAAAATTGCCTTTTTGCTTCTCCAATTTCTATCGGTTATTATATATCCTACTGCAAATTTTGTCAGTTTGTCTATTATTGTTACGAATGCTTTTTTTTCAATATGAAATATATCTAAATGTATGATTTGATTTTTATGTTCTGGGGTCTCTGTTAAATGGTATTTTGGTTTGATGGGTTTTCTATCGTATTTGATTTCTTGACACTTTTTGCAATTATTGATTACTAATTGTATTTGCTCTTGAAGTTTAGGAAAAAAAATTTTGTTTTTCAGTGTATAGTACGTTTCGTTTATTCCGCTATGCATCGACTCTTTTGTGTGATATAGAGAAATTTGTTTATGAGCTTCCTCCTCGGTTTTGATTTCGGCTACCCTGTTAGTACATTTAATGAATTTAATATGTTCGCTCATAGAAAATAGTTGTATTATAACCTGTTGGACTTTATTATAGTCGTGATCTTCGACTTCGGAGTATATGCCTATTGATCCTTTCTTCATAAACCTAATTAATACGTCTTTGATTTTTTTTATTCCTTCAAGAGGATTAAGATAAATAATTCTACGTCCGTGCAGGATTTCTATTTCGTTTGTTACTATACTATACGTTAAGATTAGTTGAGTCCTATATTTGTTAACGATTTCTTCCTTTATACCTATATGATCTAGATGTTGTTCTTCGACGGAGTGAATTGTATCTGTTAACTCCATATTAGATTCTGATTCATTATCTTCGTTAATCTTAGGTGAATGTTCTATTCTACTAAGGAAATCGGCGACTTTATTTTCTTTTCCTTTTAAGTACTCTATTTCAAAGTTGTATTCTTGAAGTTTAAGAATCCATCTTTGATTTCGTTGTGAGAATTCCTTTCCTTTGTATTTGCTATTTAGATATTTAATAGGAATATGGTCGGTTATAATTTTAAAATGATTTCCATACAAGTATGGTCGAAAATAATTAACTGTATAAACAATGGCAAGAAATTCTTTGTCCGTTACACTATATTTTTGTTCGTGCTTGTTTAATATTCTAGATACAAAGCAAATCGGGTGTCCATTTTGGGAGAGGACTGCACCAATGGCATAATTGCTTGCATCAGTTGTAACTACAAATGGTTTGTCGTATTCAGGATATTTCAGTATCGGGTGTGAGCTTATTAGAGTTTTAAGGTTTTCAAAGGCTGATATATATTGTGGATCTCTAATATTAATTTTTTCATCTTTCTTTAAATATCTTATCATCGGATACGCAATTTTGGCATAGTCCCTGATGAATTTTCGGTAGTATCCTGTCATTCCCAAGAACCCTTTTAGTTGCTTTTCTGTTTTTGGCATGGTTAAATTTTCAATCTCTTTGATTTTATTGGGATTTGGTTTAATTCCCTCTTTAGTCAAAATATGTCCTAGGAGCTCCGTGTCTCGTTTCATAAAACTACATTTGTCTGCCTGTATCTTAAGGTTATGATCTTGTAATTTCCTAAATATTTTTTCTAGTGATTGAATATGTTCTTCTAATGTTGTGGAAAATATTAATATGTCGTCCAAATATACGACGCATATTTTATTGATAAATTCACGCAAAATGTCATTCATTAATCTTTGAAACATTGAGGGTGCGTTCTTAAGACCGAACGGCATCCTCACGTATTCATATAAACCTGCTGGAGTTACGAAAGCAGTTTTTTCGATATCTTCTTCGGCTACTAAGATCTGATGGTACCCTTTGGCCAGATCTAATGTGCTAAAGTATTGCGACTTTCCTAACTTATCCAATATACCATCTATATTGGGGAGTGGGTATTTATCATCTATGGTTACTTGGTTTAATCTTCTATAATCGACAACTATTCTGTATTTTTGTTTTCCTGAACTATCCGATTTTTTCGGAATAACTATTATTGGTGAACTATAACGGCTGTTACTTTTTCGAATGATCCCTTGTTTCTCCATTTCTTCCATTTGTCTACGTACTTCAACTTCGTGTTTTGGCGGATATCTATATAATTTAGAGTTTATCTGTTGGTCTGTTGTGGTTTTTATTGTGTGAACTATTGTATTAGTATTAGTCAATTGATCTCCTTCTTTGAAAATCATTTTTTTATATCTGCTCAAAAGCTTTTCTATAGATTCCTGTTCTAGTTTGTTAAGATGATTCGTTTGAATATTGCAAACTCCACTTAATTCTAACACATTTACTTCTTCGAGTGGTATGGTTATGAACGGAAGATGCTTACCATTCAGTAAAATAATTTCTTCATTTTTAATATCTATGGCTTTTGTATTTTTCCCTATCCAATCCATTCCGATTAGGAAATCGTATGGCTTGTCTAATGCTATTTTTGTCCATTTCATTCTTGCGTTATATGATTGATCAAACTGGTTTGGACATTTTGTTTTGACTTGTGACGTGTTACTCCTCACCGTACCTTGAATAGTGTTTATTTGAATTGGGGTGTCTTTCATGTGTTCATAAAGGTTTGATGGAACTCTATTCGAATTTAAGAGACTTATAGTAGATCCTGTATCGATCATCGCTATAAAATCTGAATTTTCAAAAGTTAACTGTATGAATATTTTTCTTTTGTCCGAGGCTAATTGATAAAAAACTCGGAATTTTCTATTTGGTTAATTTCTTCCCTTTTGCTTAAAGCATCTACCTCCATAGGTTCTGCTCTGTATTGCCTCGATCTGTGTTGGCCTGAGTTTTGAATGTTATTCATATTATTGTGGGGTCTGTTTTGGGGTTGCTGATAATTCCTAGTCTGTCCTGATAAATTGTTGTTTCTAATTTGTCTTGTATCGTTGCTTCTATTAAATTGGTTTTGGTTAGTGTAATTGTTTCTATTATTTTGATTTTGGTTAGTGTAATAGTTTCTATTATTCTGATAAGTTGGAAGGTGTGTGTGTGTGTGTTGGTTTCTGTGTGGATTTATATGTGTTTTTTCTAACCGTAAATTGTATTCATCTTGACCTACGTATTTAAATAAAATAGCCCTAATTTTTGATAAACTGTATTCATTATAAATTTCTGCTGCCAACGCTCCTGCCGTAACTTCTTTAATTCTTAATACTAGTGCACTATTAAGACAATTTGCTATCTCCATACCATTTTCGTTGAATGTCGCACATTCCATAATATTATTAACAATATATTGTATCTTATCTAAGAGTTGACTTATAGTAAATACCTTGATGTTGTTTATACTTCTTAGAATTGATCCTTGGTCCTTCGTTGGTCTAAAGTGTATCTTCAATTTTTGTTTACACTCTTCCCACGTTATTGGAGTCTCTGCCGCCAGGTAATTTTTCGCTGGTCCCGCTATCTTTTCATTGTAGATTATGTTGAATACTTGTTGGGTGTATTCTTCTTCGTATTCCCCCAGGATTTGTTCCACTGTTGCGATGAAGGAGGGCAATGTGCCTTGTTCTCCCGTAAATGCTTGTACATATTTGATTTGTTTTTCAACAATCGTCCTCAAGTTTTGAGCTCCGTTTTGTCTGTTTAGAATTTCCGTCAGTGTCATTAAACACTGCTCGATTGTAGGTTGTGCCATGGTTAACACTTATTGGTTTGTTTCTACACACCGCGTTAAATTTTGCTTCACAGTGCTACGGTACTACTTTTCAATGTTAACTAATTTTTGTGTTTTTGTATGAATATTAGCTTCTTTTAAGTCACTTTATTATAATCACACTTTAACTAATTTTGTGCTTTTGTATGAATATTAGCTTCTTTTAAGTCACTTTATTATAATCACACTTTAACTAATTTTGTGCTTTTGTATGAATATTAGCTTCTTAATAGTCACTTTATTATAATCACACTTTAACTAATTTTGTGCTTTTGTATCACTATCCTCAATTTCGTCGGAATAGAGGACTACCGACTGCGCCACTTATGTATGTCGTGGTGACCGAAAATAAAAAAAAACTTTAAATACTTTTGGTCGGCCACGGGCCGTTAATACTTTATTATATTTTATTTAATTTTAATTTTATTCATTTATAATAAACTTAAACATTACCTAACAATTTTTATAAATGGAATATTAGTTATCATTCCTTAACTTAAAAGTTAGTGGTGAATGACACATCCAGATTTACATTTCAGTTGATATCTGTTGTGGGGTGACAATCAGTATTAATTTATTCAATTCACATTATTAAGATTGGAAAAAAAGAAAACATTTAGTGATTCGATCATAAACATAACAATTCATCATAAAATAGTAAATATGTAATCATGCTGTTGAATGAGAAAAAATAATGATTTAAACAAATGATTCAATACGTTCATAGCTCATCGTGAACAACCAGGCCTTTACCTCTTTAGTAAAACATGAAAAACGAAGTGTATCTCTTATAAATAAGGGCAATTCATTGAAAATATGTGGAGCCGTATATGTATAAAAATGTGTAAAGTGTGTTCTACGTGCAAAAGGTATATTGACTAAGCTCATATTGTTAACACGCAGATTGTACATTTGTATGTTCCTACTGGGAATATTTCCACTTTGTTTGAAGAACTCTCTTAAAACTTTAAAAACATATAAATGTCTAATTGGCAGAATACGCAAATTTTTAAATAAAGGCCAACTCTCAGCTAAACGATTTTTATTTGAAACAATTCTTATAAGGTGTTTTTGAGCTATTAATAATGGTCTAATGGTATTAGTATACGAACCTCCCCAGCTTGTTATGCCGTACTGCAACTTTGAGTGAGCAAGACCATAATAGATAGTTGTTAAGACTTTTTGAGAGCAAAAAGGCTTTATCAGATACATTTTACGTATCACCAAGAACAAATAAGTTTTAATCGTTTGAATATGATTTTTCCAATTTAGATTGAAATCAATCACTACACCCAGGTACTTAAAGGTTTGAACCGTTTCGATTTTGAAGCAGTTTTCAGTGCAATGCACATTAGCTATAAAATTACTCTTTCCACACTTATGTAAAGGTAATGGAAACTGTTTACAATCAGAAGCGTGAAACCATAAATTATAATCAATTAGGACATTTCCAGATACTTTAAAACACATCAATTTAGTTTTTTCGCTGACAACCAATTTGTGATATGTAAACCACAACCGTAGAATTTCAAGGTCTTCATTAATCATCGTAATTCCTTCGAAAACAGTTTCAGATTGGTACGTTAGAACTATATCATCCGCAAAAGCAGTTGAATTACCATTTAACTTAAGTTTAAATATAGAATTAATATATATTAAGAAAAACAGGGGGCCAAGTACAGATCCTTGAGGAACACCGTTTTTTAGTTGCCTAGGTTCACTTGAGATCCCACCAATAATTACCTTTTGAGTTCTATTTCTTAAATAAGATTTAAGCCAATTGAAAATGTTACCACGAAAACCAACATTAAATAGCTTAGCGAGCAAAATATCGTGGTTTACAAGATCAAAAGCTTTTGTCATATCAAGAAATAGACCAAAAGTTGATTTGTTTTTATTTAAACTTCCGTAAAGCTGATTACACACTCGTAAGATGGCATCCTCAGTTGACAAAACTGCTCTAAAACCAAATTGATTACTTATCCAGAAATGAAACAATTCGAACCTTAATTAACTTTTCAAAAATTTTGGAAAACGTCGAAAGAAGTGATATTGGCCTATAGTTAGAAACCATTTTCTTATTTCCTTTTTTGAAAAGGGGTAGGACCTCAGCACATTTAAGGTGGTCAGGAAAACAACCCATTTCAATACTTTTATTAAATAAGAAGGACAATACATCGACTACATACCAGGCAATATTTTTTAATAAAATGCTTGAAACACCATCACTTGTACAAGAAGTTTTATTTTTAAGGGAAGCAATAGCATTGTAGACTTCTCTGGGTGTAATCGCATTAAACACAAAACTGTTTGATTGAACAGCATCCACAGAAACGCCAGAAGATGAGAAACAATCGCAATTTATGCTTTGTTCGACAGCCGGTTTCAACTTTTCTGAGATTTCCGTAAAATAATCATTAAATTTATTTGAAATCCTTCCTAAATCGGACACAATTACTCCCTCAACTTCAATAGTATCAATTTTACCAGAGTTTCTATCTTTTCCCAAAATGCTATCAACTACTCGCCATTCTTCGCGTACATTACCTCTAGCACTAGCAAACCTATCGCTGTAGAAGTTGTTACGAGTGTTTTCGATCTCTTTTTTTAAAGACTTACAAAAAGATTCATAATGTTTTTTAAGTTTAATATTGTTCCGATGTTTCTTGCATTTTACGCTCAACTTCCTCTTTTTCCTTATCTTATTAATTAGGTTATTAGTCATCCAGGGTTTCAAGTGCTTCTTCTTACTCGATATATTTTTTTGGAAAGTACTCGATTTTAAGTGTTTTTGAAAAATATCCAGGAATAGGTCAAAAGCAACAGAAGGATTGCCTTCGGAAAGAACCGTTTCCCAGCATTCAAAAGTTAAAAAATCCTTCAGCATCACATAATTTATGGAATACTTCACTCTATTAGATGTGGATTTAAAGTTTTCAGGACTATAATTGTAAACTGATGAATAATTTAGGCCAATCATGCTATGATCTGTTAACTTCAAATCGTGTACCTGGCCACTAAAAATATTTTTATTATTTTTTTGAGTTCGTAAGAAAATATGGTCAATACAACTCGTAGTGGAATCGGTCAAACGGGTAGGTTCATAAATCAAACTCTTTAGACCATTAGAAGCCATAGTAAACAAATAATTTTCAGTATCAATGTTACACTCATCAAGAATATCTACATTAATATCACCGACAACAATTAAATTTTTAGCCAGAGTTGTGCAAAGAATATGACTCAGTTCATGAATAAAAACACTTTTCGCAACACCCTGGAGTCGATAAATACTCAAAAAAGTGTAATTAATGTTTTCAAAAACAAAATAAAATTTTAATACGTCGGCACTAGATAATTTAAGGCTAGTACTATCACACACATACCCCTCTTTAACATACACGGCAACACCTCCAGCACAATAAGACTCATTACAATTTGCCAAAGGAAAGTTGTAACCTTCTATTTTATACAATTGAAGTTCTTCTTCGTATATCCAAATTTCACTTAACACTATTACAACGGGTAAATCCAACAGGGAATCAAGATGAGCTAAGAATACCGAAAAATTAGCTCTCATGCTACGTATATTTTGATGTAAACATAAACAACATTCTGCAGAATTAACGAGATCAGCTGGGTTTTCACATGCATTAGGAAGTGGGAGGGAGCTAGCAATAATCATAATTTAAGAAAATCAGCAGCACAATTTATTCTTACGTAGTTGGCACCCTCTTCTTTTCGCATGCAAATAGTCCCATTTCTCGTCCACACATATTTGTACCCTTTCTTTGTCTTCATTGTTGTTGCAGTTTTTAATAGTTGTCGTGTTTCATACGTTAAACACTCGTTGACATACATCTTATCCATTCTTGCTTCGGGATTGAGTAGGTTCGTGGTTAGTTGCTTAAATTGATGTATACAAATACTTCGATCTAAAGTAATCCGCCGTCCTTAGCGTCGCTGCAATTACTCTTTGATCATAAACGTATAACTAAGCCCCGCTTGTTCGTCGCTGTGTTGTATTTATAATCGTTGATTGCTGATGTTGCAGTCTGGTCATTGGGTCGATCCAGTTCAATGGCTTCGATGTTCTTTGCTGATGTTGCATATGTTGGTTGACTGTTGGTTTTTGCGTAGACTGCTGATGTTGCATATGTTGGTTGTTGCTTAGTGGCTATATCATATGTTACTCGCGTGTACTGTAATATTTTTTTGTATTTTCGATTACTAAACAAGAAACAAAATTTATAGGATGAATTACACGTCAACTTTCAGTATGTAAAATCTTCTCACACTTTTTAAATTAAACTTACAAATAAGTCAAATCTTCAGGAATTTGGAACTTGTAATTTACAACCATAAATAAGTATTCCCACAAATTTCTCTTTTTAGAATACGACACAAAAAAAAATAACGAATTTTATTTAGACATGCTTGTAAATTGGTAAAATAGGCCACCGATGTTAAATTAAATTTGTAGCTACAGGAATCTGTTATTTTGACAATTTTGAAGTACAAGTGGGCCTCACTTAACACGGGGGTTACGTTCCTAAAAAATATCGTGTTAAACAAAATCGTGCTAAACGAAACAAGAAACCAGCGCAAAGGAGTAGTTACGTTCCATAATCTCAAAAAAAAAACCCAATAAGTCGCACCTCATATAAAATTTTTGTATGAAAATTTTTGTATGGCGGGTCGTGGTATCACCACGACCAGAAATGGACTGAATAAAGAATGTATCCCCTTCATGTTTCTAAAATGTGTCCGAAGAATCAACCTTGAATGCATCTGACAGAGGTATCTAGAATACATCCAACAGATGAATCCGGAATATATCTGGGCTGATATGTCTAGAACATATTCCAAGAATGATTCCAGAATGATTCCTAAGAATGAATGAGGGATGTTACTGGGTTCTATCTAGAATATATCCAGAGAATGGTTTTCAACACGTCACAAGGATGAATCTGCTAAAAAGTACACAGGAAAAATAAACCAAAAACACCGCTTAGTCTTTTTTCATTTAATTGACATTTATTTCTAAGTCCAAGTGAAGTAAAATTCTTTACTCATGAGGCAACGCGGCTTAAGTCTATTTAAGCCAAAAATGATTTTTTTACATTTTCAAACCCTTCAAAAAATAAGCTTTTTTCGGTCTTATCAGCGTGTTTCTATTCCATCTAGAAGTCCTGTTTTTGGTGATGTCAAAACGGCTTAGTTCAACAAAATTCATACTTTTGCATCATTTTTCAAAGTTTAAAATTGCTCTCCTGAAAAATGCTTAAAATAGACTTAAGCCTCTTTGCCTTTTAATTAAAGAATTATCTATATAATCTATATAATCTATATAATCTATATATCTATATAAATATTATAAAACTGTAGAGGTTTTTTTGTTGGTTACCTAATGGCGTGAAAACCGCTGGACAGATTTCGATGAAACTTTTTTTGAAATGCTTCTTAAGTACCCGGGATGATCACAAGCTATGTAATTTTTTGCTCAGCCTACTGGGTCCTACATAGTAGTCAAAATAACTGTATATCGGAGAGGAATATTATCATTATACAGCCCTAACTCAATAATGGCTTATCGGATTGAAGATCAAAAAAATAGGTGAAATTAGTAAATCTGTCGCTGATTCATTTGAGATATAAAACATCCTCCTGCGTTATCCCGAAGCTGAGCAATGTTCAAGACAATTATTCAAAACATCGCCCATAATTTTCCTTCAGCGGAGACCACCGCCAGCAGTCGTGCAGCAGTGGGAATCGTTGCAATAGTGTGTGTCTGAGTATATGTGCGCGCTCTAACATGATCATATGCTTTGTACTTCAATGTGCTACAATCATTATCACCATTTGCGGCTCTCACACTCAACCAATCTTAACAAATAAGGTGTCAAAAGAAAGAGAATTTTCTAGAGCAGTGAATTGCATTTTCAGTTTATAAATATTATTAATAAATTATAAAAAAGCACAATCAAAAACAAATATTCTACCCAAAGTGAACTTCTGTTGTTTTAAGAGTTAATTTTGGTTCATATATGTGTGAACATATGTATTTGCTATGTGGAAGTCATCTGGGATGTTTGGTTTACAGTGTTTTTTTGCCGAGACTTTAGGCAAACGTTATCAGTAGTGCCACGAGGCACATCCGAACGCACAACATTTCTCTGATTTGTTATTTAAAATTGGTGTTTCAAAATATATCCAACTAAAAAACCGAAAGAATTCTTAGCTTTGTGAGCGAGCTATTTTGTTGCCTCGGAATGATTAAGCTCCAGCAATTAACAACGAGATATTTTCACCTGCTGATGGTCAAAGTGCAGAATGTATTTCAATCACCCGGGCTGTGGACCAAGATGTAACAACCAGATATCTGGTCGAATTTTTAAACTCTCGCTTTCGCTGCCATCACATAAATTTAAACTAAAATTGGGTGTACCTACTATTCTTCTAAGAAACTTGAGCCCGCCTAAATAATGTAATGGCACCCGACCTAGAGTAACAATTTTGCAATGACATCTGGTAGAGGCGGAAGTGTTGACGGGCTACGGTGCGGTGCGGTTTTTGAGAACTATGAAATCTGCAGTTAGGGGCTGAAAGTTACACATTGAAACGTTTTTGATAAAACGCTGTTAATCAACAAAATTTACTAAACAATTTTGTGGACTTAGACGAATACCTTGATGTTTCTACGCTCCCACTGAAATTGCATATTTGTATGCATAAGAAAAGCCTTAGAATGCGAAGCAAGGCGAGCATGGGTTCAACTAGTTCTTAATAAAAAAAAAAGAATCGCTTGAAAGCTAACAAAAACTAAGTAAATTTCAATAATAGTAAAAAAAACAGTAACAAAAATCAAAACAAATTAACTTTAGAAATTAAATTATTCTTATTAAAAAAAGAAATGGTTTTTGGATAGCCTGCAGCCGGTTTTCAACTACTCCACAAACTGTTGGTAGCCAAAATTTTCACTTTTAACAGCCTCCGTAACAAAAGAAAAAAATAATATTGTTTCAAGTTGAAGTCATTATTAAAGTCACTGAAATAGGCGTACAGGGCTAGGTCGATATACACAGAGCCCAAAAAGTCTCCGTACAGCAGCACATGCCCGAAATAAATGCTTCAATACAATGATTAAAAAAAAACAGAAACATTTCTATGAAAGAGAATCTTTTCTTCCTTATTTCTACTAAATTTCATTTACTTTCACAGTATAACTTGAAGTTGTTTATGAACGCAAACGTCCTGTACGACCGATTCTAAAGATCAAAAAATGTTTCAGCCTCATCCGCATAAGCTCACGGGGGAAGTGAATACTTATCCAATCCAAAGCAGTTGTTTATGTGTAATGTATAAGAGAAGAAGGAATTTGTCTATTACAATCGATAGATGTGTAATAAAATTTAGTAAATATGAATGTAAAATTGATTATATTTTTGTAATACAAATAATGAAAGGAACAGCTATTCAAAATTTCATTTAATATAGAATCTCTTAATAACTCGACTCAAGCGCCACCCATCGGATCCAGTTTTTGTAGTTTTCTCTTTGGGTACTATACCAACATAAATTGTCAATATTTTGGTCAGTTAATAAAGAAGTTGCTAATAGCTTGACTTCAGCGCCCCCTAGCGAGCGGTTTTTCCACCTAAGTCCTTCCCCAGGTCCCAGACTATCTCTTTACCAAATTAAATTACAACTGGTTCAGCGGTTTAGATGTTAAAAGGTGGACAGACAGACAGACAGACGGACGGACGGACAGACAGACGGACTGACAGTCAGACAAACGAACGGACAGACGGACAGGCAGACCGACGGACAGACAGACAGACATACAGATAGACAGATAGCTGATGTATACATATTTCGCCGGTATGGAATCATTTCCCCGTTATCGAAACACATTTATCGAAATTTATCGTAACGCATTTATCGTAACTCATTTATCGTAACTCGTTTTTAAAAACAATACGTCGCTAAAGAAGTATTCACTTCAAAAAGTCTCCGTACAGCTACCGTTCCAAGGATCTTACGTTTTTTGTATTATAAGTCATGCTGAAAGCTGCTTTTCGGAAACGATCAATTGTGTTTTTCCCATTTTTGGTTAACCCTCACACGTTCTTTATTAACCGGGGTTAATATGGGCACTTTCACTATATCATATCTTGGATACTTTTGAACTAAATGTCTTTTCATTCAGACTCAGTGACTAAATATTTGATATTTTTCGAAAAATATAGAAAAAAATAAATTTTGACAGTTTTTCGACTGATTTTTCGTCAAATTGTAGCAAATGTACCTTATTAACCCAGGTTAATATTTTAACTTTTGTATGAAAAAATTCTGAATTTGTCCTATAGTTCTACTTTTTTTTAGGAAAATATAGCTACATACATACATATTTACATACATGCCTACGAGTTTGTATGTATATATATAAACATATAGATATATATGCACATATGTATATACCGATGTTTTTACATATGAGTATGTTGCACATACAGTTTCAGTTGGGTGGTATCTGCAAGCTACATCTTCAAATTTGTGAACGAAAGAAACCAATTTGTTGTTTATTACATTTCAGTACCTCTATGAACATGCATAGGTAAGGTACTATGTACAGTACATTGTACATATTACATTTATAGATTAGTAGTTTCGAGCTTCGTCATTGTCAAACTACGCACTTAGGCTTCCTTCACTGTATGCAACTCTTTCGTGTTGCTCTTTTCAATTATTTTTTTTTTTTGTTTGCTGATAACATAATTTGAAGCAAAAACCTCTAATTTTTTGGCCACCTGAAGATTCTTCCTGAGAAGCATCATCAGGCAAAAATGGCTAGAAGGTCTAGGTATTGTGTTCAATTTGATCAATTGGAATACCTAAAATGCGATTTTTAGTGTAACTTTGCCCACATTTCGAGGAATTCGAACTCTTCTAGTTGTTGTAGGTGTACAAAAATACTTCCTCAACTCTTCAAGAAACTCTCTGCGTTGGCTCGACTGTCTTAGACAATCGTATTATTGGACCAGAAGATTAAGTCAGCTACATATGAATATGTGTGTATGTCCATGATGTTGTAAAATAGAGCCAGCGGTTTGTTTTCATCTTAGTTGTGTTTTGACCAAGCATTTGATTGATCACATCCACACCTCCTTTTGTTAAAGACTGTATGCTATCTTCTTCATCATCAGAATGAAGTGTATCAAGAATCGATTTCAAGTATTGTTGTTGTACTTCGTGTGCCAATCTTGAAGAAAAATCATATCATGTATCAAATTGCACACCCTAAATCTACCTATCTAATTGTATGTGATGTGTTAATACTTTACATGGATAATGCCCACACTTGAAAGAAATTTAAATTTTATTTTGATCCATTTTCACACAAATGAAATTCACAAGTGTACTGATTGAATATGATTGTCAAACAAATTTGATAAGGAAATTCGCTCAATTCACATAAAATTTAATTTTCCAATCTAAATCGTAGTAATGGGGGATTTCCCTTGTTATTTTCCAGGTGCGCAAAAAATATAATTTGCAAAATTTATTCAAAAAACAACAAAGAACAATTAAAAGGAAGGCAGGAAGTAAGAATTTTGTTTTTGTAGACCATAGAGCCCATAGAAAGAGGAGGAAGGGAATAAAAATATTAACCTGGGTTAATAAGGTACTGATTAAGGGACAAAAATTGTCGCCCGTGTGAGGGTTAAAAAAGTGATTTTTTTTTTAATATTGAGGAAAAAAATAACCAAATTTCTATAACAACTAAAAAATATGGTTTATCTAAAGGAAAAAGGTAAATCTCTAGCTAAAATTGTTAACAAAATGGGTTCTTCGTTGCAATATGTCATCCAGTTATTACAAAAAAAAAACAAAACTAGAACAAATAAACCAAGATTCTGGACGACTTAGAAAAATTTACCATCGCTTAACCCTTTCAGTATTTTGATACCATATGGTAACATGGTTTCTTGTAACTCTCAAATTCCAATTTTTCTGTATGAGAATATTTTTTTGTTTCAAATTTCTTCCTAACTTCGTGTTGTATATGTATATGAATTTAATTCTACCAAAATTCGATCCTATAAGCTCTCAGTGCGCAATCAGCACTCGTGCAGGAAAATCCTCCAAACTAATGTCGATTTTTTTACAGCAGACCATTTTTAGTATTTATTTTTTATTTAGATAATCATCAAATTAATTAGCATTTTTGATGTCATTTAGATAGATAATGGACGCACAGTTTAAAAATTAAAATAATCGTATAAGTTAATTCTAGTCAATTTGACATAATTTTTTTGTGTTTAAGGCTTCGTTTCCTAAAACCGCTTTAGAACTGAAATTTAACAAAAATTGTTTTTCATCCTTGTTAGTTTGAGCCTCTGTGACAATAAAAAGAAAAAAAATAATGATTAACCCTTAAATCAAAAAAGATGTACTGAAAGGGTTAAGAAGAGAACTATGAGGGAAGTGGACAAGGTTTCGAAAACAAGTGCCTGTGCAATAGCTGCAAATCTTCAAACAAGTGATGAAGTTGATGTTTGTGAATAGATAATAAGAATTGTCTAAGAAATGGGTTGAAACGAAATGGTTTTAATGGTCGGGTCAGCAGCAGGAAACCATTCATCAAGAAATAGAACTAGTAAGCCAAATTGCTAAACGCTATTGAGACTATTAACAGGGATAATTCATTTTGAGACACGGTTATATGTAGCTATGACAGTTAATTTAACATTTTTGGATCGGATTGTCGTCGTATAGTGTAGAAAAAGCCCAATACTGAAACGGATATCAAACATTTAACGCCCACAGTAAAATACGGATGTGGATACGAAATGGTTTGGGGTTGCATGGCCTCCTCCGTCGGCGTGGGAAATCTCATTTTCGTCGATTGCTGAGTGGGTAAATGTGCAATTCTAAATATATTCAGAGAAAATCTACATAGCACAGCTAAATCAAGGTCTGGCAACAATTTTCTGTTTCCAACCAGACAATGACCCCAAACACACCTCAGGTTTGGTAAGAGATTGGTAACTTGACAATGGTCAAAGGAAGCTGAAACACCCAACGCAGTCATCTGATTTGAACCCCATCGAGCACTTGTGGAATTACTTAAAATAAAAGTTGCCAGCATTCTATAAGCAATAAAAATCAGCCAAAACAGTTTTAATCTATGAATGGACAAAAAATTACCAAGACATCACATCAAAGCTGTAGTTTACTATTACAAATTTGTGATTGTAATTGTAGTTTGGTGAAATAGGCCACTGGCCGACCACTAAAATTTGGCGGCCGACCACTAGCGCACTATGACTTTTTCCATCAATTTGGTAATTTCTAGAGAGGGTTTCATTAAAAATTCTCTTTTTTATCGATTAATGTTTGTTTCGACATTTAATAAAATTCTGTTTAAATGTTTTTCGTCAAATACTTTAGTAACTGGAGAAGCGCAAAATGAAAACAAAAGTTAGGTGGCCGATCACTAGTGCATACATAAGTATGCATAAGGCATAACGTGTATGTATGTATGTACATATGCACTAACAAAACTTGTATATTCTACGTGTATGCGAATGTGCATAGATGAAACAACTTATCGAGAAAAAAAATTGTTTCTAAAACCGTGTAAAACAAGGCTTTGTACCGTGTTAAGCGAAAATTTGTCACAAAAAGTGAGCCGTGCTATAAGAAGTACTTGTTAAGTGAGGCCCACCTGTACATATTTAAAAGCACACAAAAAAATAAAAGTCAGGGTTGATTGCAGTTCTTACAGTGTTGTTAGTGTTATGTTAAACTAATTAAAAAAATAAAGAAAACTTCAATTTTGTCCGTTTTTGGTGGAACCAATACGCGTAGGAAATTTAGGCTTTGGTATAATTCCATACAAAGGAAACCAATAAAAAGTAATTATACACCCCATTAGCCATATCGTCAAAAATTGTTATAAAACCAGGTGACTGCTACTATCAATTCCTTAGAATACCGAGAATGTTTCGTCTTTTGCTTTTAATAACGTGTTGTGCCTTGGCGTGTGCTACTATAAAAATATTGCCAAGTAGAAGATTAAATTTTCCCACTGGTGACATCATAGATGGACAAGACGCCACACCACACTCTGCACCGTATATTGTTTCATTAAAGTCTTTTTCACATTTCTGTGCTGGAAGCATTATAAGTGAGAGCATCATAGTTACAGCTGCACATTGTCTGGAGAATTTCCCATATTCTGCAGAAGCTGGATTGCATAATCGCCAAGATGAAACTGGAGCAACTATACGACAAGTTCTACCCAATCAAACAATTATGCACCCTAAGTTTTCAACAGAGCTCAACCCTTATGATATTGCTCTTATAAAAATTGATCCACCATTCAAATTCAATGCGAATGTGAATAAAGTTCAGCTACCTACTGCTGACGCGAACCCATCAGGTGAAGTAACTGTTTTCGGTTGGGGTATGGTCAGGAATGAACTCAGCTCGGACATTTTACAAACCGTTGATACTAAAGTGATTGATAATGCAAAATGTGACAGTCAATTTGACAGTTTGAAAGTTTGTCCACAACAAATCTGCACCCAATCAGATATCTCAGAAACCACCATTGCTATTGGTGATTCTGGTGGTCCACTTGTCCAGTATGCTAAAGATGGTAAAACTATTCTTGTAGGAATTATATCTATAAGTAAGAGTAATGGCACTACTACTATTCCCGGGTACCCGTCCGTCTTTATTCGCACCTCGGTCTATATCGATTGGATTAATGAAAGCTCAAAACGGTTAATGAATCCAACTAAATAAGGTACAATAAATATACATTTCGAATCGCTACAAATTGTTTTGATTAGTTACATATTTATTAATTTTCTTTTATTTAGGTACTGTATGTAAATAGGAGCGATAAACCCAGGAAACCATATTTATGGATACGACTACAGGCACTAGAATACAGCGAAACACATCATTGCTATTTTATTTTGTTTATTATTAAATTCTTTACAATTCAGCGTTTATTGTTTTGGGTTTTTTTTCTAATACCATCCTCCCGCCGATTTATCGCACGAGTTATTAGCTTGTACCACATGAAATGTTCGATTTTAAGGCAAAACTTTAAAAGCCAATGTTTTTTTATATAATTTTTTATTTCTTCAAAATATGAACCGTTAGCAGCTATAACATTTTTCCAACGTAATTTAAGATTGTAGAGCGGAGACAAAATCTGGGGGTGGAGTGGAAGTCCCAGAGTACCAAATAGCCGAGGAAAGAAGATGAAAAATCCAACTTTTCTCCTTATGGAGTCAAACAAAATCTTTATTGCTCAGAATTTCTCTAAATGCACACTTGGTATTCTTATTCAGAGGCGGAGGTCCTCGGCCGTTCTGATTCAGAGGTCCCAATGTTATACGACTATTTCAACATTTGCTGGTTCGTATATTATATACTGAAGCTTTCATTCTGCTTAAGGAGCTTTTTTCTGCTTGAAGAGCTTTTTCCTGCTTGTAGAGCTTTTATTTAGCTTGAAGAGCTTTAAGTTTGCTTGACATCTGACACAGCATTGCCAACAATTAAAAATAAAAAAAAATAAATGTTTTTTGACAATTATTCATAAAATGGTAATTCAATGAAAAATAAATTTACAAAATGATAATTTTTAAATTTAACAAAATGATAAAATTAAATAAATTTACAAACTGATAATGTTTAAATTCAATGAAATAATAAAATTAAATAAATTCAAAATAATTAAAGTTGATTGTTGTTGTTGGTGTTGTTGTTACAAGGTCCATTATTCCTTTTTTATAGAAAGCCTGATTTTTTTACGCTATAAAGTCTTCGAATGTTCTTATAACCTCTGCTCGGTTTCGGAGTACATTCTGCCGACAAAACGACTCCAGACTGCGGAAAAGGTGGTAGTCCGTTGGAGAAACATCAGAGCAGTACGGTGGATGCGGAAGAATTTCAAATCCCAATCGTAGCAGTTGCGGGTGATGTAGGTGTGTTTTGGTTTTTCTTGTACATCCAACCGCTGCCCAGATCTTTTACGGTTGTCGTACAAAATCCACTTTTCATCACACGTGATTATGCGGAGCAAAAACGGTTCATTTGATGCCTTAAGCTCAGCGATGAACAGATTTCTAACCGGCTTAGTTTTGTGCCCCGTTCAGTTGATGGGGCACCCAATTGTCGAGTTTTTTCACTGTTCCTATTAGAGATAAGTGTAGACTTATTTTCATGGCAGATACTATTCCAAATTATTTTTGTTGGGTCTGATTCTACCGTTACTTTCAAAACATCGTCATCAATTACCGTGTCTGGTTTTCCACATGGTTCGTTTTCAAGGCTAATACCCCGTTTCCACCGAGTTGAAACCTCGAGGTTTCGATGAACTTTCACGTTGAAAAAAACACTTTCGAAAAAAAAAACTTTTTTTAATGCTATTTTGGTTATTAACATTAAAATAAGTAGGTAATTCATGCAAAAAAAAAATTAAAAAAAATGGAAAAACATACAAATGAAACATAAATTAACGAAAATGTGCAAAAGCTTCAGAACTTAACATTTAAGATTTTTATTTTTATTTTATTTTTTTCTTCTTAAGAATCCTTGTTCCTTTAGTAGTGGGTATTTGCTCCCCAAACATCTAATAAAGTTGCCGCGATGCACAGTTCGGTTTTTCCATGCATAGAAATTCCTGCCCACACCATGATGGAACCTCGCCAGAAATTTTCCCTCTGGGCAACTGTCGCCGAAGAGTATCTCTCACCTGAACGTCTCCACACTCCGCTACGTCCATCTGGTGAGCGCATACAAAACATGGACTCATCATTGAAAATTCCTATAATGTCATAGACAAGACATCCAATCAGAGAGGATTCTCTAAAATTCCATATCTAAGGGGGTGAATTGGGAAAAACATTATTTCTTAATTCGCATTTTCATCCGTAAACCATTGTCATTGATCGAAGTCTGTTGAGAGAGGGTTGCGGCCGACGGGAAGGTGTAGGTATTGCTCAATGCTGAAAAGTTTTTGATAATGACGCCAAAGCCGGGCGGGTAACAGCTAGTGTTATTATACAGGTACAATGTCGCAAAGGCAAGATGATAACTATTATCGGCTAAATCTTACCTCGTTGTTTGTGTAAGTTCAAATATCACACTTCAAATGTCAAGAAAAACACACCAGGGGAATCGCCGATAAGCTTTCATTTTAACTGTCAAATTCAAATTCAAACTGATAAACTTAAGAATTCTCGAATACTAAGCAACCGATACGGACGTGTCGTAAAATTTGCGGAACAGAAAAATGAAACAAAAAAAAAGGAAAAAAAATAAAAGTAATTAAATAATAAAACAAAAAAGGAATATAAGGGAAAATAAAATATATTCGTACTCGAATCAAAAACAATGACTTCGATTGGTGAAGCGGTGGGCGCTGACGCCAAAACCCGCCGACCCGATTAAAAAAAAGGAAATAGAATTGTTGCTCCCTTCCAATTTGTTAAGCGGAGATGATATAATTATAATTAACAAATCAGTTAATGAATGGATAAAACCCACCAAAACAATTACAAATGGCAGACAAGCAGTGAAAGCAGTGAAAAATACATATGAAAATCAGGTTGACATGGTAGACGTAACCAAGCCATCTGTTTCAAAAATTGCCAAAGCACGTTAAATTTAGTACTGGTAATGATGATAAAAAAAAAGTTTCTTTTGGAAAACGATCCAGAGGTCTATAAAACTGTTTTAACAAGAAGGAAGAGGAGGCTCACTCCTTCAAGATCTTTTAATACAAAAAAAGCATCGTCAGAAAAAGGAAATTCGCAAAATAGATTTGCATTACTAGCAGGAGAATGAACTACAGCTGAGAATACATCTCGACAACAGACTGCATCTACAAAGACTGAAGCATGGTGCCCGCCAATCTTTATTAAATGGGTGAGCTCAAAAAACTTTCTTGAATTTATAAAAAAAAAATTCATGACAAATTTAGTAGTATGTAGGTACTGGTTTCCAAAACAGGGAGTTGGGTAGACCGAAGCTCACTGTAAAGGATGTTGATCTCCATGAATTTTTTATAAAGCATCTGAAAGACTTAAAGGCAGAAGCCCTTTCTTTTCTTCCTAGTCAGCTAAGAAAGCCAGCTATTTTACTGAAGGGTTTATCTGATGGCTTTTCTTGCCAAGAAGTAGCTGATGAACTAAGTAGCGCGTTGACTCTTCACTTACAACTAAGTGGTCCAGGGACATTAATGTCGACTTAGGCATTTTTATTTGCATCGCGGAGGATAAAGAAAATCTCTTTAATCTCAAGAAATTAGATATCTGTTGCATCACAAAATAAAATGGGATTCCTTTAAACGAGAAGGCCCGATTCAATGTTGCTGATGTCAACGGTTTGGCCATATAAGTACTTATTGCGCCTTTACACCAAGATGTACCAAGGAGCACACGCAGACAGAGCATGTAATTTGGGTGCAGGCGAAATATCCTCCGAAGAAGGTTGTATTAACTGCGGGGAAACCGGTCATCCGGCAAATTTCAAATGTTGCGTAAAAAGGAACGAGTATATGAAAAAAAAAGAAAAACTATCTTTAACGGCAATTCGCAAACGAATTTCAACTCAAAAAATGGTCAACAGTGAAGTAAGACATTTCACTTATGAATACGGTGATCATCCGTTCATTATAATAATGAACAGTTCTGTATTTGAAGACGATGTTCATTATGAATTATTTTCCATACAAAAACATAAAAATGTTCTGTATTTTAGAACTGGTTCATTATCTGTTCTGTGTTCATAATAAAATCTTTCAGATTAAGTCCCAGGAAATATGCATGACGGAGATGTCTTTAATTATGAAAGAAAATAAATAACACAAAGAATAACACAAGGGAACAGTGATCACACAATAACAACAATGACCACATATTTTGTTCTACTCCCCTTACTGTTAACATAATCAAAAAGTCTATTTTTCGTTATAGTTAGCTTCTTTGTATACCTCCGTCATCAGTAACATTCAAATATGGCGGCCTAACGAAGTATTTTTTATCTGCTAGGCTTCAACAGATCACACGTTTATTTATTTAAACTTATGGACAGTCGAGCAAGTAATGGACTTACATTCCAGCAAGTAATATGTATAGACCTGGGAAGTGCTAATGTCAAGTAGGCGCCTCTTGTCAATCAAACTGTTATTTTATCTCTTTGCGTATTAAGTTGGGGATAGTAAAAAAATCTCTTCAAAGCCATGGACAAGAATGGTGAAGGCCTTAAGTATTTGAAGAAAAATTTTCACAAACATAGCGATGCGAAGCTTAAAGAAGGAGGTTTTATAGCTCCTCAGATACGGAAATTGATTAAAGACCATTGTCCAAAATTAAACAAAAAAAAAAACTAAAAGCATGGAACTATTTCGTCGCTGTTGTGAAAGCTTAAAACTATAAAATATTTGTAACTACATATGTATATTCTTCGCTCCTATCAAGACTTAGGATTAGGATGCAGAATGTCACTTGATTCATTTTCTATATTTTCATCTCAACTTTTCCCTAGTAACCTTGGTGCAGTAAGCGATGAAAAAGGAGGAAAGTCTCATCAAGATGTTATAAATAATATATTAAGTTGACTCTTGAAGACATTTTTCTTAGATAAATCTAATTAAATAAAATATACCTATAGGCGTGTTTTTTTTGTAACCTATATAGACTTCGAAGTAGACCTCGATAATTATCGAGGCTAAGGTTTTGTTGTATTTTACATGGGTAAACATGCTGCTGAAACATGTTTAGCCTATACAGGTTACAAAAAAAACACGCCTTATGTATATGTAATTGAAAGTTGAGATAAGTTTTGTATTATTTTCTTTTGTTCATTATTCGACTTTCTAAAATATGGTCACCATACTTATGAATGTCCTTAAAGGCCATCCTCAACCGGCTCATTAATTCCTATTTGGCTATTTGGCGTGCCTATTTATGTCCTAATCATACGGATAAGAGAATTTTTGGCCTAAATACTTGAATCTTAATGAATCGGAAAAACCCAGCGCTTACCTGGGTTTCATTGCTTCACTTGTGCCATAATGTTAAAATTCCTCTCCGTTAATGTAAATTCTTTAATCTCTCCAGATAAATCACTAGAATTAGAACTTCTTTTAAATGACATCTCTCCCACTGTTGCATTTCTGCAAGGAAACTTGCCTCAAACCGAAACATAGGAGGCTTTTTAATAATTATATCGTAGTTCGTAACGACTCAGGTAGAGTTACAGCGGTCCTGCGAAGAACACTAGCAAATTGTCAACCATTCCCTTTCATAGCCAAACAATTTCTGCAACTATAACTACATTGCAGCTAAGCGGCGGTATCAAAAAACTTGCCATTATCTCAATTTATGTTCCGTGTTCCGTGCAACTGCAGAGTATCTTTACATCAAGCATTATGTCCTCTATAGCCCAAGTGGACTTCTTCATAATAGGTGGCAATTTCAATGCTAGACATAGTTTCTGGGGAGATTCTACATCAAACTTTAATGGTGTTAATCTTTTTAATTGGTTTCAAAACAGACAATCGGTTTTGAATATTATAGCACCCTACGGTCCTACAAGAGTCACTTCTTCATCCCATTTCGAGTTTTTCTTGGTTTCATCTAACATTTTATCCAGCAATTATCACTGCATAACGCTCGACCCAGTGTCGGACCATTTTTCCGTCCTTCTCTCATTGAAGCTTTGTAACATGTCCCCTTTGACTTTACTTCCACCGACTAACACCTCTTTTCGGAATACGGACTGGAACATCTTTAACTTTGATCTGGAACAGAAACTCAAGTCTGCAAATTCCAAATGAAAGGAATCTTTCAAATATGGAACTTGAGCTCTTCACCCTCTTATTACGAATTAAAAATTAAGTAACTCCTGAAAAAATTAGCAGTGTAAATGGATCTGTAAGTAATTTACAAACAAATTTTACCAACTTACGTAAGCCGTAAGTTGAGAGAAAATTTAAACGGTATAAACGCGTTCGCATCACTTATAGAATTCTCACAGCGTACGCAAACAGCACCTGTAAGTTTTCTGCTTACGAGAAAAAGAATTTGAACTGAACTCAATTGTTTGGAAAGGAACTGTATCTAACTTCAGAGTAGTAATAAAAAGAATTAAAGAGAAGATGGTGTAATATTCTGATTTCTGGTAGAATACGCAATAAACGTTGTTCTCTTAAAATCTGAACGGTTCGTGTATTTTTATTAAAAATTCCTGTATTAAATTTGTGTTTTTTTTTAATTATGTTTTAAAATCTTTAATATAATTGCAGCAGCGACTTGCTGCCGGCGCAAAATCATTATCACAATTAAATGATAAATCTGTGGCTACAAGGAAAAACAGCTCAAGTCGACTTATGCCAAATTGTTTTATCGATATAATCGGATGCGCTACACTTGATTCCATTGTCATAACTTTTTTCGTTTCATTATCTCTAACGGTTGCTGAATTATGGACAAAAAAAAAACAACATTGTTATTTTCCCGCAAATATGCATATGGAAAACAGCATAAGTAAACATTTCGCATACATATACGTAAGGCGGCCAACTTTATAAAAAACCAATGCGGGACATTCTTTGGAAAAGGTAGTGGGGCGGTGGACGGAGGGACGGGTGTAATTGAACTTAAATTAAGAAATCAACAAACGTAGCGTACTGAAATCTTAATTTATTTTTTAAAATCGTATTTCTCACATGAGTGGCATTTTTTGACTAAACCTGGGTTTCGATTCAGGAGGTTATAAAAGTTGTCATAACTTCCCATATTAAATTTGCTGCCCGTACGATAATAGGTCTGTTTGGTTACTTACACATTCGTACACATTCGTAAGATTCCTACACATTTCGTGTTAGTTAACCCAAAATATTCGTAAAAGATTGAGCTGAATGACAGTTGAAAAAAAATCCCCTACACTGAGAGCGTACACAATCTTACACAGTCTTTTTCTTCGCATAAGTTTCATCAACTCTGTCAAACCAGCCATCTGACAATTGTGAAATGTCATAATCTTCATTGTTAGTGGAAAACAAAACAGAACGCATTTGTTTGCTTTGCTTACGAATTGCCCACTGCTGAGAGGATTTTCCCCCACTTTTCAAATTATTTATTATTTGATAGCGATTAAAGTTTTACACAGGAAAGATACCAAACAGACCTAATATGTCAATGGTTATGGACATAGCTGGTTGAGTGTATCACTAGTGCCCGTTTTCACAGTGCGAGCTTAAGTGTCGATCCAACGATAATCTCAGGATTACCACGAATTGCGTTCCCACAGTGCAAGCTTAACGTAATCCTGCACTTAAGTAGTGTCATAACTTAAGCCACCGACTTCCACGGCTTAAGTGTCAATCCAGAGAGTAAATTGTTACAGTAAGTGTACCAAAATAATATTAACCTCCAAATACAGTACAGAAAACCTACCTAAACAACGAAATGTTTTATCTGGTAATGCGGCTGGCATTGCGACTCTCATTTTATGCAAGTGGAGGGGGATGATTCTGCAGATATCACTGCTCGCTGCGCTCGCGATCGCGACTTCAGTTGTGTATGTATCTATTTCATCAGGATGCATATCGAAAGAAGGGAGGGGTTTGCAATTTGTTTGTTTCAGGCTACTGCTATTTCGTCGTTTTTTGAATTAAAAATGAATTAATTGAATTATTTTTCTATTTCC
Source organism: Brachyopa scutellaris (assembly GCA_949775065.1). NCBI lineage: Eukaryota > Metazoa > Arthropoda > Insecta > Diptera > Syrphidae > Brachyopa > Brachyopa scutellaris. Next base: position 13,298,307 of record OX459112.1, on the reverse strand, counting down.
ACACATGCAGCGGCTTCTTTGTCTTCTTTTCTCTTAATTTTCATTGCATTTTTTCTAAAAAGCACTTGACAAGGAAATGAAAACCAAATTTCGTTTGACATTTCGTGTTCATTCACAATCATTTTTTTTCATAAATGGTTCACAATGACACTCAATCCATGACTTAAATATACCACACTTAAGTGGTGACTGTGGGAACGAAAACTTCTTAAGTGACGGATTTGTTCAATCCTACACCTAACTAATCCAACACTTAAGCTCGCACTGTGAAAACGGGCATAGGTGTGTTTGGTGGTCTGTTAATTTACGTAAATGTACATCCAACGTTTTCTGTCAATTCTCAAAGAGTGGGGGTAAAATTCTCTCAAAGACAGAAAAATCACGAAAAAGTAATCGAACGCATTAAGCACCAAAAAATGAAGAATGTATGTGATTTGACACATTTGTCAGTTTTCATAATACACCCAAAAGAAATTTCTTACTCTCTCGTGAGTACTCTCTTCTACGAAAAACTACGAAATTTTTGCATACGCGAACGGGTTTTCGTTGTTTTTCATTATTTTTCGTGGATTTTCGTTGTTTTGGGAGGGTACGCGAACGGACCTACTAGTTGTCAAAAAATTTCCCCTCTTGCGAGATCTTGCTACATCTTTTTTATGGAGTCATCAAGGGACATCTATCAAACAGTAATCTGACAATTTGTGCAATGTCAATCACTTCTTGTTAACAAAATATAAGAAAATTAGTTTTTCGTGAAAATATTCAATATTTAAAAAAGAAAAGAGGATTTTCCCCCACTTTTACTATTTGACAGATGTCCCATTTGTGTTAATAAAAGTTAACAAACACAGCTACTGCAACAAAGCAGATATGTAACTAGTCGTCCTTTTTGCTTTTCTGATTTTTTTTTTTGTATTGCATTGGTTAGACTTGGAAATCTATGAACGAATTTTCCTAATGCGGGACATTCGGGACGCATTAAGCGTTTTGCGGGACAATTTTTGCAATTAAAGGGTGATTTTTTAGCTGGTTTGGTTTTGGCAACACTGGTTTTGACAGCTGACGTGTGTTTAGTACCTTGTGTCACTGTCAAACAGCTTCAGTTTGGTTTGCAATTTAACCATGGATCGTCTTACAAATGAACAACGCTTGCAAATTATTGAATTTTACTATCAAAATTCGTGCTCGGTTCGAAATGTTCATCGCGCGCTGCTTCCATTTTATGATCGGCATTCTCGACCTTCTGAGCAGTCTATTCGGAAGATTGTGACCAAATTTCGCACCAAATTTACTTTGTTGGACATTAAACCACCAACACGTTTACGTACTGTGCGTAGTGAAGAAAATATTGCGGCCGTATCAGCTAGTGTGACAGAAGACCGCGAAATGTCGATTCGGCGCCGTTCCCAGCAGTTAGGCCTTTGTTACAGCACTACGTGGAAAATTTTGCGGAAGGATTTGGGCGTAAATCCTTTTAAGATACAGCTGGTGCAAGAACTAAAGCCAGCCGACCTACCACAACGCCGAATTTTTGGTGAATGGGCTCTTGGAAAGCTGGCCGAGGATCCGCTTTTTTATCGAAAAATTGTGTTCAGCGATGAGGCTCATTTTTGGTTGAATGGGTACGTAAATAAGCAAAATTGCCGCATTTGGAGTGAAGATCAGCCAGAAGCATTGCAACAGCTACCAATGCGGTTTATGGGCCGGCGGCATTATTGGGCCATATTTCTTCAAAGATGATGCGAATCGCAGCGTTACTGTCAATGGTGAACGCTACCGAGCGATGATAACAAACTTTTTTTTGCCCGAAATGGAAGTTCTTGACTTGCATGATATGTGGTTTCAACAAGACGGTGCCACATGCCACACAGCACGCGAAACAATGGCGCAATTGCGAGGCGAGTTTGGTGAACAGTTAATTTCACGTTTCGGGCCGGTCAATTGGCCGCCTAGATCGTGCGATTTGACACCATTAGATTATTTTTTGTGGGGGTCAAGGCTAATGTCTATAGGGACAAGCCCGCTTCGATTGACGCACTGGAAGCCAACATCCATGCATTCATTCGTGAGATACCGGCCGATATGTGTGAAAGAGTATGCCAAAATTGGACTCAGCGGATGGGCTACCTGAGACGCAGCCGCGGTCAACATTTGCATGAAATTATCTTTAAACATTAAATTGCAAGGTTCAAACTATCGATTCAAATAAATATTTCATTCATTTTTTCGAATTTTTTGTGTTTTTTTTTTAAAAAAATTATGCGTTTTTACAACTGCAAATGCGGGACGGTACCGCAGAATGCGGGACGGTTGGCCGCCCTAATCTTATGCATGCTCCAATGGAGGAAACTTTCCACTGGTTTCCTAAAAAAAATGTAAAAACGACTTATGCTGTTTTTCCTTGTTGTCATAGAAAAAATTGTATTTTTTTATTTTTTTTTAAAAATCTCGTAAGATAGTGTAAATGGTTTTGTAAGTGCTTACGTAAGTTTTACTTACTTTTAACTTACGTAAGTGTTTCTTACCGTAAGTTCATCTATAGTGTAAACGTTCCCCTAAGTTACTTCTGTAAGGCTTACGTAAGTCGTAAGAAAGGGAGGGTATTTTCAAAGCACAGCATGATTGGATGGCAAGAGTTTTAGCGGATCAGAGAGAGTGAATAGATGCAAAAGCACGGGATTCAACAAGCTCGAATAAGTCAGTCATCCAGCCATTTCTGGCTTACAAAAGGTAGGACAACTGGAAGACGTACTTGAAGCAATTGTAGCAGCATTTTGAAGCCTGTGGTGTCTCTGACGAGAAGCAGAAGCGCGCATTCTTTTGTCGTAGATTGCTGCAGAAAATTTCGAGACTCTTCAGAAGCTCTACGGCGAAGATGACTTGGCAGCCAAGATCTTTAAGGACTTGACCGGTAAGCCAAGCGAACATTGCATTTCTAAAATACATGATCTTGCAGCCAGATACCAGTTCCACAAAATAGGGTTACCAGATTGAAAATGACGAAAAGTGGGACGCATGCCAGCGGATTTCAAAAAAATTTTAAAATCACACAGGCATGCGTGCGCAAGCACACTGGCAAGGCTATCCACGGGCTGGCATGCGTGCGCAATCATGAATTTGCACAAACTTGCATGCCTGTGGATACCCGGTTTAATAAGTCGGCCGATCGTTTGCCGATACTTTAGTTTGAAGGCAATTGTGCAGCTTATCAAACTTATTTACCGGCCGATACCGAATCGTTGTAGTGTGTGAAGTTTCATACATTTTCATACTGATTAAGATCCCGACCAAACTATCGCCATTCGATAGAAAGTCTGTAGTGTGCCGGGGCTCTAAAGGTCTGTTTCGCTGCAAAATCCGCTGCCTCGTTTCCAGGAATTTCTGTGTGCCCTGGTATCCAGGTTAAAAAGATATGACTATGTAAATTGCTCCTAATAGACCTTAGGGACGGGTATTTGTTTGTAGCACTCTTAAGCCCGTGGAGGATGCCAGGACTGTCAGTGCAGATAAGTGTACTTTCTGTCCCATTGCGGGGCAGAGTTATCGCTGATTAAATTCCCGTTAATTTGGCGATGTAGCTCCCTGCTGTGCTAGGCAGTAGACCCTGATGGAACGTCATTGGTGGCCCATGTCGCTACCATTCAATAACTGCGTATGAGCAGTAGGTACCCTTCCGTACGTGACCCATCAGTGTAAAATATTTTTTTAGGGGTCTCGATCTTCTGAATATGTATGTCGTTCGTTGTCGTATTCTTTTTATAGCCCGCCATACTTGTATCTATATGGAGTAGATGGATTTCCCAGTAGAGGTGGAGAGCTATCGATTGTACTATCCATTATAATCGATAGTTTCCACTATCGAAAACAATCGATACTTTTTGACCACTATCGATTGTTTTCGATAACCATTTAAATATAGAATTTTAAAAATTTCTTTAAATGGTCGATACCTAACGAACGTAGTATATTTAAAGTTTCATAGAGGAACCCGATCTAATAAGCCAACTGTCAAAAGGGCTTTAACTTAAAAAGGGGATTCCCCGTTTTATGAGTCAGCAACGTAGAAGTAGGAGTTGGTCTCTCAATTCTCTCTGACTATACGTAGGTAGGTATGCATTTTATGATATCTGAACCTAAAAAGCTGGACCGTTTTTTTTTTTAAACGTGGAATCTAATCTCTCGGTGAGAAAAGTTTATTTAATATGGTGCATTTAACTTTTTTTTATTGTACCCTTAAGAGGAGGGCAAAACGAAGTGCGTCAATATTAACGCAAGAGAAATGCTCATTGACTGCTTCATTTGCTATTGGTTGAGCCATTAGCTCCTAGCCATTTGCACGGTTGACATTGCACTGCTTTTCGGGGACTTCTTCAGATCGCTTGCGCTGGTTGGTTAATCTTGCAGGCTTACTTGGTTCCGATTCCTGTTGAAGCGTCTTTTGTAGCTGTTGCTTCTCCTTCTCAAGGCGTGCGTCGCTTGATTTATAGACCAGAAAGCGAGCTAATAAAACTGTATTAAAAAGCCACCCGACCTTTCAATAATAGTAACAATAATGAAAAGTAAATAACTGATTAAAACTATTTGTAGGTCAATCGAACTTAGTAGTTCACAATATCGCTTATTATGTCTTATTAAGTTAGATTCATTAAACGTTTTGAGTTTTCATTAATCCAATCGATATAAGCCCAGGTGCGAATAAAGATGGACGGGAACTTGGGAAGAGGAGTCTTGGGTGACTTACTATGCATACCTATAGATGCAATTCCTACAAGAATAGTGTTACCGCTTTCAGCATACTGGACAAGTGGACCACCAGAATCACCTGAACCAACAGAGTTCTCTGAGATATCCGATTGGGTGCAAACTTGTTGCGGATTAATAGCACTTTTAAATTGGCTACTACATTTTGCATTATCAATCACTTAAGTATCAACGGTTTGTAAAATGTCTGTCCAGTTACCGTTCGCTAGCATACCCCAACCAAAAATAGTTACTTCATCTGAAGGGTTCGTGGGAGCTGTAGGTAGCTGAACTTTTTTAACATTCGCATTGAACTCGAATGGTGGATGAATTTTTACTAGGCCAATATCATAAGGGTCCTTATGTTTATGATCGGGGTGCATTATTGTTTGATTTGGTAGAACTTGGCGTATTGTTGCTCCAGTGTCATTTCGGTGATTATGCAATCCAGCTACTGCAGAATACGTGACATTCAACAAACAGTGGGCGGCTGTAACTATGATGCTCTCACTTATAATGCTTCCAGCACAGAAATGTGAAGTAGTTCTTAAAGAAACGATATACGGTGCAGAGTGTGGTTTGGCTTCTTGTCCATTGGCAATGTCTCCAGTGGGAAAATTTGGTAACATTTTAATAGTAGCGGACGCCAACGCACAGCACGTTATCAAAAGCGAAAAACTATACATTTTCAAGCGCAGTACTCTGAGATATTGATGGCAGCAGTCCTGCTTTTATAATAATTTTTGTCGATGTGACTAATGCGGTGTATAATTGATTTTCGTTGGTTATCTTTGTTTAGAATTATACCAAAGCCTTAATTTGCTACGCGTATTGGTTCCACCAAAAACGGGAGAAATTGAAGTTTTTTTATACACATTATATTTCTAATCAATACTTTTTTAATTAGTTTAAAATAAGGCTAAGTTTCCACTTGTCGATTTGAAATATTATTATTATGAAGTAGTAGTGATGAGAATAAAATCACTACCAGTGAATTATTCACCGTGAACGAAAAATAACTGTTAACGTCTGTGTTTTGGGGTGAGATGCTACCCAAAGCAAAATTTATTAAGTTAGTCCGTACTTAGATGAAGCAATGGACAATGAAATAAAACCACTAAATTTACCACGTTATAAAGTACGTTTATTTAGCGCCTTTAAGAACAAGTGTTTTATTAGATGAGATAATAACGATTAATTCAAATATTCTTTACATTCTTCCAAGAAATCTCGGATTTCACTTTGTTTCTGCCAGCTGATCGCGCCTTCCAGGGTCAATAACCTTCTTAATGGTGTTTCAATTTATTTATGTATACATGTGTTGAGTTACTCGATTACATTGACAATACTTCTAATAATTTACACCTACATTAACATACATTTTTTCCTTAACCTATTCGGCCATTTTTAATTACCGATTTTCGGAACCGTAAAATGGTTCATTGCCACTGCATTGTGTTAGAGGGAGATAGCATGCATGCATTGCGAAGACACGTTGCACATCTGACATTTAGCTCCGATCAGATCTATCCGCCGGTGGCCAATTCGTCGCGATCGGTTGTTGATCTTATTTAATTCGTGTCAGGTGTTTTTTATAATATATGTGAATAATTGGTGTCCTAATTGTGCGGTGTACTTTGGACTAGCTGTGGATTATGTGCTGGCTGTGATTGTAGCCAATCTGTGATGCATATCCACATCTACTTCAACGTACAACCTCGATAACGGTGGACACCAATGTTAGATGTGCCCTTGTGTTTCGTGTGGTTCGTCTACCTTCGTTGTTGGGAACCAACAGTCTGTTAACGACTTGGAAATAAACAGTGAATCGCTAAATAGTGAATAGTTTCACGTCACAGTTTGGAATTCGCAAATAACGATTTCACAACAAAAGTCGCGGTCGTGAGTATGAACGTGAGGTGCGAGGCAGTGAATGATACGTAGAACAAAGCAGAACGCGGTGAACGATATTGTGTATACTATACTGAATAATGCTGCCTTGCGCACACAAACATGTATGTATAGTGTGTTATGTATATTGTTCGCTGGGTTGCATTGAGAATTGCCGCTGAAAAAAGGGATGAAGGTTGTGATGTATATATCAAAAACAAGTGACCAAGGCGAGTGCTTGCTTAAGACTGACTTTATTTCATGTATTTAGCAGTTTCAATTCCCGCTTAACTAATGTATATAATATGTTCTTATGATAATATTAAGTATATGTGTATATAGATAATAAGAGAGAGCTTTTCATACATATCACTTCTCCCTTCTTAAATGGAAACTTATTTTTATTTTTTATTCTTAATTTTATTATTCATTTATGCATTTATTAGATACGAGCTCAAATAACACTATAAACCTATTCATATTTTTATATAACTATTACCTTAACTTAGGTGTCTTTTATATAACTGAAATTATAGGCTTAAAGTTGGGTATGTAAGTATACTTTATACTTTTATAAACTTTACAAACTTATGAACTTTATTATAAACTTAAAGTAGAAATACATAAGTATACTTTATGCAGTACAAGGTAATTCCCTTTGTATCTCATCTCCTCCCCCTTTAGATAAAAGTTTTACATTATTATTAAATTGGTTTTGTCTTTCCTTAATTCTCTCTGATCTCCTTGGTAAAAATTCATATTCTTCATTATCATTAGATCTCTTTCTTTTCCTTCTCGGATCTCTAGTCTTAGTTATATTAAAAGGTGAAAATTTTACTTCTTTCGGATTTCTAGACTTAGTTATATTGCAAAGTGAAAATTGTACTTCTTTAATATTATTTTTCCTCATCTGATTTATATGTGTAGTACGATGGTAACCATCGATATTTATTAAAAACATTACATTACCTATCTTACGCACTACGATACCTGGTATCCACTTAAAGCTAAATCCATTTTTCATTTTATATAAGATTCTATCATTTTCCTTAAATAAAATTATATTTATTTTGATTGCATGCATTATGATTTTCTTTTAATTCGATATCTTTGTTTAAGTTTTTAATTCTCGGATTAATATCGTCAATCACGGGTTTTGTTTTATGTTTATACATTATATCATTAGGTGATGCCAACGTGGTAGTGCTTGGTGTCGTACGATACCTCAATAAAAGCTGATCAAGTATCTTTTGAATAGGTACATTTTTGTCTAAAGATGAATCACACAACCTCTTCTTCAGACTACCTTTCATTGTTTGGACTGCCCTTTCCGCAATACCATTTGATTGGGGGTGGTATGCTGGGCTCTTCATACACTTTATATTGTTGGTATAACAAAAATCTAAAAATGCTTCTGAATCGAACGGAGGACCATTATCCGACACAATACAGTGTGGTAACCCAAAATACGCGAATATTGTTCTTAAGGTTACTATCAAACTCGCAGCCGTTGTATTTTGCATTACTTTAACATCAATCCATTTACTGAAACTATCAACTAATATAAGAAATTGTTTACCCTTAAAGAAAAAGAAATCAAGATGAATCCTTTCAAAGAAGCACTTGGACTTAGGCCAAGATTTCGTTAGTGTGGAACTCGATTTATTGTTGGTAAGATTACAAACCTCACATCCATTAACGTAATCTTCAATATCCTTCTCAACTCCATCCCACCAAAAATACTGACGCGCTACCAACTTCATTCTCACTATTCCTATATGTCCATCATGTAAAACTTCTAACACTTTTGAGACTAGAGCTGAAGGTATAATGAGTCGATCATTGAAATACAAACAGTTGTTTTCCCAGTTGATCTCGTTACGTCTATGAAAATATGGCCTCAAATAATGTGGAACATTATTCGGCCAACTTGCCTTACTTATTGCGTGCACCTCTTGCAAAATCCTATCCGTACCTGTCTCCTTTTGTACTAACTCAAAATTCAAATGATCTTCTACAAATGCTTTCACATTTCGAACCGCATATTTCTCTAAAGTAGTAGAAACGGGTAATGGCAACCGTGAGATTCCATCTGCATTTGACATTTGGGCTGCTTTTCGATATTTTATGGTATAATTGTACATTCCTAAAAATATAGCCCACCTTTGAATTCTAGCTGCCGCAACAGGCGGAGCCGATTTAATCGAACTAAAAATCTCTTTCAATGGCTGATGATCACTATATATAGTAAATTGCTTACCATAAATATACCTATGAATTTTTTTTACCGAGAAAATAATGGCCAAAGCCTCCCGATGAAGTTGTGAATAGTTTTGCTCGGATACGCTCAGGGTACTGGACGCGAACAAAACTGGACGTTCAATACCATCAATCACGTGCGATAGAACGCCACCTACGCCGTATGGGCTGGCATCACACTGGATCACAATTTCTTTCTGCGGGTCGTAATGGACTAGTAGATTGTTTTTTAATAGAAGCTGTTTACTTTGCTCAAATGCTCGCTGACAATTATCTGACCACTCAAATCGAGTATTTTTCTTAGTAAGGTCATAAAGTACTTTAAGCTCAGTTGACAAATTAGGCACAAACCTACCATAATAATTTAGTAATCCCAAGTAAGATTTTAACTGCTCTATATTTGCCGGAACGGGCGCATTTTCAATCGCAGCTACCTTCTCCCTACTTGGTTTGATTCCCTCGTTATTGATTATATGCCCAAGGTATTCTATTTCAGCTTTGAAAAATTGACACTTCTTAATATTTACCTTAACTCGAAATTCAGCTAAGCGACCCAGAACGTTATGCAAATTTACCAGACATTCATCAAAATTCTTTCCCCCTACCAGGATGTCATCCAAATAACACTGTACTTTCGGAATTCCTTTTAAAATCTCGTCCATTGTGGACTGAAAAATGGCGGGGACAGATTTTATGCCGAAAATAAGTCGTCGGAATCTATACAAACCCCTATGTGTATTTATCGTAAGCAGTTCTTGACATTCCTCCACGACCTCTAACTGCTGGTAGGCACCTTGAAGATCTAGTACACAAAAGCAAGCACAGCCGGACAAACATGAAAAAATTTCATCCACGCGAGGAAGTGGGTAATGATCTGTTTTTACGAAGCGATTAACTGAAACTTTGCAGTCTACACAGAGTCGAATACCCCCTCTTTGCTTTTCCACCACCACAATTGGCGAAGCCCATGAACTATAACGCACGGGGTATATAACTCCTTCAGTTGTCAACCTGTCCAGCTCGTTATCCACCGCATCTCTGAGTCCAAAAGGTAGTGAATAGGGCTTACAAAAAATAGGGATACAGTTGGCTTCACACACAATCTGAGCTTTGAATTTTAAGATTGGTTCTGTTTTATCGCTAAAAACCACACTATATTGTCGAATGAAAGAGTCCATTAAATCACTAGCCCCACCATTTAGTCGTACATTATTTATGTTGTTTAAAAAATTATCTCTCCAGCTAACGAAAAGGCAGTCCAACCACTGACGTCCTATAAGAGGTGTGAAGTATTTTCCATTCTCTACTACAGCTAATTTTAAATCAGGAAATTGTAACTTCTTTTTGAGACCCTGCAACATTCACAACACCTCCAGAAATCACGTGGAGTCTTTGTTCTGATTTTTGTAAAGCATGATTTTTGAAATGACTATCTAAGGTATTCTTATGTATAACTGATGTACATGCACCGGTATCAATTTCGAACTTTAACACTCTGTCATCATAAACCAATTCTATGTACAATGGCATATTACCGAAATCTATGTTATGGATATTTGAGCTTTCATTACTGTACTGTTCCACTGTCAAATTATTTAAATAACTAAACTCTTCTTCTCTTTCACTTTCGCTGTCTGAGTATTTCTTTAAACTACGTATATTGGAACCGTTAGGCATATAACTTTTTCTTCCATAGCTTTTATTTCTTTGGAAGCAATTTTTACTCACATGTCCCCATCTCTTACAGTAAAAACACTGGATGTTCTTCTGATCACCATAGCTGCCTCTTCTACCACCACTCCTGTCCATGTCGCTGCTCATTCCCGCCTCATTGCTTGAATGCCTCCTGCCATCCTTCACATTTGCACCACGTGGAAATTTAACCTTGCTCAGCATTAAACCCGGCGATGAACCACCCATGACCTCTATTTCATGTTGAACCATTTCGAAATTTAAGGCTTTCTCGCAGCACTCCTCGAATGTCTTAGGTGCTGCATTAATCAACTTGGATTGAATTCGTTGGTTTCGTATACCCATTAGGAACCGATCTTTTAAGGCATCGTCCAAGAAGTCTCCATACGCACAGGAATCCGCTAGCCCTTTAACCCTCATCCTGTATTTTGGGCAAATTTTGCCCAAACGCATTTTGAGACTTAAAAAACTCGCGCAATTTCTATAATATGTATGTTACCAAGTGTAACAAATGTAATTCAGTAATCTGTAGAAAACATTCATTTACGGAAATAATTTGTGAAAAGTGCAAATAATGCAATAAAATTGTCCTGGGAACAATTTAATCAAAACACAGAATATGTCAGTTTTTTTTTTTACAGGATGAGGGTTAAGAACCACAATGAAATCGGCCAATGTTTCGTCATTGTTCTGGTTTCTATTTAGGAATTTGAACCTTTCTGCCGTCGTATTTTTCTTGGGCTCAAAATGTGCAGTCAATAATTTAACCAGCTCGTCGAATGTGTTTTTCTCCGGTTTCTTTGGCGCCGACAACGTTTTTGCTATTTTGTACAACTCTGCGCCTCCAACTCCAAGAAGAAATGATACCTTCTCTGCGTCCTTCTCTATCTTGTTAAGAACAAGTAGATGTTGCATTCGCTCGATGTATGAAATAAAATCATCGCCCGAATTATAATACTCGATTCTTCCGATGAAATTGGCCATTCTGCTTAATTTACTTTTTCCTAGGTCACTATCGCTTTCACGCACTTCTGCTTTAACAAGAACCGATTGACTAAGCTCGTTTTCCGTCATGCGAGAAAAAAAAATCCGGTCAAGTGCAAGTTATACTTGCGCAATAAGTGTTCCGTACTGTATCAGTTATTTTAACTACATACATATGTATGTCATAGATTTATGTTGATAGATCTATATGAACCCTTTCTTTACGATACGATTTCTACTAAAGATACAATGATACTTTGTTCGATACTCACATATATGTACAAACATAAAAACATATATAGGTACATATATGTACATATGCACTTGTATATCTGCAGACACAAGAAAGTACATGTGTACCTACATACATAGTTTTATGGTGCACAGCACATTTCAATACAAATAAATTGAGCACAATTTGCGAAAAATAAATTCAAATTTGTACCTACATAAATGTATACCAACAAGTAAGTTGAACAAATTACCTACATATGCATGTATGTATGTACATATGTCTCTGATGTCCTTTCTCATCTGCTCAGAAGAATAGTTATACACACACACAAAGTAAAAGAAAAAAAAAACAACAAATAAAGCATGTATATACATACATACATATATACCTACATAATATGTTCATATGTATATGTATTTACAAGAAATGTACGCTTGTGCATCAGATTTAATTTTTCGTCTCGTTATTCGTTCAATTGCATTAACTGCGTATTTTGCGATTTGTCTCCCTCTCTGTGGCTGTATATACACAAATTCAATTTTTTCCAATATAGTAAAAGTAGAGACACCTACATTATAATAGGAAACCATCAAGCTTCCTTTATGTGTTATATTATGTATCATTGGTTTAAGTCTTAGGTCAATAGTTATCCGGTAGGAATATGCCACGAAAATTCGCTGCGGGTATAGCACTTTTGCCATAAATTATTCAATTTTTACTCTCGTATCTACTTTTAGGCGTTGTGATATTTTTCTGGGTATGTAAACAGTAGGGTAGTTGAAATTAAAAAATTAATTTAAAAAAAACGGTGGAAGTAGGGCAGTCGTGAGAATTATGTTTCCATCTACACTTTATTCTCAATGTTTGTGATTTTATTCAGATTTTTCTGAGCGATATTTTCGGAGAAAAAGCTCGGGACAGCAAGTTGTAACGTTTTGTGAAAATTTGTTAAGAAACTACCCTCCCAAAGTCGAAATTCAGCTTTTTAAGTTCTGGTCTGTGTTTAGGCCACTAATTGCTACAACTGATCCAAATTTCAATAGTCTAGATTAAGTAGTCTCTGAGAAAAAGGCCTGTGACAGACAGACAGACAGACAGACACCGAACTGATTCCATTAGTGTTCCGTTTTGGTACGGACGGAACACTAAAACCGTGTGTGAAAAAAATAAAACGTGGGCGAAGATAAAGTTTTTTTTTCTCTTTTTCTCCTCGTCGCCAGTGATGTATATATTAAAAACAAGTGACCAAGGCGAGTGCTTGCTTAAGACTAACTTTATTTCATGTATTTAGCAGTTTCAATTCCCGCTTAACTAATGTATATAATATGTTCTTATGATAATATTAAGTATATGTGTATATAGATAATAAGAGAGAGCTTTTCATACATATCAGTTGAACTTCGTAGCGGTTCTAAGAATTTGTGTGTGCTAGTTTAGTTCTGTGCATGCGAATATGTGATTTTAAGGAAATTTACATGCATTTGTTTGTTTGGTGTTTAGGACTACGTATTTACAAAAAAAAAAAAAAATACTTTTAAGATGCCGCCAATAACAAAGCGAAGAAAAACTTGTTTTTTGTGGAATTTCTTTGAATTGACGAAAGTTTCGTAAAATATAATATGTACCTACAATTTGAAAAGGCTTATGGAAATCAAGCATCCGTTAATATCATTAGTTTCTGGGGTAAGTTTATTTTTGAATTATTGCGTCGAAATGTTTTTAACGGCTAGTCAATAATTAATTGTATGTAAATTATATGTAGTTTTATATGTAGTAGTTTATGTAGTTTCATAGTCGCATCGTCGTGAATTCACGTTCACTGGTTATATTCACAGTGAATAAACAATCACGTTCACAGTTATACCAGTGAACATAAATTCACGACTTAGCCCAACTCTAGTAAGTAATGTAAAGGCTTGTCCAGACCGAACGAAACATTTCAGAAACATTGTTTAAAAAATGTTTCCCGATTGTTTCCCATTTGATTCAGAAACATATTAGAAACATTTCAAAAATGTTTCTGAAATGTTTCTTTTGGTGTGTACGCTGATGAAACATTTCTGAAATGTTTTTGAAATATTTCTGAAATGTTTTTTATTTCCCATTCGCAACGGAAAATAATTTTTGTTTCTCAATGCATAAAATGTGTTTTTTGTGAAGAAAAAAATTAAAATTTCAAGAAAGGCGTTGAGTAATGAAGATGAAATTATTTTAAATAATTTTCTGATACATTTCGTTCTCTGCTTAGCCTATGTATATAGTAGAAATCAGTTAGAATCTCGATCGACTAAGAAGACTCTATATAAGACCCTTATCACCCTAGTCTTGCTATATAGAGCTGAAGCATGGACTTTATCGAAAGCGGATGAAGATATCCTTGGTCGCTTCGAGAGAAGAATCATTAGTAAGATACTCGGTCGGCCCCGTAGTGCAAGTGGTTAGTGCGTCGGACTACTGAGCCAGCGGTCTTGGGTTCGAATCCCGCCGCAAACACCTAAAAGTTTTTCACAGTGCCCACCTTTTTCGAATGTCTGACAAGCATCAAAGAGTATCATTTGTCACGATTGAGCTTCTCGACTCGCCGTTCGGAGTCGGCAAAAAACTGTAGGTCACTTCCATTCGTGCAAAAATATAACACGCACACACAAACGGTTGCGAGAAGCAGGCCCAGGTTCACCTCGAGCTGTAGCGCCAACTAAGTAAGTAAGTAAGATACTCGGTCCCGCTTGCGTTGACGGGTTCTGGAGAAAACGATTTAACCACGAACTGTACGAGCTGTACCTGGTCAAAAATGCACATTGGACGTTTAAGATGGCTAGGACATGTAGAGCGTATAGACATCAACGCTCCGGCTCGAAGAATATTCGATTCTAACCCGGAGGGTCAGCGCAATAGAGGACGACCTCGCCTAAGGTGGCACGCACAAGTAGAACAAGACCTCAACCAACTTGAAGTGCGCAAGTGGAGGCGGTTACATAAGGACCGGACTATCTGGAAGATGTTGTTGGTTGAGGCCTTGGTCCACCCCGGACTGTAGCGCCATCTAAGTAAGTAATTTGACTGGGGAGTGTTTCTACTAGGTTAAGGCAGCATTCAGGGGCTATCCCATCCTGAACTTCTTGGATCTCTTCCTCATTAATGCTATTAGCCGGATTTGTTCTCTCCGGGCTATTTGCAGGCCACGTTAGAACTGAAGTGTTCTGTTCTCGTAGCCAGCTCATATTTCGCGTCCACCCTAAAATTAAGCGCTCGTTTTTTTGGCAAAGGAGTTCAAATTGGTTTTTCTTTTGCCTAAGTGACGGTTTGACAGAAAAAATAGTTGTCTAAAGAATTTAAGGGGACCTTCTGGTCTAGATTTTTCAACAAATTGATTTTTTTCTTTTTTTGATATTTCAAAAGTATAGGCTTTTAAAAGTATACTGTTAAGTTTTCGTATTAATACTTCCAGTATTTTGACTTCTACAGCCTATTTAGCAGGTCAGCGCAGAAGCGGGTAAAAGGAGCAGTTAAAATTTAAACTCATTTATCTCGAAACTATATTTTTCTGCACGGTGTGAGACAAAAATAAAAAACTACTTGACCGATCTGTCTCAAATTTTACTATGTTATTCAGTAAACCAGTGCTTATTATATACGGGACACATCAACCTAAATAAACATGCCAACCGACTGGGACTAGTGCAGCACAGCACCTGCCCGGATTGCGAAGAAGAAAGTATCAAACACTTCCTCTGCGATTGTCCTGCTCTATGTTCATTAAGCCAAAAATACCTGGGAAGACATATCTTGCCCGGGCTGACATCGCTCAGATCTATCGATTTCTCGAAAACACTGGAGTTTACACGACACACAGAGCGTTTTTCTTGAAATTACTTATTTCTTCCAACCTTTCTATTCCACTACACTACCCCCTTTCACTAACACACACCCCAACCCGTCTTTCTCAGCACAGTTACAGAGGGGAGCACAACGGGCCCGACTTGTAGCCAACGTGAAGAGGAGCAGTCCTCACCCTTATAAACCAACCAACCAACCAAAACCAGTGCTTATCGTCGCAACTAAAAAAAAACTTTTTACGTTGAGTACTTCCTACTTTTTACATACAAAAAGTATGTAATGAAAAACGGTCTTTTTTTCGAAACATACACTTCAACAACGCGCCGTTTTGACAATTTTTATTTTTTTTTATTCATTCTAGTTCCTGCGATAACCACACTCATGCTTATTTTTTTTGTTTTCGATCAGCGGAAGAGCCAAAAAATGGCACATGGATTTTTTTTTTTAACATTTTTGGATATTGTTAATGTAGTTAAATGTATCTAAAAAGTTTAAATAATATTGCTCATTATTTTCATTTAAAAAAAATCCTTAAAACTCGTCAAATTCAATGGCGCTAGACCAGAAGGTCCCCAAGTAAAAAAAAAAAAATTGAAAAAATTCCCTTATAAAATTTGTATCCCATTTTCTTCATAACAGGAATGCAAGTGTCTCTCGAAACTAGCTTTTCAATTACTTTTTTCCAATCTAACGTGACATTTGCCTTTGTAGGACGACGATCTTTTTTAGTAATCTTTCTTAGAGCCATTCTGTCCCAATCGGTAGCAATTGGTGGCCTTCAACTTTTTATTAATGGGCTCACATTTCTGGTCTACTTGAATGATATTTCGAACTGAAGACCTTGATATTACCAATTTTCCGAAACGTTTCTTTGGAACTCTTTTATTATTAAATCACACATGTCTTCCGATAAGCACTTGCCACGCGCCATTGGTGCCATGATGAACTTTGATTGTAACTGCAATCAATACAGGGTGTCTCAGTTAAGAGGTATAATCCGTTAACTGGAGATTCCTGAATTTCTAGCGAACAAAAAATCGTGCGGCGTATGGGGGTCTATTTGCACCCCCCTCCAAGTTATAGCCCTTCAAAGTCCAAACCTTCGATTTGGAAGTATAACCACTTTAAATTATATAACTTTTGAACTAATATAGCCACAAGAACAATTTTGTATTTTTTCAAGAGGTAATTTAGTAGCGCATAAAAGTGTCTAAGATATGTTTAATTTTATGCAGCCACAAAAAAGTGATAGCTCCTTAACCTCAAAATTATGAAAATTTGTTGCTCTACTTTTTTACTTAAAATGCACTTTTCTCAAAACTTTTGCTTGATAATTTTCTTTTTTTTTTAAACTTTTATCTTTAACCAATTCTCTAAAAATTATGTTAAATAACTTTTTCACGTACAATCAACAGAAGTTATAGTAAAAGCGATTTTTTGTCAGATGAAAAAGAAAAAAAAAATATGTGTACTCAGCTAGAGAATTAAATAATCTCTTAGAATATTTTGTTGTGGCCCTAAAAAGGACCTTTTTTATAGAATTTCTATAAATAGTTAAGAGAAGTTGTTCGAAGTACCTTCCTTCAATTTGAATACACTTTTGGGCGCGTTTATGCATTGCGGATGACAGATTTACGTGCAGCAAATTGCTTCTCATCTCTTCTGCAACGACATTAAGTTTTTCTTTGAGCTCTTCCAAACTATATATCTCTCTGAAATAAACCTTTTCTTTCACAGAAGAAAAAATCCATAGGTGTTAGGTCAGGAGATCTTGGCGGCCAAAGGTTGGGGCCAAATCGACCATTCCACCGTTCATTAAAAGTTCGGCTGAGGAACGAAGTTACCCTGCTGCTACTGTGAAAAGGTGCACCATCTTGTTGAAAAAATATTGACCTTCTCTGAGTAAGAGGTATATCTTCAAGGAGCTCCGGTAATTGATCTCTTAGAAATTCTAGGTAGTAATTGGAATTTAGTGTATGTGGAAGCATGTGTGGGTTGGGTTACCATACGTCAGGATTTACCCTAACGCGTCAGGATTTTAAGGTCTTTATCAGGTCCAGGCCAGGCTTCATGCTTTGTGAGGCTACATTTTTTTGTCTTATTTACATCAATTAAACTTTAACTTCAAATTAAATTATATTGACGCTAGTAATCACGTATTTCGATAATAAAGATGGTATTGTAACTAAAGTTTCAGATATTTGTAGTCTTGACAATGAGAAATCGGAAAACATTGCAACATTGCTTTTTTAAGCTGCTATAAATACTATAATTGGAATCGGTTGTACGGCTTATATTTTACATAACACTGTACGATTCGGTGTAGAATCATTACAGATTGATATCAAATCAATTAAAATTAAAGCTTACGATCATTTTTCAGTATACAAACAAATTTAAAGATTTTTGTGATGTTGTTGACGTAGAGTATACAAATTTACGACCACTGTTTCCTGCAAGCAATTGAAAAGATATTGAAGTTATTTCCCGCCTCTAAGGAATATTTTTGTTCTACCGAAAATGTCCCCGTCATGCTGAAAAATTTTTTTGAAAGCTATTTTTCTGAAGCTTACTTAGATTTTTTACATTCTTTTTTCCGATTTTTTTTGCAAATAGAGAGAGAAAAGACTTCAGTTATAGAGTTGCTAATTAGTTTGAATTTTGTTAAGGAATCATTAGATCTAAGAATTAATAACAAGTTCGTCCCTCATTTTGTGAAAAATATTTTAAGGAACGCCGGAAATGGGGATAGAATTGTGACCAACAGTGCAAATTATGGTTGTTAGTAGCCCCATCTCTAGTGAATTGCACTTCGTCGGTCCACAAAATGTTTTTCATAAAGAGCTTGTCCTCTTCTTGTTGACGCAGTAGCCATTGGCAAAATTCAACTCCTCTTTGAGCATCTCCTGGTAGAAGATAATCACCCCTGTGATGAATTCCGACCGGTTTGAAAACGGACGGAATTACAAGGGAAGAATTCAAAATTAACGGATTTTTCCGTATTCATCCCTTGTAATTTCGTCCGTTTTCAAACCGGTCGGAATTCATCACAGGGGCGATTGTACCGGAGTAATATGAAAAGGGTGAAACCCATTTTTTTGTAGAGATCTGTGAACCCTGGCTCTGGAATGTTGCAACTGTACAGCTAGTCTGCGGACGCTGACTGAAGGCCGCATTTCCACGGCGCGAAAAGTACCATTCTCCACTTCTGCCACCGCTGCGTCGGAACGTCTTTCTCTGTTGTTCGGCAGAACAGATCCGCTATTAAGAAGGCGATTATACACATTAACGAACACCCGGCTGCTTGGTATTCTTCGATTTGGGTATCGCCGCTGGTACTTCAATCTTGCCAATAAAGCGTTCCCTTTGCAGAGCCCGTAGACAAACACCATTTCCGCGTATTTACGTGTTGAAAACATTTTGAAGAAATCAACTTATCAATCGACTGTTAACTTACAGAGTTAAATGTGGATTACAAATCAGTAACAACTAAATAACAGTACACTTGCAAAGCTGCAATAATTATACTTTGTTCCTCATGGTTTTCTATCAGTTACAGAGTTAAAAGTCGACTGCAAATCAGTAAAAACAAAATAACAGTACATTTGCAAAGATCAAATAATTCTTACATATAATTTTTTTTCTTTTCCATCTGGAAAATAATCGCTTTTACTATAACTTCTGTTGACTGTACTTGAAAAAGTTATTTTACATAATTTTTAGAGAATTGGTCAGATAAAAGTTTAAAAAAAAAAAAAATAAAAAATTATTAAGCAAAAGTTTTCGTTACATTGGGAAAAAGTCAATTTGTATACAGACACAGAGAGGCAAATTCCAAAATTTCACATATTTAACCCGAATTGTGCCAGCGCAACAAACTATAGAATAAACCCAGTCGCGAAAATGGTCCTAAGTAATGGGTTCTGCAGTACTGAACATAGAATGAAGCTTCATTACAATCAATAAAGCCTCTACATTCTTAGTGAAGTTCTTCCGTAAGGCATTCTTATTTCGTTACTAAGAAATGCCACTGCATCACCCAGTCGATGAAAGGTAATGGAGAAGAGAATCTATTGCTTTCAATGAATTTTAAGAATTGAAAGAAGACATATTTCTAACTGGAATCGTTGCGTCGCTGTTCCGGGAGTTTTGTTTATTTCTTCATTCGATCGTAATACTATCATTCCGGCTGCAATTTTCAAAGCGATAGTTGATTTTTTTTTTTGCGTTTTTTTTCAGTAAAGTGATTTAAAGTGAATAAAAAGTGACTCAAAATTGTAAATTCTGACTGTATATAACCCGTCTTTGTTTCATAGGTTGAAGCCATTAAAAATATTATTAAAGGAGGCGGCCTAGTCAAGCATATCAACAAGTTATTTTTGGGTGACGTAGTGAATGCCTATAACTACGATGGCATTCAGGGAAAGCTACCCTAGAGCTAAGCAATGTTTTGGACATACTTCAAAGTAATTCAGTGTTTTCCGTTTCATTTTTATTATTGTTAAAATTATACTTTTCTCTTCTATAAAAGCTACTGGCAAATACGGGAAGGAGCTGTCATCGCAGATCCGGAAAGCTTTTAAAAACTCCACGAAATGATACTTCAAAAATATTTGTTTGCAAAAAAAAAAGAAAATCAATAAAAAAAAATAATTAAGAAACCCTATGTTTATGTACCCTATTATTTTCCAGCGCGTTATTTAAAGTGGGATGTGCATATGTCGTGAGAGTCCCCCTTACAGAGTAATCGAGGATGGAAGTAATGAACATTCTACCTACTCGGTAATGCAGGATATGGAAGTCATGAAAGTCTCGGTTACTGAGTAATCGAGGATGGAAGCTATGAATGTACTACCTACTCGGTAATGCAGGACATGGAAGTCATGACTATGGTAGTTACCCGGTAATGCAGAATGGAGGCGATCGCCTCCCTCCTATGACATGCTGTGTAAAATGTAATGCGTGCTATCCACGTGTGAGAGTTGATAAGTAGTTGTCATTACCGAGAAGAGCTTCTAGAATCGATGATAGAATGGGTTCTTTCGCGACTGGGGGGACATTCGAAAAAAATAATTACAGCACTATTCGGGTTAATACAATTTAACGAATAACGAGAACGAGATGAAGAATCAAATCTGATGCACATGCGTTTTCTTGCATACTTTATTTGTTGTTTTGTGTGGATGTATAATTATTCTTCGAAGCAGATGAGAAAGGGCATCAGATAGGTAATTTTATCAAGTTGCTTACATTTGTGTCCATACATCCATCAACATGCTGTAAATCTGTACATATGTATGCTAAAATAACTGATAGTACCTACGGAACACTTATTGCGCAAGTACGACTTGCCCTTAACCGGATTTTTTAATAAATATGATCGATATAGGTACATATATTATTTCTAAAAAACGTGTAAAAGAACTCAATCAAAAGTTGTACAAAAAGAATTAAATATCCATTGATGCATTAAAATAAACATTAAAATCTATAAAAACTCTTATGCGTATGCGCACTGAACGACGAAGACGACCATTACGCCATACAGCTACCCACAGCCACGCGTCGCGTCGTAGTCTTAATTTGCATTGCTGACTTGACTAGCTAGCTCTTAATTCAGAGTGTCTTAATCTATCTGATTCCAGTCGAGAGATACGCACTTCGGTAGTCTTAATCGCTTTTGGGTGAGCATGACGAAGTGTGTCAATATCAACGCAAGAGATATGCTCATTGGCTGTTTCATTTGCTCTTTGTTGAGCCATTCACTCCTTGGTATTTGCACAGTTGACGTTGCACTGCTTTTCGGAAACTTCTTCAGATCGCTTACGCTGATTGGCTAATCTTGCAAGCTTACTAGGTTCCGATTCCTGTTGAAGCGTCTTTTTTAGCTGTTGCTTCTCCTTCTCAAGGCGTGCGTCGCTTGAGGTATAGACAAGAAAGCGAGCTAATAAAACCGTATTAAAAATCCACCTGACCCTTCAATAATACAGTAGATTCCGCTTTATTGGGACGGCGGATAATCGGGACAGCCGCTTAACTGGGACAAATGGTCAAGAACAGAACATAACAGATTTGTTTTTTACTTGACTGTCACATCGCATTATTGGGACAGCTGCTTAATTGGGACAAAATCGGTCTGGACCGAAGTGTCCCGAATCAGCTGAATCCACTGTAGTAATAATAATAAAAAGTAAGTAACTGATTAAAACTATTTGTAGGTCAATCGAACTTAGTAGTTCACAATATCGTTTATTATGTCTTATTAAGTTAGATTCATTAAACGTTTTGTGTTTTCATTAATCCAATCGATATAAGCCCAGGTGCGAACAAAGATGGACGGGAACTTGGGAAGAGGAGTCTTGGTTGTGTTTGTGTTACTACTCTTACCTATAGATACAATTCCTACAAGAATAGTTTTACCGCCCTCTGCATACTGGACAAGTGGACCACCGGAATCACCTGAACCAATAGAGTTCTCTGAGGTATCCGATTGGGTGCACATTTGTTGTGGATTAATAGTACTTTTAAATTGGCTATTACATTTTGCATTATCAATCACTTTAGTATCAACGGTTTGTAAAATGTCTGTCCTGTTACCGTTCGCTAGCCTACCCCAACCGAAAATTGTTACTTCATCTGAAGGGTTCGTGGGAGCTGTAGGTAGCTGAACTTTTTTAACATTCGCATTGAACTCGAATGGTGGATGAATTTTTATTAGGCCAATATCATAAGGGTCCTTATGTTTATGATCGGGGTGCATTATTGTTTGATTGGGTAGAACTTGGCGTATTGTTGCTCCAGTTTCATCTTGACGATTATGCAATCCAGCTACTGCAGAATACGTGACATTCAACAAACAGTGGGCGGCTGTAACTATGATGCTCTCACTTATAATGCTTCCAGCACAGAAATATGAAGTAGTTTTTAAAGAAACGATATAGGGTGCAGAGTGTGGTTTGGCCTCTTGTCCATTGGCAATGTCTCCAGTGGGAAACTTTGGCAACATTTTAATAGTAGCGGACGCCAAGGCACAACACGTTATTAAAAGCGAAACACTATACATTGTAAAGCGCAGTACTCTGAGATATTGATGGCAGCAATCACCTGGTTTTATAATAAGTTTTGTCGATGTGGTTAATGCGCTGTATAATTACTTTTCGTTGGTTATCTTTGCTTAGAATTATACCAAAGCCTTAATTTGCTACGCGTATTGGTTCCACCAAAAACGGGACAAATTTAAGTTTTCTTGTACACATTATATTTCTAATCAATATTTGTTGATTAGTTTCAAATAAGACTAATAACTGTAAAAAATGTAACTTATCTTATTAATTGTTAATTTATTTGGCCTGATTGTTCTCTAGAGCCTCGGTTCTTAAACTGTGTTCCGCGGAACCCTGGGGTTCCGTGACTTCCTTGAATTAAGAATAGTAAAACACAAAAATAATTTTGGTAAGTATTCAATTACAATTACAAACAATTTTGCGAAAACATTTTTTTTTAATTGAAGTGTGAGCTACCCATGATTAAAAAAAAAAAAAAAACAAAAATGGTGTAGCAACATCCACTTTCGAAAGAAAATTAAGAGCAACAATCCATGAAGTATACATGCGTGTGAGTATAGTTCGCGTAGCTTTTATGAGGTACTGCACACTATTTTACAAAGAATGAACTTGACACAAAAATGCATGCGTGTGGGTATCGTACATGGTAGTTTGAAGCCAGCTTCACCTCGGGTTGAAATGTATATAAACACGAGGTGAGTTGAAATAGGGCTGACTGAGCTATGAGAGCTCGGTCAGGTTGAAAAAATGCATCTACAGTTGCGGTCAAAAAAATAGTAGTGTAAATCAAGCCTTAATTTGTAAGTTGTTCTTTTTCTGTTTAGACTGTTTTTTATGGCATCGATAGTTGAAAATAGTAATAAAATGAGAGCATCACATATTTTTTTACAACTGTACCTATATGCTCACTTTTATTATTATTGCGTAGATTTGTGAAATGTGCATCCTTTATTAAAAGAAGTTAAAAGGAGGGGTAGATTTCTGCCGGTCAAAATAATAATCACCCCAATTCCCAATGTCGTACCTCGACCCATATTCATAGTCGTATTGAGAGTCGTATCGCATCCGAATTGCTATTCCCAAAGTCGAATGCGATGTACACGACAACCCATCGCATGGAATGCATTTCAACGCACATTTGAAATGTCAAATACCAAGTGTCAAATATGAAATATCAATAAAGAACATTTCGTGAAAAGTGTTTGGTGTTTGTTTTATATTTTAAACAATTAAAAAATGAATTCAGTGAATCTTTTTTTTTGACGACGAGGAAAAGGACAATGTGGAAAATTATAACTGGGCTGGCAGCACAATTCGTGATAGTACCAATCCATTAGAACTGCAGAATTCCTGGTGTATATGTTTAACCATTTAATAACTAAAGTGCGAGTGTTGTGGCAATTTTTTTTTTAATATTAAAGCATTAGAAAATAATTTCGGCCTTCCAAGGAAGCATTTTAATTCGTTGTGGATGAATTAAGTTCAAGATGCGGAGACGTATTTTTGCAATACATCATGGATCTCGTCATGATTCGTTCATATGGACGAATTGTGACAAAGCCGTTCCCTGAACAACGATTTGTGGAGGGAGAATCAAATACCTAGATACTAGGTAAAATTCATGTCAAAGCGAAAAAATAAATTAATTATTCAATGTATACATTTCAGGCACCGTAGCGCAAGTGGTTAGTGCGTCGGACTACTGAGCCAGCGGTCTTGGGTTCGAATCCCGCCGCAAACACCTAAAAGTTTTTCACAGTGCCCACCTCTTTCGAATGTCTGACAAACATCAAAGAGTAACATTAGTCACGATTGAGCTTCTCAACTCGCCGTTCGGAGTCGGCAAAAAACTGTAGGTCCCTTCCATTCGTGCAAAAATATAACACGCACACACAAATGGTTGCGAGAAACAGGCCCAGGTTCACCTCGAGCTGTAGCGCCAACTAAGTAAGTAAGTACATTTCAGGCGATTCAAGATACTCCATTTGGCTACGATTCGTTACTATCCTGCAAAAGACAGTTTAATAATTCGAAATAAATTTAATACACATTTTCAAGTGTAAAATTATTGATTTGTCTACTTACATTTGTTTTTTTCCATTTTTTTTTAATAAAAATAGCAACCACTCGTAGTCAAATGAGCTCTCGACTATAATACGCCACAAATACGAGCAAAATACGAGATTGTGAATACCAAGAGTCGAATGCGATGCTTTCCTTTTGACAGAAGGCAATGAGACATGCGAGTATGGTCGTATAATAAAACTAATTCTAATCGTGAACTTTTTTTGAGATTCAGAAAAGAATATGAGTTTTTAAGTCGATTTTTGTACAAGCAATACATCTTGTCAGTTGAGTCGTCAGTAAAACGTAATAGCAAATCTTTTTGGAATTACATTAATTCGAAAAGAAATACCTCAGGTTTACCTAAGGTAATTCAATTCGGAAATGTGAGTTCAACGGATTTGAAAAGCACTTGTGACTTATTTGCTGACTTTTTTGAGTCAGTATACAATGATTCACGGGTGCAATTAAATGATAATCATTACGCTATGATTCCTGATGTTTTGGACATTGGTGTATTGCAATTCTCGGATGATGATGTAATTATCGCGCTTAAAAAATTAAATTTTAATAGCAACCCAGGCCCTGATGGTATACCCGCGGTAATATTAAAAAAATGTTTATTATCCGTTTTTCATCCTCTTAAAATTATTTTCAACCAGTCACTTGTGTCTGGTGATTTCCTTAATGATTGGAAGTATTCTTTTATAATTCCTATTTTCAAAGGTGGTCTAAGGCAAAAAGTTGAAAACTATCGACCTATATCCAAGCTTTCGGCAATACCCAAATTATTTGAGAGTATTGTTAAGGAAAAACTCTTTTTCGCGGTAAAAGAGATTATTTCAAATAATCAACATGGCTTCGTTCGTGGTAGATCATGTACCACTAACTTAGCTTTGTTATGTAATTATATTTTTGACAGTTTTGAGCAACGTTTACAAGTTGATGTACTCTACACAGACTTCACCAAAGCCTTTGATAGGGTGCATCATACCCTACTTTTAGCCAAACTTGAATCGTTGGGTTTTCATTCCTCAATGCTAAAATGGTTCTTTAATTACTTAACTAATAGAAGGCAAATGGTAAAGGTCGATGGTTGGACTTCCCGTGTAATTAAAGTAACGTCGAGCGTTCCACAAGGTAGTCATTTGGGCCCGTTGCTATTTATTTTATTTATCAATGATGTTCACGAAATATTTAAATTCTGTAAGGTTTTGACATTCGCGGATGATTTAAAATTATTTTCTCGTGTAAATAATATTACTGATTGTATTCGTTTGCAATCAGACATTAATAGATTATCGGAATGGTGTAATCATAATGCCCTGGAACTTAATATTTCAAAATGTAAAATTTTTTCGGCTTATCGAATTGCCATTCCACTTTTTCATAATTACTGTATAAACGATCTTCGACTTCAACGATTGGATGAAGTGAAGGATCTAGGGGTCATGTTTGATAATAAACTAAACTTTATCTTGCATTATGATTATGCCATTGCCAAGTCTAACTCTTTGTTGGGCTTTCTAAAGCGTAATAGTAAATACTTTCGAGATGTACATAGCCTTAAAGTTATCTACTGCTCGTTAGTCAGACCTTATTTAGAATATTCATCCATCATTTGGAATTCACCATATGCTATTCACGAACTCAGATTGGAAAGAGTTCAAAAAAACTTCACGAGATATGCGGTTCGTAAATTAAATATGTTTGATGTGCTTCCTAATTATGATAGAAGGTGCCAATTAATTGGTTTGCAAACCTTAAGTTTCAGACGCAACGCAACTTCCATCATGTTTATTCGCGATATTATTAATTTTCATATTATTTCACCAGAATTGGTTTTTCTATTAAATATATATGCTCCCCAAAGGTCTCTGCGGGTTAGAAGCTTGTTTTTCCCAGAAAGGCATAGAACCAATTATGGTTATAATGAGCCTATTACAAGGTGCATAAGCGCTTACAATGAACTGTGCAATGAAGTTGATTTTTGCTTATCACGAGCAGAATTTAGAAAACGCGTTTTTTCATTGGTTTTTGATTAACTTAATATTGTTTATTTGAAGTAGTCTATAAGATTGAAAATCGGTAGATGATCCTTAGTCGCGCAACAAACAACAGTTGTGTTAAGCGATACTGAGAGTATACACTAGAGAACGTAGTGTTCTGTGTGCTCTGTGATGGAAAAAAAAAAAAAAAAAAAAATACGACTTTCGGAATAAGAACATTCGACTGAAGTCGAATACGAGTAGGAAATACGACATTGGGAATTGGGGTGAGTAGTGCCTCGCGTCATTGTAAATAAAATTTAAATTTTCCTATTTTATAGCGTGGAAAAGTTCTGAAGAGGTTAGCGTTGTGTTCTCTGATTAATTGGTAAAAGCATGTACCCAAAATCTCTTAGATTTTAGTCAACAATGGGAAGAGGTAGACATTGCATACCTGAAAAGCACGCCATTATAAAGAGCTAATTTTGAACGGTTAAACCTGCTCCGAAATTCAAGGCCTTGTTTACTGCTCATCAATAGTGATAAGAAATGCGATAAAATACTTACCAAAGCTAGATACACGTGGGCGTAAGCCGGTTATGTATCCGAAATAAAAAAAACGGGTGGTCGGGCATTCACGGCCCAATCCTTTTACTCCAGCCACGCAGCTTAAGGTTATATTTAGCGCTGATGCTGGTGAGAGAATGATTTAGCAGCCCATAGTTCGCGGAAATTCCCTTGTTGACAAAAAAACATGTGACCAGGAAAATTAATTTGTCAAAGAACACCTAAAGTGGGCGGTAGAGAAATGGGGGAATATTTTGAGGTCAGACGAATCCAAAATCGTGTTGGATGGCGGAAAGGGATCTCGTCTGTATGTTAGAAGGCCTCCAAATACCGAATTGAATCCACAATTTACAACAAAGACAGTAAAACATGGAGGATCTAGCATAATGGTTTGGGCATGCTTTTTGTTGTATAGGGTTGATTCCTTCTACTGATTCGAAAAGATAATGGATCAACATCTATGGGTCCAACTCATGGTGGAAATCATGCTGCCTTATGCTAAGGAGGAAATGCCTCTAATCTGGGTCTTCCAACAAGACAATAACCCAAAGCATACTAGCAAACTTGTTTAGCTGTGGTTTTTTTGGTAACAATGTCAATGTATTGGAAAAGCCCCCACAGTCTTCAGATCTTAACCCGATTGAGAACATTTGGTGCGACGTTAAGAAGGATGTTGCTTGTTGTAAATCAACTAACAGAAATGACCTTTGGGCAGCTGTGCAGCAATCGTGGGGGTCGATGACGGCGGAAAGGTTTGAAAACCTAGTCAACTTCATGCAACGACGTTATGCTGCGGTAAAACACACGAACTCTTTTTATGATTGAAATTTTCCACTAAATTTGACTTTTTGTCTTTTTTTAAATATAAATGTTAAATGCACTACTATTTTTTTGACCGGCCGTTTTTCGTACACATTTGGATATGTTTTCAAAATTTATACTGAACGTTTATTTTGTCGTCCAAATTTATTTTTAAAAGTTTAGTTGCAAATGCATGAATTTCAGAAAAATTAATATTTGTTTATAAAAAGTCGATGATTCAATTTTTTATTCGTTTTTCTTATGCTTTAGTAGCAATACGATTATTTTGACCGCAGCTGTATACCTGTGTTGAGTGGCTGAACTGACATGTTGTCTGATTGATAAGTTGAAATTCTAATGATGAGTTGAAAGTTTTCCAACTGGACAAAAATATGTCTTCATCCGCAAACCTTTTTGATGTATTGCATGATGAGCGAACGAAATTAGCTTATCTTGCAGACAATTTTGAAAACTTTAACGAAACTGCTACTGCTTTGAAGGGAAAATCCATAACAGTATTTTTTGTGAGAGACAAACTGGCAGCTATAAAAAGAAAAATTAATATCTGGCTTACCTGTGTACAGAAGAACAATGTTGAATGTTTTTATATTTTATTCTGTATAATTGAACGAATTTTGGGTTGGTATTAGGAGTTAATACCCTGAACTTGCAAACAGGCTATATTAATACCCTTGTTATGGTAAGCGAATCGAACGTTCGATATGAAGCGAACTCTTTTGCGAAACACTTGTATTGTGGTAAAAAAAAAAGTTTGTAACCGCATACTACGCAAAATTCAAATAACTGACCCTCACCACTGAGTGACGTCACCCTTGTTTTTAATAACGGCCGTAATTCGACTGGGCGTCTAAGAAGGAAAAAGAATGAGCACGAGAAGCATGCGATTGAGGATATTGAGAGATGCTACTCCAAGAACAATGTACGGAAGTTTTACCAGAAGTTAAAAAGAATGATCCAGCAAAACAAGTCCCGTACAGAAACCTGTATAGACGCGGAAGGGAACATTGTAGAAGTCGGTGCTGAGAATATGGAAAGACTACTTCTACAGACTGTATAATGGCGATGAAGACCAATACTCCGCTGTTAGGCAATTTAGATGATGATAGCCAAAACCCCCATCCACCTGATCAAAACGAAGCGCGGATAGCAATATCCAGGCTAAACTCCAACAAGGCTGCTGGACCTGACGGTCTACCCACAGAGCTATTTAAAGCAGCTGGAGATGACTTGGTAGTGAGCATACGGAAACTGGTCAGAAGAAAGTATGCTAGATAGTAAATGGAATCTCAGTATCGTCTGCCTGGTCCACAAGAAAGGAGACCCACTCAACTGCTCTAATTACAGAGGCATCAGCCTGTTTAACATCGTCTACAAGATCCTATCTACCATATTGTGTGAACGCCTGAAGCCTTTCGTCAACAACCTGATTGGCCTCTATCAGTGCGGTCTCAGGCCAGGAAAGTCCACCATAGACCAAATTTTCACATTTAGGCAGACCCTGGAAAAAACCCAAGTCCAAATCGATACCCACCACCTGTTCATCGAACTCAAGGCCGTCTATGACAGCATCTGGAGGGATAACCTGTATATAAAGCTCGCTGCTCCAACAAGGTCAGTAATGACCTCACCGAGACCTTCGATATCAAAAAAGGATTCAGACAAGGTGACGCGCTGTCATGCGACTGCTTCAATATCATACTTGAAAGAATTGTTCGAAACTCACAAGCCAACATACAAAGAACGATCTTTCAAAAGTCCGTTCAACTACTGGCATACGCCGACGATATTGACATCATTGGTAGAACACAACGAGCTGTAGAAATAGAAGCGGCTAAAATGGGTTTAGCGGTAAACGAGGGCAAAACAAAGTATATGCTGTCAACAAAAAGGGACACCCAACATCGACGAATTGGACAGAACTTCACAATAGACAGCTACAACTTCGAAGTAGTAAAGGACTTTGTCTACCTTGGCTCTGCCATAACATCAAAAAATGACATCTCGTCGGAAATCAAACGAAGGATTACTCTTGCCAACCCCTGTTTCTTTAGGCTAAGAAGGCACTTGAGTAGTAAAGCCCTTTCCAGATCGACTAAGGAGACTCTATATAAGACCCTTATCATCCCAGTCTTGCTATATGGAGCTGAAGCATGGACTTTATCGAAAGCGGATGAAGATATCCTTGGTCGCTTCGAGAGAAGAATCATTAGTAAGATATTCGGTCCCGCTTGCGTTGACGGGTTCTGGAGGAAAAGATTCAACCACGAACTGTACGAGCTGTACCTGGTCAAAAAACTGCACATTTAGCGTTTAAGATGGCTATGACGTGTAGAGCGTCTGGACATCAACGCTCCGGCTTGAAGAATATTCGATTCTTACCCGGAGGGTCAGCGCAACAGAGGACGACCTCGCCTAAGGTGGCGCGCACAGGTAGAACAAGACCTCAACCAACTTAAAGTGCGCAAGTGGAGACGGTTACCTAAGGACCAAGCTAACTGGAAGAGGTTTTTGGTTGAGGCCTTGGTCCACCCCGGACTGTGTGCCATCTAAGTAAGTAATTCGACTGGGGAGTGTTTCTACTAGGTTCAGGCAGCATTTAGGGGCTATCCCATCCCAAACTTCTTGGATCTTTTCCTTAATAATGCTATTAGCCGTGACAATTTACCTTTGTAGCATGACGATTTTTTTTAGGAATCTTTCTTAAAGCCTTTTTGTCCCAATCGGTAGCAATTGATGGCCTTCCAGTTTTCGTTAGTGGCCCTACTCTGTATTTCGTTTCGAAAGTTAAATTTTCCGAATACGAATATTTTGTACTCTCTATTTCGATAACGGATTTACAATTCCGAAAGTGGAATTTCGGTACCCTGGTAACTCGTTTTCTAATGTCAAAAGCATTGAAAAACGGAAAATTTCTTTCTACAACTAATTCGTTAACTAACGGAAGGATTTAAAAGTGCAAATGCAAGTTTTTTAAGAAAATTTTAGTGATGATAACAATTTAAACAAGCAAGCAATTCATGTGTGCCTTATTTTTTAGTGTTTATTGATTAAATAAATTATTTTTAATTTGCTCCCGTATTCTCTTAGTAATGTTCTCCATGTTGCTGTTCAATGCTGATTGATGATGCATCCTCGGGTATTTTAAATTTAGAGGGACTCCAGTGGATCCCAAAGGAGAAGGAAGTTCATCTCGTATGCAATTCAAAACATACAAAAAAGCATCCTTCGGAAGGTGAAAGTTCTGAACAAAACTAAAATAATAAATGATAAGTAATGGTGATATGAATCCTTGGTACCAACCGAGTTTTACCTTTTATCACCTTTTTCAATAATATTTGATTTATCCCGTATAATTTTCTACTCAATCCGTTCTTAACTTGTTTCTTCGTCCATCCGAAGTGCAACAGAATACACTTTCCCTTTTTATTGTATTAAATTCTTCCTTTAAAATTCATAACAATATTATTCCTCCTATTCTCGATTTATTTATTTGACATATCTCATAAGAAATATATCGAGACTCGACAAAAAGAAATCCTTAAGTGGGAAAATCATCTAGTAGTATTTTTTGCATTCGGAAAGTGTTACAGAGTACCAATTCAAAAGCCTTCCTTCTGTCTTCCGATAAGCACTTGCCATGCGCCATGGGCGCCATGGTGAACTTTGATTGTAACTGCAATCAATATATGCTGCACTTAAGTCACTCACGTTTAAATATCGTAACAATTAAGGGTTCATTTATACAGAGAGCGAGAGAGAGAGAGATAGAGAGAGAGAGAGACATTACCTAGCATGGGCCAACTATTTTGCCGCGAAAAACTATTTTGAAATATAACAAAATGGATTTCCATTTCCACCTACAATTTGTGACGAAGACATCAATTACTTTAACTTATCCATTGCTTTCTAAAGAACACATATTCATGAATTATATTAAAAAAAAAATCAACTTTCTATAGGTTCTGCATGATAACCACAAATTGGAAAATGTTTGCGAAGAAAAATACCATACTGGGCCAACTATCTTACGTTTGGGCTCGTACAGTACGTATTTTGCGAATTCGAACATTTTTATTGTAGAATCGAGCTACACAGCTGGGCCCCTGGATTGGGCTTCAGTTATCCCTAGAAACACAATTCGTTGGGGGTTTGTTAGTAGTGTTTTAGTGTAGCTGTTGTTCACAGCTGTCCACCAAACTAACACTCCGTTCGACTTCACAAGAGAAGATCCATTGTACTACCACTTAATTCAATCAACTTCGCTTTGCTTTTTAGATTTTTTAATAAATATGATCGATATAGGTACATATATTATTTCGAAAAAACGTGTAAAAGAACTCAATCAAAAGTTGTACAAAAAGAATTAAATATCCATTGATGCATTAAAATAAACATTAAAAATCTATAGAAACTCTTATGCGTATGCGCACTGCAAGCGCATACACATGCTTTTAACATTTTGCAATAAAATCTGTGAATTTACGATAAACAGCTCTGTGACAACAAGAGATAGGCGCGTAAAAAATAAAATATAAATTTTACAATTAATTTGGGAGCATACCTCTTTAAAGTGTAAGACAAGTTTAAATAAATTCTTTTCTGACTTATTAAAAACTTAAGCGATTACCGCTTGTTGTCATCATATAATCCTCTTATTTGTCTCTTGGTAAAAAGTAATTAAAGCACTTAAAAATTTACACAACTTGGATAATAGGCGATGAAAAAGCTCAATCGAAATATAGTACATATACATATGTAGATCCCTCTGGGAGGGGGTAGTGTGGCACCGGTTTATGGTTATTTACTTTTTTTAATATCATTTAATTTTCGTAGGGAATATCACTGAAGAATGCAGGTCCAATGGGGCAATCCTGCGGCATACCAAAATTGTTAGGAGATTCTTATTTAAAAGTATTTACTGATCCAAACGAAATCTGTCTGTGTCTCTCTCTTTCTGTCGGTGTGATCTGATTGATTTTGTGGAATTCTCTTTATGTACTGTCTTCGCCGAAACTAATTGTAGATGCTCCGGATACACTTCCTTCTCTTGCTTCTGAAACCGATGCAGGTGGTTTAACCATATCCGTTAATTGAATGAGATTGTCCTCCTCAGAGGACTTTGAGGTCAAGCGCTGACGTTCCTTCTCCATTAGTAGGAAACTTGGATCCTGCGATGGGCATTCCAGGTGGACACAATGGAATATCTAAATGCGAAAAATTATATTAATACGAACGAACTATTGAAAGAATTTCAGTTTATTACCTCATTGGCTGTGTTCCTAGTGCCAACTATTCGTATGAATACCATCGCCCTTGGAGGGAATGAAAAGTTCTGCCATGATTTGGCCGGCTCCGTGCGCTTGTCTACAACGATTTCCCAATCTTTTTGATTTGTCGATGTTTCAATATAAAAGTTATAGGTGCGGTCGTCGCAATCCCACAGGAGCAAACGCATCGATCCAATGTAGTACGGTTGACCTGCATATGAAATCAGTTAATTTTAAGAAAAGGAGATTTGTTAGTCCACATACCCAATCGAACAAGAATCTCTCCACTACCCAGCTGATGACAGGTGTA
Source organism: Brachyopa scutellaris (assembly GCA_949775065.1). Classification (NCBI taxonomy): domain Eukaryota; kingdom Metazoa; phylum Arthropoda; class Insecta; order Diptera; family Syrphidae; genus Brachyopa; species Brachyopa scutellaris. The sequence goes on along the minus strand of OX459112.1, from coordinate 13,264,588 downwards.
TCCCGAGTCCCAATCATAATAAACGAAATCTCCATTCAGCAGAGCGTTTCTTGACCGACTCACGCCCTCCACAACCATAGCGCTCATCTCAATTGTGGCAATATTCGATGTTGGAGCGACAAATCCATCCACGACATTTGGCATACTCGCTGTGTACATAGCCTCCAGGCATACCACATGGAACACCTTGTTGATGGTGTTGTGTGTACCAACCAGCTTGATGTAGCGCACCGCTCTGGGCGGGAAGTACAAGTACTGCCATGATCGGCAATGATATTTGGTGTAGTCAATCACACGGTCCCAGTGTGTCTGATTTACTGATACCTCAATGAAGTACGAATAGGCGCGATTGTCTTGATCCCAGAGCAGCATCTTTATGTGGTTTATCATGCAATTGTTGCCTAGTTCAACAGTTATGCCACTGTTGTTGGCCTCCGTTATGCAGTGGCGAGTGTAGCCCTTCTCCATGTCATATGAGGTGGTATCACCATCGAGAAGTGCTGCACGGCACTCGCCCAGAATTGTACACGAACCAAATTTCTCGGTAGCAACATTCTCTTCGGGCCAAAGTGCTCCACGGTACGGAAGATATCTGGAAGTCGTTTGTTCTTCAATAGCATCGAGTAATCTGTCCGGTTCCAGTATACCTGATTGTCGAACGACTTTAAGGATATGCTCCAAATTCATGAGCGGCAGGCGAACGTAAGAGACAACTGACTGGAATTGAAGAAAAGATCATTAGTCATGTCGTCATTCAATTCACCCATCGCCACTTACCGCAACATCAATGTTCGAATTGTGCTTGCACCATTCGTTCACCGCAATGAAGATCTGTACTTCTGGTGCAAAAAAAGAATCTCGTCGCAGAACTTCCTCTAGGGATTCCTATAGAAAAAAAACCGATCAAACACCACCTTATCTTCACCAACTGCTTCTATCATACCTTGGATAGGCCATAAAATGTCTCATGCTCCAAAATCTCAGTAGCATTTCGATCCATAAACATTAGACAGACTTCCACCAACTTCTCTAAATTATACAACCGTGCGGCATCCAAAATCGCGCAAACATTATTCAACGATAAATACTGTCGCAAATATTCGGAAATCGCCAATTCAAGTTCAGTGAAACCATACTGATTAGCCAGACCGAGAGTATCAAGGATATTATTGTCACCCATCTGAGAGAGGGGCATGTGTCCTGTAAATGACCAATATTTCAAAACAGTTGCACACTTCATCGCAAGTCTTATTCACACCAACCTGAATAGATATACTTTAGCAGCGCCTTAAATGCCTCCAGAGGGATTTTTAATTTTATCTCTCGTTGATTTGTCTCCGACAGCCCGCCATAGAGCATAGCACGAAAGTATTCACTCCTGGCGGCCAAAATTACACGATGTGCTGGCAAGCGTTGATCCTCCACAATGAACGCAACATCGGAGTAATCATCAGACATGCACAATTGAGCCATTTGTTCAGAAAAACGTTCTGTAAACAATTAATAAGGAAGCGCTTAGATCAGATGCTACAGGAAGCTCTCTGCTACCACCGTCAACTTACCAGTTAATTCAATTTCATCAGTGCGTTGCTTTTTAGGTGTATGACCAGACATTTTATGGTGACTTTGGCTGCTCATTTTCCATTTGCCACAGCAGAAACATTAAGGAAATACCTTTGCCCTGCGATTTACCTGAATCTTCTACAGTGGGGCGTCACTTTTGAATGAAGCACCACAAACGCAAGTAATTGGAAAATGAAAATCTAATGCGATTCTGAATATATTTTATATAAAAAAAATAGGCTTTTATAGTTTATTATTCACTTTGCCGGTTGTTTTGCACTTGATCACCAATTGTTTTGCATGAAAAACTCGATAATTTGTTTTATTTTGTGTTTTTCCGGTAGATACGCAGTATTTTTTCATTGGAATGGAATTTGTTGACAGTTGTTCAATTAACGCAGAGATGGCATAAATGGAAGGTAATGATTATGGAAAGATATTTTTGTGTACACTGGAAATTCTGGAAAACAGGTAGTGGCATCTTCATGTTGGTACTAGAATCTGTTTCAATGGATTGAATATTTTTTATGTACCTAGTACCTATACCTGAAAAGTCGGTGGTGCATGAGAAATGCGGTTCTTTGTGTATAAAGCATAATTCAATAGTTTATAGTAGGTATCTTACACAGGTGGAAAAAAGTATTGCGGTTCGTTCGGTCGTTATCGTCATTTGTACAAGTTGTAAAAATACACCTGTATTTCTTATCTGTGAAAAGCCACAAGGAAGAAAACAATTAATTAAAAAAAATATGAGTGTAAAACTAAGCAAATAATTGACTTCGAACAGTAAACTATGGCAAAATAAACATTAATGTCCGTTTTCACAGTGCGAGCTTAAGGTCGATCCAACGATAATCTCAGGATTAACACGAATTGCTTTTTCACCATTTTAATGAATGAAAGTGGTAATTTTATGAGGGAATATAGTGAAATATATATTTGCAATTAATAAATAATGTAAACAGTTGGCACCGTAGCGCAAGTGGTTAGTGCGTCGGACTACTGAGCCAGCGGTCTTAGGTTCGAATCCCGCCGCAAACACCTAAAAGTTTTCCACAGTGCCCACCTCTTTCGAATGTCTGACAAGCATCAAAGAGTATCATTTGTCACGATTGAGCTCTCAATCTCAACTCGCCGTTCGGAGTCGGCAAAAAACTGTAGGTCCCTTCCATTGGTGCAAAAATATAACACGCACACACAAATGGTTGCGAGAAGCAGGCCCAGGTTCACCTCGAGCTGTAGCGCCAACTAAGTAAACAGTTGGATGCCTAGCGCGCTGCACGCGATTAAAAAAAAAAACTATGGACAGGACATCGACTGAAATAATTAAGAAGTGGCCGGGTCCTGTAATATGGGATTCACACTAGCGTCGAATTGAGATAATTTCGAGTTTCAAATAAAAAGTGTTCATACCTACGCTTGCTAATTTCGTGAATGGATGCATTCAGTTCCGATAGTAAATCTATGACGGTGCCATGTTATAAAATTGTTTAATATTAAATTATTATTTTATATACATAAGTATAGGTATAACAATAATAGTAATAATAATAGTTGGTAATAATAATAGTTGGATGTTATTGTTAAACAGTTGGGTAGATGAAGTCGAGTATTATATAGCTAACATTGGATAGATACGGCGCTGCCTCGGGTTAATATGTTAACATATCACTTTTCGGGTGGGTTTTGCCACTCCGGGTATATCAACAATTGTCAGGCACTCGCGTGGATATCAAGTCGACTAATGGGCGCGGAGCTCAAATAAATTGACAGATATTGGGTATGTACGAATCCGATGGTCGACGCTCTTTGGCTCCAAATGCAGTTGATCAGAGTGCCTCTACGCGGCGTACAACTTCAATTTTTTTTTTCCAGATAACATCCCATATTTATTAAATCATTCCATGAGATATTTGTGTTTTGTATGTTATTCCATAATATTTTTCGTATTTACATATTATATCACTTTTCTTGTACTGAACGGGGCCAGTAGCTTTGACAATTGTAATTTCAACCACATAGTTTACGTATATTTACGGAAATAACTACTAAACACTAAATATCTCCTAAATTATAATATCATATATTTTCTGTTTATTTGTTACTTATATGTTTATCTGTTAATTTATTTATTTGTTATTATGCTACCTAATTTATTTATTTGTTATTTATATACATATATATATTTATTTATTATTTATTAGTTATTATTCATTATTTATTATTTATTAGTTATCATTCATTATTTATTATTTATTATTTATTATTTATTATTTATTATTTATTATTTATTATTTATTATTTATTATTTATTATTTATTATTTATTATTTAGTATTTATTATTTATTATTTATTATTTATTATTTATTATTAATTATTTATTATTTAGTATTTATTATTTATTATTTATTATTTATTATTTATTATTTATTATTTATTATATATTATATATTATTCATTATTTGTTAGTCATACCTACATAATTTTGAATTACTATGTATATGTACATACATATTTTTCCTTTTTTTTTTTTTTTTTTCCTCTTTTATTTTATTTTATTTTTTTTTTTTTTTTTTTTTTTACTTAAATTTGAGGTTTTTTTCCGTTATTTCCTCAATATATGTTTTTCTATTGAAATAATTCTTTTGTAAATGTAAAATAAATTCTCCAGTAGAAAGATATAACTATATATCACATCTCTGTATATCAAATTCTGTTATTCTAAGGCTACGGTCAACTCAACATTGTGTAATTGAGATCAAAAGAGATCTTTACAAATATGTATATTAGGCGTATTTTTTTTCAAATCTATATAGGCCACAGCCCCTTATTCCCAGAGCAAGAATCGTTGCGAGAAAAAAAATCGTTGCGAAACAAAAATCGTAGCTTGTGGTGCGAGATTTTGAGGGTAAATTCCTAGAATTTCAAATTTCGCAACGAGATTTTTGACGTACAAGTTTTGACATTTTTCGTCGTCATTTGAGAACTTTATTTTTTGTGTTTTTTTCCTCCTCTTATCACTCATATTGAATTAAGAGTATTTTGAACAACAAATTTAAATTTTTTAAAAGAGGAAATGACGTTTGATGCCTCGAAAAGGTGTAGTTTCCCTTTGTGCTACTCAAAATTAATACAATTGTTTCCTCTTTTATTGAAAACAATGTCAAAAAATCGTTGCGAGAAATAAATCGTTGGGTTTCTCGCAGTAAAGGTGCGAGAATTTTAACGTTTTACGCTACGATTATTTTTCTCGCAACGATTTTTGTTCTAGGAATAAGGGGCTTTAGCGGAAAATGAGAAAAAAAAACGCTGAACAGTGACTTGGCAGGACTATGCTAATTGACGTTGGACAGTTTTACATCGGCATTGTTTTCATTGAAAGTAAGGCCGGTAGTTATCAAGCGCTCATTAATAAGTTGGTGGATAGAATTGTTTTCGTCAAATTTAATTCAATTAAATACTAAAATAAGGAACATGTTCACTTAATTCATTATAATTTTCTTTTCTTTGTCGGATAAATTCGTATTTCTTTCATTTCTACCCATTTGAAAATGAACAAAAATAATTTAAATTTGAAATGACAGCAGAGTTCGGTTGATAGCTACCGGCCTTCATATTTCTCCCTCACTTTCATGTCATATTTGACATTTCGATAAAATTTTCGGTAACTATCGACGAAAAACAGTTTGGTAGCACATTTTTCTATCCAGGCTAAGCACCTAAGACTGGATAATTATCCAGGTTTCTGTTGCACCTTCACTTGTGTGTAAATAATAGACTTGACTTTTTAATTCATAGGAAATAGTTCATTTATTAATTATGCTTAGTAACTTAAATGTACAGTTTGGGTTGAGAGAGTAATTATAATTGGAGTGTTAACTCATTCGTGGTTGGCAATCGACTGACTTTTATGTTGCTATACACATGACTCATACTAACGCATGTTAGTATGATTCTTGTATATGTCTCTTATATACTTCATTAATACATAACAATCTTCCCCACTTTAAATAAGTCATCCACTATTTCAATAATTAACTTTCCCCAATTTCTTTAACCGTTCAGATCTTCTAAGTTTGTCATTTACTAAGTGTTTATTTCTATTCAATTTAGCATATTTCTTTTTTATACGTGCTGAACTTTTTATTTCAGCTTTATTGTTTAATGATGAGGATGATATATTTAAACTTGGAGAAGACAGTTTATCTTGACTTACATTAGAATTTTCATTTACATTTTGTAAATAAGGATTACTATAATATGTATTATTTTTTCTGTTTACACATTTTTTTATTTGGTTAAAATGAACAAATCGAACTGTACCCTCTATTTTTATCAAACAAGTTAAAGCACTTAATTCTTTTAAAAATGTGCCTGGGATCCAATTTACGTAATCGTTTTTAAAAACATTTTGAAACAAAATCTTTTCTCCCTCCAGGAACTTAATATTTTTAAATGAATTAATTGCTTTTAAACCAATTTCTGGTTGGATTAACATTTTATTGTCTACTTTTTGTACAATTTTAGGAATCTTTTTACTACTATCTTGTTTTTTACTATTTAAGTTATCTAATAAAATTTTTGGTTTGAAGGCGAAAATCAGTTCCGAAGGTGTTTGCAAATTTTTATTTATTGGAGTATTACGTTGGTTAAAAAGAAATTTGGAGATTATTTTCTGCATATCCATGTTTTTATTTTCTAAAAAATACTTTTTTAAAACTTTCTTTACCGTTTGTACATTACGCTCAGCCAAACCATTGCTTTGTGGATGATATGGAGGAGACTTACTAACCTTAATGCCAAGGCTTTTACAGAAATTGACGAATTTAAATGACCCAAATGGTGGGCCATTGTCGGTGACTATTTCCCCTGGAAGACCAAAGGTCGCAAAAAAATTTTCCAATAATTTAATCAAATTTTCCGCCGTGTTACTGCGAATGGGTACCACATCTGGAAATTTACTAAATGCATCCACGATTATTAAAAATTGAAATTTTGAAAAATAGAAGAAATCCAAATGGATACGTTGAAATGGATATTCACATACGTACCACTTTGACTCGACCTTTTCCTTTGGAGTGTTCATTGTTGACTGGCAAATGTTACATTCTTTTATAAATTGTTCAATGCCTTTTTCAATACAAGGCCACCAGACGTAAGACCTTGCAATTGACTTCATTTTAACCATGCCTACATGGTTCATACTGTGAAGTAATTTCAGGACTTCGTTCCTTAACTTCATAGGAATGACTAACCTATCTCCATAAAACAACTTATTCTCCTCTGAAGAAAGACTACTTCTGACTCTAAAATAATTTTTTAATGGGCTAGGTAGTTTATTTGGCCATTTGTTACTTTTGACACAATCATATATCAATGATAAAACTTCATCCCGAACAGTTTCTTTCTGCACAAGTTCTGTATCAATGATTAATTCATTAGGCGACTCTAAGTTCACTGAGTTAATTAAGCATACACTATCCACATTCGTTGACTCGGTAAGGGGCAAGCGAGATAGAGCATCAGCATGTTGCATTTGTGAGCTTTTACGATATTCAATGCTGTAGTCATACATGGACAGAATTACAGCCCATCTTTGCAAACGTGCAGCTGCAACACCCGCTGTTCCCTTACGTGGACTTAAAATTTCTCTAAGCGCTTGATGGTCAGTGTATATTTTAAAAGGTTTCCCAAAAATATATTTATGAAACTTTCGGACGGCAAATATAATTGCTAGAGCTTCCCGGTGAAGCTGTGAATAATTTCTCTCAGCTGGAGAGAGTGAGCTCGATGCAAACAATACTGGTTTTTCGACACCATCAATCAAGTGTGAAAGAACCGCACCCACACCGTATGGGCTCGCATCGGTCGCGACTATAACAAGTTTGTTTGGATCAAACAATTCTAAGACATTATTCTTTGTAATTAAAAGCTTGCTGGTTTCAAATGCTTTTTGACACTCTGTTGACCATATGAAATCAGTGTTTTTCTTTAAAAGAAAATGAAAATCTTTTAAATGCGAAGATAGGTTTGGTATAAACTTACCATAATAGTTTAATAATCCTAAATAGGATTGGAGTTGTTGCAAGTTAGTAGGTGCTGGAGCATCCACTATTGCTCGAACTTTTTCGGGATTTGGAAACACTTTCCCGTTTGACAATATGTGGCCCAAATAGGGTACACTTTTCTCAAGGAATCGGCACTTGCTTAGATTAATTTTGACATTATACTCATTTAATTTCTTTAACACCTCAATGCAATTCTGCTTGCATTCTACTTCGTCCTTACCCCCGACAACAATATCATCCACAAAGCAACGCGTATTTTTTAAATTTTTTAGAATTTCATCCATTGTACTCTGGAACGCAGATGGTGCCATTGAAACACCAAACGGCAACACTGTGTATTGTAATAATCCTATGTGCGTATTAATAGTTAATAGCTGTCGACTAGCCGGAGCGACTCGCAGCTGGTTGTATGCACCTGACATATCAATTACACAAAACACATTGCAATTCGCGAAGCTTGCGAATATTTCCTCTGTTAGAGGCAATGGATGATAATATGATTCAATGAATTTATTTATTGTCACACGGCAATCCATGCAAATTCGTATGTCTCCGTTTGACTTCGGGACACAAACTATGGGACTTGCCCACACACTAGACTTGACCGGAATCAGGATACCATTTTGAACTAAGCGGTATAACTCTTGTTCTACCTTATCCTTAATTCTTAGTGGCACTGAATATGCCTTGTGAAAAATGGGCGAAGCATTTTCCTTAAGAACGATACTTATTTCGAAATTCTTAATTGTTTCATTTGGCTTTGACGTAAGCACATTCGGAAAGTTAGTTTTAATAAATCAACAAATTTTACCTCGACTTTGTGTACTGAACCTGGACAATCTCCAAATAACTTTTCTTTCCAACACGGTGTTAAAATTTGTAGCCACGCTCGACCCATTAATGGTATGAAATTTTGGGGACTTTCGACCACTATCAGCTCTAAATCATATGTGTGTTCTTGAAACTCCACTCGGACTCTGATTTTCCCTTGAACATCCAGTTTTTGACCTGTAACAGTAATAAGAGTATTTAATTCTGGTTGCAATGTTAAATACGAAAATTTCGATTTATATTCACTAAGACTTATTAGACTATGACAAGCTCCAGTATCTAGTTCCATTGCTAACGGTTGACCTTCGACAATAATGTTCCGAATGACACATTCAGACTCGACTTTCGCAATTGTTTTGATGACTTTAACTGTGTTAGACTTTTGATGAGTGCAGACCACGGATGTATGTCCGATTCGATTGCAATTATAGCACTTCCAATTCTTCGCTGGACAAGATTTGCAATCATGATGACGACCACACCTTTGACATTTTCCCCATTTACCACTATTATTGTTGGACTTTGACTGATGACTTTCGCGATGATGTTTATGCTGCGGACTTGATGATGATGTTTTGACAGAAAATTGGTTTGAGACTCTCGGATGTATCGCCTTGGATTCTTTCGTGGACATTTCCATAGTGAGCGCCACATTGCAGCATTTTTCAAAATTGAGTGAAGAGTCATTTAATAAGGCACGTTGTATTTCTTCATTCCTTATACCTGCTATAAATCGATCTGTCAGGGCGTCATCCAACGCAAACGACTTTAATTGTATTGGTTTAAATTCTTCCATATTTTCACAGCACTTTGTTCTAGTCAGACTAATTTCCTTTGCGAAATCTCCAAAACCACATGTTTGCGCAACTTCTTTAAGGTGAATGATAAACTCCTGTACACTTTGCCCTTCTTCTTGAACGATTTTATTGAATTTGTAGCGCTCCGCCCGAATATTTAATCGCGGTGCAAAATACTTTTCAAGAGCTTCGATTAAATAACTGTAAGAGCACTCTGATGGACTTTTCGGTTGCACGAGTGATTTGAGTATTTTAAATGTGTTTTTGCCGATCAGACTCAATAAAATGAGAGCTTTTTTGGTATCTTCAATACCATTTATTTTGAAATAAATTTCTAGACGTTCTCTGTACGTATCAAAATCTTCACCCGGCTCAAACTCTTCTAATTTACCCATGCTGTGACTATTAGACATCGTGCAACTGTATTTTGAGGTTATTAATTTTTTTGACATTCACGTGCTTTTTTTTTTTTTTTTTTTTTTTTTTTTTTGTTTTTCCTCGTCGCCACTTTGTTGCACCTTCACTTGTGTGTAAATAATAGACTTGACTTTTTAATTCATAGGAAATAGTTCATTTATTAATTATGCTTAGTAACTTAAATGTACAGTTTGGGTTGAGAGAGTAATTATAATTGGAGTGTTAACTCATTCGTGGTTGGCAATCGACTGACTTTTATGTTGCTATACACATGACTCATACTAACGCATGTTAGTATGATTCTTGTATATGTCTCTTATATACTTCATTAATACATAACAGTTTCGTAAGCCTATATAAGCTTAGTTGTTAGTGTAATTAGCATGGAAAAAATTTTCTAAGCCTATATAGTTTTGAAAAAACACACGCCTATTGATGTCGAATGTCAATTAGCAAAGTGCTGCCAAATCACAGAAGAGCTTTTTTTTACATATACTTTTTTAAGGCTAGAAAGATTACCAAAAAAACACGCCTAGTAATAAAAAGTGAAAATTCAGGTTGGGCTATTGGAAAGCTGAGCCTTATTTCATTCCTTGCGTGACATTTTAATGCAAAGTGATACGAATTTGTCAATTTTTCATTCGAACTCGATTACCTGCAAAATATTACGTATACAACGCGATTTCGTTGAACTCTCTCTTTGCAACAAAATTGTTGTACCAGCAAACATTTATCACATATTTTCCAATAAAATGAATAATATTGTAAGCACGAACACAAATTACTACAACCTAATACCCCGTCTCCACGAGACATTTCCCAAGACATGTTCTTCGACTTGACAAGCAAATGTCTCGTCCATGTCCGCGATGTCAGCATTTTAGTTTTGTCTTCTCGGCAAACTGAAATCCAGATTTTTCTCTGACATTTGGCCGTTTGGCAGGTAGATTTTCATTCGGTTGGTATTTTGGTAGAGTGAACATGTCGCGCTGAGTTGGTTGGTAGGTAGATTTTCATTCTTTGGTATTTCCATAGAGTGGAACATGCTGGTTGGGTAGGTCCATTCTATGATGTTTTCGTAGAGTATTTCACTGCTTGTAAATCGAGAACTGCTCGTTTTCTTTCTCGACATCTTGTAGAATGCATTGTCTTGACATAATCTGCCCAGCGAAGGAAAACGAAAACAAAAACCGTTTCTAGTCAAGATGTAGTTTTGTCATAAATGTCTCGTCGAGACGCAGTGTAAAAAGAAATCTAACGTCGGCATTTTTGGTAGACAAGACAGCAATTACATAATTCCTGCAACGATTTTGTTTCAGTCCGACAGAACAGATAACTAAACACACCCATTGGAAAATGGAAGTACCTGGAACTGAAATTTAACTTCCATTAAATTCTACTTTCCAAAATTATAAAAAGGTGATTAACATTAAATAATCTATTTAAATTAGATAACGAATGATTTTGACTAAAAAAAACCTTTTGAAAAATTAATATAAAAAATACTTACCCCTGTTTCCATTGGAAGAAAAACAGAATGAGTAAATTCAAAATGGTTGCCCTTCTGTTGTTGTTTTTATTTATTTGTTTGTAAACACAGTCCCTACGCCAGCTAACACCCACACATATATTTTGTTGGCCCTTCGCCAGGCAGTCTGACATCTGACAGCCAATTCGTGCGCTGCGCATACTCCAATTCAAAATGAACTGCAAAACAACAAACCCACTTCCCTTCCCATATGTTTTCCATCTGTCAACTCAACTGGTTTTCTGTGTATGCAGAATTTTTTTCCTCTTCCATGCACACAAAAGCAGAATAAAAAAATCTTGCCAAAAAACGAACCAACAACAGCAGAAACCAAGAAGTGCGCTGTGTGTGAAGTTGAAGTTGTGAAAATTTAAGTGAAGTGAAGTAGGGAAATACGCAACAGAAAAAAATAATAAAATTTACTTGTCAAGTTATTTTTTCCGTCCGCACTGAACTGTTTGTTCGATGAAAAACTGTCAAAGTTCGCTCGTATAGTGCAGCACAAAAATATTGCAATTTTACGAAAATAATTCTGATAAACTTCATTGGTTGCCTGTGTGTGTATTGAATTAGTGCTAATTAAATTATACGCAGAAAAAAAAAAGGAATTGGGATTCTCTGGACACAAGAGCAAAGAAAAACAAAGGAAAAACGATGTGAGTGTGTGTAACATAACGTACCTCCGCTGAGAGTTTATTTTCTTGAGACGCACTTTTTTTTGTTAGCCTTCGCATTGGCTCCCCTTTCTCCATTTTGTGTGTGTTCTATTTGTATACCTACTTTGTTTTTTTCTCGTTATATTTTCTTGTTTTCTTCTACTTTGCTTGCGCTGCTGGCTAATTATTTGAGCTGAGAAGATGTGAATTTTCTTTGTTCCTCTGAAGAGAGGGGCTAAAGGCTAATACAATACAGCTACACCAACGCATACATCAAACAAACGGCCAGTCAGAGTTGGAGAAGGAGAAAGAAAATAGAACATCACACAACGGGTCTTTCTGCAATCGCTATCGCATACAATTTCGGTTATTATACAGTTTACAGTTTGTTTTTATTTTGTTGTTTTTCTTACCGTCCCCGTTCCGTCCTGTAAAAGTGGTAATATAACCCGAATTCGAAAACCGTTAATAAGTTGCAAATCAACGGGTGCAAAAGAACACAAACAAGAAATAAAGAGCAAATAATGAATAATTGGTTCAGAAAAGAGCAACGAGAAGAAGTGCAGTTAGAAAATTCATGTTTTTTATAATTACTATGCCGTGTTGGGCCAGCAGATAGGGTAAAGTTAAATTGGTCTGTTATTACCTTGTCCTAGATATGGAGAAAGAGTGACAGAGCGGAGAGAGATACAAGGGATTTTTGGAAATAAAATTAAAGCAAAATAACCCAACAAGCTCAAGGACATCGTGGGAGACCAGAACACTTCATAAAAAACAATACATTTTACGAATTTGTATCAAAAAGGGTTGATTTTTTTCTAAGTGAAAATCCACTGCTACTTTAGTCTATTTGTCCGGTGAGTGTGTGTTTTGTGGTTCAGTGAACCCCCTCTAGTGAAGGTCGTTTGGGGCATAAGGCATAACCACACCAGCACCAACAGACGAAGACAGACCAGCTGACAAAGACAGCTAAGAAACAATCGAAAAAGAAGAAGTAGAACCAACAACGGAAACGAGAAAAAAAGCCAGCTGATCCGTTGGCTAAATATCAGCGCGCGACAGGCGACAACGACAGCAAAACAAAGCAGCACTGAGCTCGAGCAGTATCAGCAGCAGCTGAAGCAACGTGTGCTTGAAACAGGTTTGTTCATGCAACTACCATCCAAAACGAACGAATTTCTAAACACCAGCGCGGATTCTTTGTTGTCTAGTTAGTTCGTCGGTCTGAGTGAGGGTAGATATTTTATTTATTTTTTAGTTCGCATGTGTTCGATTTTAATGGATTTTTTCTTTGTCCTAGAAGGAGAAGGGCTCTACATAAAGGAGTTGCAGTACAAGTAAGTGCAGATGCGCTATCGTAGAGCTGGAGTTGAATAGTGAAGAATACATTCTGACCTGGCAAAGCTGAATTTACAAAAAGCAATTGGATTTTACTGTAAAAGCTCTGGTTGCCACCGCTACCGTGTAGAACGTTTGTGTCTGCTTATTTTCAGGTGAGTCGATAGCAATCCTATGTGATAATAGTTTATTTGTTGGGAATTCTACGTACAATCATAATTTTAGTAGAATGCCCTAACACACGAATGGGATAAAAATAGTGCGACGTTGTAGTAGGTTAGCTTCGATTCAGTGGTGGTGATGTCTTGAGTTGGTGAAAGGTGGTAGCAACTTGTACCTATGCGATGAAAAAGAAACAAGTAAACGATTTGAGAAGTCCAAGTCGATAAAAGTTTTTTTTTTTTAATTCCAATGACTAATGTCCGCCAACGTTTTACAGGCCATACCATGTGTGTCTTAAGTATGCAAATTAATAAGTGTTGATTAAATGTAATAATGTCGAGCATTCGACCGACATCAACCTCTTTCACTGGTCGTCCGTGAAATTTTTATCTTTGTTTCTGTTCATTTCATCAGATTGACCTCACTTTGTGTCTCTTTGTTTGATTCGTTTTATATGGTTGGTATTTCCCTTTGAGTACCTATAAAATCTAGGTTGTCATTGAACCTAAATTAGACGTTTTGTTCTGAATATATACAGTGTAGGCCGAAGGTTGCGGAAAACCATACGCAGCTTTCATTTGTACCAAATTTTATCTGGTTTTTGGCAAATGGCAAAGCCAAAAGTTACGGATATGAATCTCACAAGTTATAACTCTGTACCCCGTAGTTTTGTTTACTTTACTGAAATCTCTAATTAGCGGACATCTGTTTGTGGAGCCAATTTCTAATTTCCCTTACAAAATGCGTTCTTATAAACGGAGAGCTCGACAAAAAAAAACTGATAGGTACGGTGGCTGTCTACTTAAGAGATATTTTCACTATAACTGGTTATACAAGTGATCGACAAGGCTGTATTTACAGGCCTGTTTTAACAGTAAGTTTTCATTTTTAGACAATCAAAATTATAGATTTTCGTTCTCAGATCGGGAGTTCTCAGGATCCCCTGAACGCGTACCTACCTTGAGTACCTGTATTGACTTATTGCAATACTCAGTTTCTCACCACAGTCAGCATTCATTATTAAAAATATGCTCGGCTCTAAAAAAATCAGCCTTTGCCCCACCCATAAAACCTTAAAACCTTTTTATTTTATTCTGGCTTGCGTTCACATTTTGTTATTGGTCTACGATATGGTTTGAGACATTTTGCCTGCAGTGTATGCACGAGTACCTGGAGTTGATATTGCTAGTTGATTTATTGGTATGCCACTCCATCTTACCCCTTCCTATGCTATTTTCAGTGCAAAGAAAATAAATAATAAACAAAACCAATTTATCTACAAGGAGTATCATCTACCTATCTGCTCATTGTTTACAATATTCCTATTCCAGTTTTAATCTTTCCCCTCAGATTTTATGTTCTATACAGTTCGAGGTTGCGTGACTTATTATTTGAACAACTAGCGATTACCTCTTCTATATGAATGAGTTCAATCAATAACGGTTTATACTTCGAATTTATTCAACACTTGAATTGTTCTGCTTTTGTTATATCTTTTCGGACTTAGATCGTTGACCCCGTTAGTTAGATGAAACAAAAGTGTTGACGTAGTAAAGGTACAATCAATATTTGAATCTGTTTTATTTATTCATCCATTTATTTTTTAAGTGCCGTTTGTTAGCCATAGCATATACGATATACCTACCTGCTTGAAGGAAAGTTATGAATCTGCCCAGTAGAATTGGAGTTGGACGTGACATTCCTGCTCCAGCGAGCTTATCCATTTAGGATCTGTTTATATAGAATATCTTTAGGACAAAAATGCATTTCTAGTTGGATAGTGCTACCGATTAAGTCTATAGTATAAATTCCTTAGAAACGGTTGTTGGGCTCCCTTTTTTCCCTAATGGATATAAATGATACTGTCCTTGGCAGTAAGCTTATTTAAAATAATCTTACAGTTTGTTGTTTGACGATTTCTTTGCTTTTTTGTTTACCCAAAAGCCCAATGATAAGCAGTAAACAGCAATAAATCAAATAAACACATTTCTAACAGTTATCTCTAAATGGGTGGGTAATATAATAACAACTTTCAACGGAAATTGATGAAAGTGAAAACATTTATTGCGTGTGTCACTATCGCAATATATGACGGCGAGAGAAAAGACTGTTTTTATAAAAATCTTAAGCAAATGAGACCACCAGAGGAAGAGTTATTACTCTGTATTCCTAGTACGTGACTTTGAAAGCGTTTGCATTTCATTAGATGAAATCTAAAGCTGCGTATTGCTGCTTTCTAAATGTAACCGAGTCATTCATTTAAAGTAAATATTGTGATTACTTCAACATTCGATGAGTTATTTTATTAGCAGCTGGTGTAGATAGCACTTATTTAATTAGATCGATATTATAGACTGCTTTTACGTTTAAGTGTTTAGATTAGAAGTCTTTGATTATGCTATTTGCGGGAGTGGTACTATACTAAATCAATATTTGTCTGATAATACGTTTGGGGTTGGGTAAGCTAGAAACGAATACTGTAAAAACTGATACTATTTTAAATGCAGTCAACTCATACTTGTTATTTCTATAGCAACCACAGTTTGTGGTCTTGTTAAGTGATGATGTTTGAGAGCTCGATGTCACCACCTGTTCGATATCATTTGTTTGCTTGGGACCGTACCTGTGGATCTTACGTAACTCAAAGCACGTTTAGTTGCAGTACATTAAAGATCGTGTGTCCCCAATCCATGCATTGTTAGATTATAACTTATTAGACCTTTTATTGACATAATATTCTTTTCTTTTTCAGATATTCCGGCAAACTCTATTCACATTCACAATTCCAAACATGGTGAAGACATTTCAAGCCTACCTCCCGTCCACGAACCGAACGTATTCCTGTGTTCACTGCCGTGCCCATTTAGCTAGTCATGATGAGCTTATTTCGAAATCATTTCAAGGCAGCCAAGGTCCGGCATATCTATTTAATTCCGTTGTTAACGTGGCCTGTGGCCAAACAGAGGAGCGCGTCCTCCTTACCGGTCTGCATGCAGTTGCCGATATATACTGTGAATGCTGTAAAACACCGTTGGGCTGGAAGTACGAGCACGCATTCGAGTCTAGTCAAAAATACAAAGAAGGCAAGTACATCATAGAGCTAGCCCACATGATTAAAGAGAATGGTTGGGATTGATTTGGCGAAAAAGTTACAAAGTTTTTAAAACACAATTAAAAATGTATTGTATTTGTATTCTCTTTCGGACCAAAAAACGATGAAAAATGAAAAGAAAAAAAAATGGAATAATCGATGAAGATATGTTTGCAAATGAAGCAGAGAAGCTAGAAAAAATTGTTGAAAACTTTCAAAGAGCAGTACCACCTACACCAAACAACAACAAAAAATAAATAAATCACTAACCACCATACATTTAAAGAATACCAACTATTATTTAGAGAAGAAGAAAGATGATTATTCCTTTACGCGCATCTGCACAACATATTCATAGCCTCATCGTCGTCTTGTTCCTCTTTCTACACGTGTGCTCCTTGTTTCCTTTTATCTCTAGCGTGTATATGGCTTAAAAATTCTTTATAAAAATTGCTAGCAGATGGCGTTGATGAGAGGAGTGAGTGTTTATGCCTTTTGTTTTTTAAATCAGGACATGATCATGACTCTTAAAATTATAACTAATCATTTTAATCCTTTGGGAAAAAGACAGCAAAGAGAGACTGGAAAGAAGGAATTGAGGAATAAAGAGGTGAAAAATCAAAAGGAGATTGTGTTAAAGAAGAGAATGAAGGGTTAAACCAAAACACTGATGTCTCTAGCTACTAATAACCAATAAACTGCCACGGAGCGTGTCTTGTTCTGAAAAAGAAGAAAAAATAAAGAAAGGATAACTAACAAAAAACAACAAGCACTCGGCCGAGATCTCTCGCGATAGGGTGAGGGACCAGAGAAAGACAAAGCAAGGTAGAGTTTGGAGAGCGACCATCATTGCCATTCTTTTGTACATACAAAAAACGAAAAAAAAAGAACAAATGCATTGCATTGCAAGTTTATTTCTCTCGATACACGGAGAAAGCATAAATGTGATATTTCAAAAAGAAAAACAAAAATTAGATAAAACGAAACACTTCGACTAATGTGCTTCGCGCAATAATATTTATCTCTCTTTTATTTTGTAAAGCGCTAACTCTCCCAGAACAACAAAACAAAAACAAACAACGCAAATCGGTATTGTTTAGTTTGTTAGATTATTTGTGTTGTAAATAATAGAAAACTCTTATCAGCCACAAACAAAGCATTTGATCATCACAAAGACAAAAACGCAAAATCAAACATAAACAAAGATTGTTTCTTATCGCAGAAGGCAGCTGGTAGGCGAAGATAACAATAACGGTGTCTATCGGGCAATGTCGATTAAAAGCGGAGAGATATGCGCAAAAGAGAGACAGAGTGAGAGAAGAGCGCTCTGATAAGAAACAAACAAATCTGATTTATTTTGACATCAGTGAAAATCATAAACTAAATAAAACACACATGTACATTGCATAGTAAAACTTGACCACCAAAATAATAAGAATACCGTAGACATTAAAACTACTACATATTACAATTTTATTAAATATTAAAAAAAAATATATTTTACTTACTAGCTGTGTAATTTACTACAAAAGAAATAATAATTAAATAATAATAGATAACGTATTAATTAACAAATAAAATCTTTTAAGTATTTGATCCACATGCCACACGTGAAGCAATAGAATATAATAGACGCCGGCAGCGGAAGCGCAAGCTAAACATAACAAGATACCGAGTATTTTTTGACAACCCTATTAGCTGTTTGTATTTACATATAATAAACATACCTACATTATATGAATATTCTTTAAATTATAAAAGCGATACAACATCCCAGCATGTAAGCACCTATGTAATTGTAAAATGTGAAATGAAAATGAAAAAAAAAAAAAAATGTAAATGAAAATGAAGAAGTTTATTTTTTGTTTTTACATATTATTTGTATTGCAGTGAAATCTCTCCTAACGGACACTTGCGCGTTTTCTCTTAAGCAATTTTTTTTTTATATTTTTCGGACCAAGAGAGGTCAATCTTGGACGGCCCCCTTTTAACCGGACGCTGACAACATATTTTTGTGACTTGTGAAAAATGCCTCTCTTAGCCGGACGCGATACCCCAGGCAACGAATGCGCGGGACAAAATTATGTCATAATAATAAAGTGTTTGCGATTTTCGTTAATTTTATCTACATTGCCTTATTCTGTTTTGGCAAGTTGAAGTGAGTCTTATTCCGATTATAACCAATTTCTCGGAATAGATAATAATAATGGCGAAAGAAAATATGTACGTCAATCGACCATTTCAGAATTGTTTAAACTATAAATTGTAACGTTTTTAATTAAGTCTATACCAGAGGTGACCAAACTTTCTGGCTGAAAGATGGTATCCAACTATCATACTTCACCAATACTGCCAATATTTTCGTAAAGGCCTTATCTACAAAATTTTGGAATTCGAGGTTAATGCATATTTGGAGTTAGGGCATTGCCTCCGATTGAATTATATTTATTTAAAAATGCTAGATCTTAAAATGCGATAAAAAATCGCAATTTTTAGAAGCCTTTAGTTACAAAACATGTATCAATATTTAAGAAAAGCCCTAACTGACAGGACCTTTTATAACACACTGTAAAGGGAAAGTCTACCAACCTTTTTTTTCAAAAAGCCCTATCTTTGCTCATGTCTTTTCTTGCAGTAACGTGTTCAATCCTGTCTAAATGAAAAACAACTTTTTTCCTATTTTTAAATCGGGGTGTGTGTTATTGGCGTTATAGCTATAGAATATAGTTTCAAAACCATTATTAATTGTTGTACATAGGGCTTTTTTTAAATATATTTTCAAACGCTAAAGCCCTATCTTCCACCTTTTTACATATACCTAACAATTGTTCTTTTGTAATTACTTAAAAAAACAAAGCATACATTATGCAGCCAAACAATCACGTCTATCACAGAATCCATCGTACTCGCAATTTTGCTACGAACCCCGAAAGAACTATCACAGAATCCGTCGTAGTGGAAATTTTTGCTACTAATTTTGAATTTCGTAAAAAGTGGTAAGTTGTTAAGTGCGGCAATGCACATTCGGATTCCACTACGTCAATATACTCTATCAATGATGAAATCAGGGCTATCGGCAATTCCGAGGGGAAAAAAATTCACCCGATTCACTCCTATCATGAATTTCCTCCGGAATTTGCAAATTGTTTTCGAAGTTTTGTTCGAATGTTTTGACAGCTTTCAATCGAGGTTTTCTTTAGAAAAATAGAAAATTGTGACCTGTGAATTTTGAATTGAAACCTTTTTAAACCTTTGTGTTTGTGTTTTAAAAATGCATAGCATAGCATTTAGATTACAAGCTGAGGAGCAGGCCCTGGAAAAACAAAATGAGCAAATATTCATAAGGAGAAATTTGAGAGATAAGTCCAACCCCTGTTTTTACCCGACTACGCAGAGGAAGGGTTATGATTTTAACAGGCTGGGTTTGTTTGTTTGTTTGTTCGTTTGTATGTATGTAAGGATGTCACCTCGTACAGCCTAATATGGGATTCACACTAGCGTCGAAATGAGATCATTTCGAGTTTCAAATTCAAAGTGTTCATACCTACGCTTGCTAATTTCATGAATGGATGCATTCAGTTCCGATAGTAAATATATGACGGTGTCATGTTATAAAATTTTTTAATATTAAATTATTTTTTTATGTACATAAGTATAGGTATAACGTATAGTAATAATAATAGTTGGATGTTATTGTTAAACAGTTGGGTAGATGAAGTCGACTATTATATAGCTAACATTGGATTGATGCGGCGCTGCCTCGGGTTCATGTGTTAAAATATCACTTTTCGGGTGGGTTTTGCCACTCCGGGTATCTCACCAATTATCAGACACGCACGTGGACTATAGAGCCAACTGTAGAAAAGTGCCCCAATGGGCGCGGAGATAAAATAAATGGACAGATATATGTATGTTTATGTACGAATCCTATGGCCGATGCTCTTTTTATAGAAATAAATCCACAATAAAACAATCAATTATATATGTATAGTTATCAAATGAATATATGTATCTTTATTTATTCGAAACGCGTCTTGTCAGAAGGACTTTACAAAAAAAAACTCGTCATCATTTCACAATCGCCTTTATATGAACCATCGTGCCGTCTCTCTCTATCTCTTCTTGTTTCATTTTAACAATTACATTCTAACATTTCTTTTTTTTCAGATAACATCCCATATTTATTAAACCATTTCATGAGATATTGATGTTTTGTATGTTATTCCATTATATTTTTCGTTTTTATATCACTTTAATAATTGTGCTGAACGCGGCCAGTAGCTTTGACAAATTGTAATCTCAACCACATAGTTTATTTACGGAAATAACTACTAAACACTAAATTTCTCCCAAATTAGCGATATATTTTTTTTTTTAGTACTGAATAATTTTTCTTTTGTGCTTAGATCACCGAGATCAATAAGAATCCGTTGTTTAATCTTTGCGCAACGAAAACTTTAATATTCCCTTATTAATTTGTTCTGTCATTGTTATTCAGAATCATTCAACTGCATTCAAATTAAGTTTGTTCGATTTTATTTTCACATAATTTTGAACGAATTTCAACGAAATTATGTTGAAATGAGATAACTTCGATATGTCAATTCGTATGGGAAATTATCTCATTCCGAGCATAATTTGGAAATTTGCAACGAAATTAGCTGTTTTGCCCTGGTGTGAATACCGTATAAACTATGAAACCGATTTCAACAAATATGTGACGTCACAGAAAAATTCAATATGGCGGGCGCACCAAGCAAATGGCGGACTACCTCTTCTTTTTTTCTTCTTATTTTTCTTTTTTACCCGATTAGTCTTTACAATCGCATTGATAGTGGTATCAAATGAAGAATACAATACGATATGATCCCCCCTGTTCTGCATTTCGAGTGAAAGTGGATTGAAACCGAAATTGAAATTCACTCGGAATGGAATTCAGTGTTCTGCATTCCGAGTGATTTAGAATTTTTGGAATGCACTTCGAATTCATTTGTTTGATATGTCAAACACAGCTGTCAAATCATTTCAAAATCATTGGAGATTTCCAGTTCTTGGTTTTTGTTTTTTGCAAGTGAATTAAACATTTAAGAAAAAATATATTTTATTAAAAAAATGGAAAAAATGGAAAACAAAATTATTAAATGATTTGTGAAAACCGCGAAGAAAACCGAATGAAGAGAGTTCGCAGAAAGATTTTGCGAGATAAATCTAAAGTTCTGGATCTTCCCGAAGCATTGTAAGCAGAAGTTAGACAACTGAAGAAAAATAATTTATTTAATGATTTTTGCATTTTTAAAAACAGTTTTAGGGTGAGTAAGAAAATATTTGTTGATATCCTGCGAGAAGTAGAGTCAGAGAAATCTTGATCTGGGAAAATCTTGATTTACTTTCATGTAATTCAAGAGAATACTCTCTTGCCTCTAATTGTTGTGTTGTTCTATATTAAACAAAGGAATTATTTTAATACACTAATGGAAAGTCTTATTATTCTACTCATATTTTTCAAAATGATTCTGATCAACAAATTAATTAATTAATTCACTTTAGAACGGCATGTGAAGTCAATTCACGTCAAGAATCTCAAGTGAATTCAATTCACTAAAATCACAGGATTTTCGGAATGCAGAACACGAATTTACAGCTGTCATCTTTAGTGGAATACAGAACACTAAAATATTCACTTTCGAACATAAAATCCACAATTCATAGTTTCGTTCGGAATGCAGAACACCCAATTCCACTTTTGGTGGTTGAATTCACTAAAAGTGGAATGCAGAACAGGGGGGGATGTAATTCCAAATTCAATATGGCGGACGCCCCCCAAAGATGGCGGGTTTCTGTTATCTCTACAACCTCCTTAATATGGGTCTCAAATGAAAGGGCTTGGAGAGTAGAATACAATACGATATGACTTCATTCTAAATTCAATATGGCGGACGAGCACTAAGATGGTGGATTTCCGTTATCTTTACTACAACCCGAATATGGGTATCAATTGACATTACAAAACATTTCAAACCGTTCCAAAAAGTCAAACATTTTAAAGCATTATGATTCATGATGCATTGTAAAATGAAAGCATCGTAACATCTCATAACAATGGCAGTGATGCATTCCCGATTTTTTTTTGATGTTTTGGAACTCAGCCACGATACTCGATAACGTGAAATTGTCACATTTCGATAGCGAGTAACTCGTTAACAGATGCGGTAATTCGGCCCTTGTACTGGGCTTTCTATTTTGGGCTATCATTAACGATGGAGTTCTGCAAATAACACTGCCACCAGGAGTTAAAGTAATCGGATTCGGTAACGATATCGGCGTTGTTTGTTGCAAAGAACATTTGAAAGATACAGTCAGCTACGAAAGAAGCAATCAACCTCATAAAGAACTGGCTAATATCCGCAGGCCTAGAATAAGCAGATCACAAAACGGAAACTGCTCTAATCAGCCGGAAAAATGTGGAAGGCGTGGACAAAAGATTAGGAAGTCAAACTATCAGATCCAAAGACTGTAAAATACTTATGAGTAATAATACTTAGACTTAGCTTTCACATCGGACATCGACAATTCGTTCAAAAAGGCGTCAAAGCTGCAGGCAGAACTTTTTGAAATACTGCAAAACAACGGAGTATCCAAGGTAGAAAGCCCGGTCCTGTTATACGCCGCCCCAGATTGGGTGGGGGCCCTAACGACAAAAAGGAAACAAGGAGAAAATTATCGTTAGCATATCGACGACATATCACGCTAAGGGTAATCAGTGACTTTAGTGGTAGGGATGATCCCCATCGGTATCATCGCGGGCGAGATGCAGAGTCTACAATAGAAAAGTGACGGTCATCAAAAGGATCAAGGAAGAAGTAAGGGTGACTTTAATGACTAGGTGGCAAGCTTGTTGGGACACCACTACGAAGAGCAGATGGACCTTCAGATTGATCCCAACCATACACATTTGGACAAATCGAAGGCACGGAAACTAACTACCGCCTTACGCAGTTCTTATCTGGTTACGGTGGGAATCGGAAATACCTACACTGATTTGGCACGATAGATCAGCTTTCTGCTCAAATCAGGAAGAAGACAGAGCACGCTTTCTAGTGGTGGACCAATATTGGATGCTGTGGAAATAGGATAGGCACTGACTTGCCCAGTCTTCTTACTGTTACTACACATGAATTATTGTGCTTATTTTACTTCCAAGTGGTGGCCATCGGATATGGTCGCTGCCCATCCGGGCTCGGCTTGCTAAACAGCAGCACTTAATATACCCCTGAGGACGGAATCCGTCGTGGAATCAACGGTGGCGTTAAATTTCCAGAAAGAAACAAAACCTTATCTGAGCTACTCCGACACACTCGGAGCCCAGGTCGATAAGTATTTCCATGTACTAGTCAGGGTCTTGGAAAAGGGTTGGTGGCGGATGAGCCCCTATTGGGCCAACGGCAGCGCTTACACCCCCGTAGCGGGTTACAGACACCGGTGCACCCGGCCCCTTGTCGTAGAGGTGTGCAAGGATCTGACCCTCCAAGTTGGAGCTTGTGCGTGAGGTTGACTACCTAAACGCGTAAAAAGAAACTAGTTCCGAAACAACCAATAGCCTCCATAGGGAACAATAAAGCTTTTTATTTTGCATCTCCTAGCAATCGGCCCTTGAAAGTTAAAAACCAAGGAATGAGGAGAGTACCGCAATATCACTTATTCTATAGCCAAAGATTTAAGAAAGGAGTTGAATGATACATATACTGTAACATCGAATGTTCAGTCGTGTCGTTTTTAAAAGCTCATTACGTAACGTAGACGACTCAACGAATTTGTAGTAGATTTGGAACCGACTCAAATGTGAACTACTGTGATAACGATAACGAGTCTTCTACACTACGCAATGCGAATTTAATGACAGGAACCGTTTCCGACAAGCGACAACCGTTATCGGGGTGATTGTTTTCTTTCAATAGATAACACAATGCAAGCAGATATTGAACTTGAATCCCACAACTCAAACCAGATAAAAGCCCCGACCTTAACCTAATAGAAAACATGTGGTCAGTTATCGGGCGCAAAGTGGGCAACGAGACACCTAAAATACTTGAAGGCCTAATAACCGTCATAAATGAAGTGTGGACAGAAACTGTACGTCTACATAGTTTTGTATTTTTGTCTTATTTGTATGAAATTTCGCAACAAATATAAAGATAATAGGAAGACACGAGTTATAAAACATTACCGTCAATTGTAAATTTATGTCCGTTAACTTACGTACAATTTTTTGTGTATATTTGGTAGGTATGAGAGTTCTTTGTTAAGTATATTTCATCCCGCTAGGTGGCGCTGGAGTCAAGTTATTAACAACTTCTATATTTATGGACCAAAAATGCTCATATTCAAAATATATGTTGGTTCAGTGCAAAAAGAGAAAATTATAAAATCTGGACCCGATAGGTGGCGCTGGAGTCAAGTTATTAACAACTTCTATATTTATGGACCAAAAAGGCTCATATTCATAATATATGTTGTTTCAGTACCACAAGAGAAAATTATAAAATCTGGACCCGCAACGTGGCGCTGGAGTCAAGTTATTAGATCTACATTTATATACCATAAAAATGAATGTACATAATATGTAGGTATGTTTGCCTTTTATAGACTCGGAAATTACCCAACCGATTTTGGTAAAATTCTTACCGTACGGTTTTCTTAATATAGAAAACAACATAGCATCAGTGCGGTTACTCAACAACCGGTGGTTTCGGTACCTGTCATACAAAATTTAATTTCAGGTGAAATGTGAATCATTTTGGTCAATTAATATAGACAGACAGACAGACAGATAGATAGATAGATAGACAGACAGACAGACAGACAGACAGAACAACAGACAGACAGACAGAACAACAGACAGACAGACAGACAGACAGACAGACAGACAGGCAGATAGACAGATAGATAGACAGATAGACAGACAGACAGACAGACAGACAGAACAACAGACAGACAGACAGACAGACAGACAGACAGACAGACAGACAGACAGGCAGATAGACAGATAGATAGACAGATAGACAGACAGTTAGACAGACAGATAGACAGACAGGCAGACAGAAAAAAACAGACAGATAGAGAGAAAAACAGGACATGACAGATAGATAGATTGATAGATAAATAGATAGATAGATAGATAGATAGATAGATAGATAGATAGATAGATAGATAGATAGATAGATAGACAGACAGACAGAAAGAGAAAAAAATGGATATCGAAGTTGAAAATAGAGCAGCAGTGATTGCTTCCTACTATGTGCTTCCTTTCTATCATACCCAAATAACTATGTGCGCGGGCAAATTTTGAAAAGATAGGTGGAGCGAAGCGCACCGGGTTACAGCTAGTTTATATATAAAAACTACTACAGTACTGTGCAAACTAATTGGGACAGTCACTTTTTTACAATATAAATAGGCTGTGTTATTTTTGTTACTTTTTTAAAAGTTGTATTATAACTTTGCAAACTAATAATAATAATGGCTTATAACACAGTGCAACCACTAATCTCGGGCCTAAGATTTGAGCATTGATCCTGAACTTACCAAAACTAGAAACTCTGCACCATTCGTTTTGCCAGATTGGCTGCCTAACGTATTTTATAGCCCCATGAATGTTTTGGCCCCAGAGCTGTTTTTTTTGGGTCGGTTTGTTTTGCACTTTTTTTCTCCTAATCAAGACCTCTAACTTTGCTGAAGACAGAAAAAAAATCCCTACGGTTAACCAAGATATAGCCATGAGAAAAAAAACCAAAAAGTGCTCAAAATAAGATTTCAGCCAAAATATTCATGAGGTTATAAAATACGTTAGGCAGCCAATCTGGCAAAACGAATGAAGCATAGTTTCTAGTTTTGGTAAATACTTTCAGGATCAATACTCAAATCTTAGGCCCGAGACGATGACCTGAAAAATGTCACACAGTGTAATACATATTTCCTGTTGGCTTTTACGAAGATAGGTTGAATTTTAGATTAATTTCATAAAAGTTAGGTCTCATAGGGCTTTTATTTAGTTTTTTTATTAGATTTGCCCGATTAAGTTCATTTGAATTTGAGAATAGATATCTCTGTGAGCACGTGGTGTAGTGGTAGGTGCGTTGGACTACTACGCAATGCTGCCCGTGTACTGATATCAGCTTTTATTGATGTGTGGTTTCACGATGAAAAATTTAAAAAGTATGGGAATCCTTGATCCTTTCCATGCCAAATATAATAAAAGAGCTTTATTGGTGCTAAAGATGACCGCCTTTAGCACCAATAAATCATATACATTATTTCTGTAGTATTGGTATCATTTGCGGCTCTCATACTTAATCAATCTTAACAGAGATGCGGTGTCAAAACAAAGAGTATTTCCTGGAGCACTGAGCACTGACGAATTGGATTTTCAATTTATAAATATGTATTAACAAACTAAAAAACCGATTAAAATAAATATTTCACCCAAAATGAGCTCCCAAAAAAATAAATACTTTCATACATGGGATTTCCATCAGTTGACAGATGGAAATCACATGGGAAGTTTTGGTGTGGGATGCGAAGTTTGGATTTTGTGGGTTGGAGTTCTCGCACGGGCACACTAGTAAATATATATTGTAAGAAAATTAATATAAATTAGTAACGCAAGAATATTGTTTTGCAAATAGTACATAAATCAAAATATCATTAAAAATTTGCCTGTTCCAATTAATTTGCACAGTACTGTATGTACATACAGTAGAAGCTCGAAAAAGTTGATCGAAATGTCCCAGAGCTTGTCAACTTTTCCGAAAAGTCAACTTTTCTGGACAGTTTTCAAAATCTGTAGAACATTAATATTTTGTCCATAAATAAACTTATTTTATTTTGATTAATTAGTTTTATTTTATTAAGAGCAAAAACATAAACAATCATAACGAAGTTCAACTGGTTTGAAGTAACTGGAAAGAGTAGTTTGATTCTTATTTTTTGTAAAATGAGTTTTTACAATATTTGTACGTAAAATCACCAGGTTTGGCATATGGTGGGTTTCGTTATTTTCTGCGCACCATTTGATCAATGCATTCACGCTTCCAATGGCTTCTGGATAAGAAATTTTTGTCGCTTCCACTGTCTCGATATCTTATTCGTCGTTATGAGTACCAGCTTCCTCTATCTCGCCCTCTTCTTCAATTGAGTCCGTATTCCACTCTTCAATCTCTTCCAAAGTCAAATTCGAACTCAATCCTATTTTCGACAGTGATGTATTGACTTCTTGAATTTGGTCATTGTAGGAATGATCCGAAGCAAATAAATCGAACAGAGGAATGTTATCATCAGCATCAAATTCATTGTCATCCCAATATTTAATCTTTTTCCATGCGTTTTGCAGAACACGTTGCGGAAGTTCATCCTAGCAGATTTGAGCAACAAAATGCTATCGCGAATATTATGCTTTTTTAACAAAACTTCTATTGGCATATTTTCTTGGGCCACAACATTGCACAATAGCTTGTAACGACAGCTTAATTTGACCAACTTAATGGGATTCTGGTCCATGGGCTGCAAAACTGCTGTAACATTTGGAGGTAAAAGAAGCGCTGAAATGTTACCATCGTCAGTTTTAAGCAATTCGATAGGTTTGTGCGCTGTGCAATTGTCAATCAATAATATTGCTTTCGACTACAAACTGTTTTCGGTTGAAAATCTACGAACCTAAATAAGAAACGACATATTGATATTGAATTTGTAAAACTGACACAAGTCCGGTTTACCTCTTTTACGAACGAACCATGAAACCAGTCATAAAACAGTTTTGATGTCATCCAAGCTGATGGCGAATTAGTGTAAATTATCGGATTTTTGAAGCCTTTAAAACAGCGCGGATTACTTTGTGTGAACCCTCAGCGTTTGCGCACAACAAAAATGTGATTCGCTCCTTTGGGGTTTTTCGGCCAGGTGCTGTTTTTTCAGTTGCAGCAACGTAGGTTTTCTGAGGTAACAAGCGATAATATAAACCTTATTCATCCGCATTGTAAACTTAAGCATCGCTAAGTCCAAGTTCACTAATCATTCCTCTCAATTTTCTTATAAACGGTGCAACCTGCGATGTGTCGCTCGAAAGAATCTCACCACACACTTTAAGATAACGAATTCCATGCCTCTTTTAAAATTTTGCCAACCATCCATCGCTCGCATTAAATGAATTGACACCTTTTTCCGGATACATTTTTTCGAATAAAAACTTAGCTCTGGCCTTGAATACTGGACCGGTAACAGTACAATTTCGAGTACGCTGATTTAAGAACCATTCGTATAATTTGCTCTCTACCTTAGGATATTCAGTCTTATGAAGAGTTTTTGTTTGAGCATATTCAAAGTTGTCGACTGCTGCTGCGAGAAGGGTTTGACGATTTTTTTTTATCTTGGAAATTGCCTGCTTTGTGACACCATATTCGATTGCCAAACGACCGCCGCGAACACCATTGTCAAGTTTCTTTAACATTTCTATTTTTTGTTTTAAATTTAATCGAACTTGTTTTCGTTTACCATGTTTGTTTGCCATTTTTTTGCTCAAATTTAGTTAATTATCGGACAGCAAATAAAATTCAATGTGCAAATGAACAATACGTAAGAAAAAGTCAGTAATAATCTAAAACAACGGGATTAAACATACATAATAAGGCACGCATTTGCCATGGAAACATACATTTCTTCGGAATGCGTAGCTGCTGTGTTATGTTTTTTACATCGTTAAACCGAATGCAAGTAAAAAAGAATCACGCTCTAAAAAGTTGACCGAAAGTCAACTTTTTAAGGCAACGTATGCTAGCTCAAATTTGGTCAACTTTTCTGTAAAGTAAACTTTTATGAGAGTCAACTTTTCCGAACTTCTACTGTATTAACTTTGAGTCATACGAATGTGTCCGTACACCTCTAATAAGTGATTTGCCTTTAACCTTTTGTCTTTATTGGTCACGTAACGTGAACTGGTGGCATTCCATTACAGTATCTCCCTACAAACCTTTCAAGGTAAACACTCCCATTTGCAATCAATCAAAGCAATTCGCTCTGTCGTCACCAGGCCAGCAGTTTTCGCACGCAAATACACGGGCTGGCAAAGCGACCACAATACGCCGCTAACTTCGTTAGAAACTATCTGAATAACTAAACTGAAACCGAAATCACCCGGGAATAGCTGGCAAAACTATACACATAAACAACCCGGCGCGCGCTCACCTGGTGCTTCCGATCGCTACCCGTGTGTACACAAGCCCATGTATCGAAGTGAAAATTGAATTTCCATTTAATGAAAACCACATACACAGGATTAACTACCTACAGGAATAATATTGGAATTTAATTTAAATTCAACCGGACTGACTGTGGACCAGCGGACTGCTGGTGGTCCAGCTTCGCCTCCACACGTTTATAGGTATTTTGTCCTGAATGCAAATTTAATGATCCCCAACCCAAGTCGAGTTGATTTCGATGACTGGAGGTGTAATTAAAAATTAAACGTAAAAACTCCGCCGACGGACATAAATCCCGTGAGTCAATTGGAGACACTACACGACCACATAAAAATAAAACAGCCAAATTCACGAGCACTGAATTCAATGATTCAATGGCTTTCAAGGATACTTTTTCTGTGGTCAGCAAGGACGGATGAGTGAGTTTGTTTAATTTTAAAAAATAATAACGATGCCTTAATGCAACAAGGGGTGAGATGAACATTGAACAAGTGACAAGCTTACTTCGACAGTATGTCAATGCCAGATGCCACAGGACAGTATATTTATTTATTCCCACAGGTCCTTCTGGCGGTAGACTTTATTAAAGAAGAAAATAAAAGTGCATTACGTTACGAAAAATTAAAATCGTTGATGTTGGTTAATTGAACAAATGGGAGATGCATACGATTTAATAAAAAATAGTACAACCGAATTTCCAGGCTTACTTTTAATGACACGCTGAAAGCTTTTGTTTTTTTAATGGACTCTTTTCATCAGAGAGATGGCGCTGAATATGATTGGTATGTCATATGTATGTAAATGTAGAATCTCTGGAAGATAAGAATGCAATTTTAATCCGATATTGAGAAACGCTATGGTTCTGTAGAAAATGATCAAAATTCTTGTGGAGCACATAACACAAAAGAAACCAACAAAAGGCGTGTTTTTTTAGCCTATTTAAAATAAACTTGTTTCAGCAACATGTTTTCCATGTATAATCCATGTAAATATCCAGTCTAGATAATTATCCAGGCTAAGGTTTTGTTGTTTTATGTCTTGAAGCTTCCTATATAAGAATAAAAAAAACACGCCTAATATTTGTCAATTTAGAATCTAGGAGCGTTTTTTTTCAAATAGATTTCGAAAAAGCTTTCCATACAAAAATAGGACTGGATAATTATCCAGGCTAAGGTTTTGTTGTATTTAACATTGAACACATGTTGCGGAAACATGTTTAGCCTACATAGGTTTGAAAAAAAAAAACGCCTTTTTATAGTTTTTGTTTGTTAAAATTGTAGGGTAGTGGGCCCTATTTCCGAACAGCTCCAGTAGTCGAACATTTTTTACAAAAGTCGTTATATTATCATTAATTTAGCGTATCTGCTTTTCGTCACACCACATTTATACGTATGCATATTCCCTTTTCACTTACCTTAAGCATCGCATTCAAAAAAATGTATCTAACAAAATTCTGAATTTGCTAATGGGTTTCAATAAATGGCTCGGATCTGTTTTTTTGAAGAAAAAAAAAGGTTCAGTGATCGTTTGGGAAAATTAGGTAATAATATATGCAACAAATACACAGCTGTACAATGTAGAACAACCATCATCGGCGGCGCAAAAAAACACTAAAACAAATTGTGTAATTGAATTGTGTAAAACTAGAATGAACAAGAAATATTCAGATTAACGTACATACATAGATAAAAAAAATAAATATACGGCGTCTGCAGTCCTATACAGAACCAAGCCTAGCTTTCTCGCAACCATTTGTGTGTGCATGTTATTTTTTCCACGACTGTAGGTCCAGTTCTTTGACTCCGAACGGCGAGTTGAGAAGCTTCTCATGACAAATGATACTCTTTGATTGCTTGTCAGACATTCAAAAGAGGTGGCAACCGTGAATACATAGATACATATGCATATACGTGAATGGATATGTAGTTTTTTGTATATTTTCTCTCACTTCGTCGTTTTAAGCGACGAAATCGATTTTTTCTTCTCGAAAATTGGTCGTTATATCCGAACCGTCGTTATATACGACGACGTTATATCCGACGTTAGAATAGCTTAAAATATAAAGAAACCAACTAACTGAAAGGAAAATTGTAGCTATAAGCGACTTGTCGTTATAAGCGAGGTCGTTATAATCGACTTCCACTGTACTTGAAATTAACATTCTAGACAAACTTGTAGATATGAATTAACTGTTCGGAATAAGGAAACTATATGTTCGCAATTAGGCAACATGTGTTCGACTATTGGAGAAAACGACATTTTTTGAGTTTTTACTTTTTATTATAAATTGCATTAATGTATGCCTATTTTTTTCTGATTAAATATAGTTTTATCAGTCATCTTTATTTTATTTTAAGTAATTTTTTTCAAAACTTGCATTTTGACACCAGTTTCAACTCTGAATTTCCGTTAAGTGTTTGGATACTGGTACCATGACCCCATTAACTACCCCGGTGATCAATTCCGACCGGATTGAAAACGCAAACCGATTTCAAAAACGGACGGATTAAAAAAGGCTGTGCTGGAATTCGTCCAAAATGAAACAAATTCGAAATTGAGGGAAACCTTCAAATGTAATTCGAAATCAGCTGTTGTGTGCTTTCAGCTGTCAAAAAATCATTTTATTTTTTTGCGAAATCGAATTTATAAGAATATAATATTAAATAATGGATTTTGCTATTACAATTGGTGTTATTATTGAGGCAGAACAAGCTGTTTTAATAGGGTTAATGGTTTCACTATTAGTACTTGTCATCCTTCCTGGGCGTTCTTGTGGGAGATAAATGTTAATATTCTTGGTCTTCTTGATAGTTGAACAATTGATCTCTTCCAAGCAAACTGGGGGTAATTGCACTTCAGTTGTTTCCAAATTTTTTTTGTTGAGTTGTTCCTTTTTACTTTGTGTGTGTGTGTGATGTTAAGGGCACAATAATCAACTCCTCGGATATTTCAAACCGCGGTGGCAGTAAGTTCACTATTGCTTTTCTAGATTAATAAATAACTTAGCCCTAGTACAGGGACTGAGGTAAAATGTTACCCCAACGCTATTTTGAAATCGGACAAATTTTTTTCTGCCAAGTTTTGAGACCTGGATTTTTGTGCCACTACTACAAATTTTGTCCTGAGTCAATTTTTAACGTTTCCAACGATCTGGGAGCACTCCATATATTTTTTCCATATTTTTTTTTCAAAAGTCTACGAGTTATTTTCAAGCTATTTTCATTTATTTATTTTATTTTTATCGGCCTGGGCATTGTTTTTTATGTCATTTGTGTTTAATCTTAATTATTATGTGAATAATCTTGCCACATCTCGCCCTCATTTACCGTTTACTTACGTTTTTCTATTCGTGGGGTAAAATTTTACCCCAGGCTTTAAAACTTGTAAATGGACCTTGCCCCTGTACTAGGGTTAAGCAAATAATGCAAAATGTTCTTACTCAACGATGGCTCCGGATTATTTTTTTCTATCAATGCTCCGAATTTTCTTGCACCATCAATGCCATGGACTGCCTTTTCCATTCCTGTCTCTTCCACGGGCGATATGTAGGGGAACCTGGGGACAACTGATCCCCCCTTTTTAATTTTTCAAATATCTTAAAAAGTAAAACATTAATTGCCTTTTTATTTTAACGATATTATGAACAATTTAATTGTTCATCATATTGTACAGTTTAATTAAGAAAGTATGTAAGATAAAATATATTTTTTACCGTTTTTCTAAAACTATCCAAAATAACCAAGTGTCCCCCATTCAGGGAGACTTGATCCGGACTTAGGGCAGACTTAATTATGGGAGGATACAGCATACGGCCCTGCAAATTTTTATGTAGGAAGATCATAAAGGGGGAAGATAGTTCCCCATTGCGTTCAGGTATAGCACAGCATGCAGTTTCCAGTTCACCGCCCTCACCCGACGTTATTTTGTTTACTTGTTTTTTCCCCTTGGTAGCAACCACTCTTTGGTCTATGGACTGCAGTTAGCCTAGTCTCGTCAATGTTCTATATAGATTCTGCCCGCAAATTTAAACTTTTTCATCATAAGCGTATATTTTCGAAAAACTGCGAAATATTGTGCTTATTGAAGCAAAACCAGGATATTTTGCCAAGAAGTCTATCATTACTTTATTTTGGTTGGCATTTGTATGTTTTCCCCTAAATTAGGATTTTATGTATAGATCTTCAAAAACTTACATTTTGAGTCCTCCTGATTTATTTTCACCAACAAAAAACCGAACCAATTGAAAACGTCAAATGTTCGCGTTTTTCAATTCCGACCGATTCTGAGCCCACCTCAAATTCGTTCGAATTCGAAGAAATCCGAAAATCATTACACCGAAACTGCGAAAACGGTACGGATTTGGGTTCGACCGAAATTCATCACAGAGTTGAATATTTTCTGGAAAAACCTTTCTGCTACATAACGGGCTCACAATGACGCTGTAGTTATGTAAAGAGTTCCACGGGTATAGCGATACATGACTCTTTTAGATTTTCAAAAAGATCGTCCGCATTTTTTTTTATGGTCCATATTCGAAAACTTCACCATCTTTCTGTCATTCCGGACTGTCGTATTACGAGGTCCTTGTTAATTAGTTGCTCGTAGCTGCATGTACATACATACACAATTACACATTATATTAGTCTCTTTCCTGTATTTTCCGGGATTAAGGTTGCATCGTTTTCGATTTTTCAGTACCAATACCGCTATTAAATCAACAAAGTATTGTTTTGCAAGTTTGAATAATAGGCCATAGATTCTTGCCAGACATTGCAGAACAAGGATCTTCTAAGATTCACCAAAAAGCACTAACTTTACGAGTTGGTGATCTCTGGCAATCCGAGTGGAACTGATAACTCGAACAATCGCACACCCTTCCTAACCTAACCTAAATTCCACTGTTGCTAGATGGTATACATATATGTACTTCATTAGTATTTTAGTACTACGAACGAGGATTTAATTTGATCGCAATTCGGTTAGAATTGAATGACAATAGTGCGATTTCTTTCTTTACGTGGGGAGAAATTCGGGGTGAACCGACCAGGGCTGCCGTTTTGAAAATTCTAATGGGAGTATTTTAGACGTTTACAGCGGAGTATTTTGTGTCTAAGAGGAGTACAAAACAGAAACAATACAAATCAAACATTAACATCTAGTATTAGCCTGTTAAAATTCTAAAAGGTAACTATTTTATTTTGACTGAAGGCTCAAGAATGTTTTTAATGGCTGATGAAAGTGGATAAAGGGTACTTGTTATGTTCCAGGTCGATTTTGTTTGGCGGCCATTTTGGATTGGATAACATTTTTCAGTTGGCATTTGACAGTCGTAGAGTGAAGTCGATAGCAAACTTTGTAATGGAGCAGCTAAGTTAGCTCAGTATAGACGACTACCAATTTGTAAAAATAATTATGAGTAACCAGGCATATTTCGACTTGGCCGGCTTTGTTAATAAACAGAATAACCGCTATTGGGGCACCGAAAACCCTCAATTGATACACCAAAGACCACTTCACCCTCGTAGAGTAACTGCATGGTGCGCCATTTGGGCTGGCGGCATCATTGGGTCACATTTCTTTAAGGATGCTTGAGCAATACTATAACAGTTACTATTGACCGCTATCGGGACATGTTGAAAAACTGTCTTGTGCCTGAATTGGATCAAATAGGCCTACACAGCATGTGGTTCCAACAAAACCACGTTGCAAATTTTATGAGAAATTTTTTTCGTCAAAAAGTGGTGATATCGAGTGGTTCACACGATCCCCTGATTTGACCCTCCAGAGTTCTTCATATAGTTGTACTTGAAGAAACCTTGATACTTAAGAACAAAATTCGAAATAAAATAGCCTTAAATAACACCAGACGTCTGCGAAATCGTTATGAAAAATATGCTTAAAAGAGCCCGCCTTTTCAATATGGCCAGAGCCAGCTTCTTGACCAACATCTTATTCCATACATAATGTTAAAGATCATATACTCGTATTCGATCAATAAAATATAAATATAAATGTAAGTTATTAAAAAAACACTCGGGCTGGGACATAGAATGCACCCTGTATATGGATTTAACACTTGGAAAATGAATTCATTCAGTGAAATTAAGGTGACAATATATTAAACACACTAGCTGTCCTGCCCGGCTTCGCCCATGTCTTAAAAATATTGTGTTACTTACAATACATACATTGTCATTTAGTTCGAAGAGTCAAAGACAGTGCGAACGAACCCCAAGGTTGACATTTCGCAAGAAAGTAACGTTTTGTTAGAGTATTTTTATTTTTGCATTAATTTAAATAATATTGCGAATAAATTAATTTAAAAATTAGCCTATAATAGGCACAGGATGTTAATGAACTGGAATACGAAGTTTTACTTCATTGTGTGCATAAGTTTTTGTGTTTATCGAATCGTAAGATTGACAGGTAAGAGCATCACATTGAGATTTATATATTAGTATGATACGATTAAAAGTTACCGTGCTAGTTAGCTAGTATTTTAACAAAGTACTATTCATTGAAGAAAAGGTACTCAAATTACTAAATTTTTTAAAAATTGGAAATATTTAATAGGGGAGTACATTCATGACGAGGGGAGTACGGGAGTACAGTGTTTGAGAGAGTAGTACGAATACTCACTTCGGCAGCCCTGGAACCGTCCTGCTTATGGCAACCATTTATATGTGCCTGCT
The DNA here is from genome assembly GCA_949775065.1 of Brachyopa scutellaris. Lineage (NCBI taxonomy): Eukaryota > Metazoa > Arthropoda > Insecta > Diptera > Syrphidae > Brachyopa > Brachyopa scutellaris. Next base: position 13,228,197 of record OX459112.1, on the reverse strand, counting down.
ATTTTATTGCACGAATGGAAGGGACCTACAGTTTTCTGCCGACTCCGAACAGCGAGTTTAGAAGCTCCTCGTGAGAAATGATACTCTTTGAATTTGTCAGACATTCGAAAGAGGTGGCAACGTGAAAAAACTTATTAGATGATTGATGGGATTGAACCCGAGCAGCATGCGTAGTAGTCCAGAGCACTAATCACTACGCCATAGTGCGATTAACTGCGGGAAACCTGTACTTCCAATTTGTCGTCAAAGACCATTTTGACGCAGTATTTTGGGCAGTGCTTACTTTTTAATCTCTAGAAGAAATACTGAAAGAGTTTTTTGAAGGGGTTTTAAGATACATTATTTTAAAGTCGACTTCCATCCTATGATTGCTAATATGGCGGAAGTTCAAGACTTTCTTGAGGATCCTTGGTACTCATTGCACTTCTTGGATAGACCAGATTGTTATTCTAGCTTCTTCTTCTTTTGTTCCTAACGCAGCAACACTTTAACTCCTCCTGGAGCATAGGGCGACAACCAAGTCCTTCCATCTCTCTCTGTTTGCAGCTCGATAATTCAGCTGTGTCCGCGATCGTAAATTTTCGGATTGAGCTTCCGTCAAAACAGTTGACCTCCATGTTGCTCTTGGCCTACCAACTCGCCTGACACCTTGGGGGTTCCATTGGAAGCACTGCTTCGCTATGTTGTCATCTGGTTTCCTCAGTGTATGGCCAATCCAGCGCCATTTTCTCTGTTTGATGTCTACATCCACTTTTGTTTGTCCAGTCCTAAGCCACAATTCATTGTTGGAGATTGTTTGTGGCCACCGAATCTTCAGGATGTAACGCAGACAACGATTAACAAAAGTTTGTAACCTGCTCGAGATGTTGGCAGACCATTTTCACGTTTCGCATGCGTAATTCAGTACAGATTTTACATTGGATTCAAACAGTTTTAACTTAGTGCGAAGCGATATTTTGCCCTCTATCCATGACTTTTTGTTTAACACATAAACGATGTTGGAAGAGTTTCGGAATTCCTGTAATTTTGTGTACAGAAGGTCTTATACCCCACCGTAGCTCTCTAACTTTCCAACTCATATCATATCACATTTCCCACTCAACAAGAAAACGATGATGTCCTGCATGAAAACTTTTTCCTTAAATACAAATTCCCATTAGATAATCATTCAATAACACCAGCTACAGTAGATACATATTTGAAAAATTCTTTTGGCAGCGTAAATACTCGTACATTCCCGAAGGAGGTGAAATTTTTAGTAAATCCTTGTTTCGATGTTCGATGGGCGTAAGGAAACAAATTCGAAAAATATTACCCCAGGGAATCTATCTTGGTTTGATGACCATTATAGATGAGCTAACAGAATGTAGGTATGTTAACCTTACAACCAAACTTTCGACTGGGTTAAAACTTATTTCACAGGGGGGTCGAAAAAAAGGAAACTTTGTGACTTAAAGTTCGAACTTTGTGTCACAAGGTTTTGTACAAAATGAGTGTGTGCAATAGCAGTCCATTTTAATCAAAGTGTACACGGACACGGTCGCAACCATTTTAAAAGTTACGTTAAGTTAAATAAACTGTCGTCGTTCTGTGTGTTGTTGGTTGACAAGTTTTCGCTTCCTCGGGATATTTCATAATTATTGAGTGCCATTAATTTAAGTTAGTGTGTGCTAGTCAGTGCCAACCGGCGCGCTGGGCGATATTTTATGGCATCCACTCTCCAATTCACATTATTTGAGCATCGGTATTTGTTGAATCCGCCAAAGTGAATCATTCCCTTTTCGATAATGTGAATGAGTTTCACGACATCGTGGAAAACATTCGAATCGGATCCATCCATACTGCGGATCCCATCTTGCTGATTTATTTTCTTGATAACTTGATAAGCTGATTTTACAAGAAATGTATTACTTACTTAGTTGGCGCTACAGCTCGAGGTGAACCTGGGCCTGCTTCTCGCAACCATTTGTGTGTGCGTGTTATATTTTTGCACGAATGGAAGGGACCTACAGTTTTTTGCCGACTCCGAACGGCGAGTTGAGAAGCTCAATCGTGACAAATGATACTCTTTGATGCTTGTCAGACATTCGAAAGAGGTGGGCACTGTGAAAAACTTTTAGGTGTTTGCGGCGGGATTCGAACCCAAGACCGCTGGCACAGTAGTCCGACGCACTAACCACTTGCGCTACGGTGCCCACAGAGAATGAAATGTATTTTGCAGCAAAAAAAAATATATTAATATTGTTCAATTGCCACCAAAACCAACATCTTAACGGATATGACCAATAAACAGAGAATAGCATGCACTGGTACAACCAACGTGATGAGAACAATGCCCACAGCGGGATTGGAAGCAATTCTTAATCTTCAACCTTTGAACCTCTATATGCAGGAGACCGCAGCAAAGAGCGCTCTCAGGATAATCTAGTCAATATACTGGAGATCAAATGCATATGGACAAGCCAAGATACTTGGCAATTTCAACAACAACATCAACTCAGACTACAATGCTCCATACCCTCCTCGTGGGCCTTTCCAAGTAGAGAACAGTGGAGAAAAACGAAGTATCGATGGGACAAAGGTGGACATAGGCATAGGAGCGTTTTGCTTCTCGGATGAGCGGCTCCATACGACGCCAGACCACAGCAGCGTTTTCCAAGCTGAGGTTCTAGCAGTGACAAAGGCTGGCCAATTGGTGTCGATGATGACAATATCGCCCGAGTCACAATTTGTTTCCCACATAATTGAGACATAATATCCAAATCGAATTAGGGGCTTGTATCCCACACCATCGGGACATAAGTCCCCAAAAAAAAGAAGTCAAACCTTACATATTTGTGTTTGAAAGATAGCCGAAACAGATCGCCGTATTGGGCCCCTTTTCGTCTTTCTTCAAATGTTTTCCCCTAAGTGACTAAGCGCTGGATGGGAGTTGAATCCAAGACCTCTGCAGTACACGAGTTAGTGATTCATGCACTAGACTAGACAACCGAGGCAGCTGAGCATGCAATATGAGCGCACATAATTTTCATAATGTATAGCTCAATGTAGCGCCCTCTTCATACTTTTCTCGTACTACAACACATTGAAGTGATACCAAATATACGTTTTTAAATTATATCACACTAGCTGATCCGCCCGGCTTCGCCCGTGTACGCGAACAGTTGCGTTAATCACATAACAGATAATTACCAACGCTACCTTTTTGGAAGTTTTAGTGACTACACCAAACTATATTATTTTTATTACATTTAAATTTGATATTGTTGATATGAAAATTATATAATGGGAAAACTACATTTTCGTATATATTCCCAGCACCCCAGCGCCACCTATCAGGTCGAAATATTGCCAAATACTTTCTTTTTATTCAAATATTATATGGTATCAATTTGAGACAATTCGGTCTATATATAAGAATTTTCAGAAAAGCGACCCCAGCGCCACCTATGGGGGATCTAACAAAAATAAGAACAATCCGAAGCACCACTCAAACATATGGTGTGAATATAAGGTGGATAGCTTAAATGGTTCAGCCGTGATTTTCGGACATACATACATACGCACCAAAGTTTTTATATATTAAGACTAGCTGTCCCGCCCGGCTTCGCCCGTGTCCAAAAAATATAGTGTTACTTTCAATACAAACATTGCCATTTAGTTCAAAGAATTGGACGCTCTGTCTGTCTGTCTGTCAATCTATCTATCTGTCTGTCTGTCAATCTATCTATCTATCTCTCTGTCTGCCTGCATATATTAAGTGACCGAAATGTTTCATGTTCACAGTTCACCTGAAATTACGAAATTTTGTATGACAGGTACCAGAATAGCCGGTTGTTTAGTAAACCGCACTGATGCTATGTTGTATTCCATATTAACCTTCACATTGTCGCCAATAAAAAACTCCTAATCTTCATAGCAAACACCCGGGTGTAGAAATATAAGTCTCATATGTTTTGTATGGAATTTTTAGTTTTCTTCAGTGAAATGTTTGTTATTTGTGATTTGTGTTTTGTCGCGCTTTATTTGTTTCACAATTCAATACAGTTGCGTTAAGGGACATTGCGTTCTAGACGTAAGCTAATATTTAAAAGAAACCGTAAGTAGCTAGGTTATTTTGTGGAGTGAAATTTGTGTTCATTCAGATTATACATTTTTTTTATCTATTTAGTTCACTAAGAACTTCAACGTTAGTCTAAGGAAGTATTCGGGTTAGTATATCTACCTAATTGGTTTTTAGGGTTCCGTACCCATATCATATTACGGAACCATTATTAGTTCGCTCTATATCTAAAATATCTATATATTCTTGGCACAAAATATCTATACATTACGGTGTCCACATATTTGAGACAACTTATCACTGTGTATCGATAAGGAAACTAGAACACAGCTTACATATCTGTTCCAAAAAAACTGTAATGCGTGTATGTATACATATGCACTTGCACATATGTATGTATGTTTTTAGAAACATCCTTACAAAATATGCTGTAGTTCGCATCATTTTTAGCTATCAAAGGCAAAAAAACGTTTTATTATTCGTCATAATTTTTTGCATTTGCCAGAAGCAAAACAACAATATTATTTTTCTTTTCGGTAATATGTATTATAAAGAATTAAGAATACGGAACTCTTTGAATACGAGTCTGACTCGCGGCTGGCCGGTTTTTTTTGCTAACACTTGCATTCCATCCAGCAATAAAAGAGCTCAGATTCCAAAAGCTATGAGCTGCACTCGATCAAAAAGTGCTGTAGAATGCATACTAGGCAGTCTAGGAGCTACGAGAGCAGCGGAATGTTCCTTGCAATCTGAATGATTTGATGGGTCGATATGTACCTGGCCGTCGCATGTGCTATACGGACTCAAGAAAAGTCTGCGTCCAGTGCAAAAGAAAAGTTTGCCAAGTGCACATCCTTACAAAAGCAAAATATAAAGAATGCCTCAATGTGCTTTTGAAATTGTTATTATTTCTATATTCTATCTACCTAAGTATGTGTACTTTTATTCAGTCACTATATATCTATGATATCAACCTATCCTATGTAAGAATTCAATAGAATCAATAACTAAATACACATGTATGTATATATGTAATGCTTTTTCTACTTCATAGCGATAAATAACCCTCACCTCGTCGAAAATGTTTACTATAATATGTATGACGTATGTATGTATGTATACTATGTATGTATGTACATGCACATAAACGTATGTACATATATTGGCTATTTAATTGTGAAGAATAAGGAATAGTAACAGGTCTGTGCACAAAATTAAGTAGAAACATAGTAAAATTTTTGACAGTTCCTACAGAAAACATATGAAAAAGTAATTTCTATACCCAGGTATATATGTACCTTCAAGGTGGTCGAAAAAAGGTAAAAAATCCCAAAATCATAGTCAATATTTCTTTTTTTTTAAAAAAAAGTTCCATTTTACAAAAGAACTCACTATTTTAGTCACTGAGCAGAAGCGGTTTTAGATTCAGTGAAAAAACCTCGGATTTATTCGAAATTGAAAATCGGGATCTATACCCAGGTGTATAACGACAATGTGAAGGTTAAGAAAAACGTACTCTGAAAATTTTACCAAAATCGGTTGTCAGTATGCTTTGACAAAAAAATCAAAAACAAATGCTAGAAATACGAAAAGGAGTGCAATGAGAGAATTAAAAAAAAAAACTCGTCATCAACGTCACACGATTGCCACTGAGGACTGAGTGCTGTGATTCAGCTTCTGCTTGAAAAAAAAAAAAAAAAAAAAAACGACTTTGGAATGCATTTTGTACTATAATTCAGCTTCTAGTAATTGCACAGATATGATTTTGGTCTTTAAATCTGCGTATTGAATGTAATTAAGCTTACAATAAATATCAATCACATGGGAGAAGCTTTTCTGCAGTAATAGCCGTTTGTTTTAAATTGAATTTTCGTTTTCTCATTTGAAGTCCCTTAAACTCTAAAACTAAAAATTTATCTAATTTAAAGCTAATTGATAAACCTTCTCCGAGAAATAAGTAATCTTATACCAAAAGAATCGTTAAAATCTATTCAGCGGTTCTTGAGATCCTTTACTACAAACGTAATATGACACCGATCGGGACTTTGCTTTATACTATGTAAGGATTATACGTATGTATTTAACATTTTGCATTGGACATTTAAGGCGCATCTTGTATGGGTTACCCATTACTAAAATAAAATAATTCAGCCGCACAACCGCTGAGCGTGCATCAAGTCAGAATATTTTTCACATCTTGCGCCCTAGGTCGCCCGACCGCGCACTACCCTAACGCCGCTACTGCATTTAGTAGATACAAATAAAGGTTACAGTATATTTAGCTTAAATATTAAATAACCGTTGTTTTTATGTTCCAAAGCTGACAGAAGCATGAATGGTACCAGATAGGCAGGATGGTGTTGTATTTTCATGAAACTTAGACGTCTAGAATCGTTAGCTATTTCAGCGGCCAGGCTAAGAAAAAGAATAGACGTGATTTTTCAACTAAAAACCACAAACTTATATAAAATCTGTACAAAAACACTGTAAACGACGGTATTTCTCTTCAGTTCCGAAAGTAATTAACGTTAACGGAATTAAAGTCTGTTTCAAAGAATATTTTAACATGTGTATGTATACTTAAAATTACATCACGATTTCAACAATTTCGTGAGACCTATTTACTTATGTACATACATATGTATCTCAGAGGAAGAAGTATTAAACAAAGTATTTCACCGGCAAAAGTTACTCCTGGCTTGTAAGTATGAGTACGTCTAGTTTTCGTTCATTATCAATTTATCATGCACACACAACAACTCCTTAACTGACTTCTCAAACTTTAGTCTCTGCCGCAGGAGCGTTCATAAAAATGAGAATGGTATCCTTATTCACATCAACGACACTACTTCTGCCAATTCAGGATACTATCATTCGTATTTATGAAAAGCCTCCAACATGGACAAATACTTCGTTAAGTCCCAGCACTTAGCCAAATTAATAGAAAACTGGAGGAGAAAAACTCCATTTTCTCAAGTGCACCACGTGTGAATGGATTCAATCAAGGAGTCTACCAGTTATCCTCTAGGATTACTGTATTCGTCGTTTGGCTGCAAACAAGCTTTCATTCATTTTGTCACACACTTACTCTCGTATAAAGGCGAAATTCATTGCGCTTCACATCTGGCGTAATATGGGTGTAACTGTCTCCTTGGTAAGTGGTAAAATGGTATCTAGGCGCTCATCGAAGGACGAATAACTTTTCCTTCCCGTTTGTTGTTTCTGTATTGCTGCTGCCATTTGTGCGCTGTTGCTTTTCTTGCTCCTAAAGTCCTAATAGCCAATTAGAGCAGCATCATGCGGGTGAATTGTATAGAAAAGTTTCCTCTTCGTTATCCTTTTTGTCTGGTTGTGCGGTGTGTCCTTCTTTAACTTTGCGTATATTTAAAGTTTTACCCAGACCGTAGAATGTCCCCTTCGTGACGAGGAGTGAAGGAAAACATTTGGCATTCCTCTCTCCATCGGAAAGACTCACCTGGCGCTGCGGGTCATTTTCCAAGGTGTTCTGTAGATATTACCGGAAGATGTTTGCATATCCTTGGGGTTAGTATGCATGCACATCTAATAATCCGACAAACTACAACTACAGCAAGGCACCTAGAGTGTCTTATTTGATTAGGCAAGGAGCCACTGTGTGTTTGAACGGCTTTACCGCCTACATCCAGTGCAGTGGTCTGGGCAGTGTGGGTGGTGTGTGTACATGCAATAAAGTTAAATTAAGCAGATCCCTGTGATGCAGCTGTTAGCGGAACTGCTGATAAGGATGATGGTGTAATCCAATAGAAAATACGGCTAATAGGCCCCATCGGGCGAGTTATATCCGCCAATTTGGACGCCTCTTTGGAAGTTTAATTAGACTGGGTGTCATCCTATGACGTTAGCCGGTGTTACATTGCTTAAAGTTTACATCAGTGAAATTAATTATCTTCGTCTGTTACAGGATAATTATTTATATAATCGTGCGGTGGCATAAAATACTTGTTTGTATGCAAGTTAAGGCGATTTTAAGGTATTTTAATTTGGTATTATTGATTGGAAACGGTTTGGATGGTCTGCTGGGCTGTGAAATTCCATTGAGCCGCACTTAATTGGAATTAGAGAAGTCGGCCTAATTCTGTAATTTTGAAAGCGTTTAATGTAAAATTTGGGATTAAAATCAGATTGGACATATAGACTGATGGATTTATTTGGACACATTTAAATAAATAAATTAATTTAATTAATAAATTAAGCCGTTAGATGTTACATAGTATGGGAGTAACATCCAGCAAGGGGTGTCATTTTTAATCAATAGCAAAAGTACGGCGTTGTGCGTGATCTGCTGGTTGCAATCCTTGTGTCAACTGGACCTTATAAGCACGCAGGGCAATATCTTTATGCAAAATGTGGTGCAAAGTAGTTGTGATCGTCTCGAAATTAACACATATGGGTTTTTAGTCACACTTTCAGCGGCGAACTTGTCCGAGAAGCCAAATTTATTGATTAAATACAATTTAGCTATGTGAGAAGGCGATTGATATTGACATATTATATATGGACTGCTAGTGAAATGTCACTTTCGTACAACGTCTGCGGAAAATTTGTTTTCAACATTACTATCATCATACACAGGACAGCAAAGTGAATTAGTTATCCGCCATCAGGCGGAGTCTTATCCCCCCTTTTATGGAATATTTCACTTAACAAAATCCTTAAGTCCCTCACAAACAAAGGTATCAAAACAGTTGCATATGCCGGACTATGTACGTAGTCATTCTGTTAAGAGGAAAATTCCTTTCCACAACTTGCGATATTATGGAATCGGCGCTAACAGAATTATTAAAGTGGACGGACGACAACGGCCTGTCGATTAACTAGTTCTGTCCACAAGAAGATACAAAATCCCATCTTTGAATCCACCAAGACTGAAAGGCACGCGCCTCAGAATCTCCACGGAAGCTTAATACTTGGGCATTATATTCGATTCCGAACTAAAATGGAAACGGAACACAGAATAAAGAATGAGACTCAATGCATTCTACGGGAATAAATGGGGGTTACAACCGCACATAGTACACAGGCTGTACATAGCGATTGTAAGACAAATCCTTACGTACGGGTCAATAATCTGGTAAAATCTAAAAAAATAAGGTACAAAGAATAGCTTGCCTAGGTATGACGGGTGCACTTAAGTCAACACCGCAACTTGACCTAGAAACGTTTCTGCACCTTCCACCCATAGATCTTGCAACAAGAAACACGGCAGCCAAAGGAGCTCTCAGACTAAGAGAAAATGGAAACTGGAAGCCATGCTCGTCTGGTTATACGCTCATATTGGACTTTTTTAATCAAAAGGAACTCATGCCCTGAACGGATAGATACCTTAAGGTCTCCATACCAAGTAGACAAATCTGGAACAACTCCTAAAATGCCATTATCGGAACATCCATCTTCACAGATGGTTCAGAAACAGAGGAAGGAACCGGAGCAGGCATCTTCTCGGAAGAACTTTACATAAACCAGTCTTACCGAGTTGCCGACTATTGTAGCATCTTCCAATCAGAGATATGTATAATATTCTATTAAGAATGCAGCACAAATTGTTGTAGCAAGGAAATCGCCCGCACTTAAAGCGCTGGACTGCACATCCGTGAATTAAAAATGCGTAAAGAAGTACCTCACGGCACTTAGAGTGATGCTTGGTACCCGGACCTGCGGGAATAGAAGGGAACGAAACAGCCACATGACTGGCCAAGAACGGCTCTGGATATAATTCTAGCTGATAGGCAGGTATTACTAGCCTTCAACACAGCTAGAAATCGAATAGACTGCATATCACCACTTATTTAGCCGAGGATCGATGGCACAACGCTAGCGATTGTGCCATAACCCGCAACCTGTGGCCCCGGTCGACCAGAAAAAAACATTATCCCTACTTTCTATGAGATGAAGTCAAATCCATGTACTCGTCCTTGTTATAACCGTACAAGAGGAAACATGGCCAGAAGATATGGCATCGTTACAGCGCATCTCCACGAGATATATTTCTGTCAAAACTACATCTTGACTAGAAAAAGTTTTTCTTTGTTTTCCTTCGCTGGGCAAATTATGTCAAAACATTTCATTCTACAATATGTCATCGAGAAAGAAATAACGCGCAATTCTCGCTTTGAAAACAGTGAAATACTCAACGGAAATACCATAGAATGAAAATCTACCTACCAAACGGCCTCAGCGCGACATTTTCACTCTACCGAAATACCAACCGAATGAAAATCCACCTGCCAAACGGCCAAATGTCAGAGAAAAATCTGGATTTAAGTTCGCCGAGAAGACAAAACTAAAATGCTGACATTGCGGACATGTTTTTGAACATGTCTCCAAATTAGGGGTCTGCACGAGACATTTGTATGTCAAGTCGAAGAACTTGTCTTGAAAAATGTCTCGTTGAGACGGGCTATTACAAATGACTTCTGTAGAAGCTGCATCATGAATGAGAATGAAATAGAATCGTAATACACCTTCTATGCCACTGCCCGGCTCTTCAAGAACGGCACCTTTCTTGTATGGGAGCACGGTTCTTCGACTGCCTGGATGGCCTGGCTAAGATACCGCTTACAGACCTAATACTTGTACTTGAAATACTTGAAAATATTTGAAAAAAAAACCGTTATTTTTCTTTACTGGATGGCATCTGTTTGAGTTCATTCAGCATTCAAATACAAGCGCTGAGATTGTTAAGATTTTAAGCGTTCGGTTATGATTTCCGGTACTTTAATGAATGTAGGGTATAGCTTTGTATGTATGTGCTCTTTAAGGACTTTGATTAGTTAATTTGCGAACGTTTAAGTGGTTTCCTGGGTACGGTTGGTAGGTGCACCACCAATACGTATTTTTTTTTTACTGATCCTACTCCGGTCCCCCAATAATTTTTTCTGCAATACAAATAAATAAAAATGTGGTTTCGATAACCAGTTTCGTGACTTCACAAAGAGACACACACACACACATACACCAGCTACCTCTCCTTTTGAAATTCACAAATATGTCAGGGCCAAAATGTCAAACGAACACTCACTATCCATAGTATAACGTCAAAGAGAAATTCAAAAATACCCTTTCCTTTCATCGTGGCCGCATTGAAATGACATACGAGCGCAAACAAAATGCGTTGACGTTTGACAATGCCATAGGTTAAAGCTCCCTGTTACAAATATGTCAGTCACCTATCTAATTTGGAGCTGATTCAATTTCAACTATGACCGTCATCAGAGCTAAGTGCTATCATCCGATGGATTTATCACTTGATATAAAGATGATTACATGTTAAGGAAGATGTTATCCGCTCTGCACACCTCAAGTTACCTTTAAAACACTTAATCACCGTTAAATGGAGCAGACAAGCACATCTTTAGCTGCTCTATGGATGGGAGCGTTTAAATTACATAAAGGCTCACTTCACAACGCAGACACTGCAATGCAATTTTGTAGGTGTTCACCTGAAGTATGTAATTCATTAGTTCCGAGAATATGCTTTAGCTGTTCCTGCCAACCAGACTCCCGAAGGAATGTTTTAATTATGTGCACACTTCGATGGCAGGATAATCACCTCATTTGAACCCGACAAGAGGGCCAAGGAGTATGCTCTATGCATGTTGGCCATTGGAATTTCACCACCACATGGTTCAAATGGAATTTGTTAACCCTTAAGAGTACTTGTCCGCACCACTGAGACCGAATTCAAAATGTTAATTTCCTTCACACTTGAAGCAGATGCGGACAAACCTGGCCAATAATTGATGAACTCTCTGGAGCTTCCAACTTAACCTCGAGGTTTAATTATTTCCAAGGAATTACATTTCAAAGATCTCTGAAATGGATCTAGGTTTATGTGTGTGCAGGACGGTGTGCTTAATTAAGCACATGGTCAGATGAATTATTTGCTGTGGTAAGTTTACTTGATACTTGACAGGCTTAAGTGCACTACACCTCGATTGTGACCTGTCATTTGTGCCACAGCTTCCTCAGTGCAAAAGATGAATTCTACTTAAAGTTTATATCTCTTTACCGTCAAATTATTCACGATTTACCCAAGATCTGGAACTACGATTGTGAAGTACAAGTGAAGCTCTTGATTCTAGCTATAGGTAGCCTCGACAGAAATCTTACCCTATATGCTAACATCAACCCAAAACTTTTTTTTTATTTTGGTTGCCTTAGGTTGCAGGTTTGACATACAAAAATCTATTCTTACACCAGGGGTGGCCAAACTTTCAGGCTATGTGTTTGACTTTTCGCTGAAATTGGTTACGTGTTCATGTTCTACCTATACCTACCCACTATTTTTACATGGATGAAAATACATACATGCACATAAATATATAAACACTATAAAAAGATCACTAGCAAGAATGGATACGCCAGATTACTTGCGAATGATTGTATCCAGCTACTTCACCAATAGAAGGTTGAAATATGAAACCGAAGAACGAGTCGGAGTCCCACATGGATCCGTACTGTGCCCCTACTTGGGGCTATCTGTATGACGGAGTTCTGCAAATAACACTGCCATCATGAGTAAAAGTAATCGGTTTCGCAAACGATATCGGTGTTGTTACTATTGTAAAGGACATTTGCAAAATGCAGTGACCTACGAATGAAGAAATCAACCTCAAAAAAATTAGAAGATCACAAAACGGAAGCTGTCCTAATAATCAACCGGAAAAATGTGTAGTACGTTGACATAAGGGTAGTAACTAGGAAGTCAAACTATCAGATCGAAAGACTTTGCCAAACCTAGGAGTAATACTCGACAATAGACTTAGCTTTAGGCCTCACATCGACTATTCGGCAAAAAGGCGTCAAAGGTTCAGATAGTACTTTCTGGAATATTGCCAAACATCGGAGGACCCGGATATGCTCGAAGAAACTTAAAATCCAATGTAATAAGCTCAGTCCTGTTATACGCTGCCCAGTTTGGGTGGGGGCCCTATAGCGAAAAATGGAACGCTGAGAAAGTTATCGTCAACATATCGACTTAGCGCACTAAGGGTAATCAGTGGCTTCAGAATTATTTCGGGCGAAGCAATCCTTGTCATTGCAGGGATGGTCCCCATCGATATCGTTGCGGACGAGATGCAATGAGTCTATAATAGGAGAACTTCTAGTAACCAAGAAGTGACGATTATCAAAAGGATCAAGAAAGAAGAAAGAGTGACTTTAATGACTAGGTGGGAAGCTCGTTGGGACACCACTACGAAAGACAGATGGACCTACAGATTGATACGAACCATATAGACGTTTGCCCCTTCGGGTAGGGGTTAGAATATACCCGAGGTAGGCATGCCTGTCGTAAGAGGCGACTAAAATCCAATCTCCGTATACCGAGTATATAGTGTATACAAAAATGCAATGGACAAAACAAAAAGATTAATTACCCCAGGTGGCAGTCCAGCTTCACTGGAAAATCCACCCTCTTCGGAGGTCGGCTCTACGGATTCTGGGGAGAGCCATTTATTGCAATCCAATGACCCTTTCACAAGAAGTGCAAGGGTATCTCGATCTCCTCCATCAAGATCGAATAACTCCGGGAAAAAAAGTCCGCCGGGAGTTCCGCAGCGCGAAAATCAGGACTTAGCGAAATATAAAAGCTTTGAGGAAGAAAATAAAGTACTCCGAATAAAGCTTAACGAAATGGATCTACTCTATCAAGATCTTAAGAAAGAGATAGATCTATTAAAAGAAGAGAATAAGGTTCTAAAGAACACACACTCGCAGAAAGAGCGCGAATGTGCTCCAGCACTATTAGATAGTCGGGAGTACCACACCGATGAAGAAGAGCTAGCACGCGAAACGAATCGGGTCCCTAAGAAAAGACCTACTAAAAAACGGAGAGCCGGTTCTTCGCCCGAAGTCGTGCCCTTAAACGAAGAAAAGCGTAAAGAACTGCAAGAAAATCAACGTAAAACGCAATTTCGTTTACCGCCACCAATAAACATCGTCGGGATAACGGAATATAATAAGTTGCATAGCCTCCTTAAAGGAACGATAACATCGAAATTTAAGGTCACATCTTTGAGGAATAATGCGTGGAAGATTAACGTCGATGACCATGACGACTATCGCGCACTGTCCCAGAAACTTAATATCGATAAGATTCAGTGGTATTCTTTCGAAATCAAGTCAGAAAGGCCACATCGTGTTATAGCAAGGGGACTTCACCCCTCGTGCACAAAAGAAGAGATTATGAGCGACCTTCAAGACAAGGGCTTTAAAATTCTTGATGCCGTTAATATCATCAAGAAGGAGAAGCAACAATCCGAAATAGATAAGGACATCTTGGTAAGGCGTGGACTTCCGCTTTTTATGCTAACATTCGATAAAGCTGATAGTATCGACGATATTTATCGAATTAAAACCATATTGAATATCGTGGTCAAAATCGAGCCCATGCGTAGAAATTTAAAAATAATTCCGCAGTGCAAACGTTGCCAAGGATTCAATCATACGCAAACGTATTGCAAAAAAGAACCACAGTGTGTGAAATGTGCCGGAAATCACCTCTCCCAAGACTGTCGAGTAAACAAGCAAGCCTCTGCAATCTGTGCTAATTGTAAGGGAAAGCACCCGGCAAATTATAGAGGCTGTGAAGTAGCCAAGGAGTTGCAAAAACGAAGAGATACACTCCATAAACCTCAAAATAAAATAATAAAACCGCTAACTAAGGCAAATGGTAAGATCGGTCAGGAGAACGTAAACAAACAAAAACCACCGGGTACAGAGCGGAAGAAGGCGGTGATAGCAGAAAAGCCCTCGACTTCTGGTCTTAAAATAAATGGTAATGAAAAGCCATTAGAAAAGACATCGGGTAATAGCCCTCGGACAGCAGGAGTGCAGACCTACGCCCAGGCTGCAGCATCCGAAAAATCAAAAAACCTCGAAATCCCGACGGACCCTGCTTCTCAAGTTTTCTCAATTATTCTCGCAAAATTTGAAGAGCAAAGCAAAATAAATAAAATTATTCTCGATAGGTTGGTTAAGCTCGAGAGTTATTCACGGAAAACGCGTACTTCACCTAGAATATGAATGAAAAAATATGTACTTGGAATGCAAACGGACTTTTGCAAAAAACTTGACGAATTGGAAATATTCATGCGAGAAAAAGATATTGACATTTGCTTGATTTCTGAAACTCACGTGAAAAAGGAATCGCATTTGAAAATAAAAGGCTATACTGATTACCACGCTTGTCACCCTTCGGGAAAAGCAAGAGGCGGATCTTCCTTGTTTATTAAAGACTGCATTGAACAATGCGAAGACCTAAGGATAGAGCTTGAAACTCTGCAAATGTGCACAATTCGAGTTAAAAATAGTCAGCGTACTATTAAAATCTCATCTATTTACTGTCCACCGTGTTCCGCGCTTGAAAAAAGTGATTTTACTAACTTATTTAAATCGCTGAAACCTAATTTCATTATTGGCGGCGATTTTAACGCGAAACATACGTTCTGGGGCTCTAGATACATCTCGCAAAAAGGTAGAATGCTCTATGGGGCAGGTATGGAGTACAGTTGTGATTTCCATTCGACGGGCAAACCGACTTACTGGCCAGCTGATACTTTGAAAATACCTGACCTGATCGATTTCTTCGTGGTGAAAGGAATATCTAACAACCACATAAAAGTTGAAGAAAGCTTTGATCTGTCGTCTGATCATTCCCCAGTTATTTTGACATTGAGCGAAAAACTATTATTTAACCGAGAGCCAGCGAAATTAACCGGCAGAACAACTAACTGGGAAGGCTTTAGGAACGAAATCGAAGTAAATGTTGAACTGAGCGTACCGCTTACGACACCCTATGAACTTGAGGTTGAAGTCGATCGCTTCGTTGAGATAGTACAGCTCGCCTCTTGGAATAATACGCATAATCCAAGAAAAACGCCAGACAAATACGGTCTACGATATCCTGCTGAAATAAAGGAATTAATTAGGGAAAAAAGAAAAGCGCGTGAAAGATGGCAACAAAGTCGTGCTCCACAGCATAAAACCCATCTGAATCGTCTCTGCAATTTGTTAAAGAATAGCATTAAGGATTTTAAAAATCGTGCGATAGGCTCTTACCTTGAAAGTTTAACAGCGAAAAAAGATTCCAATTATTCCCTTTGGAAAGCCGTAAAAGGCACCAAAAGGCCCAAAATCCCCGCGCCGCCACTTAAAATAAATCAAAATGAATGGGCAAGGGAAGATAAAGAAAAAGCGGATATTTTTGCCGCCCATTTGGAAGAAACCTTTAAACCGAACGATGGTCAAGTGGTTCATGACAACATCAACCTCACAAGGATGGTAGTTCCACCATCTGACGATTTAACGCGCAGATCTGCAACGCTTAGAGAACTCGAACGTGAGATCGCGAAACTAAAACCTAAGAAAGCTCCTGGTTATGATTTGATTACCGGAGAAATTCTCAAAGCCTTACCTAGAAGAGCATTTATTAAGCTTCTCCATATTATAAATGCTGCACTCAGATTAAAACGCGTGCCGAGCCAATGGAAAGTTGCGGAAGTCATTATGGTTTTAAAACCAGGAAAACCGTCATATGAAGTAAAATCATACAGACCAATCTCGCTTCTTCCAGTCGTATCAAAAATTTTCGAGAGGATATTACTAAGGCGTCTCCAACCGGTTATAGAAGAAAATAATCTAATCCCTTACCACCAGTTTGGGTTCAGAAGTAAGCATTCGACAATTGACCAGGTGCATAGAATTACTAACGTAATCGAAAAAGCACTAGAAGAAAAAAAGATATGCTCAGCCGTATTTCTTGACGTCTCGCAAGCCTTTGATAAGGTGTGGCACGATGGCTTGAAATTCAAATTACGACAAGTACTCCCCGTGTACCTATACGAGATTTTGGATTCATATCTCGAAAATAGACTTTTCCGTGTTAGAAATGGAAACGAATACTCAGAGCTCAAAAAAATTTCGGCCGGCGTACCGCAAGGAAGCGTTCTGGGGCCGCTTCTCTATCTGTTATATACTCGTGATATACCGAAAGAAGATGGCACTATCCTTGCTACGTTTGCCGACGACACCGCTATCCTAGCGTTAGGTAAAACAATCGAGGAAACGACTGCCAAACTGCAAAACGCATTGAATAAAGTAAATGAATGGACGAGGGACTGGCGGATCGCCCTTAACGGAACTAAATCTGTTCACGTGAATTTCACTTATAGAAAAATTAATGACTTGCCAATTTTTATAAATTTGGCCCGAATTCCCATTGCAAATGAAGCCAAATACCTGGGAATGACACTTGACGCAAAGCTGAAGTGGAATTCGCACGTGAAAATGAAACGTAAAGAATTAGAAATCAAATATAGAGAAATGTACTGGTTAATCGGGAAACATTCCCACCTCAGTACCGAGAACAAACTGTTTTTATACAAGCAAGTGCTAAAGCCGGTGTGGACCTACGGTATACAACTTTGGGGTTGTACCAAGAAAACAAATGCCAATATTTTACAGACCTTTCAAAATAAAGTGCTAAGAGAAATTGTCCAAGCACCGTGGTATGCTAGAAACGACGATATCCACAGGGATCTCGGAATTCCGACAATCGAAGCTGAAACTAGAAGCTTCGCGCGAAAACATAGAAACCGACTAATCGGACATGTTAATAATACAGTCCTACTTATTTTGGATGAGAGCAATTTATTACGCCGACTACAAAGAACAAAACCTTTCGACTTGGCGAGATAAGGATTAACCGCGTCTAAGTTGCGGAACATGCAGGATCTTTCATTGGAAAGTAACCTGCCAAACGTTTATATTTCGTGATAGAAAAATTGCTTGATAAGTAGTATAACTTAGTTGCAGTATCTAACAAATTTATATCGAAGGGTGGTGTTTTTGGTCAGTAAGAATCTGACACTACTATGAGCACGCGCTTGCTATTCTCATAGTGTCTATGGAAGATTTTCACCTACCCTCGGAAAAAAAAAAAAAAAAAATATATAGATGTTTGGGCAAACCGAAGGCACGGAAATTGTAACTACAACCTTACGCAGTTCCTCTCTGGTCACGATGGGTATCGGAAATACCTACACCGTTTTGGGTACGATACATCACCTTTTTGCCCAAATTGCCCAAATCAAAAAAAAAAAAGACATTCAGCACGCAGTATTCCATTGCATACGCTTTCTGAGATGCAGTGCAGTGTTGTTACATTTTTTAAGAAATGATATTCATGCATTGCGTATTTGTTCAACTGTAAATGCCTTCGCGTTCGACCAGTTGACCGCGATCTACGGTTTGGCCACCCATGCACTATAGCATTTATATGGTTATTTCATGTGAGTGTTCTAGGTTTTTTTGACGTTTTAACAAGTCCTGTTGTTGAATTGTTTAAAAAAATAGATGGAGAACAAGATAGCCCTAACTTTTTTTTTTTTAATAACTGTATATTTTCATGAATTTGTATTCAGTGTCAGGCTATCCGTTGAAAATCATCATTCAGATTATTGGCGAAGTTTCCGATAAGGCCAAGGGCGGCACAACTTCAATAAATTTGAATATCGTCGGCGTAAAATTGTATTGATGAGTTCAAAATTACGGATTCCAATTTTGTATGTACAGACTAGTCTCGAGAACCACTTAACGGATTTAGATGCAGTTTTCACTATTATGATCTGCATTTCTTGGCCGGGTGTACTTACACTACTCCATTACTTATAGGAGCTGAGAATTTGAGATCGAAGTGGCAGAAAGTCAAATTTTCTGTCATTACACATACACAGCCCTAACTCAACAATGGCTTCTTATTGGATTTAAAACAAAAAACAAAAAAAGTGGTGGTAGTAAATATTCCTTTAAGATTCATTTGAGGTATAAATCATCCTCATCATCGTGAAGCTTAGCTATGCTCAAAAGAATTCATGAAATTATCGCCAACAATTTTCCATCAGTGGAGACCGAATCCAACAGCCATATGCAGCAGTGGGTGACGTCCTAGTGTATTGTATGTATGTTATGTGGCATATTTGAATTTCTGCGTATTAACTGAAATAGCATTCTATTGGTGTATTGTGCCCGGCCTACTACAATAAATATGATTGTAAAACAAATTCAAATTTAAAAAATACATTACATCCATACATATGTATACCTACTATATATGCATTAAAAGAAAATAATACCTACATAGTTTGTGTTCCCAAGTTTCCTAGGTGCACGAAGCAAGGCGAGCACGGGTCAGCTAGTCATTCATATAAAGTAAGAATAAGACAGTTCCAAAAATCGACCCTTGGAAAACGCCTCACAGCAAAGGAAAACATTCTGATTGAGCGCCCACCACATAGATACAATGAAAGGAACCTCATAGCATAGGGAGACATGTGTAAGTAGTGACGTTATTTATCGACAAGAGTGGAGTGCAAGATTTCGTTATGCGAGATTAAAAAAAAGAGGTTTTAAAATGCGGTTCCCAACCTGGATAGATATGGGTCTAAATTTATCATATGTCGAATTCTTAGGGATTGGTATTATTTTGGCAATTTTCACTGGCGGGAAAAGATGCCGGTAGTAAATAAGTTTCTATAAATAGATATATTCTTGCATCAACCCAAAACTTAATTCATTTTGGACACACATGAATGTTGCCTTAAATTGCAGGGTTGACATACACAAACCTAACCTTACACCAGAGACAACTATATAATACTCGTAATTATGAATGAATGATATTATAGTGGAATCTCGGAAAAATGAACTATTCCAAAAAATGAACTACCCAGAAAAATTAACGGTATTTTTTTACCATTGCAGCATTCTAAAAGATGTACGGGTTGATTTTTAGATACTCGAAAAGATGAACGTCTGTCCATAATTGTTTCTTCTTCTTTATTCGTGTTATAGTTATTCGTAGTAGATTCCGCGAACTCTATGAGCTGTACCAAGATGTGGATGTAGTCCGAAAAGCCAAAACACGTTGACTATACTGGCTCGGCCACATCGAGCAAATGGACAATAATGCTCCAGCAAAGAGGATCTTAGAATCACAGCCCCCAGGTTCGAGACGACAAGGAAGACCTAACCTCCGTTTTAAGGATCAAGCTATCGCATTGCCAGTGCGCTTGATCTAGACAACTGGAAGCAGCGTTCCCGGGATCGAAGAGAGTGGAAGGCTGCCGTGTCTCAGACAGAGACTGTTCACGGGTTGGGAGCCCGTTAAGTAAGTAAGTAAGATTCATGTAACCATTATTCTTTGGAAAACTGTTCTTTTTTGCTTGATTCTGCATTCCCAGTGTGAAGTGAATTTATATAGAGGAAAGGTGGCATCAAATAAAGGCCGAGTAAAGTTTTTGAATTTAAAAGAAAAGTGCAAAAGTGTTGAACGACATCTTAACCAAAATTAAGTACATACTCAAAATTAAGGTCCTACTCCAAAAGATGAACATTTCGAAAAGATGAACAGAGTCTCTTTTCTATTCGTTCATCTTTCCGAGATTCTACTGTATTTACAAAAAAACAAAACAACAACTTGTAAATCTTCTCATAGATTGTAAAACATTTCGATAGAGAATCACTTCATTTATCCTTTCGAAAACTATCCAAACGTCCAACCGACATCGCATCCTGTCTTTCGTATCATTGATACCCATCATCGTCAAATGTTATTTTATGCTCGCCCGAGAAAACGAAGAACTTCCTATCGTATATCCGCCCATTCTATTATGCAAATATCTAAAAGAAATCACAAGAAACCGCATTGTAAATACTAGAAAGCACAATTTGATGCGGTTTAGATATCCTTTAACCGCCCAAAAGAGCCTTCTTTCACCACATACTCGTAACAACAAAACATGAGAATAAAATGTCCTTTTTTTCTGCTGAGACAAACCGACATTTTCCCCCCATCAAGATTGTGATTTATCTGCGTTTTTCCTAAGGAAGGGCAACATCCAACATCCTATCTCTCCAGTTTAATTTCAAAACATTTTCAAAGGTTTATACTTTATAGACTCACCCTACGACCAACCAACCACCTTCTACATTTTCAACAAAAGGATTAAATTTATGTAGAAATGTTTTAAATGCGCGGAATGTAAAATTACTTTTAGTTGTCGCAGATTGTTTTGCCGCAGTGATGTAAAGATATATTTACAGGAAACAGGACCAAACAGTGGAATGAAAAAAAAAAAACATATTTCTCGCATTGTTAGCCTTCATCAGAATTGCGCGGTCTGGAATGACTTAATTAGAGGAATGTTTTAATAAGCATCCTTATGCCTGTGTTGGCCCTTGAGAGGGCCACTTGTTTTCCACCAGTTGGTGTTTGTATGTGCAAAATATTTTTTTTTTAATTTCCACGAATTTTTTTGACATAAAGAACAGGTATTGGTTTCGCGAACATATTTTTTACCTGTCTACGAACTAGGAACGGCTTTGACGGTTCTGGATTTCGATTTTAAGCAAATAAATACCCCGATTTTGTACAACTGAGCGAGTCGCTTTAGTGGTGACCTCGACGTCGCGTCGTCGACGTGATTCTTGGTAGAGGTGGGGAACTATCGATTGCACTATCGATTATAATCGATAAGTTCCACTATCGAAAACAATCGATACTATTTTACCACTATCGATTGTTTTTGTTAGCCTGTTAAATATAGAATTTAAAAAATTTCTTTAGAGGTAACTGATCGATACCTACCTAACCAACTAAGTTTATTTAAAGTTTCACAGAGGAACCCAATCATAAGCCATCTGCCAAAATCGTTTTAAGCAAAGTATCGAGAACTATCGATGGCATTGACTATCGATATTTCTCCACGTCTAATTCTTGGACAACTATAAGTGACGTTCATAAATTTTTTTTCGTATCAGACTGCTGCGCCATAACAAAGGATGAATGAAGCGGTAAACGAACATCAAAATGGCGGGCAGCACAACAGCTTCGACCTGTACAATGACAACAGCATATGACGCTGCCACTTAAAGCTGTACAATCCACGCTAATTAACCTAACTCGGACCACACTGCAAGCAATTCAACAGCCCTATCACAACCACGAATCTTAGTTCGCCAAAACGGATGCATGTTGTTGCACGGCAAATGCATCAATATGCAGTATACGTACTATATACCTGTCACCTCCACTGATGCCACCACCTCTACGTGAAAGTCAGCAGAAACAACGGCATCCGCAACTCAGCAAACAACGTTGTTTCAGTCTGTCCAATCGACTCGACTAGGAAGACACCCTCACTTTCTGAATCGCTCATCGGATTGAGCCTACATCGTGTTCCCCTGGGGGAAAAATTTAATGCACAACATCACATCGATATCGACGGCAAAGAAGTCAAAAATAACAAGATCGTGATATCGCCTGCAAGAACACATATGTAGCTGTCAGAATTTCAAATGGTTATGCGTTAACAGATAATTCGACTTCGAGATACGATAGAACACGTAATATTTACGCCTTTTGGAGTGGAAGAGAATTAATAGCGCATTTTAAATATCACGTTTTTTATATTATCAGCCAGGTTCTGAATTTCACTTTCAATCGATTTCGAAATTGAAATCGACCAAAACCGATTTCTGGTGTTCCAGGTTTCACGGCTATCGAATTCAATTTCACGTTTTTCGAAGTGAAATTAAATCAAGTTACCGGGTTCTAGATATCGATTTCACTGTTCTGGTGTTGAATTGAAATCGTCAGAAGGAAAAAGTGTGAAATCGACAAACTGAAATAAACATTTGTTTTTGCGATTGAATTTTGAAACAAAAATGTAACTTAATTGCTGAGAATTTGTTTAAAATTATTTATTTATTGTTAATTGTGATTAATTTGTGACAATTTTGCCAGGACCATCATCTATCAAAGAAGTTTCTTCACCGAATTCGGCTTGCACTGCAGGGATTGAGACTTCAATATCGTGAATTTTATAATGAATTACGTTGCACAATTCCACTAATTTTCACTTAAAAAAACAAAATCGAAAAAAAAACTAATGTACAATTTCACAATTACACAGAATGACAGAAATCAGCTGATTCGAGATCGTTTCGAAGACGATTTAGAATTCATCAAATCGATCGAAATCTAGAACACGAAAATCAATTTCACTCGATTTGACAATTCTATATCGATTTGAATTTACTTGAATTCTGGAACCTGCCTGTATTTCATTAGAAGAATAAAAGATTGCCAAATTTTAATACAGAGAAGTATTCGAAACAGAATAACACAATCTTCGAGATGGGCGGACATCTGTCCAAATAAAATGAAGTTAACGACAACTTGACGAAACTGAGCATAATTTCTGACGTTCGTTATAGCGGAGAAATGTTTTAAGGCCTCGCTGATGACATTTTCTTCGATGACAGTGCCCGTTCAAATTTAAATGTTGAAATAATGTCAACCGATTGCCAATGGCGATAACAGTTTCTCAATTGTCTCTCAATGCTGCCACCAATGAATGAGCTTACTCTCAATTTATGAATATGTGAATAATGTGAACTGCAATGCGTGAATGTGTGAACAGCCAACGCACCAACATCCTAAAAAAGTAAAAAGTAAAACCTACCCAGTAGCGAATTTTTTTTTTATGTTTGATACATGAATATTTAACAAAATATGCAATTATTTATTTATTTATTTAATATATAAATCTAACAAGTTTCGTAACTTAAATAGACATTGCATAGTATGACCTAATAAATATAAAATAAAAAAAAAAATAAAAAATAATGATAATAAATAAATAACATGTTTATGTACACATAAATAATATCAGTACCTATGGCTTAAATATTATTATAAATTATTCTATTGAACCCAGTATCATTTTTTTACAAAGCTCTCTGCTCATATTAAAGTCGATTATGTTAGAAAATTTATTGAATTGGGCAGCAGCATTAGTTAATGGTTCATTGAGACCATAATTTGTAAAATGTCTACTAGTTAAGAAAAAGCTATGTTCTCTAGATCTAAGGGAACGAATTGGTGCATAAACATATAACAAAGCCAGTAACGGAGGACAATCAAGATGACAACAAATAATATCTCGAGCAAAGAGAGCTAAGTAATATAATCTCCTTGCACACAGAGATTTTAAATCAATTAATTTGCATCTTATTTCATAAGAGGGCATATCGGAAAAACAAAAAAGTTTTCTAAGTGCAAATTTCGTAAATTTTTTTTGAATACGTTCTATACGCAATACACTGACTTCATAATATGGACTCCATATTATGCAGCAATATTCGAGTATTGAACGAATAAAGGACACATATAACGCTTTAATAGTGTAAGGATCAGTGAATTCTTTACTATTACGAAATAAAAAACCTAGCATAGAGTTCGCTTTGGAAATTATATAATCATAGTGCATTCGGAAATCCATATTTGAGTCGAAAATAACACCCAAGTCTTTCTGGGCAGCAACTCTATTTAAAACAACGTTACAGATATTATACTCGAACATTATGGGACTATGAATACGTGTATACGACATGACAGAACACTTTGAAATATTAAAACGTAGGCAGTTTTTTTCGCACCAATAACAAATGCGGTTCAGGTCACTCTGTAACTCTAGACAATCAGACATAGATTTAACAGCTTTATAAACTTTAAGGTCATCTGCATACAATAAACAGTTTGAATAAGAGACATTTGCAGGTAAATCATTAATAAAAATTACAAAGAGAAGCGGACCAAGATGGCTACCTTGTGGAACCCCTGAGAAGTTTAGTATCTCATTTGAGACAGCCGACCCAAGTTTCACGAATTGCGTACGATTCGTAATATAACTTTGAATCCACTTTAACAAATTTGAATGAAATCCAAAAGAAATTAATTTCTGGATTAAAACATCATGTTGTACACGATCGAACGCTTTGGAGAAATCTGTGAAAATAGTATCGACTTGACAACGGTTTTCCATACTTTGAAGACAATAATTACTAAAAATTGCTAAGTTAGTTGTGGTCGATCTTCCACTTACAAAGCCATGTTGAAATACTGATATATGATTTCGTACGATTGAGTAGATGTATTTCTTGACAACAGCTTCAAAAAC
The DNA here is from genome assembly GCA_949775065.1 of Brachyopa scutellaris. Classification (NCBI taxonomy): domain Eukaryota; kingdom Metazoa; phylum Arthropoda; class Insecta; order Diptera; family Syrphidae; genus Brachyopa; species Brachyopa scutellaris. The sequence goes on along the minus strand of OX459112.1, from coordinate 13,203,072 downwards.
TTTCGGTATCAACTGCAGCTTCGCTATAGGCCTATAGTTCTCAACCATTTGCTTAGAACCAGACTTATGAATTGGCGAAATAAATGAAGATTTCCAACGTTTCAAGAATACACCATTTTTTAAAGACAAATTAAATATCTTTTGAAGTGGCTTTGCCAAGCAAAAACGGCACTTTTTAAGAAATAATGGCGGAACTCTATCGGGAGCACAGGTAACGCTTTCTTCAAGACTAGAGAGTTCGAAAAGTATGTCTTCCTCCGATAGACTTAAAGAACCCAAATCAATATAAGACTCGTCATTGCATGCAGAGTAATATGCTGTCGATTCAGCAACAAAATTTGACTGAAAAAATGAAGCAAACATATTACAGATTTCAGTCAAGTCTGTACTAGCGGATCCTTTGTATTTCATAGTGCAGGGTATTCCAAGTGACTTCTTTTTTGCATTAATAAATCTCCAAAATGCTTTGGAGTTATTTTTTATTTTAGATTCCAATGAGAAAATATATTGTCGATAAAGAAATCTTTTTAAGAATTCATATTCTTTTCTAAGACGACAAAACTGACTATAAAAGGACGAAACTAATAAACTTTTCCGGTACATTCCGTACATGGCCTTCTTTAAATTACACAAGCGCTTATTGAACCAAACTGGTTTCTTTGAATTTCGTATCCTGCGGATAGGTACAAATCTAGAGAACACAACCTCAACTATACTCATAAACGAATTATAAGCACTATTTAAATCAGAGGTAGATAAAGCTATGTCCCAATCGATTGACAACAAATAATTATTTATGGAAACATAATCGGCTTTAACAAAATCGAGCTAAGTTCATTTACATTATTAACAGAACTAAAAGTGTTCAAAATATTGAAATCAAAAATTATTTTTAGTGCTTTGTGATGAATACAATTATTAAGCAAAAGAAAATCGGCTGCAGAGACTTCTGCTTCTAATTCATCGGAAATGAAAACAAGGTCCAAGACTCTGCCAATTGAATTTTCAATTAAGTTAATTTGTTTACAATTTAGCGATGACATAGAATCTATAACTTCGATTTCATAGTCTTTGACAACATTGAATGGCAGAATGCATTTTTCTTCTGTAGAAAAAATCCATTTAATATTAGATAAATTAAAATCACCTAATACAATGACATAAGAATTTTCACTTAAACTATTCACAATCATTTTAATGTTTTTCATATGTGATTCATAAATTAAACTATTTGAGTTAGGAGGTATGTACGATACAAAAATATACAATTGGACGAGAGCTGTATCAGAAAGTGTTAGGTCAACACATACACAAATTTGTTCGATCGAACCAAATAAATCATCAAAATGAACCTGCCTACTGTTTAATGATGACTGCACGGCTAGCAAAACACCACCTCCACGGGTCAATCCAGTTTGAATTGGGCAGCGATCTCTTCTGTAGACGTCATAGGAAGCATTGAAGAATTCAGAGGAATGTATGCTCTCACACAGCCAAGTTTCAGTGAGAGCGATGAAAGCATACGGTGAATCCGCAACGGCTATAATGAAATCAGTGGTTTTCGTTCTCATACCTCCAACGTTTTGATAATAGAGGGAGGATGGAACGGCATTAAACATGGGAACAGATAACGTTTTGGCTATTATGTCTGAGTGATTTTTTTTGGAGCGTGTTGGTTTTTTGAGTGGAATTGAAAAGACCGCACACGAAGTCCATTTGGCCAGCAGTTGGAATTGAGAAACGCTGACATCATTTCTTCAGGTACTCCGAGCTTAAAGTTTATATGTTTGAGTGTATTTTCATCGACATCATTTTTGATCAATTTGTAACATTCAAGCTTTGAGCCATCTACATTGAAAGCCTTCGACACATATTCCAGTATTGCTTGACAAGAAGTGGATGGTTTGAAAGAGGCTAAATGAAGCCACTTTAATTTACTTACAACATCTAGTTCTAAGCCTATAGAAGTGTTGTTGTTCGTACCAACGATGACATTTTCTTCTTTTTTGTTGTGACGTTTGGGCTTAACTTGTTGCATGACGTTTGTTGAAACGGACGCAGTCTCGAAATGCATATCGCCCTGATTTATAGGTGTTGTAGATGTTGAAATAGATAAATCGGAAGCATATGATGAGTTTGCCGCAGCAGTAGCAGCAGTAGTAGTAGTAGCAGTAACAGCAGCAGTAGCAGTAGCAGCAGCAGCAGAGGGAGCAGCATCAGTAGCAGCAGCAATAACAGCAGCATCTTTAGAAACATGATGTTGTGTTCCAAGTAGCTTATTCGTAGATACGGTAGCAGGGACAGATTTCGGATTTAATTTCGCACTAGAAATTGGGACAGCAAGACGGGGACTAGCTGGGCTATTTAAATTCAGTTGGTCTGATTTGGAACGGTAAACACAGTCTTTATTGATAATAGGCGATGCATGCAAGGGTTCAATGACCTTACTCGATTGCGAACGAGTTATCATTTGTGATTTAACACTAGCACTGTTTACGGTTGATTGTAACCAACTTCGTATTTCGTTTATCTCAATTTGAATGTGATCAAGTTTAGCAATTAAAAGATTATTATCATTCACAAGCTGAGAGCACTTAGGGCACTGTTGCGTTGTGGTCATTTTTAGGATGTTTATGAAAAAAGACAAGAAATAAAGTAAAAGTAACTCAATATGAAGAGCGACAGAAAAAAAGCACAACCGATGCAGATAGTGGTTCGAACTGAACTGAACTGAATTTGGGCATTACCCCAGTGATTCTTTCAGGCCTCCCTTAGCTTAGCATCGCTTACTTTTGCTATTACTTCAGCCATGATTTTAACATTGCGATGTCATAGGGAGCAAGAACTTCCCATCTCGATTCCTTTGCTAGCCCTCTTTCAGGGGTTACCAAGAAGTTGTTCCAGCAGGGCTTCCTATAGCCCCTCCATGGAAGCACTTATTTCATCAGTTACCAGTTATGAGTAAAAGCAGGCCTTCCTATTGTATATATGTATTGCTTCCAGGGAAGCCTGAGGTCCAAAATAAAATCAAATAAATAAATCCAAGTGGTTATGTGTTGTGTTTGTATATTTCAGACATAGTATTTACATATGATAAAAAAACATGTATGTTATATCAGTTTTAGAAAATAATATTGCAAGTAAAAAACAAAGATAACTAACTTTCACAACACTTTTTAATTTAATTTTTCGTTCAATACTTTACAGCACTTTATTAAAATTTTACTTATCACTTCTTTTTCCGCCGAACGTTTTTATGCGCCAAAAATTAAACTTTAACTAAAAATCGGTGAGTTTGCATTTTTCCCCTCAGCTTATTTTGCAAGAAAAAAAAACTTACTTAACGTGACCAGACTTGCTTGCTAGGTACATATTTCTGTTCGAAGAGAAGACCTGAAAAAATGAAAATATAAGAAGCGGAGCGGTAATGCCATTAAAACAGATTTTAAGACAGATTCCATTACTAACTCGCTTCCTTGGCAATGTCTAAACTCAGCCCTGAAAACGTTCATTCCCTTAGAAGCGAAGTGGTAATACAATTAATGCTCAAGTTTTAAAAGTGGTGGGAATTTTAAAATAAGAGCCATTACCAACTCGCTTACTAGGCATGTTTTTGGGAAGGCCTTCCTATTTTTTAAGATTTTCATTGATGAAGTAAGGGGTGATTTGGCAAGGTCTGCTGAAATCGCCAACGATTCGCTACTGGGTACTTTCTGCGTCGAGGTTCCTATAGGCGTTGGTTATGGGTCACCTTCCATAACGCATTCTATGGGTCGGGGACTTTATAATCAGGTTGGTTTTATACAGTCGTTCTTTTTGTGCTCCTAAAGTATTACTTCTGGTGGCTTTTTAGCCGTTGATGCTACCTCTTGCAATAAAACATGGCACATATAAATGTTGATGCTTTAAAAAAAGACATTTATGAGCAAGTTTATTAGATTACGACGTGCCCTTAATTTCACTCTGTTTTCAAGTAACACTTTTGCAAGTGGTTGACAGACAATGATAAATTTTATTAATTAAAATCGCAACATTTCACTGGCTATAGCCATCCTGTAAGTGTTTCTTCTGTTTTTTAATTTTTTTTTATTTATTTTTCTCCTTAGAATTGCTGCTTCTTTTATGAGCTACTACACAGTCTATGGTTATGGAATGGTTGTAGTAGATTTGTGGTACGTAGTTGCGGGTAGGTACACGAGTTAAATGTCTGTATTATGACATAAATTAATTAGAGTCAAATAGAAGTGGGGTGTAATTAGCTAATTCAAATTGCCGATGAACTGACAACGGAGAGGACACTGACAAGAATATCAACCACTAAAAAGGAATATACATTTTCTAGACTACTTGTTAAACACGTATTCAATGGCTTAGGGAGAAGAAATCGCTCTTATAGTGGAAAATTGGAGAAGGAAGTTTATTTCAGTGGCATTTCAATATCCCATTAAGAGCTACTTTCAGCAAACTATAATCAAATTTTTAAATAAAACAAAAGACAACTTCTAAACAATTGATTTAACTCTTATAAGTCGTACTTTGAGGTAGTAGCGGACTTTGTTAACCTGGGCTCTGCTAAAACATCAAGAAATGAGACCTCGTCGAAAATCAAACGAAAGATGACTCTTTCCTACCGCTGTTTCTTTGGGCTAAAAAGACAAGTGAGTAATAAAGCCCTTTTCCGATCGACTCTATAAAAGACCCATCTTGCTATATGGAGCTCAAGCATGGACTTTATCGAAATCGGATGAAGATATACTTGCCTTCGAAAGAAAAATCCTTCTTAAGATATTCGGTCCCGATTGCGTTGACGGATTTTGCAGGAGAAGATTCAACCACGAACTAAATGAGCTGTACAGCGACATCGACCTGGTCAAAAAGCACGCATTGGGTATTTCAGATGGCTAGGACATATATACGCTCCGGTCTGCAGAGTATTCGATTCCAACCCGGGAAGTCAGCACAGCAGAGGACGACCTCGCCTAAGGTGGCGCGTACAAGTGGAAAAAGACCTCAACCAACTTGGAGTGCGCAACTGGAGGCAGTTACCTAAGGACCGGGCTGACTGGAAGGGGTTGTTGGTTGAGGTCCACCCCGGACTGTAGTTCTACCTAAGAATGTATCTACAAGCAGTTCGTTATTACAATGCCCCGACTTCGCAGTCTTCTTTGTAATTATAAGGGGTGTCCCATTAGGGATATCCCAATTCCGATAGGGAAATGCGTCTTAACGTTTTTTTTTTTTTTTCTGTTTTGAGATTTTTCATCATGAGTTCATTACAAACTAACCCATGAATATAGCCATGAGCACAGTCGAAGTACGCGTAAAGGTCTACTATGAAAATGGGCGTTCAAAAAAATAAGCATCGTGCATTTTTTTGTCCACATAATCCACATAGTCCACAAATGAGCGTAGACTCTTTAATATCATGCATTAGTTCGAGACAACTGGATTGGTGGTAAAAGAGACAGCACCAGTTCGTCTTTCTGGAGTTCGTTCCATCGAAAATATTGCAGCTGCACGCGATAGTGTGTCCGAGACTCTATCGTCATCTATTCGTTATCGCGCTCCGGAACCGCACATCTTACGGAGCTCTTTCGCAGCGCATTTTGGAACGAGACTTGAATTAGCACGCTCTCCCTCTCTCTCTTTCTCACTCAGAAATTGAAGCCCAAAGATAATTTTGAAACGTCGCCAATACGCCGATGCGTGAGCAGTCAGGATTTCAAATTCACGCAGAAAATCATCTTCAGCGATGTTGCTCACTTCTATCTCGATGGATTGGTCAACAAGCAGAATTGTCGCATCTGGGCTGATGAGGACCCAAGAGTTATTGTTGAGAAGGCTATGCATCCATGATAAGTCGTTGTTTGGTGTCGTGGTTTTTGGAACGGCGGGCGTAGTTATCGGGCCGTACTTCTTCGAAAATGAAGCTGGCCAAGCTTTAGGTGTTGTTTCCATGTTAATTTGCTATCTAGGGTCACTGGTAGGTATTTGGTTTCTGTTAATGGAGTGACTATAATGCCTTCGATATTCAATGTTCGAAAGTTTACTATTCTTCTTTTTGTAAAAGGAACTACAGTGGTTTTGGTTAGATTTATAGATAGTCCTTCCTTGTCACCCCATTCCCATGTTAACTTAAGTGCGGCTTGCATAAGGTCCCAAATGATACCATCATGCTTTTCTGTTATTATGACTGAGATGTCGTCTGCATAACCTATCGTTTTATAGACTTTCCTATTGAGAGTAACTAGCAACTCGTCCACTAGAATTGACCATAGTAGGAGGAGATTGAACTTATTCTTGTGGGCGTCCTTTGATGGCTTTGATGTTGACCGTTATGTCTCCTAAGTTGGCTTCGATGGTTCGGTACTCGAGCATACTCTTTATCCACCTGATTACGCAGGAATTGGCATTTAGTTTGTCTAGTGCTCTTATCATTGAGTTAAAGCTGATGTTGTTGAATGCTCCCTCTATGTCCATAAATGCGCATAGGGTAATATTTGATTCAAATGGCTTTTCTATGGGAAAGGCACACAATTCCGAGTTACAAAATCCCGAAAAAAATAATCACGCATTTCCTAAAATCTCGTTTCACAAAATCCCGAATTACAAAATCTCGAAAAATGAACATTGATGAAAAATCCCAAATTTTTCGGGATTTTCGATACTTAGTGGATTTTTTGCAAAAAAAAAAAATAAATTTTCACAGCTCTTAACCACTCTTTTCTCATTCGTAAAATAATGTTTTTTAGTCCACCACCCCTCCACGCTACCATAAAAAAAAACCAAAGAACTTACCAAATCACACTACGAATTTGCTAGCAAAATCGTTTGGTTAAATGAACATGATGAGAATCGAAAAGCGCTGTTCCTTGTGATTCTCATTAGGTGCACTTATCCAAAGTGTGCATTTTGGTAATTTCCTCGGTTTTTTGGTTCGGGTGAGTGGTCAGTGAGTGACCTGGTTGTCAGTGGCAAAAAACATTTATTTCAAAGAGTTATGATTCCTATTAAGTATTTGTGATAAATATGAATTTATGAGAATCAAAAAGAAAAACGCTTTTTAATTCTCATCTTGTGCACTTAACCAAACGATTTTGTATCTTGTTTATAGTTCATGTTGTGTTGTTCTTATTTTTTTGTTGGGTGCCATAGGAAGAAATCGTTCTTTTAAGAATGAGAAAATAGTTCGGCGGAGAGAAATATGTATATAATTTCATTCAAACCGAAAAAAAAAAATAGCCGCATATTCACGAATTACAAATTACAATTCGCGCGCGAATTTTAAACTATTATTTTCTCCAAATTCGGGATTCTGTGATTCGGGATTTTGTAATTCGGGATTTTGTGGTTCGGGATTTTGTGATTCGGGATTTTGTGTTCGGGACTTTGTTTTCTTACTTACTTAGTTGGCGCTACAGCTCGAGGTGAACCTGGGCCTGCTTCTCGCAACCATTTGTGTGTGCGTGTTATATTTTTGCACGAATGGAAGGGACCTATAGTTTTTTGCCGACTCCGAACGGCGAGTTGAGAAGCTCAATCGTGACAAATGATACTCTTTGATGCTTGTCAGACATTCGAAAGAGGTGGGCACTGTGAAAAACTTTTAGGTGTTTGTGGCGGGATTCGAACCCAAGACCGCTGGCTCAGTAGTCCGACGCACTAACCACTTTAGCCACGGTGATTTCGGGATTTTATAATTCGGGATTTCGAACCCAACCCCTTTCTATGTCTCGCACTCACAGTTGATTCTTTTTGGTGTGCAAACTGTAGTGAGTGCAGTAGTGCACTCTTCAGATTGTCTATTCTTAGATAGTGCTTATTCAGCTTTTCCATCGTTTTTAATAAAAAATGGTGATAGACTAATTGGTCTATATGACTTTTCTTGATCAGGTGGTTTGTTTCTGCCTTTTGGTATGAAAATAACCTTACTTTCGTTAAGAGTTTCGGGATATGTCCAAGTCTTGGACTAGCTCTGAATTTTTTTTTTGGACTTCTTTCTTTGGAGACGGATACATTTTTCTATACCGCTAAATGTAACTGCAGATTTTTTACTTGCACAACTAAGCCAGAATATTCTCATTGGATTGTAACTGTCTTAAGACCATTTAAATAAGCTGGAAGAACAATGGTTAAAAATTTAAATGTGTTTTCAACCAGCGACACATTCCAAATATTTTTGTGTGGAAACTGAAAATCACGACAACTTCCATGTCAAAATTACACCGTCCCTGGCACGGCAAAGTAGCTAAAAGCAAAATGCGACACTCAAGGAATGTTTTTCGAAACGAGTACATACTTTTCCTTACGAGCAAAGACATTTAGGCTTATCCACAAGAATTAACATGCACGTTCCTTAGCCGCCATAAAGCATTTTTCTTTCCAACGAACACGCTTTTAGGTATCATTGATTGATTACTGCGCCTCGGCGCGTTGTTCCTTCTTCTTCTTCTTCTTCTGCTCCTTTTGTTACTGTCTTTTGGGAAAACTCAAATTTATGCGCGACACGAGAAATCAATTACCACCGAAAAAAACGAACAAAAATTACAAAGGCAAACTTTGATATTTCAACAGACGCCAGATAGTCTTATCCTTAATTTCGTGCATTTGGAAGGAATAAATACGAAAGCAATTCTAGATCCTGCGTGTTGTACACTCTTTTTTTTTTGTATTATTCCGCATCTCTGTCTGAATGTTGTTGTTTTCGGCTAATATAAATTTCAAAACTAAATGGCACGTATTTACTCTTTTGGGCCTCCATTTACCATACTAGCGCTAAGCTTTTTTCCCTCTCAAGGATAATACACCGCAATAAATTTTTCTTTCGATGCGATGGTGGCGAAAAAGGAGGAGAGCAGCGTCACAAGCGATGTGGTGTGGAGGGTAAAACTAAATTAAGTAAATTACAACGATATTAATCTTACTTCCGAACAAAGGGATGAGAAAGGATCTCCTTTGGTGTTGTCGTTGGATTTACGCTACGCTCGCACACGCGATAACATGCACTCAAAGCTAGAATGATAACAAACGGAATGGTATTTTGTTTTTTTTAATAAATTTATGTCCTTGAAGCTGTATTTTTATTTATTTCTTTTTTTTTCGCGGACTACCTAGTGCGAGGACTAAAGTCTGCTGCGCGCGTAATCATATTTCTGCATTTATCAAGCAAAGAAGCAATAAACAATGTTTAAATGGCAAACGAGGAGAAATGGACAACAATTTAAAAACGGAACTCGCGGAAATGGAATTTCAAGAGGCCCCATTGAAGGATATAAAGCGATGCCATTTATGATTACAGAGCTCTTTGAAGCAGGAAAGTAGGAGAAAGGAGAGTAGTGCTTGAAATCTCGATTGGATTTAGAAAAAGAAAATAAATGGAATTTCCTAATTAGGGATGACTTAACGTAGGCTGGGCAATGGCTTGAAAGAGGTAAGTTCCGTCAGAGATTGGAGCGCTATTTTGGCCAATTGATTTTTTATTTAAAAATTACATTAATTCTCGGCGCATAGGTATAACAAGGAATTCCACCCTGCTGCTAATTCATTTTAATCTTCTGCAGAGTAAAGGAGCAGGATATATTATTTGCCACTTTAAATTATGGCACCTAATCTTTTTTTCAGAGCTGGATCTGAACCAATAAACCTCTCCAGTGAGCTTGATCTTTGGCTTAGTGGGGCTAATTTTATTTACCTAAGAAGACGGTCACTCTATAAACCCTAAGCCCCATCCGTCGAAGCATATGTATTCTACTCTAAGAACATTTCTCTGAAACAGCCAGGAGCCATTTTTTTCATCCACGGTCCTGTATAGGGTCTTATAAAAACTTCACTTGGCTTATCTATGGTTTAGTCTCATTCTTAACCTTGTAGCAACCCCACAGCAAAGATTTCACCACACCAAGCATGCAACATGTGAGCAGAGCCACGAAAGCGTTCATACCTCGCCGGACCAAGCATCTTGTTTTGAGCTGTCACTTCGCCTTTTTCCGGCCTTGTCCTATCTCTTTTCCCAAAAGTCAGCGACGGCGATCAGATGTATAGTGCCGTTCGAAAAATTTTGCTCAAACCTTTTCTTACTCTTTCGGGTGGGAGTTCTTGGAATTCATAAGAGCTACGATGTTTTTTGCACTGAGTAGCAAAATATTGTTCAATTTGTCAACAAAAGTCGATGTAAATATGAATATGAGGTGCATTTAGCTCGTTATAGCCGTCCAAAACGAACCAGAGTGATTGAAAAAATAAAAAATGGGAAATGGGAGTTCAACTCTAATATTTTGTGTCTGTCATGTCTAAATTTGACAATCCGTTAAATTTCTGAAAGATGCATGGAATTTAAAAAATATTCGTGACTACCAGCAGAAGAAAAGACTCAGAGAGGCCAAAAAAGACGACCACAGTGGAAGATCGTGTTTTGGTGCTCCAAAGCCTTCGGTATCAGTCTAAGACTTGAGTGGATCTTAGAAATTATCTATTTTGAGCTTAATGATAAATACTTTTAGCAAGATCAGTGAGAAAAAAACTCGTAAAAGCTGCGTGCACTAATGGAAGCAAGTACTGAAACCCGAATCAGAGAAAAACCATTACTTTGGCCTGAGAAGCATCTTAGTTGGATTCAAGACATGTGGAACAATAATATCTTTTCCGACAAATCCAAGTTTAAGCTGCACGTGGGAAATGGGAGGAGTTTTACGTGAAGAGAACCAAAGAAAAGATTGAGCTCTGAATGCCTCTTAAGAATGCGCTCAGAACTAAAGGTGTGATGGTCTGGGGATGCTTCTCTGTAGATGAAAAGGGTAGAATTGCCTCTTCAGAATCGAAAGTCACTGCAGCAGTTTGTCTAATGGTCCTAGAATATCAATTAGAGGAGCCCTCCGTGCAAGAGCTTTTTAGTGACACTTGCAGATTCATATTTCAACAGGATAATGCTTCTTCCCAAACAGCCAAAATTATAATTATGAACTAGTTTTTATTTTCGAAATGAAGGATTAATTTATAGCTCTAAAATAAGCTACAACTTCTATGACTAAAAACTAAATTAGTATTTTTTTTTTTAATTTTTTAGGTTAAAAATGCTTCGAAGAAAACAACATTGATGTGCTAAGCTTACCTCCCTACAGCCCAAACTTCAATCCAATTAAGAATATCGGGTCAGTAATGAAACTTAAGATTACAAGAGAGCGTCCAGAGTCAATTGACATCCTAAAAAAGTTACTAAACCGCGCCTGGAAGACCATACCAGCATCCACATGGAAAAAGCTATCTGAGTCAATGAAACGAAGATGTGCAGCAGTAATAAAAGAAAGAGGAGGCTCAACAAAGTACTGATTGAATGGGCAATGTTTCTGGGAAGCAATAAAAAAAAAACCTTCAAATTTTCATTCATTTCTAAAAATGAGCCAAGTACCCAAAAAACCCATTTTTCGGTCTAAGACCATTTTGCTTCCTTAACTGAAGGTTAATAATTCTAACACTCTAAAAGTGTCATGAAACGTTTAAAAATACCTAATTAAACAAAACCTCATTAAAAAATATGTAGTTATTGCAACCAATGCACCAAAATTTAAAAAAAAATAGTTTGTGCAACATTTTTCGGACGGCACTATATAAGACTCGTGTTCAACTCTTTTTTAAATAAAATTAATTAATTTGAGTTAACTTAGCAACTTACAGCACAACCTCATGCTAAATGTGATTCTTCATGGGATCTCTAAGCCAGAATATACAGCGGAGCTTAGGTAGTAAGCTATTTTCAATCTTCTATGACGTTACATTCTTAGTCAACGGTATTGTTTGCCGATTTTCGCTAGTTCTGTCTCAATTATCCGAAACTCTCAACTAACAGTTCGCCATATTTTTATCGGTATAGATGCGTTGTTGCGCTGGCATATTTGATGAGTATGCCAAAATTAGATGCCTTTGTATTGTTTCAGATAAACAGTTTCTATAGCACCGTATAAGAGGTGATCTACGATGAGACGCCTTCGGGATTCATCCTCCTAAATGAGTACCTGTAAATCATTGGACGATGAAACATAAAAAACTTAATTTGTGACATCTTAGCATTCGGTCGGATCAGAAAGATAGTCTGAGGATAGTCGCTAACTCCCATGGGCCGATTGATCTACATGCTTGCTGTCATAATTTAGTTTGAAATTACTTAATTTTCGTACACGGTAGTCTGTCAAATGTTCTACAAATCGCTTTCAGCGCCACCTTGCCATGAAATATCGCAAAATTCCTAGTAGCTAGCTGCTTTTGGCTGCGGATAAAATTAAGAGTTGTAGCCAGCTGGTTGTTGTATTTGTTTTACGTGTGAAATTTGACTTTGCTAGCAACTACTGGATAGCTACGTTCCTTCCATATTGGATACCGTGGTTTGGGTTAGGTAGGGTCGTTTGCAGTAGATGCAATTTCACACAAAGGCGCAAATACTTTAGCTGCACATTAAACATGCATTTAACAAAACCATTTCGATCTAATAATAAATCTTTTTGGGTCTGTAAGCGGTATCTTGGGCAGGTCGTCCAGGCAGTCGAAGAAGGCTTGAATCTGTATTCTATTTCATTCTCATCAATGCAGCTTTTTCAGAAATCATTTCTAAGGATGTCGTATCTTCTCACCATGTTTCCTACTTTACAGTGTCTGCTGTCTGGTTATAACACCGACGAGCACATAGATTTGGCTTCTTCCCATTGCAATATTTTCCAGATCCGTGGAAAATAGCAAAAATAATACCTATACCAAAAGCTCATAAACTTCTAGATAGTCCAGATAGTAACCGACCAATAATAATAATAATAATACTAAGTGGTGTCAGCAAAATATACGAAAGAATCTTGAAAGAAAAAATTGTGAAAATTGTTGATGAGGGCCAATTATTACCTGATGAACAGTTCGGTTTCAGACGTTTTCATAGCACTGCCCATCAGGTACTACGAATAATCAATAGCATTAAAAGAAACCAAGATATAGAGAAATCAACGGGTACGATACTACTTGATATCGAAAAAGCCTTCGACTCTGTTTGGCACAATGGCCTTGTATATAAAATGATAACTCTTATTTTCCCCAATTTATCTGTAAAATTGTCCAAAGTTTTTTTTGTCAAATCGTTGTTTCAAAGTCCATGTCAATAAAAGTGCGTCTTTTTTAGTTAGTTGTAATGCAGGTGTACCCCAAGGCTCGGTGCTCGGGCCAATATTATACAATATATACACCTCAGATTTTCCAAATTTACCAAATTGTGAAGCAGCAATATATGCTGACTCGGCAGATTGTCACATAAAAAAGCTGCAAATATCACAAAATGAAAATGATGTTGAATTTGCCTTGGCATAATTCTACGTCGGATCTGCATATTTTAGGCAATGTTGAATTGATCTCTGATAAAATACGATAACTAACTGAAACATTTATAATGCGATGTGACTACTTCGATAATCGTCTAATAAATCAACTACATGTTTCTTTATATTTAATACCTTTCAATATTCAATGTTAAACTTATCATAATTTTTCTTTTTTTTACTTTATTTAATTTTTGGTAAATTATTGATAAGTTAATAATTTTTGTTTATTAATGAATTGTTATTTATATATGTACATATTTTATGTTAATATATTTATTTGTTATCATTTTTTTTTTGTTATACATATTATTAAATTTTTTTTTCTGTTGTTATTTATTTATTTTTGATTTATTTATTTATTTGATTATTTATCTATTTATTTATTTATTTATTATTATTATTATTATTATATTACTATTTATTTATCTATTCTTAATTTATTTATTTTCTGTTGATTTATTTATTGTTATGCCCAATGTATTAACTGAAGTATTTTTCTTTGTTTGTTAATCAAATTACCCTTTTTCTGTGATATGTTTTATTTTTATTAACACAATATTTATTTATTAATTTTTTTATATATTAAACTACATATATATCATTATCTTTATGTACATACATTTTGTTGTAAGCATAATATTTTTTTTTTTTTTATTAAATTGAGGATTTTGTGCGTTTTTTCCCCTCAAAATAAATAAATTCTCAAATAAACAAATAAATTTCGAAAATAAGACAATGCTTATGCTATACTTTTTGCTATTCATAGTCACTTATAGCCGACTCGAAATTTAAAACTACCCAAACGTAATTTTAAATAATTAGAGTCGGCTATAAATTTCTCATATAATATTTTGACGTTTGGGTTTGTTCGTTCAAATCACTTTACAAAAACATATGAAAGTCGATACTAACTAAAACACAGGCAAACATGTGTTTATGAATAACGAAAAGTTATAGCCGGCTTTTTTATTTATAGCCGGCTGTAACTATAGTCGGCTATAGGCACTGACTATGAATTTGCGCCATTGTATTTTAAAGCGAGATAAATATCTATCTATCTATCTATCTAAGTAAATAGGTATGTTCATCTTTTTCTGGTCAATCCTGGGCCACAGATCACTAGTATTACGCCATCGATCTTCGGCTTAGTTATTGGTAATATGCAGTCTATTACATTTTAAGCTGTGTTGAAGGCCAGTAAGACCTGCCTGTCAGCTATTATTGTAACCATATCAGAGCCGATACCGGCCAGTTCGTCTTCTCTTTTATTCCCTTCTATTTCGACATGTTCGGGTATCCACCAGAGTTAAACTATGCAGTGTCTTATTACTTTTAGTGCCATGAGTCAGTTCTTTATGCATTTTCAATTCAAGGAAGTGCAGTCCAGTGCTTTAAGTGCGGCTTGGATATCCAGGCAAATGGTGACTTTCGTTGCGGGCAATTTCCTTGCTAGGACGATTTGTGCTGCTTTCTTAATAGCATATAGCTCTGATTGGAAGACGCTGGAATAGTCGGCTAGTCTTTAAGTTCTTCCGAGAAGACTCCTGCTGCAGTAACTTTCTCTATTTTTGAGCCATTTGTAAAGATGGAAGGCGTTGTCGGAGTTGTTCCAGATCTGCCTGCCTGGTATGATGTAGACTTTGAAGCAAGCTGGTGTTTCTCTTTACCTCTGCAGGGCATGAGTCCTTTTTGATTCAAAATGTTCAATTTGAGCGAGTACCCAGACCAAAGGGGGGAGTTGACATTCTCTCTTAATCTGAGAGCTCCTTTGGCTGCCGTGTTTCTTATGGAGAGATCAATGGGTGAAAAGTGCAGAAGCATTTCTTAGCCAAATTGTGGAAAACTAAGTTGCAATTAAAAACAAACCGACCCTAAAATTCACTTGTTATTAAATCCAATCAACATTCCTATTCTATATAGACAGTTAGGTACGTTTTAATTAACCACAATGATGAGGTCCAAATTTCACAGCCACCTCAATTCCCATAAGCGGGATTCGAAACAATAACAAAGTCCTTCTCCCAGCGGCTGACCATCATCAAAGTAAGATTAAGGTCAATTAAATTCAACTCATACCCACATTACGGCAAGGATATATGGTTGACCCGTTTTTAATTACGATTCTTTGATGCCGAACCTACTCATATCGAAAAGCAACGCCCAGCATATTTGTGCTGCGCCCCCTCCTGAAAAATTATGTGAAAACAAAGTTCAAAGTTCATGAACATGTGGCCGTTATATAGAACTTTTGTTTATTTTTTATAGGACTATTTGTGTTTCCTTCTATTTTATTTTTATTTATTTCAGTTATTTTTTTCAGTTCAATTTCTCGCTTAGATCTTAAGGAGCAAAATAACAATCTAATGGATTTAGCGGCAGACTTCCTGGAGTGTTTACATTAAAAATCATTATTAGACCATTTCATCCAAGCACGCCATACTACAGCTAGAAGGGCGAGTGTGTACACACACACGGTCGATTGTATTTGCACAGTGTAAACATTACAACAAGAAGTATTCAGGATATTTATTGTTTCAATAAGGCGGTGATTTGGACTCTCTGCAGGCAGTTAGCTAGTAAAGAATGGGCGTAATTCTTTTTTAATATTTGACAGAGATGGCTAATTAAATGAAAATTTTAAGAAATGTCCGCATTATCGTTGCTGGTTAGCAGGGCCGGCCTGAGTGTATTTTGGGCCTTGAATAGGAACTTGTTGCCGCCAAAGCAGTAGTAGTAAAAAAGTTCTTAACGTTTGAAGAAAGTGGGCACCGTAGCGCAAGTGGTTAGTGCGTCGGACTACTGAGCCAGCGGTCTTGGGTTCGAATCCCGCCGCAAACACCTAAAAGTTTTTCACAGTGCCCACCTCTTTCGAATATCTGACAAGCATCAAAGAGTATCATTTGTCATGATTGAGCTTCTCAACTTGCCGTTCGGAGTCGGCAAAAAACTGTAGGTCCCTTCCATTCGTGCAAAAATATAACACGCACACACAAATGGTTGCGAGAAGCAGGCCCAGGTTCACCTCGAGCTGTAGCGCCAACTAAGTAAGTTTGAAGAAAGTGGATGTGTTTTATCCTTTGTACTAAAATTCATTTGGAAATTTTACAGAACTGTTATGCCCGGTTTTATAGTACGAGCTTAAGTGTCGATCCGAGGATAAAGTCAGAATCAACATAAATTTTGTTTTCAAGAGAAACTCCACTCCGTGCAGCGTTGCCGCGAGCAAAGTTCAAAAAGCGTCCAAAAAAAGGGGTCCAGAAACGAAAAAGGAGTCCCGCTTATACAGTCAAACTTCTTTATAACGAACCTCCAAGGGACCACTGGTTGAACAAGTTACAAGTTACAAGTAAACTTTATTGAGACATATAAAATCATTATACATTGTAATTCATTATTAATATTGGTCGACTTAATGATATGTCTATTACATATGAATTCATTGCAATATACATTACTGGAACACAACTTTATTTTGTGTACGCTTGCTCCCGGTTGAACAAAATGGGTGTGTTTAAAGAGTGAAGTACATATGTACTATGGTTTAAAAGTAAAAGAGACAATGAAATAAGGGTCCTATATTTTTAAAATTCGTCAAAATCGCAGTTATTTTGAAAAGTGGGGTCCCGGGTCCCATAGTCGAATAGTGTCAAAATAACGCAAAAGCGTCCCAAATGGCAACGCTGACTCCATGTAGTGGTTTAAGCTAAGCCACCGACTTCCGTGGCTTGAGCGTCGATCCACGGAGTACATATGTATGTATGTAGGAAACGCCAGTAAATATAAAAAAAGTAAAAATAAGTAATCAATATTTTAGTTCAAGTATTTATTTATTTAGAATTTAAAAACTTAATGTTATGCAAATTCAAATTATTTAATTTAATTAGAGGCAGTACAGTAATTGGTAAAACTGAATTGTCTTCTGTGCTTCGACTTCCACCTCGTTTTAACTGACTCCTGACGTAATATGAACTAAGTATGTAGGTCAATCTTTTTCTGGACGCAGTATTCTCTGAATTCATTGGATATGAAGGCCCGCATCTGTTAACGATTAAGCGCTTTGGGTTTCCGTACATTTTTTTCAAATATTAATTGTCATAAGCCGAACCAACAGGGGTGGAATCGGCTAACGCGATAGTTGATAGTTGATAATCAAAATCGACACTTTTGCTCTGTGTAAGGTGATTATCAAATCGACAATCGTCTTTTTTGTGTTGATTTTAGGTGACAGCTATTTAGGCGTTGTTTTCAAAAACGACAATCAAAAAAGCGACAGTCAATTATCGCGTTAGCCGATTCCACCCCAGCTTAAATGCTTTCATTCATTTCATTTTTATGCATTTTATTTAAAACAAAAAAAAAAGCTTCAGGAAGCTCTTATTGTATCACACTTTATAGAAGGCGACAACGAAATCGGTCTGAAATAATTTTTATTATCTTTATAGATAGGTATAGACGACATGTACAGTGGGAGTTAAGGTGTTGTGCTGTCGGTTGCAGTAGGGCCAATTTTGTTCAAAAATGACGAAGGCTATAGCTAAGGCGCAGTGCTTTTGTTAGATAAGGGTCCTTTGGACCATTTATTGGTTTTCTCGACATTTGATTGCTCGAAACCATTCAATTTTGGTTTGCTTACGAAATGACAAAATAAAGGACCCGCCCCTGCCTACCAAGCGCCCTTTGCAACATAACTAATGGCTGATCCATCCCTGTAGAGTATTTACTATAAGCTGAATAATGCCCCTATTCCGTAAGACAATTTTTGTTAAGTTGAGTTGAAATTTGGTTGAAATTTGAAATTCGGTATTACTGAACACAACTCTGAGAAAAAGAGTTGCTTGTCAACATAAAACCAAGAGGGCGAATCCTCTCTAGAGTTGTGTGGGAATTTTTCTGGTATTATGGTAGACAACGCAGTTATGTTTTGGTTGCTAAAGCTGTCAAAAACTAGCAACTGGGTTTGGGCAGTTGTTTGAGAGTAAATGTTGAGATACGAAAGATGGAAAGTGAACAAAAAGACGTATATCGGACAAATGAAATAATGCATTATTATTAATAACGTCATTAAAAAAAATGTGTGCAGTTTAAAAGCATATAGTCCACATCAGTTGGAGAAAATAGTTTTACATCTTCAGCACTCGGAAGTGGTAGTGGTATTGCAATTGCAGTCGAGCGTCCATGCAATTTTAACAAATCTTCGGTTTCGATTTGAACGAAGCAAAATGCTTCTGTGTTCAGTACAAAAACACTTGTAAATATTTAAAAATAACATAAGTTATTTACACATTGCAAATGCATATTCTTTACTTAGCATTTTTTCTAGTTGGAATTGGAATATGTCACGGATAGGTTTTCATATGCGCACAACAATAACAATATTATCTTCATCATTATTATCATTAAAAAAAACCAAATCAAAACTTCTTTTCATTCTGTTTTTATTGAATATTGAGTTTCTGTTGGCAAAATTATTTTTTACTTCGACCACCAGAGGTCAGATTTACGTTAAGTAGTCAATTTGTAGTTGTCATTCGCATCTAAAAGTATGCAATATTTTTTACAATCACAACTGAAAAAGGTTGTTTTATGTAATACTAGCTGTTGCCTGACCGGCGTTGCCCGTGCTAAAAATCAGTCGCGTCATTTGATTGAAGTATGATAGAAAGGAAGTAGTAGGAAGCGATATTATAAATTAAGATACTAAAGAATTCTGAAGCCAATACATTATTATCTGAACTAAGTGGTTGTTCCCTATAGATGAAACGATTGCATAAAAAATTGATGTAAATGTAATAATACCTGTGTACAAACACGTCTACACAATATGTACATAATATGTATTTTATGAGCATCAAATAATGGTACTTTCTAATAGTTGTACTTAATGTTCATATTTAAAGTACAATAGCATTATGTAACCGCCAAAGATATTAGGCTTTGTTGTAAGCATTGATCGTGGAGTAACTGGTGAGGTTTGCCTGAAATCACCAACTATTTACTAATTTTAAGACTCAACATCGCCTGCCTACCCCTACTACAATATATGTATTTGTGAATTGAAATAAAAGGAAAATCTTTATTCTAAGGTATCCACTGACTTAACCTTAAGGTAACCAAATACCGCTGAAAAGTGAAAAAAAAAAGAAAGTAAAAAAAATCGTGCATTTCCCCCTTTCTGTAGATCCAGGTCCGTACGCTGATGAAGCAGAAACACAACTAACTAAAGTCGGTAGCAAATATCAGCAAAATCATTCCTCCTCTACTTTGTGTCACAATCCCACAAAGGAGCATTAATTATTAACACGAACAACCCTCTCTCAACAGAATGACGATCAATGGCAATGGTTTACCCATCATTCAATGCGCGTATGGGTAGAAAGAAAATAAAGAATAAGCGATAGCGATGGATTTGTGGCGAAGAGAAGAGCATAACTTCTACAAAAACAACCCTCTCCCAACAGAATGACGCATCAATGGCAATGGTTTTCCACTCATTCAATGCGCGTATGGGTAGAAAGAAAATTAAAGAATGAGCGATAGCGATGGATTTGTGGCGAAGAGAAGAGCATAACATCTACAAAAACAACCCTCTCCCAACAGACTGACGATCAATGACAATGGTGTACCCAAAAATAATGACCAAATAATAAAAGCGGAAATTGGAATAACTCGAATTATGGAATCAAGGAATTGTATGTTTTGTTTAAAAATTAGCCTAATCTCTAATTCAGGAAGTAGACTATCTATTCCCGAAAGTTTCATTCAAGTCTGTTAAACCGTTAAGGTGTTATAGAGCAACAAACATCCAAACATCCAAACATCCAAACATCCAAACTTTCACATTTATATATTAGTAGGATAGGATGAAAAATTCGTTGAGTTGCGCGAAAGTGGAGTTGAATGAAAGCCAACTCGAATAAATTGAGTTGTGTTATGGAATAGGGGCATAAGTTTTCTAAAAACTACAACAGAAATCTGTTCCTAAATACCTTCTATACTGCATACTCTTTCAGAGTAGAGTAAAGTTTGTCATTTGGATTACCGACGAGGCCATTGATATTAATTCCAGTCTGCGTACGAGTTCTCGTATGCCAAGGACTAAAAATAAACTACTTACAAAGTTTCAGTGATTCAGTCATATTGGCTCCATTCTCGGTGTCCTTTTTGTGTCAGTCTCCTCTAATTATTTCTGTGACAGTGTTGTAGCAAAATAAAAGGTAGGATATTTATTTCGGTGCTTTAAGAGAGATGTTTTGTTTTTCGTCCTTTTTCCAGTTTTAACTGATTTGCATTTCAGCTATTCAGCTGATGAATAAGTCAAGGTTATTTTATCCTGACAACCACCCCACCTACACTCACACAAACACATCTGCCTGCATCCTTTTAAAGAAATGTCGTTTCACATGAAAATGGGGAATGAAACTGCCGATGCAAAGGTTGCTTGGTGTCATTGTCATGCATGTGCACGTCGTCACAGAGATCTCGCCGCTGTGCTCTCTTTATTCATGTTTCTTGTCGTTGTGAATGCTTAATCAGGATACGAGTGGGCGGCGGACGCCTTTTTGTCTCATCACACTTGCTCCGCTTCACTGTCGCCGTGGGCGAATTAGTGCTGTGCAAAGTATTTCGAAACTCATTCACGCATTGCTGAGAGCTGAGAGTGATGAATTAAAAATTCATATGATTCTACTCGCGTAGTATACATTTCGCATTGCTTTGATCCTTAATTAAATGCACATAGTCTTGGTCTTGTTGCTGTTGCTTCTTGTTGTTGGAATAGAACGTAACGTGTTTGTTCATTAATTTATCTAATTTGTGGCGAATATTGGTTTGTTTTTTGCTTAAGCAGGTACACTGTCGATGGAATTAAATCTCTACGGCGATTCTACCTATAAGCTCTTCACAAATACACTCGAACGCAGCACATAGTAGGCCAAGGATTTGACCTCATTATTATCATCTCATCAGTGTCGGATAAGTGACCCTGCTTGCAAACACATCCTTCGCTCACTTATTCCTTAGTCATGTGTGTTTTGGTATAGCGAATAGGGTTTTTTATTTGATTTTTGCTAACCGAGTATGACAGTCTTAGAATATATTAATTCTGATAGGTACATAGTTGTAGTTCTCAGCAGAGGGACAAAATTAAGCTCCTAAAGCTGGTATGGGTAACGTAACATAACCTAACATAACGTAACGTAATGTGATAAACCATATTCAGTGAAACCTTCTTTAGGCGGACAGTGACGGTGATATCATTTCTGTCCGCCTATGGGAGTCGTCCGTCCAAGGGATGAACATAATTATTTTTAGATAAATTAACTTTTTTTTATCAAAAAACAAAACACTGCATCTTTATTTGGAACGGTTCAAAACAAAAAACGGAAATAAAACAAAACAGAGATGAGGAGAAAGTACAATCCCCAATCACCTTCTGTACAGCTCCCCGGCACTCTCATTAGAGTTGGGTCGTTCCGGACCTTTATAGTTCCTGGAACTATGTCCTTTTTCAGGTACGTTTCATATCTTTCCGTAAACTGCAGCTTAGCATATCCATAGTTCCGACGAACAAACGAATGAAACGAAAGAAAAGAAGCATTCACATAATATATTATACAGTGGTGGTCCAGTATAACGAATGCCGATATAACGAATGATCGATATAACGTACACTTTTTTCAAATGCATTATCGGCTCGATATAGCGAACGAACAAAAAAATTATATTCGATATAACGAATGTTGCTACAATATCTGTGTACATTAGGCTGTGTCATATTTTTCAACTTAAGAATTTTCTTGTCTAATAGTTCTCAAAAGTTGCATTGATGATCAAAATTAATTACTACATCTGTAGATTTTATTGTGGAAAGTACTTTTGGATCCCTCAATGACCTTGAAGTTTCGAAGAAATTGAAGAAATAGGCTTTTGGCGTGTTATTTTTTTTTCCATCTATACACAAAAACTTGTTAAACTAGGTTCAAATAAAGCAAATATCTTCTGTTTTAAAATATTTATCAACTAACAAAAAAAATTTTGGTAAAAATATAATCTTACAACCTCCCGTTCTGCACACCCTGAAACGTATTTCGCGCAACAGTGGCTATTGAGTATAAACATATGTAATATAGATGTTTTTTCATTTTATTTCCTAATAAATTTTATGTTTATTGATTTTAAGTAATATGTTTAGCAAAAATTAACACCAAACCATATCCGAGCAATGGGCGAACATAGCACTGAAAACCGTTTTTTTCCGAAACTGCAACCAATTTGAGGGAGTCAAAAGTACATTAAACTTGGAACTTTTTTCACATATTCTGATACATAGGATCCCAATGCAACTTTTGAGAAGCATTAGATTAAAAACTAAAAACTTTTTTTTTTGCCATACTAAATGACACACCCTAGTCCCTAGTGTACATGCTTTAAAAAATACAAAGAGACAAATTTACCTATGAAATACAACAATGTTTAGGAAACGGTCGATGGAAAAATGTGAGTGTTGTACATGCAACCGAAGGTAAGCTCCTTGATCCAACTATTCGCTTAGTTAAGCTAATAGGAGGATTTGGAATGTTGGAACAATACTGAAATGTTTCTTTAAGAAGATACGCGTATCAGCCTACTTGAGGCCGTAGAGAGTGTACTTAACTGAGCCAAATAGAACAACGTTGGAAGTTCTGAAAAACTTGTTCTAATAAGTCTAGGGGAAATAGCTACAAGTTTCTGGTTAGCGATTGCTTTTTGAAAAAGAAAATGACAGAAATTAATTTTGTTTTTGTTTCTTTTACCTCGTTTTCTACTTTTTAACTTGTTTTGTTGACTTTATGAATAAATTGAATAAAGTGTTATGAATTAGATACAGTATTTGTACAATTATTTAATGTTTCATACAAGGAAAATGTGTTCGATATTACGAATTTCTCGATATAGCGAATGCAACTGGACATTATATCATTCGTTATATTGGACCACCACTGTGTTATGTACATATATATGTCTCTTTCAATTTTGGAACGAAAATTACACACACGGATCTATTTTTGTTTTAAAAGGGTCAATTCTTCCTTGGAATGAAACATTTGTTGACGGTTTTGCATTGAGAAGCAAGTCCTAGTGGAGGGTGAACTTCCTCCACAACGAAGATGTCAAAGACTCATAGTTCCTTTCGTTCGCAGGTCCAATTGAAATGAATGAGATATTTTTAAAGTTATTTAACACGTTGACTGCCACGACAGTTTTACTACTGGTGCCCCGTACGCCAACTCTGTTTCTTTATGAAAAATTGGGGTTATTTCCATTGCCACAAAGAAATTAGAGAGTTTAGCTCTGTAGACTACAGAATAAATCACAAATGAAAAATCATCTACTAAGTACGAGTATACTCGTAGGTGGCGTATTGAACCAGGCGCCTCAGTACAAGTATACTCGTAGTTGGCAGTCAACGTGTTAAAGCCTTATATCATTACTTACTTGATCTACCTATTTACATATTTCCAAGCACAACTTATCAAACAATTCTTTAATTCCACGTAAAAATGTCTGTGGAACTATGTATATATGTAGTTCTCTGACAGATATATGTATGTTATAAATGTATGTACAGTTGACTGTCCCTAAGTCGAATTTTCACGAGATACCAAGATTTGTTCGAGTTAGAGAGAGTTTTGGAAAAATTGGAGAGAAACATTAACTTTTTTTTTTGTTGTACCAAGAATATAAATGGGAATAAACACGACGAGCTGACGATGCTGGCACACGCGATGCTACATAATATATTTAGGGTATTGAAGTGTGTAGGTACTTGATGGTTAGTAGTTATGTACCTATGTATGTATATACTCCAATACGAGTTCCGAAGGGGTAATGTATTATTATTTTGTTTTGTGCTAAACAAAATTCGACTTAAGAGGGGGAAAAAGATGCCAATAATCGAGAGAATACGTTTGAGTTAGAGAGTTTCGACTAAGAGGGAATTCGACTTAGATAATGGTTTCTGTATGGAAAATTGAAGGGAATGATACAATATGGCGAAAAAATTCGAGTTAGATAGAAATTCGACTTAGAGAGAATTCGACTTAGAGAGAGTACACTGTATATGCCACATATTTGTGTGTATGCGTACGATCAAGGGAGTGTCCGGTTAAGCGAACGTAAAATGTATGCAATCTTAAAACAAACATTTGTCCATCTAAGGGATCTGTCCGTCTAATGGAGCTGTTCATAATGAAAGATTTCACTGTAAAACTAAGACCAAAAATTAAAAAAACTCTGACTATAGTTGGGAACTGACTCCACCTTATCTACCTGACAATCACCCTCAAGTGGCATTATAGACTACCGTATTTTTGGTTCTGGTCGTTATACATACATATTCAATTACATATTAGATTACCTAGAAAGCCTAGCTAGCTAGACACTTTAACATGCGATTTCAGTTATGTATAATGACAGGACATTAGAGTCATCGAAACTAAATCAAAATGCTTTTCAGTAAAAAATTACAGCCTACGTACGAGTCAGTTGATCATGGCAACCTCCTACCATGCCACTGCATTTTCCACTATAACTATAACGGTCCAGCTCTTTTCAAATCGTCGGACATGCAATATAATTACTAACTAATTTATATTAATTTGTTTTGCAGGCAACGTACACTCGAATTGCATTTGAAGCATAAAAATCAAATTTGAAATTCTCAAGTAGAAGCAATTAAGGACGACATGCATATGTACCATCTACGCCTATCCCTCACTCTAACTGTTAATAACAAACAGCGACGATATCAATCATCTGTGCTAGCAAATAGATACAAATCCAAAATTTCGCCAACTGACAACATATTTCAGTGCAATTGCTAACTTAACTAGGACTGCTACTACTACTGATGATGATGATGATGATGATGATTAAGTTCGCAATAGCTAACGGTACCTGTAGGCAATATCCTCCTGTCTTCCGAATAATTCCAAAGTCATTTCCTTTTCAACATCCGCTGACTGACATTGCCATTGCCAGTGCTGGGATGTGCTATGTACACATGACTGGTTTATGTTTTAATCATTCCCAGACTGGACAAATATTGGCCAACGAGAGGAGAGTAGAAAAAGGACGAAAAACTATATGTACTCGTACATAATGTATATGTATGCATTTGCAAAATAATCAGATTGATTGGCGAATTGGATGAAAATCGAAGTGAAGAAGATTGGAAAAACAGTTGCACCGGACTGATTTTCATCGTGTACACCCGCCCGCCCATCTACGTATAGTGAGTCCTTTGCACAGGATAGTTGCGTGGTCAATAATCTAATATTTGATCGCATTAAAATATTTATAGGTTGATTACCAGATTTGCATGTCGCGTCGGTCGGTCCGGTTGGGCTAAGTGATACCATGCGAAGTTAGATATCGCATCGCGTTTGAGGGTATTGAGTTTTCGTCCTGAATTTTGATAAATACTAGATAACCTTAGGTGCTGATTGTGATCAGTTTGAGGTTTGTGGTTTAAATGCTTAGTTGAAGTTTTAAATATATTAACGTACAAATATACATATGTACGAATACGAGCTAGATGAAACGTGTGGACATTTTGTAAGTATAATTTGATACCATTTTTATGATTATTATTATTACCGCATCGCGATCTTGAGGTCTATCGTGCCCCATAAAAACTTCTTGACAACGGAACAACCCTCCATCATTATTCCTATTGGAATAAGTTAGATACAGCTTAGCTAACACTTAGCTCAGGTGAGAATTTCAGGTCCTAGCATCTCAACCAGGTCGATTCTCCTGAGCAATCGGAGTTTAGGAGCTTGGGTGCTATGGGTGTCAGATTTTCTGCTGGGTTAATGGCCCACATTCCTCAAGTATGTGTCCTAAGGCATCATTGCATTGCGTTCACTAACTAGCCTCTTGGAGCAGAAAACTTAAATGATCATGCACCTCTGTAACATTTTTTCCAATCAAAACTATGATCTTAATGATCAAACTATTTCGGTAATGGGCTTGGTTCAGTGTTATTCATAAGCCTTTTCGGATACATATCACACGTGCTTAGAACACTTAGCACTACCCTAGTTAAACATACATAGATTAGGCTTACAAATAATGTTCTTTACAGATGGTTCTACGGTTCCGAGTTGCTCCGACAAACTCACAACTTGCAGTTAGAACTTGTACTCTTTCAAACCCTACGTACATATGTATGTACCTATACTCAGTATATATATACTATAATATCATTCAAATATAAGTAGTGTTATATTTATTAATTGTATCGTATTTTCATGTCATGTCATAAAATTCAGGAAAACATTTAATTTTTTGCGACTTTTAGTTCGAAATGACCTCTCCCCCCCACCACTACTTTCACTCCGAAGAAGTGGGTGAGAATTATTGTTTTTCTTTGGTTTTTTTTTCTGCTAGGTTCTGGCTTGTCGCAATTGGGGGATGCGACCAACCTGCTCAGTGTGAGATAATAGACCGCTTACTATTTATAAAAGATAAAATTTAAATTCTCAGCTTTCTAGAAGTAAAAATACCTTTAATAAAATAAATAATAATAGAAATTACACACGTTTTATTGTGTAAAAATAAATATACGGCGTCAGCAGTCCTATACAGAACCAAGCAGCGCTGCCGAAGGTGATACTATAGTATCCTTTTGATACTATTTCAGAGCTGGTGATACTGTGAAACCCAAAGCTTAATAATGATACTCAAAAGTCTAAATCAAAAACAAAATTAAAATGTGCTTTTATTGCACAATCCTAATTTTAATACATAATTTGCACATCCCCTATTCCGAGCTGCGCAAGTACAAATTGCTTGCTCCATTGCCTTGGTGTACCTACTGGTTCCTTACACTCTACGGGAAGAAGCTATGAATCAACTTAATCAAAACGACAAAGCACATGACTTTGCTTGCATCGCTGGGAGAAAGAAAAAGACAATTATTTGAAGCATCCGAAAAGAGAACAAAAACAAGGTTAGGAACGATAAAGCTTATGGTATCTTTGTCGTGCTCTATTGGAACTTCTGTTACACAGCCCATAAACGTAGATAATATCTGCATATTCTTGGTTTGTAAAAGATGATATTTGACACACCGTTTAAAAAAAATCTCTTGCGTCGACTTCAAAAATTAAACTGATAAATTAAATTTTGTTTTCTAATCTTTTGCACCATTTTTCTTAGGTAAATTTTACAACTAGGCCCACATACTCAAACCTAACTCTTTCCGAGATTTTAAAGAAAAATTGTATTGAAATTACGGTTTTGACGGGTATTCTAATAAAGGACCATGCTTCAAAACCTTCGTACATACTTATCATAGATTGATTTTTTGTTACAATCGTTACGTTCATAGAAAAAAAAAAATAAGACGGTATGTTTATTAACTACGCATTTTTTGTAGTAAAGCGACCTGAAAGTCAAAAATTCGCATGAGCAAGACAAATGAAACTGATTTAAAAATAAAATATCTACAAAACCAAACAAAGGTATCAATTTTATCTAAACGCAGTTAAAAGAGTATTACTTTTTCTAAAATTGAAGGTTCTGTAGTAAGTATTAGCGAAGATATTTGCGTTAACATGGGGCAAGGTAGGCATTTTCTAAAATTTTCAATAAATGATGTCCACATTGGAGATAGACCGTGGCTGTAGAACGATTATTTTCTTAGATTATACTCAAAAAATAATTTCACAGTTTTGAAATTTTGCTTAGAAATACCCTGTATATATTTTTAGAAAGGCGAAAATGTGTGAATTATTTTATGATACCCCTCGGTTGACAATGATACCCAAAAACTTCAAATTCTGATACTCTTGAAAATTGGAAAACGACAGCACTGGAACCAAGCCTAGCTTCTCGCAACTATTTGTGTGTGCGTGTTATTTTTTCAACGAAAATGGAAGGGACCTACAGTTTTTTGCCAACTCCGAACGGCGAGTTGATAAGCTTCTCATGACAAATGATAATCTTTGATTGCTTCTTATTGCCTTAAATATACACATTTGACAAAGAATTTCTGAAATTTTTGGAGAAAAATATTTACGGTGACCCCTCGGAAAAAGGTGCTTGCGCGTTGACAGCAGAACTCATGGCAGGATCAACTGAAGTCAAACAAAAAATACATGTTTTAGTTAATACCTTAAACTAGAATTTGGACGAAGGAAAAAAGAAGAAAAGTGAAAATTGGATATTTGGCAGATCTTTTTTACAAAAAATTAAAGATTTCGGTACAATTTGCACTACATTTTATTTTTTTAAAAATAGTTGCATTTAGAAAATATAAAAATCCTTCATTCAAGTCCTTGTCAATAATATTTCAAAGCAGTGTGTAAAATTTCATCAAGATCGGTTTAGTAGTTATCGAGAAATCTTGACAACCGACTTTGAAAATAGAGTTTCGAGAAAAACGCGTTTAAGTTTTGAGTGACAATAAAACTGGCTGAGCGCGCAACTTCCCAAGGCTCTATCTCCGAAACTTTTACTTCAATCGACTTGAAAATTTGGAACAATATTCTAGAGATGTTGTAGAATAAGACAATAAAAAAAAGCCATGAAACGCTAAAAACTATTATGTTGTATGAAACTTGTATTGTTGTGGTTGAAAACCCCGCGGTTTGACGGTAACTACAGCAGGGCCATCTATAGGTTAATTCCGGTTTCATTATTTACTATACATACCTGGTATACGTATTTTATCTAAGAACTGCGAAGATTTAAGCCATTTAAAACATTGCAGTGTATGCACATTCTAGAACGTCAGAAGTTAGAATAACTAAATGCAAGAAGTAACTTCCACAAAAACTTAGAATGCCGGGTCTAAAATGTCGATACACATATGTTGTAAGCATCTTAGCACGCGTCAGCAAACTTTCTTTCGGGATCTTGCGATACGGGGACGAAAATTCAAACGGCTGGGCAGTCGACTGCTGTGCAAGGAGGGGATGGGATAAGTATATGCGATGCGTATAAAATGATTGGCTTGAATTTTATCGAACATAGAGTGGTTATAATTTACTTTCTTTCCAATGAAGTGGAGCTACACACCCCATCCGCGTGATGTTTACACATAGCTCGGGACTGTTGGGTACAGTCGCATCATTTTTTAGGGTTCCGTACCCATATGGTAATACGGAACCATTACAAGTCCACTCCAACTCAAAAATGTCTATCAGGATAAAATCATCAAGAACCGTTCTTCCTAAAAACTTGAAATTTGGCATACTTATCCACTACGGTGCGGTGGTCCACATATACATGACATATAAAATGTAATCTCAAAAAAAAAAAAAAATTCTGAAAAATATACGATGTGGGAATCATCCGAAAGAGCTCAAAACAAGGATTTCAAAAATATTTTGCTCAGTTTTTTCCGTTAGAAACCTTGGGAGTTATTGCCAAAAATGTGTGAAAAATATCATATAAAAAGGACCATAGTGTTTTCTCGGAAATTACTGAAGTCAAAAATATAAAAAAATCATGGTTTGCAGGTGATTAACTATATTTAAAAAAAAAAATATAACGAATCTCTTAAGTTGAATAGTTTTTGAGAAATTTACGTCGAAAAATTCAATTTTATGTCGAAAATTTCCATTTCTCAACCGATTAACTCGTAAACTTCTGGATCAATTTCAATGTAACTACTTCTATAATTTTGGGAAATTTAAATTGCGCTTCCATATAAAAAAAAAAAAATTATTAAAACTACGAATTTTGCCAGCAAACGAACCTGAGACCCCCGAACTCAGTAGTGGGGCGCAAAAAATGTTAACGGACACCCGCTCAACCGCGTTCTTAATGTTTATCCAATTTCTCATTTTCATTACCTATTATAAGTTTTTAAGTGAATATACAGGTGGGTCGTTTTCGTTTTATGTGTTAACGAAACGAAACAGTTATTTAAACTACAGAACAGTTTGAGCGCGAGTCTGATTCGAACTTGGTCGGATTTTTTTTTTATTTACTTACTTGGTTCACTGTTATCGCATATTTGTGTTGAATAAAACCCAGAAACTATTCTTTAATACAGTTTTTTGTTTTTATTTATATTTACTTCATTCAATTTACAAAACAGTCAACATATTGTGTTTCTTTTTTTTAATACTTACTTTTATATCATATTTTACTTATAATTTTAAATGTTTGTTGTTTTTTTTTTTTGTTTTCTTTACTTATTGTATCACTTAGATTTATTTATTTTTTATTCTGTTTTTGTGCTATGGATATATTATGTACTGCTTTGGATTTTTTTATTTTTTAATTTTGTTTTTATGATATGTTTGTAACAATTATTTATCTTTTGCATCTTAAAATTAAATAAGCAATGCATATAGCTAAGCATTGGGTGTATATGTTTTGTGCTTAGTTTGATACACTTTTACATAAAATTATTATGTAGTTAAACATAGTTTTGCGTTAAATAATTTTTTTCTCTATATAAATACGATTGGATTTTAATTTAATTTTATGTTTTGTCTACAGTTTTTTGCTTTCTTGTTTTTTTTTCTATATTACTTTAATATTAGTTTTTTTTATTTTTAGCTATTATTTATAATCAATATTAAGTGACTTTTGATTAATTAAACTATTATTGGAGTTTTGTATATTTTGTTGGAAATTATAATAGTGAAATGGATAGTGGATTGGTTTTTAAGTAAAATATGAATTTATTATTTAGTTAATTGAAAAATATGGAACATTAAAACATAATGAATGACCATAATTATGTAAGTGTTTGAGTGGTGACAGAGCTCCAACTTGAAGCTATAACATTTTACTGGACATCCGTCTAAGAATAAATAAAACAACTATAATAATCTTAGCTTCTTCATGAAGAGGACATGTTAAATTTATTCAATATTCGTTGCCGATAAAAATATGTCCTTTTATATATATGTTATAATGGAGTGAAGTAGAAAAAAGAATTGATACAGGAATAAATGTAAATACTAGCTGTCCCGCCCGGCTTCGCCCGTGTCTAAAAACTATAAAAAAAATAAACATTTGGCTTCAGCAGTCCTAGGTAGAACCAAGCCTAGCTTCCCGCAACTATTTGTGTGTGCGCGTTATATTTTTGCACAAATGGAAGGGACCTAAAGTTTTCTGCCGACTCCGAACGGCGAGTTGGGAAGCTTTACACATGACAAATGATACTCTTGAATGCTTGTCAGGCATTCGGAATAGGTGGGCACTGTGAAAAAACTTTTAGGTGTTTGCGGCGGGATTCGAACCCAAGACCGCTGGCTCACTAACCACTTGCGCTACGGTGCCCATAGAAACTAAAAACTATAGTGTTACTTACAATACATACATTGTCATTTTGTTCGAAGAATCAAAGACAGTGCAAACGCACCCCAAGGTTTGCAGTCTATCAATATGTACAATCCACAAGTGTGGGTTCTAAGTATTTTTTAGTTTGAATAAATGACATTTCGCAAGAAAGTGGCATTTGTTTGAGTGTTTTTATTTTTGCATTAATTTAAATAATATTGCGAATAAATTAATTTAAAAATCGGCCTATAATAGGCACATGGTGTTAATGAACTGGAATACGAAGTTTTACTTCATTGTGTGCATTAGTTTTTGTGTTTGTCTAACCGTAAGCTTGACAGGTAAGAGCGTCACACTGTGATTTATATATTAATAAGATAAGAAAGTTCCATGATAGAAGAATCTTAGTTCCAGACCAGTTCATCGTCACTAAAATGGTTCCTTCCTCCCTTTCAACATTCTACATTTCACTGAATTTCCAACTGAATTATATTCTCAACTAGGCGCTGTTCCTTGCTGTGCTTTATAAAATGACTGTAATCGCAACTGCACTGCACCTACTTTAGGTACCCGTGTAGTCCCCCACTGATGTTATGTCACATACATAACATACTGTCGTACTCACTAATTGGAGTAAAAATCGACGGTGCAGACACTCAATCTCTGAAGTGGTGACCACTGAACCATTCATTGGAGGTCGCACGATTTGTGGAAGCAGACTCATATTCTGAAAGCTTGTCTAATCAGCGGTATGGAAATTCTGGCATTTCACTTTCAACACAAAAAGTTAAATAGAAGAATACTACGCTTTAGGTATCTACTCACCCAAATAGGGTACAAATGGGATTAAAGGATGGAATTGTAGGACAAAACTAAAGCAGTAATAGCTTCAAAGTTGGGATACAGTAATGGCGATATTAGCAGCGAGCAGAGCATCAAAGACGACCTTGATATAACGACAGCGGGGAAAGTAATATAAAATGTTATCCATACATCCATAGAATTTTGTCACCATCATTCCATCGCTAACCTAACAAGAGTTGACTCTTAAAAGTTATTAGTTGACGAATCCTTCAAAATCGAGTGGATATCTTCTGATTAATATTCGACCAATGTACTCTCTAAAGACAAAATATAAGATACAAAGAACATGAATTAAGAAAATGTATTCTAAATTCAGACACAGAATACACCGCCTTATCATCTAAATCAGCGATTCTCAACCTGTGGTCTGCGGACCCCTGGGGATACGCGACGGCCTTTCAATAAATTATCAAAAATACGTCACTGTTATCATTCCAATATGTATTGTATTATAACACAAACAAACGTTAACCATCACGAAAATTACCTTATTTACTTATTTCTTTATTTCTTTTCATACCATTTTCCCACCCCTCTCAATAACAAATGCATGAACCAAGTTTCAGTTACAAAAATCCGGTCACGTGCAAGTCGTACTTGCGCAATAAGTATTCCGTACTATCAGTTATTTTTACATACATACATATGTAAGTATGTAACAGATTTACGAGTATGTTGATGAATGTATGGACACAAATGTAAGCACAACTTGATAGATTTACCTCTCTGATCCCCTTCCTCATCTGCTCAGAAGAATAATTATACATCCACACAAAACAACAAATAATGAATACAAGAAATGTATGCATGTGCATCAGATTTCATTCCTCGTCGCGTTATTTGTTGAATTTATTAAATGCGTGGGGTGAACATGGGCCAGCTTTTCGCAACCATATGTGTGTGCCTGGATCTACAGTTTTTTGCCGACTCCGAGCGGCGAGTTGAGAAGCTCATTGATAAATGATACTCTTTGATTGCTGGTCAGACATTCGAAAGAGGTGGCACCGTGAAAAGCGTGAAAAAATCGTTTATGTGTTGGACCCAGGCTGGGATTGCGTAGTAGTCCAACGCACTTAGCACTACACCACGGTGCTCACTAGAAGTAGAGACATCTACACTATAATACGAAACCATCAAGATTCCGTAATATGCTTACAATCATTGGCTTAAGTCTAAGCTCAATGGTTATACTGGAAGCGAATTTTTGGGAAGCAAATGTATAAATTTCCCTTCACGGATTCACATATGACTGTGATATGGTAACGTCACTTCGGGATGTGTTTACACGGTGAAATTGTGTTTGAAAGGTGAAATTACAAAAAAAAAATAATAAAAAAAACCGTTTAACGCAATGCAGTCCTGATAATTTTATCTTCATCTGCACTTTATTCTCAATGTTTGTGATTTTATTCAGATTATTCTGAGTGATATTTTTAGGGATAATGTACAGGGACAGCAATTTTTTAACGATTTTTTTTTGAAAAATTGTTAAGAAAAATGTAACACAAAAAAAATATTTCATACTGAGAACAAGGCCTGTGATAGACGGACAGATAAACAGATACCGAACTGATTCCATTAGTGTTCCATTTTTGGTACGGACACCAAAAACGATCATACGAGTATCTTCCAAAAACCAAACAATTCTACTACCTACGAAACAAAGTTTAAAAGTTTATACCGAAATTTTTAAATACAGTGTACTCTCTCCTTACGGACGCCTCTCATAACTGGACAAATTTCTCGGTACCGTCAGTGTCCGGTTACGAGAGAGTTCACTGTATTATTAGTGGGAGGGGGTCCGCCGACTGATAAATTCATTGTTGTGGGTCCGCACACGCTTAAAGGTTGAGAAACGTCGAATTCGAAATAGTACAAAGAAGCAGAGTACTGCAGCATTATTGGTTTCCATCAAATGATTGAAGGCTAAATAGTCATAAAGTTCTTTCGAAAACCTATTCCACCATGTCATTTGCCATTAATGTCTGCGAATTAATGTACCGCTAACGAGTAGAAAAGTTGGTAAGTCACCTCGGTTTTGAGTATACTAATAAAGTCGCGCTTTAGCTCATGGACTGAAATCAAATCGAAAATGGTATTTTTTTTTTTATCCTTTGACACACCCATCCTGTAATAAAAATAGTCACACAAATACACTTTCATCAACGTTCAGTCATTCAACAGCTAAATGCAACTTTGCTTTCAATGCAATCCAAAGGCAAAGAGGAAAGCAACGCTATTGAGTAAGGTGTGCGTGTATTCTCTGGTGGGACTCTGGAAGTGCGATTAAAAAAAAAAGACTTGTTATGCCTCTCACATGGCATCTACTCGGAGCCATACCATGCCGAACAAAGAACCAAAATCAATCAAAGGGATTGAAATACAAAAGCGAAAAACTGGCATACCAGTCGTATACGTAACATTTTTCCTCTTTTCTTCTTTTTGCAGTACTATGACTTCAATTCTTCATTCGACAACTATGTCGATGAGTGTGAATGAGTTCGGTATGCATTATCGACTAACACCATGCCGAACAGGTTTCTCTGTGCTAATGCAATATGGGGGATTTGAAGAAGCACATCCTGCACATGCAATTTCAACCGATCCGAGTAAAGATGAGTATACGAACGGAAAGTAATCACTTTCGATGAAACCATATCATCAGAGATTTTCCTCCCACAGGCAGCTTATACGTACATATGTCATAAGGGATGAGGCAATCCTGGCAGAGAATGGGTGCAGCACATTTATGGATCTCGAACACACTTCCAATCAAAATGTAATCCTTCTTTCTTCATATCTGCTCAGAGTCTATTCACAAAATTATTACTTTGCCATCTCTGGCAGGAAGAGTGGCTAAGCAGAGAGAAAACAAAAATAAAAACTCTGAAGGATATAATAGCAGAAGGATAAAAGGTTCTTATTATGGAGATCAATGGCGCATGTTCTATTAAATTCAAACGCTTAGTGTTTAAGGCAACATACAGAACATAGTCGACGAGGATGCGTTCTTATTCTCCATTGTTTTCGATTGGATCAGAATGTGTATTTTTAGACTTTTCTTTTGAAACATGGATAAGGTTACACGAGTTGATACACAAATAAAAAAATTAATTCTGCTATCGAGTCGGAAACAATAAAATACTTCCGGAGTAGTTTGATGAAGAGGGATCACTTCTACTATTTATGGGCGAATTTCGGAGACTTTAATTTCTGACATTGGATCATCAGCATCAGCAGTATGGATATGTTGATCCCTGTAATCTTTGAATGGTATTTATGTTTTGGTAGGCTTTTATCTATAAGTCAATATAGCTTAAGAATTGTATCGTCCTTCTCTAACATGTTACTGAAGTACTTTATGCATTTGATCATATTTCTTGCATTCGACTTTGAAAATCGTTGCTGCACTTGCGAGCACTTGCAGTAGAAGGTCTTCTCTAGAAAAAGTTTGGAATGGAGCAATATGTTTTACTATAACTACGAGCTACTCAGCCACTGATCAGTTGCTTATTGGATTCTGGGACTAATCTGTAGAGTAAAATATTTTTTGTATGCTTTATCACCTCAGGAGTCCATACTTTCACCGACCCTGTCTCTTTTCCAAGCCAATTTCGTGTAAAAACTCAACAAACAACAAGATTTATACCGTTTTGTCTTCTTTGATGCTACAACATGGTCAGTTCTGCAGTAAATCTTATCTTTTACTGGAAAGAATCCAAACCCAGCTAAGCTTTTTTTACAATTGGTATAGAATAAATTCCTTATAGCCTGTCTCTTGCAAAATGCCACTCACATAACCTGAAGTTTACCCTTGTGTGAGTGTCAACAAAAAAGTACACTTAAGTGTGTTGTGGTACCCGGGTACTGCAGTGCATTTTATATGGTAACTAGCTGATCCTGGGACAAATAATTGGCTGAAAATTGGGCAAAAATATAAGTTAAGAAAATAACTATGTGAATTATATTCATCAATAAAAGCTGAGTGTAGTTAGAAGATTTAATGCCTACCTCTGTAGATGAATAATTCGCTAATCATATGTGCTCATTCAATCCTTTCGCGTGCTTTTCGTATAAATTGAGTTTGAATTGATAGAATAAGCTATAATGCAGAATTGAATTGGAATAACTAAAAGAGTCAAAAAGACAACAACAGCACCATCATCCGTTGGGCCCACAACATCACGATGTTCTTTTTTTTCAACATTTCCTTCTGGTCCAAATCATACTTTCGTTGTATGCGTGGCAGATTTTTAATTCGAAAACAACAGAAATTTAATTCAATCAAAACTCAATCAATCTTATGTACCCACTTTTAACCCCATTATTTGTTGCGCCTATATATTTTTTGTTCCTCAAATTTATTTATAGGATGGATGTTTTCTTTTTTGATTCATACGCATCCATGCCTTCCTGCTGAATTGTATTGCAAGAGAAGCAAAACTTGGGGGGATATATGTACATAACATATGTTATATTTACATGCAAACACGTTGATGTTCTTTTCACATTACATCGTAGTTCTTATTTCTAATTCACTTTTGAACAGTAATACCGATGGACTGAGCAACAGCCGAAAAAGTCAATTTTAGAAAATCAGTTAAAAGCTCAAATGCCGTTGTACAACTTTTTGGGCAAAAACCTAGTTTGACACTTGATAGCATATGTCTAACTAAAATTAAAAATTTGAACAAAATCGTTGGAGCCGTTTTCGAGAAAATCAGTTTTTTATTAAATCGGTCCCAAATGAAGTAGAGGTACCTTAATTTTTCGGGCTAGAATGAAAATTCCAAATTGGCCTTGTGGTATAGTCCCACAGACCCCAGATATGAAGTTTCAAGCAAATCCGCCCAGCCGTTTAGGCTCCAGTCCGAGATACAGCCGTGTTTACAGAATGAGCGTTACTACTTTATTATATAGTATGATTGTGTAACACATTATGAATTATGTTCAAAAAATATATTTTTACAAAGTAAATGTCCATAAAAGATTGTTAGTTTTGAATTAAATTTTATTTGGAAACAAATAAGTAACAGTGATATAGAAACTTTGACTGCAACTATGGTTCGGCAGCAATGCAAGCAATGCACTTTGCAAAATTTTAGCGCATACTGGCTTTGTGCACCACATATACTGCTTGCGTGTTATGCGCTTATGACCTGAAATACAAATGTGGCAAATACCACCCACAAGGCGACCGTCGCGTCGCACCGGCTTCGCTTTCTTGTGAAGCTTGAGCAGCCAAAGGTGAATGAATTGACTTAGCGAGCGAACCTGGATGCGACGTGGAGAAGTTGGTCATCACTCTCGGGATCCTCAACCGCTCTTCTATACCTAGAAACATGAGTTGTCTCATCATGTTGGGTGAAAAAACCTGGGCTTAGTAGTAGGAATAAACGTTATATTATGGCTAACGGAGTTTTATGTGAAAAGGTATTTGGTGAGGTAAAAAGTAGTGAAAAAATCGTACCTCTATCGCTCAACTACGTTTTCTCCAAATGTTGGTCTGTCGTGCTACACATTTCTCCTTTCCAGTATAGGTTTCACACGCAGTGGATTCAATTTGACACATCGCAGGCCACTAAACCTTTAAGCCATATTTGGCTGGTTCTGGGGGTACATATGTATATACTGCGTGAATTTAGAAGAGCCTCTGTATAGAAACAGCTGTTCATCGACAGTGATGTCTGTCGATGGCTTGTAGTTTTAATGCAGCTTTCCGTTCATTAGGTTCCAAAGATCACTATTTAGGGCGGCATTGTCAGTACATATTCGATCAACTCTAGAATGTCCGGATTTATGCTCAATAAGGCACAAATACCTGGGAAGACACATCCTGTCTGGGCTGACATCGCGCAAATCCATCGATTTCTAAAAAACATTAGAGCTTACACGACACATACAGCGCTTTTCTTGAATCCACATATTCCTTCTAACCTTTTCATTCCACTGTACAAACCTCCGTCACTCACACACAGCGTTGCCGCTCAAAAAAAAAATATCGTGCCTCATCTGCTGAAATGCCGTGCCATTTTAAGCGAAATCGTGCCTAATCAAAAAAAAAATTACAGGTTTTTCTATTTCTTTAAAATTTCAAAAAATTTTCTCATTTTGGCAAACGTTTTTTTTTTTTACAAAATTGTTGGGAATCTTTTTTTCTAAGTTTTTAAACCCTTCTGTAAATTTAGTGCCGACAAAAATATCATTCTATACGTATTGGCTTAAAATGTTGGGCTTAAAAGCAAATATGTATCATCATTATGAATTAACGTAATCTTTGTTTAATGAGAAAATAGGCAGAACAGCACAGATTTCTCGGAAATCTATCCTACATCAAGAGAAGGTGCAGAAAAGCTGTACAGCTCAGAGTCATTGAACACAAAGCAGATCAATCTCGGAGAGAAAGTCTTCTCATTGAACACGAAACATTGTTGACACTTTTCTGTTCTTTTCTGCCCAGAACAGTCTTATTGAACAGACTTTTAAACTATTTTTCCGGATTAAGTGCATTCATGCTATGATTTTGAACGAATACGTCCGATTCTATTGATGATTAGTTTAAATGTACTTACACTTTCAAATTTATATCATTATGAGTGTAAGTTCCAGTCAAATAATGGAAATAAGAAAAACATGCCAAAATTTATATTTTCGTGCCTGCGTACCCAAAAGAAAATTTCCGTGTCAAAAAGGCACGATCGTGCCACATCGGCAACGCTGCTCACAGAAGCCCCAACGCTTTTCTTTCCCAGATCATTTTGAGAGAGGAGCGCAACGGGCCCGGCTCGTAGCCTACCGGAAGGTGACAAATATTTTTCCTAACCCTCACAAAGTACGTGCCTTTGCAAATAGCAGGATTTCATAGCAAGCTATAAAAAAGAGAACAGTCAAACTGTGTTTGGGCAAATTATAGCTTGATATTTAATTTTTTTTAAATCCAACCGCTTGTACTCAGCACTTCTATAATTCCATAAACATGGAAACTACCGAAAATTGTTTATTAATTTAATTACCTCTTCTGGTGACATCTTCCAGTCGGCCGTAATTATTTTTTTCTTATTCAAACGCAACAAACGCATAGCTTGAGTATAAATCAGCCGAAAATATTTAACAGTAATTTAGATTATCAGTACCAGCCTAATTTGTATCTGTCACTTATGAAACAACTTACAAAAGATGGCGCTGGCGCATATTTACATAAACAGTTTGTTAGCACCTCAATTTTCTGTAAATTTAAAGAAAAAGTCTTTGAGATGTTGAAAGGAGATGGAGATTGGAGATGGAGATCATTTCGTGAATCAACACCTCTAAAAAATGAGCAATTCTGGTTTCGGAGATCATACCTTATGTCCTTTAACGTTTTCTTTATTTAACACGGCGTCTCCACGAGCCATTATTCATGTCCGCGCTTGAAAAATGTCTAGTGGAGACCACAATCAGCAAGACAGATTTGGCACCCCACCATGGACATGAAATGTCATTTCGTTGAAATTTTTCATTCGATTGAAAATTTTTACAGATGCGGTTGTTTTCAAGAGAGTATGGCAAAACATTTTTTTATTGTAAAAGTTATATACGTTTTATGTTTCCTTTCTTCTAATTTTTTTAACTTTTTTGACATTTTAAGTGCTGCAGTGGCACTGAATATATTTATAATGGACAATTGACACATATTCGCTGTGAGCTGAACTCCAATGAAATGGCTAGACATGAAATGCCCACCACACAAAATTTGACGTTTGGTCCACCATCTTGTTTTTGCGCTAGCTGCATACATATGCCCACCATGAATAATGACTCGTGGAGACGCCGTGTAACGTCACGTCGTGAATGGATGTGTCCAGCGCATTTCCACGCATGCCATCACCTCTCCACCGTTTATACACTAATTGGTTTGTAATCATGATTCTCTGCGTATAATGTTTGCAGGTGCTTAAGTGTTCAACCTATAATTAGTTTTGTTGTTTTTTGCGTTTCATTAAAATACACTTTGATTTTAATTTATTTATTTAATTTAATTTATTTATTTTAATTTTAGTTTTATTTATTTATTTTTTAAGGCATCGGAAAGTGATTCTGTTCAAAGTCTTTACGAGCGAGTACACCGACATTGCCCATTCCCTTTTTGGTGGTCTCTAGGCGTCTGTCGGTTATCGCTACAAAGGGTAACCGTTGTTTGCGTCCCGTTTGTCCGGCACCGACTACACGCGGTGCCTCTACAACTCGATGATAGATAAACGAGTTGTTGGGTTTCGCGGTACTAGTCGCTAATGATGGCGGTGACTTTACAATGGAACCGTAGACATTCGGTCTACGCACCGAAGCAACGGGACGTAACGTCGTTGTTGTTTGCTGTTTTGATGGTCTGGCGTTTGTGTTGGTATTCCAACTGTATAATCCGCTTTGATTGTGGTCAATGTAGTCATCGTCTTCATCGTCGTTTTCATTGTTTGGATTGTCTTTGCCGATTTCTATCGCCCAGTCGTA
Organism: Brachyopa scutellaris; assembly: GCA_949775065.1. Classification (NCBI taxonomy): domain Eukaryota; kingdom Metazoa; phylum Arthropoda; class Insecta; order Diptera; family Syrphidae; genus Brachyopa; species Brachyopa scutellaris. The sequence goes on along the minus strand of OX459112.1, from coordinate 13,162,084 downwards.
GAGCTCGCGCGAGATGCTGACATCTTCGGCTGGGAGCTGATTCGCCTGCAGCAGCTTGAGGTGTTCGTCTTCATGCTTGAGGAGCTCGTCGAACGGCGAAAGGGTTGTTGTGGAAGTGGTGGTGGTCGTACTGGTGGAGCTAGTACTGGCGATGGCAGATGGGGTGGGGAGTGTTATGTCGCTGTAGGTTGTGGTCTTGTTGGGGTTGTTTGGGTTGGCTCTTTGCTCCTCGAAGAGGTCCTCAATCTGCCACTTGGAGTTCTTGTGTCGATGAGAACGATGTCGGTTTCGATGTTGTCTATGATGGTGGTGTTGTCGATGCTGACGCAGATGATGTCTAGGCGATGGGTTTCCTTTATGGCTCTCCTCTATCGGACCTGGCTTTAGTATCGAACCCGACCATGAAGAAGATGGTGTTGATCGGGGTGGTGTTCCTTCCAATAGGTCCAACAACTGCTTATTGCGGCGTCGATACTTTTTTATATACGGAGGAAGATTGCGGTTTTCGTCTTCCTTTTCGGGAGCATCTTCATCATCTTCGGCGGCGAGCACTAATTCGCCGTTGCTGGAGTAAATACCATCCCCCTCTGGATACAGGATGTCCGTCTGTTCATCCTCAAATAGTCGGTCTTCCACCTGGGCCAAATGCGGCCACTTGCTGTAGTACTGTGAGTAATCATCGATTTTCTTTTGGAGTTCCTTTTGGTGTTGCTGCTTCGCACGGGAGCCGAGGTGGTGATATTGCAACAAGTTGTCGTTCTCTGGCCGCTGATTTATTGCCTGTGCACCGATGTGTCTGTAGCGACCACCACTGCGAAGGTGACCACCGGTGTGGTACTGCTGAGGCTGCCTTGAGTATGGCGGACCTTGGAAGCTTCTGAAGTTAGCAGGGGGAGTTTGATCCTTTTTCGCTGCATCAGGATGAGCGTCGTAATCGTCGGTGTTCGCAAAGTAGTTCACATGACCTTGATAGTACGATCTCGGTATATCGTCAGAGTTATAAATTCTATCACGAGCCAGGATGCCCTTCTGCAAAGGACTAATGGTTGTGGTGGTGGTTGTTATTGTTGGTATCGTGGCTGTTGGATTGTAGTGCAAGTAATCCTTGTACTTCTTCTTGTGACTCTTGTGTCCATAGCGTTTGCTGTTTCTTATCAGTGCCTTGTGTTGCTCGAAGGCGGACAAGTAACCTATAAAAGGACATAAAGAAAAATATTAATAAAATTTGTCTTACGACAGTGTGGGATGAGAAACGAAATTAGATGTCACATGCGATTACGTCCCTTTAAATGGGTTTTATGAGGAAGGACGATGTGTTGTTCTTGGAGATTAAACAGATGTCATGTGTATTTTGAGTGGGAAAGGGGTATTTTTAATTTGAACAAACGAGGTGGCTTAGACTAAGGATGAATCAAAGTGATATCACAATCGTAATGTAAAATGAATTCATATGTTATATCGAAGAGTAGCCCCGGAAATAGATAAATCGTAGAAAATCTTCCATATCTTTATAACAAAGAGATTTATCTCGGAGTTGAGGAAGCTTAAAATTTGGCCCAAATCTTTGAGCAAATCTGTTTGAAGAGGGAAAAGAGAATTCTTTGTACCAGGAGCAGCAATATAAATATAATAATACAAATACAAACATTCGGAAATGAGAATGGAAAACATTTTATCGGGCAACTCCGATACGTCAGCAGGATTGGGTGTCAGAAAGGTATGTGTATGATCTATTGATGTACTAAAAATTAGGTAATAGGGAACTGTATGGATGGCTTAAACAAATCTAATGAAATTACGTGCGAGGCTAAAATAACTTATTCGAGGCGTGTTTATCTTAAAACCTACATATAAAGGTAAAAAAAAACTTTCCATGTAAAATACAATAGCAACTTAACCCCTACAGAATTCTTTTAGTCTGGATTGTTATCGGGTATTATGAGTTAAGCCGCGACTATACATTTGCTTTCAAATTACGTTTGGAAAATTTTATTGAAAATGTCAAATGTCATGTCAATTATGAAAAAAACTGAGCAGAGAAAGATGTCTTCAAAGGAGAAAAGTTAAATAATCAAAATTAAAAGCCAAATTGAAAAATATCTTAATAAAAATTTACTTTTTTTAAAGAAAGCTACTCAACTAAAATTTCATGACAAGTGCTGCCAGACATACCTATTGAATGAACGTTAAACCACGATAATCGTTTTTTAAGTGAACTTTTCCTACCTACATACATATATACAGCTGTGGAAAAAAGTGTAAGAACGCGGTTGATCGTTTTCTATTACGTTCTATTTTACACAACGAGTGTCATGGATAGCGGTATTTTTTTGAGTATAAACACCGAATTGAGTGCAAAACTCAAAGATATTGCGTCAAAAATAATTTTGTAGCGAATAGGATGAAATTTACCCTTTGAAAAAAAGTGTAAGAACGATTAAAATTATGCAAAGTATTTACTTGCTCCTAAAAAAAAAAAAAATTATAATTTTTTTATTTTCTGTGAACAGAGAAAACAAAGTGAAACAATCATAAATTGCGGCAATGAGCTTAGTGCACACTTGCGTTTTTTTTAACGCAGCGGCACCGCAATTGCGTGTTAGAGTACTCACAACTATGTTATATGGGGATGTGCACACACAATAGCGGTGCCGCTTCGTGCACGCGAGTAATACTTGCGTTAAGCTTGCGGGGTAAAAAAATACGCAGGTCCCCAAGGCACCGCAGCGGCGCCGCAAGTTTTACAACACATATTGTTTGACATTGAACTAGTGCACAAGTGTAGTATTTTTATAATGGCGGGAATGTTGATGTTGAATTCTTTATAGGCGAAATAAAAAAATATCCGGAAATATGGAATGTTGCTGTCGAAACGTACCATGACCGGCAAAAGAAAAGAGGTGCGTGGATAAATATTTGTCGGGTATTTTGTGAAGGCTTCGAAGACAAAGCCGATAAAGTATGAAATATTCGTTTCGTAAGTCGATGATCGGCAAACGGATGTAGGTACCCAACCAATAACGACGTTTTTTAACATAATCATCTTGTACATGAGGTACGCGAAAACTACTCTTTTTTTTTTTTATAAACCTCCATTGCTCGAATGCGTACTGCCATCTGCCAATTCCTTCGAGCGTGAAAAACACGCAAGTGTGCATCGCACTTGAACAACTGCGTTGCCGCTGCGGTACCGCTGCGTGCACGCGGGTTAAAAAAACGCAAGTGTACACCGGCTAAAGAGTTTTTTCACGATATCACCTTTTTCGAATGTCTGACAAGCATCAAAGAGTATCATTTGTCACGATTGAGCTTCTCAACTCGCCGTTCGGAATCGGCAAAAAACTGTAAGTCCCTTCCATTCGTGCAAAAATATAACACGCACACACAAATGGTTGCGAGAAGCAGGCCCAGGTTCACCTCGATCTGTAGCGCCAGCTAAGGAAGTAAGTAAGTGTACACCGGCACTAAGAAGAAAAAACTGTGATCCCAAACTTCGTCAGACTTGTCATGCTGTCAACCATTTCAAAGCATATGGGCATTACGAACATCTTCCGAAGTCAGGTGTGCCACGTAAAACACACCGAGGATCGAATAATTGTTCTAGTGTCCAAAATCGATCCCAGAAAGGGCTCAATTGGTGGTCTAAATGTATCCTCTAGGACTACTACAAGGCATTTGGTGGAAGTAGCGTATTTTGAAAGAAACCGTTGGTGACAGTTAATCAAAGACAAAGACGTATTGAGTTTGCACGATCTCATGCTTTATGGACTGGGAACCAGTGGCAGAACATACTCTGGAGTGACGAAATGAAAATAAACCAGCTGGGTCAAGATGGAAAAAGGTATATTCGTCACTCGAAACATTGGATGATTCGAAATATCCAACACCTGTATATGGGGATGTTTTTCTTGGGACGGCGTTGGGTCAATTCATAGAATTGAGGGTATTCTCAGAAAGGAAAAATACATGGACATTGGAACTTGGAGAACGTGATGCTACCATGGCAGAAGAAAATTTGCCAGTAATTTGGAAATTTCAACAGGACAATGATCCTAAGCACGCGGCAAGGCTCATGAAACAGATTTCCGAAGAACAATCGAGTAGAGTTTTGGACTGGCCCCCGTCCAGTGCTGATTTAAATCGCATAGAACATCTTTCGGGAGATTTGGAAAAAATAGCCGGAGTCCAAAACAGCACCAATTTAAATTATACCTATGCGCGGATAGAAGAAGCTTGGGTGGCTATACCGGTTGAGCATTGTCGTCAACTCATCAAGTTCCTGAAGCGGCGTTATCTAGCAGTTTTGCAAAATGGTTTCCTAACAAAATATTGAAGGGTATACAATCATGTTCTTTCTTTAGGTGGCGCTACAGCAGAGTGAACCTGGGCCCGCTTCTTGCAACCATTTGTGTGTGCGTGTTATATTTTTGCACGAATGGAAGGGACGTACAGTTTTTTGCCGACTCCGAACGGCGGGTGCGAAGCTCAATCGGAACAAATGATACTCCTTGATTGCTTGTCAGACATTCGAAAGAGGTGGCAACCTTGAAAAATTTTTTAGGTGTTGGACCCGGGCTGGGATTGAACCCGAGCAGCATGCATAGTAGACCAACACACCAACCACCACGGCCACGGCGACCACGGAATACAATCATAGTAGCAGTAATTTAGAAGTTTTTATTTAGTTTCTGTTATTCTTATGAACGTTTAAAAAATAAATATTTTAGTTCTTACACTTTTGTGCACAGCTGTATGTGGATTACCAAAAAAGAAAACAACCCTTAAGTTAAGCTTCATAGGAACCGAAATTTAATTAAAGATAGATGGCGCAATAAGTGAAGCTTTTGTAGGGAAAAGTTGTTACTCTTTTAGCATAATACTAATTTGTTTTCAATTTATTTATTTATCAAATCCAAAGTATCGTGTCATATTATTTTTCTTGATCCTACGTTAATATCCTTAAAGACCATGTTTTCCTAGATAGGAGTCTAAACTCCATACTTTAAAGTTTATATTTTTCATTATTTTTCAGGACATACTGCACTATTAGAAAACGCTAAAATCCAACGCACATAAGATATCCTCATAAAAAGCACCATGCTCCCACTAAATGAAACTCACCCGACTTTATGCGTTTCGCCACCAATGGTTGTTTCGAGCTAGACTCCTCATCACCGTTCGTATGGTATTCCACTGGGTAACTCACTGCAGGACTAATCACACGTTCATCGTTATTCGAATTGTAATGAGGCTTATTCACTGGTATCTGCATCGGCTGAAGAATCTCATCCACATCTTCTTCATCATCGTCATCATCAGCAACTGGGCTCCCATTCCATGGCAGTGGAGTCGGCTCAGTTGTTGCAGGACTTGGCGTAGAGTTTCCAGCAGAATCCTTTTCTTCTTTCGCCCTTTTCACGATACCAAACACTAATGCCGTTTTCGATGCCACTGCTGGTACTCCTTCTCCAGCTTCGGCTGCATTATTAAATTTCCTCTGGCTTCCATTGAATTCTTCATTGGATCCATCACCATCAGCAGCATTGGGTCCTTCATCACCATCAGCAACGACATCATCAGATGCCAATCTATTGGCAATACTTCCGCCGGACGACAAGGACGACGACGAAGACGACAATCGAGCATTATCCCTGTTGATGTTGCTCTTTCTGCTGTTGTAGGTAAAGTTGAGAGTGGACCTTTGAGATTCCAATGGCTGGGGAGGAAAAAAAAATTACAAAAAGAATCCCAGTTAGAAGTTTTTTCCTCTTATTTTTATCCTTTTTTTTCTCTCTCGTGTAAGTAAGCCGATTGACTTCTCTAATTCCTACTTACCGTATCCTCTGCAGATGAAGTTGTTTCAAAGGAATCTGCAATGAAACAAGAGAAACAACAAGAAGAAGTAAATAACTGTTGGAAGCAACATCGATATCGATTATAGTATTGAATCTACCCCAACAAAAAAATATTTAAGGACCTTTTACTACATCTGCAATACGTTTACGTGTAAGGAGTGAGATAGAGAGCAATTGGCCTTCGGGGAGCAATTGCGATAGATAATCAAACCTTCGAGGATTAAAGGTGATTTCGTGAATATGCTACGAACTATCGGGGTGTGTGTTCTATCATAAAGGACCAAATAAGGGTCAGCTGAATAATGTTACGGTACCACTGAACCACTGGGCCAGTGAACCACCGGACCACTGGGAGCCATATAGGAATTCGGCAAGTGGAATGCCGATGATTGATGATAATGGTGAATGTGATGATGGTTCGGTTGGGAAATGGAAATACCCTTCAAGGAAGATGGAAAGGTTATTTTCTTTCTCTTTTTTTTAGATTAAATTATTTAATCCAAGATTTTCGAGGATGATTAATGAGATCTCTGTCTCTGGGAGAAAGAGAAGGCGTGTGTTGGAAAGAGACTCATTTCGTAGAAATAGCTTCGGCATGTGTCTAGACGAATATGACATGGGATGTCATATTTTGGTGCAGAGAATTAGAATGTGTACATGGTTGAGAAACTCATCAGTGTTGTTAATGGCCTGTAAATGTATCGTGTTATGTTCATCAAGCCAAGGTGATTCATTTTATTTGGGAGAATAAGGCTTCTATGTGAGAATTTGAAAAGGATGTTGAGTTTGAATAGGTTATTTTCCAGAATAAAAAATGTCTGCGAATTTGATTAATTTGAATAAAAATAACTTGAATTCAAATTTTTTACGTTAGGGAGTTAGAATTAATTTGTAGCGCTGTACCATAGATGGCGAGGGTAGTACATTCTTCAGGTACCGTAAACCGGGGTTAATTTGCGCCAGCGGGTGTAACTTTGCGCCACCAACGGAAAGAGTTGGTTTCTTGATTCACATTCTGTAAACCGAACCTACCGTAATAGCCGTGTTTTATTATCCACGTGATCTGATCCGGATCAGATCAACAAATAAGTTTGTGTGCATTACGAGATCTTGCTTCTTGTCAAGATCGATTTTCGTGATCCAAAAATTAGTTCGACTATTTCTCACTATGGTACACTTTCGTTTGTAAATGTTGCTGTATTATCGACAATTGCCAAGGGTAAATATTGCCAGATTAGAATATAAAAATATTATTGGCAATCCAAATATCATTAATGTTATTTTGTTAGAATACATTAATTTTTCTGCTCATAATGATATTTAAGCGATGTGAAACTGAAATTATAGCTGCAAAATATTATTCTCATTCGGTATCTCTTAATCAAAATTAACAATTTCCTCATTAAAAATAAAACAAGCGCATTCAATTTTCATTTAAAAGAAAATATTCATTCGCATGGCAACTTCGCACTAAATGTCAAAACGAACTTAGCTTGTACAATCACCACAACACAGAACTTTGATCTGGTTTGTTTTATTATTCTGATCTGATCCGGATCAGATCACGGGGATAATAAAACACGGCTAATGTACACATACACAAATATGCCACATGTTGCAAAGGACCGTCTACCCGTATGCAGTAGGTAAGCAGCAACTGACCTGTGTAGTTCACGTAGCAAATTTGCTGAATTTTTTAAGTGGAAAATTTGGTGTGTACAAACAGTTGTGTGAGCTTCAACAAAGTGAGTAGTCTTTTTATAATATTATTTTGTAAATACTTTACGCATGGCATTTGTTTGTTTTAAATAAATAGTAATTATTGAATTTTTTTATGTGACCATGCAGTTCTTTTTGATTTTGGGGTTATTTTGCTCCTGGGGCAAAATTGATGGTTACTGTATTTTTTATGTTTATATTTATTGAAACTTGCTACTTTATTTATCTAGAAATGCTCTATGCGCAAATTTCTTAAGCTTTGGAAATCGGCCTCTTAAAGAGATGAACTAACATACCGGTAGAGGGATGTTATAGGGTCTATTTAACCACCAAAACAGGTTTCTGAAAGGGGGGCATTTTTTCCTTCGATGAGCTTAATTCCATTTTTACTTAAAACTTTGTATTTTTATAATTACTATTTTGAACTCTTTTTATTTTCAAAATCTCTTTTTTTTATTCAATAAATTTTTTTTTATTTTTTTTTTTAAGTGAATTATTTTTTGTTTTGTTGAAAATTGTTATTTATGTTTATTTTAAACTTATTCAAGTAGAATTAATGAAGTATTTTGTTTTTATTCTTAAATTTATAAGCATTTAAATGGATGAATAAAATGCTGTTTTGTTTTTTGTAAAGAAAAGGTTTGTTTTTATTTTTTTTTTCTTTTTTTTTTTTGTGATATGACCCTTAGAATCAGTGGTATTGAAATAAAATACTAACTTTTTTCTAGCTCTTTAGATATAGGAAATATAGTTAAAAGTTTCAGATGGAGCAAAGTAACCCCGTGCTTTGGTCAACTTTGCCCCATTTTTCAAACACAAACAAAAAGTATTTTAGTTATTATTTAACCCGAATCCTCCTGGCGTTGCCATATGGCAACCAAAAACATTCATGCCTTTTCGCACCTCTCTAACGGTAACCATTACACACATGTGTATATATTCGCATTTTTTCACATCTTAGGGCATCTGCGTTGCATGTTGGGAGGTCAGTTTTAATAGCTTTATAGGCTAGATTTTCATATTGAGAGCGTCTCAAGTTCGATCGTAAATAACAAAGTTAAAAAAATCGTGTTATGGAGCACAAGAAAAAAGTATTTATGTCAATATAATTTACAGTGTACATTATCTATAAGTACTGTATTGCAAAATTGTTAGTATTTTCGATGTACAAAGAGTAAAATAAGTGACAGCGTGAAAAAAATATTTCGGTGGTACTTTTTTTCTTAAATTGTTGCCTACGTGTCCATATGGCAATGCCAGGAGCGATAGGGTACAGGTTAACATTATTTATGTTTTTTTTACTAAAACGTGATTCTTTTTGATGGAAAATGTGTTTTCATGACATTATTTTTAAAAATTATATGGTTTTCGAGAAAATTGACGCTGCAAGAAGATCTCGATTACTTAGGAGTGCTATGTTCAGATGATGAAAATGGTCTTTTAAGCAACTTCCACGCCTTGTATATTCAACCACCAGAGAATTACCGTAATTTTAGTGGAGAAGACGATGCTGATGAACAAGGCGATATTCCAGACAATATTTGTCTAGCGTAGTTGAAATCGGGTTGTGAAATTGGGTTTGGGAACGGAGAACGTATTGAAGACTTTGACGCACCCGCAGAGAATTTTGATGAAGTTCTCGAATATTGTGTTTTACGGGATGTTCTGGATAATTCATCTGGTTCACTAGCTGTAACTAAAGTTATTAGCGTATCTTTCCAGTTGCCAGCTTCATTCCAGTTGCGTCGTGCTCAGCAATCTACCTCCAGCTGTCTTTTGCCAGCATCTAATAAGAATACTACGTTCACTTGGTCAGAAGATGAATCTTGCGCGATGATACCGATTTTCCCACAATCCAATTACGAGTATTGTCATAGTTTGAAACCACACGAGCAACTCGAAAAAATGGTGCCGTGAAATAAGACCAAGCGACATTAGGCCAAATTTTATCATTTGGCATTATGTCACTTTCAGAAAGCGACATAAGACCAATTTTTAAAGTGACATAAAGCCAAAGATGATTTGGTCTTATGTCGCTTTCCTAAAGTGCCATAAAGCCAAATGGTACTGGGAGCAGACTTTACCTATTTCGCTTGAATAACGAACAGTTTAAGCTGCGTTCTCACTGATTTCATATAATTTTTTGAGCATTAGATAAAGTGTGTGAATTTTGGTCGTCTTATATCCCACCTAACATATAAGTTTTAGATTAGCTTAGACTAGAGAATTCAAATACACAGAAGAGTACGCAACAAGTAAGTCCTACTAGTTCATTTTGGTTTTTGAGAATTTCAGAATTTGAGAAAATAAAACTAAAAAAAATCGCGCGATTTTGTTAGTTTTATTTTCTCAAATTCTGAGATTCTGAGATGTATGTCCCATACATAAGTAAAATCAGATATGCAATAGAAAATTGAAAAGTGACATTAAGCCAAATTGGCCTTATGTCCCTTTATGAAAGTGACATAATGCCAAATGCTCGAATTTGGTTTTATGTCACTTTCATAAAGCGACATAAGGCCATATTTCCAAATTTGGTCTTATGTCGCTTGGCCTTATGTCACGGCACCGAAAAAATTATATATGGCATACTGCAGCTAAGCCAATATTTCGTTCCAGAGCCTCGTGATTTTAATGGTACTTTGCTTTTCAGTGGATAAACTGGACAAAGCAGTTACAGATCCATGTGGAGTAATTTGTCCGAACTCCTTGCTCAAAGTGTGATAAAGGTCTTTGCTTGAAATATTTCAAGCCTTATCATACCTACTGTAGATTTATAATTACATATTCTTACCAAACTTCTATCACCAATTGGACATAAAATTAATAAAATGTCAAAAAGATAACATAAATTCTCTCTGTTTTATTCAGTAAGCTCATAGCTTTTAGAAACTGTATGGAAATCCCGATTTTATATATGGATTCGGACCTGTACCCTATTGCTCCTGACGTTGGCATATGGCAACAGGACATTTTGAGGATACTAGGACCTTTATTAAAAATCGAATGATACAGTTTATCTATATTTCCTCTACTAAAAGTGCTCCTAAATTTTTTTTAAAAAATTCGAAAAATTAACGGGTTAAACAGTTTTCATAACATAAATGCATTATTATTATTAATGGAGCGGTGTGGAAAAAAAATAGATCAAAATTATTTGTCTACCATTTCTAAGAGGTTTCTAAAAATAATGCAAACAACGGAGCAAAGTAGCCTCGATTTACGGTATTACCTACGCCAAATGTTTTCCGTAAAACAGCTGTTAAGAGGTATAATACTATAATCCTTTAACTGGAGATTCCTGAAGTTCTACCGACTAAAAAATCGTACGCCCCCTACCGTATTTTTACCCCCTCCGATTTGGTGGTAAGACCACTTTATATGATATAACTTCTGAACTACTGTAGCTATAAAAATAGTTTTGTATATTTTGGAGAGGCAATCAGAAGGATAAAAAAAATGTTAAAGACTAAATTTGTCTTAAAATTGAGGTAAGCAATTAATTATAAGATATTATATCTTACTTTGTCTAAGCACCCGATGAAATTAAATAAATAAATCAATAAATATGTGTTTCTATGTAGCAACAAAAAAGTTATGACTCCTAAAACTCAAAATTATGAAAATTTACTGTTCCAATTTTTTATTTAGAATGCATTTTTCTCTAAACTTCTACTAAGTAAAAACAAAAGGACAAAAAAAAAAAAACATTAAAAAATATATAAAAATTAAAATATAAAACAAATCATACAAAAAACGCAAAAAAAATGTAAAATTAAAATAAAAAAAAAAATTAAATATAGAATATGAATATGAATATGAATATGAATATGGAACCGGTGCTTCTTCACGTCCGGTCCTCGTCGTGGCTCCGGATGGTATAAGACCTTAAAGACATTTTACTTGTACGCCGAAGGCACAAGAGAGAATCTATGTAATCTAGAATTCACCAAGCAGCAAAAATACTCTATAGTTTGAGTCTATCAAAAAAATTATGTTTGGCCGCCAAACAATTTGAAAATTTTGATATGTGGATTTTAGTTTGGGGATTTTGTAAATGGAGATAGTGGAACCAACCCCAGCGGTATCGTTCACCTATCCTGGATCACACGTTCTTCGTAGAAAGACAGAAATTCCCCCCGGGGGCACAAGGCCGCTAAGGCACACGCTTTCGTTGTACCTCCACGGAGATCAGATTATTTCCCCGAATCATCATCACCACGAAATTATCCACTCTGATCAGGTTCGCCGTGTTGTATAGAAGCTCATTGGAATAACATTTTATGTACTCAGACGCGGGTGTTCTATATAGGCAAAGACACACCCTAAGGCATGCCCTCTCAAAAACTTGAATTCTTTCCATTAAGCTAGCTCTTACGTTGAACCACATGGGACAACCAAAAGCGAGCATTGGCCGGATAAGGACCGTATAGCAGAATATCTTCACCTTTGCCTCGAGTTGGTTGCTATAAAACAGTCTCATTGCAAGGGCAAAAGCTACTTTAGCTCTAGCTAGAGTAACATCTATATATTTGTTAAATTAAATTATAGATTTTGGTCCAGCCAAAATCCCAGGTATCTGACTAGACTTTGACGCGCCAATGGTTGCCCGTGCTCTCCAACAATCGAGAACGTTCGCCATTTTTTTCTGGGATCCGATGAGGCCCCGGCTTTTTGTCGTCGTCTTTCATCCAGCTTTCATTTTATATTCAACTCATTCTTTGTTTATACCTTAGGATATCACGCGATTAGTTTTTAGACTAATAGCGCCGTCCGCCACCTAAAGGAAGAAGAAAGAGCCGTACATTGGACGAAAAACGTTGAATTTCACAAATTGTCAGATGGCTGTTTGATAGATGTTTGAGGTGTAGCACGATTTCGCACGAGGGGAAATTTTTTGACACTCTCATTTGACTGACAGTTTTAAGAAATGTTACGTAAAATTACCAGTTACCAAACAGACCTATTAACAACAAAAAAAGAAAAATGTATGACTTTTGACAGATTTGACAGTTTCATAAAGATGCCCAAAGAAATTTCTTGGGCTAAAATCGACAGCTTGGGGACATTTTTTATTCTCTTCTCTTCTACGAAAAACTACGAAAAATCTTCGTACGGGAACAGGATTTGACTGCGTAGTTTTTCGCAGTTTAGTGCTGTTTTGAACAGACCAAACCTTACACCGTCTTTTTCTTCGTGTAAGGTTGAAAAACTCTGTGAAACCAGCCATCTGACAATTGTGAAATGTCATAATCTTCATTGTTACTGGAAACTACTTCGTCTGACATTCCAACTGTATGTAATTTCTTTGCAAATTTTTTTCAATCGGTTTATACCTCTTCTCCTTCTGACGACAACTTTTCCAGCGTTTCATTCAAAAGTTCCATTAATATCGGTTGCTTATATTTAAGTATCGCAGATGTTGAGACTGCCCTTAACTCTTTGAAAGATGAGGTACAATCTGGTCCAGATGGCATTCCATCTATCATTTTGAAAAACTGCGCTGTTGCTTTTTCAGAACCATTAAAACATTTATTTAATGCTTCATTGGAAAGAGTGACTTTTCTTAGCGATTGAAAAGTTTCATTTATTACACCAATTCATAAATCGGGACCTAAGCAAGAAGTAAGTAACTATCGTCTAATATCTAAAATGTCGTCAATTCCTAAACTTTTTGAAAAAATTATTTTTAAAAAGTTGAGCTTTCTTTTAAAAGAAATCATTTCACCCAATCAACACGGCTTCATGTCAGATAGATCTACAGCATCAAATTTAACTATTTTCTGTAAACATGCATCACAATCGATTGAAGATGGTTATCAATGCGATGTTATTTACACTGACTTTGCCAAGGCCTTTGACAGAGTCAGCCACGACTCTCTTATAAGAAAAATGAGCCTCATTGGCTTTCATTCTAACATGCTACAATGGTGTAAATCGTATTTACATGGGCGGACACAGTATAAACGGTATGTTATCTGAACCTATTCATGCAACATCTGGCGTTCCACAAGGTAGCCAACTTGGTCCCCTGTTTTTTCTAATTTTTGTTAATGATATTCCAAATATATGTACTTAAAAACTGTGATTGCCTTATGTTCGCGGATGATATTAAAATATTCAGAACCATCAAGTCCGAATCTGATAGTGTTCTACTTCAAGAAGACTTATAGAGGTTGTCACAGTGGTGTGACTGTAATAAACTATATCTGAATGTCTCTAAATGCCAAACAATGTCTTTTTTCCGTAGCCTTTCCCCTGTTATTTGTTCTTATAAAATCGAGGATCTTTCTCTTGCCAGGATAACCTCCAAAAAGGATCTCGGTGTAATGTTTGATGCCAAACTAAGTTTTGTCTTACATATTGATTTAATTGTTGCTAAAGCCAACTCAATGCTCCGTTTCATAAAGCGCAACTCTAAGGAATTTACTGATCCTTACACTCTCAAAACTTCCTCTTACGTAAGATCAGTTCTTGAATACTGCTGCGTTGTTTGGAATCCGTTCTACAATATTCACTCAGTTCGAATTGAAAAGATCCAGAAGCGCTTTACTCGATTTGTTATTTTTATGTAAATTAATTGGCCTTCAGCAACTTGACATACGCCGCAAGTATTTCTCAATAATTTTTATACGGGATGTTTTAACTTCCCATATTAACTGTCCATTCCTATTATCATCAATAGATTTGTATGTTCCTGGTAGAGATCTACGACTCCGCAATTTATTCCGTGAACCCTTTGACAGAGTCAATTATGGACTAAATGAACCTCTTACTAGATGCCTAAGAGAATCAAGCTCAGTTTGTAATTCTATTGATTTTTATCAAAACTTGAGTAGGGATGCATTTAAAATTAAAGTATTGAATTTTATAACTGCTCAAGTAATAGATTAAATCAAAATTAAATTATTATTATTATTATAATGATTATTAAATTGTTACACTTATATTCAATGTTATTATTCTGTACTCTATAAAATATTATATGTAAATGTGTATCTGTTTGATGTAGGTTAGGTTATGGGGTGGCGGCTTAGCCAGGTATTACGCACAACGTATTTGGTTACTTTTCTTACGAATTTTCCACTAAGAGGATTTTCCCCCACTTTTCAAATTATCTATTATTTGACAGCGATATTAAGCCTTTCACAGACCTACTATCGCGCAAAAAAATTACAGTGGGAGTACACGGTCGGAGCCGGAAATAAACTCGTCGTAACTCGTCTCGTTGCGCCGTAAGAACATTTTTAAATCGACAATTAGAGCCGTGAAGAATGAGTATAATCGGATATTCGGATAATCGATGTTCGGATAATCGGGGTTCTACTGTACTTGAATTTTATTTTTACGTACTTGCACTTACTTTTAGCTCTTACAAATGTACGCTTTGTAAAACATTGAATTTGATATAATAAACAGTCAATCATAGACAGTTGAACACATAACAAAATGCAACATACGAGTAGACTTGTTTCCCAATATGTCAAACAAGGACAAATTGTTCTGCGGTTTGTTTTATATATCGTTGCCAACTTAAGCAATAAACTTGAGCCTATTCAACTATTTCGATGTTATTTGAGAAGCCTGTCAATTCTATAATAATATTTATTTGCGAACGAGCTTCCTCTGATTACGTTACAAAGCCAAATTAGGATGACAAGGATATTTTACACAGTTTCCAAGGTTTTTCATTAAAAAACTTTACTTCTGCCCTTTTAATCTTTAATAAGGAATTTGATAAAAAAAAAGGATCCGAAATATGATCCACAGGGAACCTTTAGGCTGACAAATCATTAAAGCTTTCTAGGAATTTTAACGTAATATTTCAATCGTTGTTATTGAGTGTCCTCCCTATGTTAACCTTCAGTGCTGAGTCTAACTATTTATAGCTTCTACTTCTACTGCCCTTGCCGGCAAAATACATGCTTATTTTCTATGTTGGGTTAAAAATCCTGTTTAAGACCTTTTTTGACATCAAATTAATCGTTGACTTCCCAATTACCTCCATGGAGCAAATGTATTTCTTTTCCCTATTGTGTTCTGTTACAGTAAACCAAAATTGATTTCTATATCAAAAATAATTCTTCGACATTTTGTAAAGGACTGCATTTCGTTCAAAAGTAACTCCGTTTGAAAACCTCATCCTTATACCACACGCAGTTGACACACCTCTTCGCAAATTCTTAAGCTCAGCTAACAATCAATAAAATAAAATATCCGTTATGCGCGATTTGACTTTTTTGATGACACGATTTCAAACGCACAAACCCCCAGTATCGATTGCATTGCCACTCCACTCCCCATACACCCCCAGGACGAGGACGCAGAACGCTACAGCCACTGGAAGTCAATGCAAACATGAACCGCAAACTCGTATCCTCTTATCCTTGTACTCTTCCCTTCTCTAACTTAATGAATATTTCATTTACATGTATTGTGGATTTTTACAAGTGTTCTATCGGTATCATCCTTGTTGCCATCGATGTTTCTGTTACTGTTCAATCGCCACTGTTGCTTTTGTTGTAGCAATTTAATTTCATTAATGTCATCGTTTATTACTGAAGCAATTAACTTGTGGCCGACCAGTATTGAGTAATCGATATATGAATGAGGTTTCGGGCCAATAGGTACGTAACGCAGGCCTCTGTATAACTTGAAGCGGGTTGAGCGGAAAACGAAGTATAAGTGTCCGCAAGTGAATAACGGCCATGGCTGGTCGATTAACTATTAAATTACTGTGCAAACCATTTTGGATGTGTGTTTGTGTGTGTGTTTTCGGCTGGATAAAGTCAAATTTATGACCGCCTTGGCTGGAATTGACCTTAAGCCGTATTTTCACTTCATTTGCTTGCAACTATATTTGCAACATGGACGACTAATTGAGTTAAGGTAGACTCTCCGTGTGTTGGCAGGAATGGAAAATGGATGAATAAGATGTTCCTGTAGATGGTCACGTTGAAAAGTTTAATTTAAAAGCTGAGTGGGGACTAGCTACATATGTACTTACTGTGAAAACTAAAAGATTGGGTCCTGGTTGGGGGGCATCGCAGGGCAATGGGAACCTTTTAACCTTATTCTGAATATAGGAAACCAGCTGTCAAAGTAAAACAACACGAACTAGCCAGGCGTGGGCTCAACTCACTAGTGGAAAATGTTCATAATCCTTTAGTTGCTGTTAAGGGCAATAAATACTCTCACTTCTTAAAACTAGCTGGTCTCAGGTAGACCGGTCTGATAAACTGAGTTATATACATAAAGATATGGCCAAATTACAATAATTCAAAAGCCAACGAGCGAGCTGCTACAAAAAACTCGCGTAGACATGGCAAAGTAGTGGTAGTTAGTACAGGGAGCTGGCCAATAATACAAGAATTTCTGCCGAAGCTGCAATGATGAAAATGAAGCGAGACGATAACTAAACTGGGTGACGAGTTGGTAAAAGAGAATAAACTCCCAAACTATAAAGGGATTCACAACTGACCTTCAGCTTTCCGAGTGGTTATGATTACCCGTATTTCGTATGGTATATACAATCATAAACCCTTCCTAACCTAACCTTACGTACCCAATCGACAGCCGTAAATTAGTGTTTTAAAATGGATAATTCTTTTATTTGGTTGGTTTGCCAAATACAAATTGTATTTTCGCAAAAGTTTTACACAGCGATCATAAACAGCACAAACTTTGCAAATTGAAAAATGTTTTCGATGAATTTTATACCTTTTTGAAAATTACGTCTTTTTCTTTTCTTCTACTACTTTTTTCATGAAGCAAAAGCAATGCTCTTCATTTTCAAGAAAAAGAAATTAGACAAAATATGGATATGATTTTTTTTTCCTCTCAAAATTGATTAAATTTGCGCAGTTTTGAAAAGTTAATATAATAAAAAGTTTTTAAATAATTAGTAAATACTATATTTTAATTTTATTTTTTAGGGACGAGAAGACTGGTTGCAGTAAATGAATTTAGTATTCAGTATTTACACACATACGTAATTTTTATAGTCCTATATACATAAATGGGTATAATTGCAGATATAACTTTTAGTGTTCCGTCCGTATCAAAACGGAACACTAATGGAATCAGTTCGGTGTCTGTCTGTCTGTCTGTCTGTCTGTCTGTCTGTCACAGGCCTTTTTCTCAGAGACTACTTAACCTGGATTATTGAAATTTGGAACAGTTGTAGCAATTAGTGGCCTAAACACAGACCAGAACTTAAAAAGCTGAATTTCGACTTTAGGGGGGTAGTTTCTTAACAAATTTTCACAAAACGTTACAACTTGCTGTCCCGAGCTTTTTCTCCGAAAATATCGCTCAGAAAAATCTGAATAAAATCACAAACATTGAGAATAAAGTGTAGATGGAAACATAATTCTCACGACTGCCCTACTTCAACCGTTTTTTTTTTAATTAATTTTTTAATTTCAACTACCCTACTGTTTACATACCCAGAAAAATATCACAACGCCTAAAAGTAGATACGAGAGTAAAATTTGAATAATTGATGGCAAAAGTGTTATACCCGCAGCGAATTTTCGTGGCATATTCCTACCGGATAACTATTTATTATTATTATTATGAATTCTTTATTTTAAACAAACTCGTGATTTTTACATTGGGTAAAATTAAAAGAACATTAGCATGGCAAAAAATTTGCCGTCTGCCTGAAAATTGACATAACCGAGTGTAAGACAAAGAAAGTTTTAGTTTTGAAGTTGAAGATACAAAATGTTTGTTATGTGTACATTATAATAATTTAAAAAAAACTAAAAAATTTTATTTATGCTTTACAAAATTTAAATTTACATTTATTCATGTTTTTAATCATTTATTCTAGAAAACTGTTGCGATAACCTAAGGCATGATTAATAAAATAATAAAGAGCCTTCCAACCTGATCCTCCGTTTAAGATTTCTTTCATTTCTTGACGCGTGAGAAAACTCTTTGAAAAATAAAGTCTACGTAATTCTTGAAGAATTGGACACACAGCTAGGAAATGGTTGATATCTTCGGCTTCATTTAGGTTACAGAGGTTACAATTTGGATTGTTATTTCTATGCGGTTTGTAATTTAAATGTAACATCTCAGTCCGTGCTTTAAATATGGCGCTTATTTGATTTACAGAAAACTTTCTATGAAAATAATTATGTACAAAAAGCGTGTGATTAAGCTCTCTGTAGATCAATCTACTTCGAGAAGTTTGGGCTCTATGCAAGGATTTAAGATAAGAGGAGTCATCAACGATCGCGATACACTCATAAAATTTGTCCTGCCAATTTGCGGGTGGTACGTCATTAAGATTAAGCTCAAAACCATGGAAATTTGCTATTTCATACCACTCTTTGAATGGTGACAGCTTCCTTCGGAACGCAAATCCATAATTTTCTTTTGGAGGCTTGTATCCGACCTTTGCATGACCTTAACGATATAGTTGGCATTGGATCTTAGGTTTTTTAAATATATTGGGGGGAGGCCCGACTCTACGTGAATGGCATACGTTGGTGTACAGATTGAAAGTTTAAATATGCGTTTAAAAAAGAAGCGTTGCACAATTTCAAACTCATCTAGGTTTTGGTAACCGAAAACCTGATTGGCATAGCATAAATATGAATTTATAGTGTCGTCAAAAACTCTAAACTTAGCTGAGATATCCACATGTTTATTGCAAAAGATTTTATTCCACATAAGGTTTATTGCCGTTTTTGCTGCCAAACATTTTTCTTTAACATGAGGACGGAAGTCTAGGTTACTTGAGAAAAGCACTCCTAAATATTTATATTGCGTGACAATCTCTAAAGGTTCACCTTCCAACGACCACATTTCTTGTGGGACTCTTCTTCGGAGGGTATTTTCAAATATCATGACTTTTGATTTTGATGTATTTATCTCAAGACTCCATTTATCGCAAAATCGTTTCAAGCTGTTAATTTGCAGCTGTAAGGAAGTAGGGTTGTCTGCCAAAATGACAAGGTCGTCAGCATACAGCAGCACCTTGATAACCAGGTCACCAAACCTAACGCCACCAGGAAATTCACAAGACACATCGTCAATAAACATAGAAAACATTATCGGGCTTAATGGACAACCTTGGGGAACACCGGCGTTGGTGCTAAAGGAGGCGGACATGGAACTACCATTTGAAACACTAGCGCAAGTGTTGGTGATGAGAAGCTTATAAAGTTTAAGGAATTTTGTTGATATACCTTGAGTTGAAAGTTTATACAACAATGAATTTCTGTTCACTGTGTCAAATGCCGCCTTAAAGTCAACAAAAAATGTATAAAGTTTTTGCTTTCTATCAATAAATCTTTTTGCGATGGTTGAAAGTGCGAAAATTTGGTCCACAGTCGATAGACCAGCGCGAAAACCAGCCTGAAAGATGCTAAGCTTTTTGTTTTCTTCAATCCATCTCATTAGTCTGCAGTAAAGGACTTGGGTAAATATTTTCCTCAGGCACGAAAGAATCGAAATTCCCCTATAATTTCCTGGAGACTTAGGATCTCCTTTTTTAAATATTGCACAGATCTGTGATTTTAAAAAATTCTGGGGCATTTCTTCCTCTTCAAGTATCTTGTTGAAAAAGATACGCAGAAGATTACAAAATAACGGAGAGGAGTTTATAAAATTATAAAATTCGGCTGGGATTCCATCTAGCCCTGGAGATTTGTTGTTTTTCAGTTTTGCTAAGGTTGCTTGCAATTCAATGATTGTTATAGGCTCATCAAGATCAGAAACGGAAATTAAGGGGAGAGCATATTGGAAGGTTGGTAGCCTTCCTGGAGGGTTAAGAAGTTCCCTAAAATGATTTGCAAGTATGTCAACATCTATTGACGATGCTGACACATTTCTGCAGCCACCCAACAACCTGACCTTAGACCAAAATGATTTTGAGTCT
Source organism: Brachyopa scutellaris (assembly GCA_949775065.1). NCBI lineage: Eukaryota > Metazoa > Arthropoda > Insecta > Diptera > Syrphidae > Brachyopa > Brachyopa scutellaris. The sequence goes on along the minus strand of OX459112.1, from coordinate 13,141,615 downwards.
CTACATTTTGACAAACTTGCAGCTACACCATTCATGAATACTTCTTGTTTACCTTTACAGGTCCTTTTATATGCTTTATTTGCTTTGAGATAAAGTGATTTAAAAAAAATAGATTTGGTTTCCCTAAATAGTTTAAGAAGCGTAAACGATTTTTTGCGAAGTTTTACGCATTCCCAGTCGTACCACTTAGCTGAAAAAGTTTTATTACGATTAGCATTGTTTATTATGGCTGACTTCTTGATTATCTCGACTATTTGTTTCGCTACCTGGTCACATGACCAGGACCCTTGATAAACCAGGCAATTGACTTTCGCATCAAGTCTTCGCCTATACACACCCCGCTGACTTTCGACCCATTTATATTTACGGACTGTGCTATTCAAAATGGAATCAAAGTCCTGAAATTTGACAGAAGTCACAGTTGGCAGATGGGCCGAATAGCTTACAGCAGGTACCTCAAAATCCTCTAATGCAGTAAGCCAATCTCCTCTTCCTAAACAGTAATCTATAACGGAACAACCCTGACCCGAAACAAATGTCATCTCTCCTCTTCTATCATTTTTCGTAATTCCATTCAAAACCATCAGACCAAAGTCTTCAACCAATTCCATTAGACGCCTGCCACAATTATTTATCGTTTCATAACTATTGACATAAGACTTAAACCAATGATACATAATATAACACATAAAGGAAGCTTGATGGTTTCCTATTATAATGTAGGTGTCTCTACTTTTACTATATTGGAAAAAATTGAATTTGTGTATATACAGCCACAGAGAGGGAGACAAATCGCAAAATACGCAGTTAATGCAATTGAACGAATAACGAGACGAAAAATTAAATCTGATGCACAAGCGTACATTTCTTGTAAATACATATACATATGAACATATTATGTAGGTATATATGTAGGTATGTATATACATGCTTTATTTGTTGTTTTTTTTTCTTTTACTTTGTGTGTGTGTATAACTATTCTTCTGAGCAGATGAGAAAGGACATCAGAGACATATGTACATACATACATGCATATGTAGGTAATTTGTTCAACTTACTTGTTGGTATACATTTATGTAGGTACAAATTTGAATTTATTTTTCGCAAATTGTGCTCAATTTATTTGTATTGAAATGTGCTGTGCACCATAAAACTATGTATGTAGGTACACATGTACTTTCTTGTGTCTGCAGATATACAATTGCATATGTACATATATGTACCTATGTATGTTTTTATGTTTGTACATATATGTGAGTATCGAACAAAGTATCATTGTATCTTTAGTAGAAATCGTATCGTAAAGAAAGGGTTCATATAGATCTATCAACATAAATCTATGACATACATATGTATGTAGTTAAAATAACTGATACAGTACGGAACACTTATTGCGCAAGTATAACTTGCACTTGACCGGATTTTTTTTGTTTAACTTTATTATTATTATTCTTGTTTTTGTTTTTTTTTTGTTTTACTTAAATTTGAGGTTTTTTATCGTTGTTTCCTCGATGATATGTTTTTGATTGAAATAATTATTTGCAAATTTAAAATAAATTTTCCAGTAGAAAGATATATGTAACTTTATATCATATCTCTGTATACCAAATCCTGTAAATTGTGCGATAGCACATTGTTAATTATAAACGAAATAAAAATTAATTAAAAAAAAATCTTTTCATATTACGAATTGGCTAAACATTATATCTTTCGTTATACTAGAAATCCATTGTATGTACATATTATGTTAAGTACGTACCTTCGGACTAATTTTAACCAAAATCGGTCAATAAAAGTGGCCAAAATCGATCTAATTTTTTTCTCAAAACTGTAAGTTTAGCTTAAAATTGGTGAAGAGATATTCGTGCATCATTTGTGTTCTTTTATTGTCATTTTTATCAAGTTGGTCAATATTGGCCATTTCAAGAAATTCAAAAATTGCAAAGAAATACGTTTTGAAGATGGTTGATCATTCATTTAACATCATAAGGTGCTCACTCTGTCGAAACACTCATTAAAATTATCAACTATATCCCAGAAGGGAAATTCTAATCTCTTTAACCTTTGTGACAGTTCTTAGTATTCACGAAATCTATTTTCTTAATTACGTGGAATTTGATTATGGTATGGATTTTATATATTTTGTAATCGATGTGCTCTGCACATTTATTTAATAAAAGAAAAACTAAGTGCAATAAACTGCGTTTCTGAAAACTATTCATGTTTTCTCAGATATCCTTCTACATGTATCATTGGAATATGTCTTATACAGGGTGGCCCAAACTTATATCATAACTTATTTTGAATGTGAATGACTACAACAGTACCGTAACAAGTGATTGTGACGGAACTAGAACTACGTAGGTACTTTAGGTAGAACTAAAACTACGTAACCCTAGGATGAGCAACTGCTTTGAGGGCGGTAAGTTATACTACTTGGTCTAGCCAGACCAAATATTTTTTTGATATGAGATGTGACCTATATAAACTTTTATTGGCTTGCCAGCTGTACTATTATGCTTTGGAATTACATATTTGTATTTATTGGTAACAGCTTTAGAAATTACACGGTTATTCACAAAAATTAGAGAAAAAAAAATTTAAAACAAATATTTAATGAACTTTATAACTGAATTGTTATATACTAAATGATGGTTATTCCCGCCATATAAGGTAGGAAATTGGTAAAATATAGAAAATAATTATTTCATGGATTCTGGCAACCATCACAAAGGTAATGTCTGACATGTCTCTGCCTAAAAAATAATCATTTTATGTACATATGCCCGAATATGTTCCTAGAAAAATGTTTGTGGTCCAGCCAGACCAAGTGGTCTATTTAGCAGTTGTTTTATTTGAAAAAAATAGTTTCTACCACAAACTTATCCGATTTGACCCAACAATGGCTGTATTCGATTTAGAAAACTATGTTTATAGAAGTCGAAGTCGTTTCAGGTTTTCATATTGGATGGAAAAAAAGTTATTGTACGACAAAGACAAATTTGGTCTGGCCAGACCCAGTTGCTCATCCTAGGGGTAAATATGTTTCTTTTTCATATTTAATACATATGTCACAGAAAATATATTTTATAATATAAAGGAGTTGGTTTATTTATAAAAAAAATGTTCCAGCTAAATTCGCAAAATCGCACATTGGTGGTCGTTTTCTATATAAATTAAGAAAAAAATATAATATAAAATAGTTTTTTTTGGTCAAAAGACGATTTTGACCAGTTCAAAAACTTGACCCTGGTAGAAATGCACTTTTGTTTTAGTTAGTTTTATCTTCCTTTTCCTGTCATTCTCTTTGAGATTTAGTTTACTAATTTCGGTTTTATATATATGTCTAAAAGTACTCGTACTTAATTTTGTGTTTTAATAAACTGTTGATTAACCAAATGTCATTTGCGTTATTTTCTCTTTATTTTTGTATGAAGTTTTCCAGGATCCGTTTCTCTATCTTATCATAGAGCACCTACCATAGACACAAGTTTTTCAGCCAAGAGTGAAAATTGTTTGATATACTCTGACTTACTTACTTAGTTGACGCTACAGCTCGAGGTGAACCTGGGCCTGCTTCTCGCAACCATTTGTGTGTGCGTGTTATATTTTTGCACGAATGGAAGGGACCTACAGTTTTTTGCCGACTCCGAACGGCGAGTTGAGAAGCTCAATCGTGACAAATGATACTCTTTGATGCTTGTCAGACATTCGAAAGAGGTGGGCACTGTGGAAAACTTTTAGGTGTTTGCGGCGGGATTCGAACCCAAGACCGCTGGCACAGTAGTCCGACGCACTAACCACTTACGCTACGGTGCCCACTCATATACTCTGACACCAGTCCTAAAATGGCAGTTACATTACCAGTAATCGCTCCAGACGATGCAAAGATTTACTGAGCCTGCTATTACAAAATCAAAATCTCAAAATACAATCGAAAAAGGTTTTCCTTTCAACAAATGGAAGGGACCTACAGTTTTTTGCCGACTCCGAACGGCGAATTGAGAAGCTCAATCGTGACAAATGATACTCTTTGATGCTTGTCAGACATTCGAAAGAGGTGGGCACTGTGAAAAACTTTTAGGTGTTTGCGGCGGGATTCACTAATCACGACGCACTAACCACTTGCGCTACGGTGCCCACTGCTTCTACCAACTATTGAATCTTTTTTAAAGCAAAAAAGTCCTTTTTTTAAATTTGTCCCCATTAAAATCGACTCCAATACTTTCTGGTGTATCAAAACTTCCCATCGAATCGGAAATGTATTTCGTGTTAAAATGTGTCTCATCACTGCATTGAGCTCTTGACAAACTCAAAAGGACCACAAAATCGGAGTTTAATTTGACTTAACTCGAGTGAGCTACAGAGAAAGACGAAATGCACACACAAAGTTTCTATGCTACTTCTGGCGGTGGCTACTTTAAGGTCAACCGCTTATCTCTCAATAAACAAGTATTCGAAACCGATTACCTCACAGCAATATATTAGCACACGTTGGCTCATATTAGTTCCTCAATTGACTTCTTAAGGGATATGTGCACATGAGGCTATAGAGGAGGTTATAATGGAAAAGTCATGATTTCCCTTGAAGTCAAACAATCCAGTGTTTGTTAGATTTGTGGTACGCAACCATTCCTGTGCTAACCCTTTGCAGTGAATACATTTTGCATGTGTGCATAGGCATAAAGGATATTTGTGTAACCGAAGATCTCTGCAGCGTTGTCAACCGCAGCATCTCCGATGTACTAACCCACTGACCCAAAAACGAACAAGGGTACAACGATGAAAAGGAGATGCATTTGCATGTGCCACTATTTGAATAAATACGAATACGGGTATGGGTTTGTTTGCCGGATGGTTTTAGCTTAAATGGATATTGTCCTTTTAATGTAGCTCTGCTGCTTGCGTACCCTATATATTCTTGTAGAAAATTGATATTCATTTTTCTATAAAATGAAAGGACGCAGGATAACAAACAGAAGCGATGCTGTTGGCATTCGACTTTTTCGAAAACAAAAAATAAAACACTGATGCGTATTTTGAGATTTTTCTGTTTACTTATTTTTTGTTTTTTAAATAACATTTGTTTCAGATGATGAGAACAGTAACATCTTTGGAAGGAGGTTATGACTGGATCCCTTATTTCTTCTTGTTATCTTATCTGAGAGATGAGCAAATAATTTAATTAAATTAAAAAGAAGAGAAAATCTGTCACAGATGCTTGTCATGTTTCCAAAATGTTGTTGGGATTTTTGAATAACATTTTCCATTAATTAAATATGAAGAGCAAAGTGGAAAGAAAACAGTTCGTGGGAAATTGTATTTCTGTTTCAATTTCATTATGTTTATTTTGAGTGTGTCCCATTCAAATGTAAATCTGTGCGAGGACGAGTACGAATGGAGATGCTGTTTGTGGGACAAAGAACGGCTGTATTTGTTTCCATGAAAAATAAAATAAAATAGAAAAAATCAACTGCCATGTGAGTTAAGTCCCATCATAGCATATTGCGGGACGGAAAGGAAGAAATAAAGGAAAACAAAAATACTGCAGACCTTTGTAGAAAATGATGCAGAAGGGAGACACTCTTCAGGTTGCCAATGAATCCTTACTCTGAGTTGAATATTTTTTGAATGATATTTTTACAATCTACCGGTATCTTAAACAAGTGGGATATAGAAGAGGGCTCACTTAAGGGGAGCGAAAGCTTTTACCTGATATATAATTTCATAACAATGAAACATACATATATATTTGTCGTACATAGTTGCGCAGCAACTATCAGTTATTTTTAGATATTAGATTATGATACAAAAAAACAACAAACAAAACGTATAGGTATATAAGATACTAGCCATAATCCGGTGCACTTCGCTCCACCTATCTTTTCAAAATTTGCTAGCGCACTTAGTTATTCGGGTATGATAGAAGGGAAGTACAAAGTTGGAAGCAATCACTGCTGTTCTATTTTTCAACTTCAATTTCCATTTTTTTCTCTATCTGTCTGTTTATCTATGTATCTCTATGTCTGTCTGTTTGTTTGTCTGTCTGTATGTCTGTCTGTCTATCTGTCTGTCTTTCTATTTGTCTGTCTATCTGTCTATCTGTCGCCACCTATCGGGTCCAGATTTAATAATTTTCTCTTTCGGCACTGAACCAACATATGTCATGAATATGAGCATTTATTGTCCATTAATAGAGAAGTTGTTAATGACTTGACTCCAGGGCCACCTAGCGTGACCTATTTTCATATCTACCAAACATACACAAAAAATTTCATAAAAATCGGTCGAGCCGTTTCGGAGGAGTGCGACCACAAACGACGTGGCACGAGATTTTTATACATTAGATTTACGAATGTGTAATTGTGTATATGTCTCGTTATTCGTTGAATTATATTCAATGTGTGGAGCTGTGGAACTTGTCTCTTTGCATGTACATAAATTCAATCTGTCCCAATGTAGTAAAAGTAGAGATACCTATGTTATATTATAATGTATAGAAAACCATAAAGATTCCTTTATGTGCATAAAATCAATGGTTTAGGTATAAGCTCAATGCTAAATTTGGGGCATATTTCTAGGATCAACCATTAAATTTTTACTATCGCACATACAAATTTCTCTATACGTATCTGCTGTTATTTGATTGTGATAGAGTTATGCCATTTCTGAATATGTAAGCAGTTGGGTAGTTGCATTTAAAAAAAAAAATTACAAAAAAAAATGTCGTGTGCAGTCCTGATAATTTTGGTTCAATCTACACTTTATTTTCAATATTTGTGATTTTATTCAGACTTTTCTGAGCGATATTTTTGGAGATATGGTAGAGAGACAGGATTTTTTTTAAGGTTTTTTTTTTTTGAAAAAGTGTTAAGAAAAAAATAACACAAAACTTCTTTCACACATTTTTGTATTCGTGCTCTAACGACCTTTCATATGACATCCCACACGATGCCTTAAATTTTTTTTTAACATCCCATTTATCCCCACAAAGTCGGAATGCAAATTTTAAAGTTCAGATCTGTATTTGGGCCACTAATTGCTACAACTGTTCCGAATTTCAATAGTCTACATTAAATGGTATCTGAGAAAAAGGCCCGTGGCAAACAGACACCGAACTGATTCCATTGTGTTCCATTTTTGGGTACGAAACGCTTAAAATGATCAAAGGCTTGGGCACTACTGTCTTCACTAATTTAATCTCTTGTGCATGTTTATTTTAGTGAGGTTTGAAGCCAGACTTCTCCTCTAAAATACTATATAATATTCGATAATATTCGAAAAGATTGAGAACCGAGCTTCCGGAAGTAGTATTTTCAGCCTCGCTGAGTTAAGGATCTCTGGAATTTTCGTAGCAGGATGTGATTAAAAATTGAAAGGATTTAAAACTTTTGCTTAAAGGTTTCTGTGAGCTCCGGAGGGTTTCGACCATATGCTACTCTCCGCCAAAAAATTGCTAAAGTTGTATGGTGAGTTTGACCTCCTAATACTCTCAAAATTTTTTTCGGTGGTTTCCCGATTGCAGTCAGCCTAAATTCTATCAGTTTGCCAGTTAAATGTTTGCTCCACAATTTTGTGCTTTTCCGTAATCCTCAGTTCTTAGGAATTCATAATCTCTGACATGGTCCTCCATACAGTTTCCATCTTCCTGGACTGGTCTGTTTCTGACGGATCGGTTTTCTGCGTATGAGCTCGATTGCAGTTTTGACGGTAGTTCCGTAATGCGATTATAATAATTTGGATATCGTTTAAGCCCAATTCCATGTCCAATGTTTGACTTATCGAAGTGAAACGTTTGAAACATATAACCAAAGAAGTTTGTAAAACGTGTTGTTTATTTTTGTGAGATTAAATCGAATCTTTGACATGACAAGGAAAAAACGCACTTTAATATCTATAGTCTTATTTTTTAGATCAGTTAACGCTTAATTTTTTCTATATCTTTACGATCTGGATATAGTCACATACGGGCCACAGAAGTAGGCGTAAGTGAGTGTCGATCGTACGGAATACGATACGGCTAACATTTCGACGGGATCGCACGTGGATGGCTTGTCTGTCGTTCTGTGCCTTCGGAATTTGCCTGCGAGTCTTCTTTTGTGCATCCGTTCACTTCCCAAAAAAAGACAATGTAATGCTGTGCATTTCCTGGCTGGACCAGTGCATTAGCAACACATTGGCTTTTCCTGTGACTGATTGATTGGTCTCCGGTACATAGGACACACCAAGTGGGATAAATGCGCTTTCTGATTCCCCCCTCATTGCTTGTGCAACCAACCGAAGCCGAAACAATTAATTTGTACTACATTTTTCGGTTTATACAGCGTTAAACTACAATCTAAGTACCAGCAGCAGCAGCCCCATCCTAATTCCACTACAAAGTACCCAAAATGACTCTAGAATTACACGCCTAAATAATTTTACGTGCTATAAACCTCCACTCATATCGTGTGTGTTTTTTAATTGTTTTCACGCAAACCACTAAAGCTAATGTCACAAAATCAATCCAATGTGAGCCATAAATTCCCCTGCGCTTGGTCGTCCACTTATTTGGTCAACTAAGCATAAATCCAAAATCCACGGATTAAAAATGGAACAAAATTCTTAGTGAAATGATAGCCTGCCGCTATTCAACCAAAGTACTGCCCCCATAATCGTCTTCCACTGTAAGCGGTCACCAGGATTTGAAAAAAAAAAAAATGGTCAGTCAACCACCATCATGTGTTACCATGCCAATTGCAAACGATTGCCAGCACATTAACTCCAGACCACTTCGCTTGGCAAAAACCACTTCATAAAAACCCACTACCTACCGCTACCCCTTCCATGTTCGTATGACCAAATCCGTTGGAGGTACATAAACTTCCCACGCTAATCCTTACGCCTGAGGAATTCTTTTCTCTTTTTTTTTTCATTTTTTATAATCCTTCGCTCAGCCATTATCGTGGTCACTACTAATCCATATGAACCAACATAACTGTTGAGGAATGGGTTTTTAGACTGTATAATATTTTCCACTCCAGCCCCGTGGGCTTAGTTGAGGTTTTATCCGCTCTTTCTTGAACATATACATATTAAAAAAAATGTGACCGTCCCTACGGCAGAATTAACTGCCCCTCGGGAAGGAACGCGAGGCAAACGACTTCATAAAGCTTCATACTCAAACTGACCACTACAACTGGCTGAAAGGTGATTTGAAAACCACATTTCCCACGTATTTAATCCGCGTATGGAGTACGGACCCCTGCCACTAGTCCCAAGGACACGCCCTCAAAAGTTGGGAGGCATAATAAAAGTGAGCAACAAAAAAAAAAAAAGGAGCAGGATTTAATAAGTATTTTCATTTCATTAGATGAGGCGCTGTGGATGTGAATGAAGGACTTTAAGGAGCAAGTTTGCTAGCGAGAGCTACCGACCCGACCACATATATAATTAGTTCGTCCTGCGGCTCTTCAAATGATGTGCTTGTGTGCTATTTTAATGTTTTTTTTCCTTCCTTCTTGCTGGTTTTATTGCCATGCACTCGTATTCTAGTGCCAGGTTACGTTTTGTATTGTTATTGCCTTTCTGCTTGAGTTGAGGCGGAAGCACCAAAAACGGAGAGAAAAAAAGTGGCGGCGGTAAAAGTGAATAAAAATGAGTTGGGGTGGGAGGTTGGACATCTTTTAGCCGGAGTGTGTTACTCGTACTTAAGGAATACGATGTGGAGGGAAAGTAGACGGACTCATAAGCAGTAGACTTGATTTAATGTTTTCGAAAATTTAGTTCAACAGTTCTGTTCATTTTGTAGTCGTTGTAGATTCGAGTGTAGATGGACTAACAGTTCCCAGATTTTCTGTTAGTTTATCCTTCAAAGCGTGGGTGGTGCTTTTTGACATAAGCCTTAGACTTCAAAAAACCCCAAAAGAAAAGAGTACTGCGGCGTTAGATCGCATTGTCTGGGTGGCCAATTCTGATCACCAAAACGGAAAATTACACGACCAGGAAATGACTACTGCAGTAACCGAATTGTTTCTCGGTTGTTTGGGAAAGCAGTCAAACATTCATAATTTTTCAAATGTTGCTCAAGAATGAAAACGCCTTCATAAATAAAGAAGTTGTTAATAACTTAACTTCAGTGCCACCTAGCGGGCGGCTTTTTATCCTATGATATTTTCTGGTGGTATGGGCACAACAACTCACCAAAGTTTTATCACAATCGGATGAACGATGGCCAACAGCTTCGTACCTATACCAATCGAATCAAACGATGAATAAACATTTCTCATTTCCTGTTAACTCTCCTGTTAACCATTTCTTTTTTAAGTGAACAAATTCTCATGTTTATTGACGAATTGGACAGAACGTCACAAAGGTACAACTTTGAGGCTCTGCTAACAACATCAAAAAATGGCAACGCTCTCGGAAATCAAATGAAGGATTACTCTTGCCAATCGCTCTTTCTTTGGGCTAAGAAGGTAACTGAGTAGTAAAACCACCTCCTGATCAACTAAGGAGACTCCATATGAGACTCTCATTCCGGTATTGCGACATTGAGCGAAAGCATGGGGTTTATCGAAGACGAATAAGGTTATCCTTGGTCACTTTGAGAGAGAAATCCTTTGTAAGATATTCGAGCCCGTTTGCCTTAACGGTTTTTGAAGGAGAAGACTGAACCACTTACTATACATGCTGTACATGTAGTACATCTAGTAAAAAAAAGAAACCTTGGACAGTTGACCGGGCGACCTCGCGACCTCGAGAAGCAGGCCCTGGCTTACCCCGAGCCGTAGCACCATCTAAAGTTGGCGTCGCCCTAAAAGATCGTGCCCACAGGAAGTTTCTTATATAAATGAGCATAACTGTATACAGATTGGCAATGACATTTCTCGGTTTTACTCTGACGCTAAAGTCAGTTTTAAAAGGTTCGTACATACAATGTGAATTGAGCCAATGGCTGTCTGGCTTTCTTAAAGCTAGGACTCATGTCTATTGCTTAACTCTTTTAAATAAGCTCCTCTAGAGACGAAAAATAGAGAACTTTAAAAGTTAGTTGCCTTAGGTATTTTAAGTCAGGTAAAGCAACCTTTCTATTAGAATACCTGAAGAAATTGCTCGCACAAGCAATGAATAATAAGAAACATCTGGAAAAAAATTCTGTGAATCATAAGCAACGACAAAATTTTCAATAATACGCAACTCTCCAGTTATCCTGGACACCACCCATACAGCAAGTTGAAACATTATATCCGAGTTTCCTATAACAACGCCGATCTATCTGTGTCTCGTTTTTGTCCGTCATGTGCTCGCGCTGGCGCTGCGTGTAAGAAGTATAAAGATATTCGTAATGTCTTTAGCGTATGTAAACCACAAAAAAATGTACTTTCAGACACCACTGTCAAACACAAATATTCTAATCGTATGTAACATTTCTCCACACACCGAATTGTTGCTGTCCCATGAAGTACGACTAACGGTAGCTTAATTATAATCTTGTTATATCCACAAAATTTCATATACGAGTATAGCTTTCAGTCTGGCGAGCAGAAACCAACACACACACACACACTTATGCAACAAAGAATCCTCTTAGCCGAATGAAGTTTGCCAATAAAAATAATGATTCCCCTTCGAGTAAAATTCATCTAAAGATTAATTTATTGTTTGCTTCCTTTAACGAAGGCGCCGCGACGGACGTCTTCTTTTATCCTCCAGCAAAAGAAGAAAAAATATATATACTATATGAAAGGAAACCAAAACACAACCCATATGGACATGATTTTCATTGCCTGATCCTTAAGTTGTTTCTGCTGTTGCGTTTGTTGTATGTTGGCCCACAACACCATAAGGGATAGAAACAAAGGTTAAATGTTCGTATAATAGTTTTATGTGCGTGTGTGTGCGTATATAGGTTGTAGTGGAAAATAAGGTTGACGTTTTCATTTGGTCCTCGCGGCAGGATGGGCATACTAGAACATCCCTCCATTGCTGGCTGATGATATACGACTATATGTGGAACAGTGGGTGCCGAAGTCGATGCCGGTGGCGTATGCGTGATATTATTTTTCTTTTGTTTCAAAAGGACGAACTGCTTTCGTTCATCCCCGCTGCTTTGGATGAAATGGAATTTATTTATTTTTTTGATTTACTTTTGCCGGGCGAGTTTATTGGGGATGATGATACTTTTTATAGGATTTTGGTTTTTAAGAGGATTTAAGGATTTTCTTCGACGATAATTTATTAAATGAGTTATACCGCGAGCAGTGAACAGAAGGTGGCTTTGTGACATTGGATGCTGGAATGAGGAATTGGTGGTTGGAATCCATTACAGTATACAGATGGTGTGGTCAAAAAATGTCGTGACATATGTATATAGTATATCTTAATGTTGCGATTTGCAAATTCCTCCCCGAGGTATTATCCAGCTGTCGTAGTTTAGAGGCTGACTGGAAAAACAGATACTCTTGGGATAATCCTTAACACAGGAGACGCAGATGGAAGTTTTAATAAAGTTGCAAGGCCAGAAAGGAAATCCAGATATAAGTAGAGAGGAAGACGTAAGAGCACTTAGTCGAAAGGATATCGGTAGGAAAAGACGATGTTGAAGTTCAGTCATCTCTCTGAGATAGAAAAAAACAGCAATGGATCTGCAAGTGATGAAACAATATGTGCAGTGAAATAACTTCACGGGCAATAAATTCACATGGGAAATAACTTCACCTCGAGTGGGAAATAAATGCACATTTCTGATGCGAAGTTATTTCTCACTGAAGGTGGACAGTAATTTAACCAGACATTTTGTGGAATTATTACCCACTTATGATTTTTTTCGAAAAGCACAGGAATACCGTTGAATAAAGCCGAGCGAAATAAGGCCGAATTTGGCATTATCTCTATTTTTAAATGGAAATAAGGCCAAATGAAGAAAAATTTGGCATTTTCACTATTACTCTATCTTATGCTCAAAAACTTAAGATTCCATTTCAAAATTAGATATTTCAATTTTTAGCTTGCATGGCCAATACAAATTTAAAATTTGAATTTTTAAATAATCATTAAATGCGAAGTTATTGCCCACCTTCAGTGAGAAATAACTTCACATCAAAAATGTGCATTTATTTCCCACTAGAGGTGAAGTTATTTCCCATGTGAAGTTATTGCCCGTGAAGTTATTTCCCTGCACCAAAACAATATATACGTTATTATAGGACAATCCCAATGGGATAGAGTATCATTCCAGCTGAAATTCATGCCCTTCAAGTGTGCGCCAACGTTATCATCGAATTGGGAAAAGGCACTAGGCTCAAACCAAATCAGGGCTAAACTACTTCAATACTCTCCAAGACGTCTCCCATAGAAACAAAGTCAAACTTTGGTTGGTGCCCGGACACGAGGGTATTGATGGAAATTTAAAAGTTGGCGAACTGGCTAGGAAAGGATCGGCTGACATCTTTATCGACATTGAGCAGCTCTGCAGCATTCCAAATTCAGCTATTAACTTAAAACTCAAAAGTTGGAAAAACAACACGTGTGTCTTCCATTGGGGGAATACCCAGGGTCAGGCTAAAAGAGCCATTAAGTCCTTCAACAATAAAACCCTAAAATACCCTCCTCAGTAGCAACAATATCAGGATATTAGTGGGGTTTCTAACAGGGCCATCTTCGATATATCACATAAACAAAATAGGCCTGATCCAGGTATTTGAATGTCGTCGTATCTGCATTCTCTGCATGAAAGACGATGAAACTACGGAACACATTCTATGTGACTGCATGGCACTATGTTACCTCAGGAGGCAACATTTTCACATAGAAATCCTAACTCCCATGGACATTCGTAAAGTCTTTACCAGTAAAATCCTCAACTTCATCAAAAGAGTTGAACCACTTCTGGTTATCTAAAATTTGCGGTACAATAGATCTGTAGGTCGCGGTGCCTACCGTGGGTCAGATCCTTAAAAAAAGCCGGCTGTAGGGTATTGTTGAGTGCATTGGACTAGTATGCATGCTGTTCGGATTCAATCACAGCAACCGCTTAACATATTTGTGGCACCTCTTCCGAATGTCTGACAATCATTCAAGAGCGTCAGTAGTTACGATCACGAGGAGCTGTGTAGGTCTCTTCTGTTCGTGTAAAAATATAACAAGCAAACAGAAATGGTTGCGAGAAGCACGCCTTGTTTCACCCCGAACTGCAGCGCCACTTTTTTGTTGTAAATGAGTGATTCTGCCCTAAGATCTAAAAGATTTATTGTATCATAGGATACATATTAGTCCAAGAGCTAGTATGTCTTTGGTTGACGCATTTTTTTAGTCATAAGGTCTGAGGAATTCTTTATGTAGAGTACGCCGCGTGACCCCAAAAAGTGCCGGGCATTCACAGAGTACATGCTCGGCTGACTCGATCTTCCCCAAACAGACTCGCCAATCGGTCTCGCTAGACAGTTTAGATGGTATCGTAACTGGCAATGTCCGGAGAGGAAATTTGTTAGATACTCTATATCCTTCTTATTGTAGTTCAGAAGTTCCTGGTGATGGGTATAAGGCTTAGAGTACAGTTTGGCTTGTCTCAGCCCTGACACATTTCTCCAATGAGAGAGACGAAGATTATGCTCCCATTTATTAATTAAGACTGGGATTGTTGCCCAGTTTATGACACAGAAGGGTTCTGGGCCTAAGTATTTGGCAGTTGAACTGGTACGGGCCAGCTCATCCGCAATCACATTTCCTTCAATACCTCTATGACCAGGTACCTACCAAAGTTTGATTTTATTGTGAGAGGCTAGGGTTTGGAGAGCACTGAAGCCGCACTTTACTAGTATTGAGTACAAAGAGTAGGAGCTCAGAGCTTTCAGTGTGGCTTGGCTGTCTGAGAAGACATTTATGTTAGCACCCGTGATTCCTTTGTTTAGGTTATTCAAGGCGTAGATCTCAAGGGCATGGACCTCAACTTGAAATACGCTGGGGAATGTTCCAGAAGCACGGAGATTCTAGTATTGGGCCCAAAGATCCCAGCACCAGCACCAAAGGCCATCAGTGTACCATACTAGACTTTTTGGGTCCAGGATGGGTATGGTACGCTCCGCAATATGAACTTCGAATTTTCTGTCAAAGCAGATGTCTGATTGGGAATATTGTTGGTAATGTTAAGGTGACCCGTAAGATTCCCTGGTTTGAACTTATCAATAAGTTGTAGCTTAATAGCGCTTCTAGCGGCTAACTGCATAACTGCGCCACATTAGTACTCGTAGATCATTATATTTGCCTCGGTATCTACTATTTGGTATCAAGATTGAAAGTATAAAGAAAGACTTTCCGGGTTCATATTTATCTGACGAATAACTTGTTCTGAATTTCGCAATAAAAACTGATTACAAAAAAGCTTACTATTTGACACGGGCAACAACACTGGCAATATTCTTTTACTGCAGCTAGATAAAAAGTAGATCAAACTTTTAAACGAAAGTACCAATAAGGACGAGGACCTGCATTCAGAGTCATCGTGCATCCAATGTAATCATAGCCAACTTATCCTCCTCATGGACAAGTCACCGTGGGATCATCCTCCCACCCTCTAGCTCTTTTAAAATAGCAACAGTAACAATTTTAATCAATTTTTCAATCAGCTAGAACTTCAGAAATTGTTAGCCATCCATTTTCATATTCCGAAATGACCCCAAATATGATGTCGTTTTGGGGTTATCTTTTGTCTCTACAGTATGAACCATAGCCGGTAGTTCACAGCTAGAGTGTAACTTCTTAGAAAACTGTAACTTATCAACAGGATGTGCCATCAAAGGATCATAAACCATAAATACAACTTTCGCTATCCTCTCGTCACACTCTCTGGAGAGATATTACAGTCACTCGCCTTTTATTGTCCACACAATATCTTGGGTAATTTCTTTTTTCCATTTTTTTTTGTTTCCTTCTCATATTCTCTTCGTATCCTTTGTTCATTGGCCCCCTTGGGATGTTAGTAGTTTTTCGCTAGTGAATGGACATCGTAACAAATTCTCTTTCAGTGTAATGAAGAATAACACAAAATAAACTTACTGCCATAAGGAAACCGAAAATTATTTCGTCAAACAAAGATCCTGTGGGCAATAGAAGGACATCGTTTGGTGCTGGGCAGAACTTTGTAACGGCTTTCCGGAATTAAAATAAATCATAAAAAGAAATACTTGCACCAACACATATTAACAGGCACAGTACAGACAGGACGACACCACTAGGAAAGGAAATTCCATTGAAAGAAACTCTCAGCTCCCAACAGCTTGGTATGCCTTTTATTCTGTATATTTGGCTGATGGAAGGATGAAGAAGTTCACAAAAAAAAAAGGAATTCAATGTTAACTTTCTCTTGGGATGCCGGCAATAGCTGACATTGTGTTGAAAAGTTAGTTGCGAATCTGGCATGTCTACACAGGTAACATCACGATATTACATTGGTTCACTTTTTCTTTACTTTTTCCACTTCCTTAATACGAGAGTACATTGCATGTACCGGTTAGGGTCCCGATATTGATTTTGATGAACAGTTCGTAGGAAAGAAAAGTTAGACTGACAGTTTTCTAAAGAGCACCGAGAAACTTTGTAGTGTACAGGAGACCTGCGCTTCCAATAAAGGAAATATGAAAACTCCAAAAAAAGTGGAAAAGTTGACACTTGATTGAAGTACACCGTTATAGTGAAGAAATTTCAACAAGATACATTTTGGTGGTAAGTGATTTTGTTTAACCTGTTGATTCAAAGTTTTTTTTTTATCAAATAACAAATTATTTGGGCACCGTAGCGCAAGTGGTTAGTGCGTCGGACTACTGAGCCAGCGGTCTTGGGTTCGAATCCCGCCGCAAACACCTTAAAAGTTTTTCACAGTGCCCACCTCTTCCGAATGCCTGACAACCATTCAAGAGTATCATTTGTCATGTAAAGCTTCCCAACTCGCCGTTCGGAGACGGCAGAAAACTGTAGGTCCCTTCCATTCGCGCAAAAATATAACGCTAGACTTGATTCTACATAGGACTGCTGAAGCCAGATATTTATTTATTTTATTTTTAACAAATTATTTTGCAAAGCATCTTTCTGATTAAGGCTAGTATGTCCTTGGTTGCCTCTTAAAGGATGGTAAGCCGCATTCACAAACGATATGTTCGGCCGTCTCGACCTCCTCTAAACAGAGTCGACATCCGATCTCGCTAGACATGCCTAACTTGTTTAGGTGGTATCGTTATTGGCATTGACCGTAGAAGAAGCTTGCTAGATACCTAATATCCTTCCTATCGTAGTTGAGGACTTTCCTGTGATTGATATTAGGCTAAGGCTTTATTAGCAGTTCGGCCATTTCTTTTATGAAAGGGCCGAAGATCATGTTCTCATTTGTTAATTAGGGCTAAAAAAGGTTTCCCGGGCTGAGAATTCGGCAATTGAACCTGAACGAACCAGCTCAGCCGCAATCTCATTTCCTGCACTGCTTCTGTGGCTAGGCATCCACCAAAGTTTGATTTTGTTGTGAGTGGCCAGGGATTGAAGAGAATTGAAGCATCATTTATCATTGAGTGCAAATTTGTTGTCGTAAGATAGATTACGTGTGATTTTCTTATAATGCTTTCTTAACCCTCTGGGACTGACGTGCCCTAATTTTCACAATTACACTGACATGGTAGTATAGCAGACACCACCATTTTGGCAGCTTGTATTTTCAAAATTCATTTTATATTCCTACTTTCAACTATTAAATTTGAAAGTTGAGAGTATGCATTATTAAAGACAAATATTAAAGTCAAACATAAACATTTATTGATATGCCAAATATCGACGCAACGCTAGTTTTTCGATTTTGTGGTGTCTGTCATACTACCACGTCAGTCCCAGAAGGTGTTTTTCTTTGAACGTCAGTGTGATAGCGCTCCGCGCTGTCATCGAAAAAATTGGTGTGACCGAATTTACTTTCCTGAAATGGGTTTCATTTGTGATTTTTGGCAATTGTTTTTGATCAAATAGGAATAGATATGGATTTCTAAAATACATTATTTATTCATCTTAAATATGAAAATTAACGTTCGTACACTGGGATCACTTCCCCAAGACTCATACTTAGTCGTATATTCAACACTTTTCAGCAGCTAAATTTAATAACATCTTGTCACACTACTTGTGTAGTCACAATGCGGTGGGGATTGTTAACATTTTGTATGCACGTCTTTTTAAATGCGTTTTTCTTTGAATGGTTATCAGTTGAGCGAAAGACATCAGAAAGCTTAAAAAAGGGCGACACTTGTCAGTACATGCATGCGGCAAATAAGTAAATGGTAAAATTGCCTTCTGTTTTCGGGATTTCCTATTATGGTGAATGAAATTGAAGTTCTGCTGTCCTATATTGCTTGATCTTAAATTAGTGTTTAATTTTTTCTGTATATTTTATTGTTATAAATATTGTTATCAATTCATTGTAACTGAATATTATACACCCCACGTGATCCCATCAACTTAAGTTTTCCTTGAATGAAATTGTTTTTTGAAGTGACATTTAACACTATTTGTTCAGCTTAATACAAATGTCACCAGCTATTCCTAGCATAATTTTGTAATTTCATTATAAAATCTTTAGTTAAGCTTACCATATAATCTTGTAATAATTAAACTAAGAATAATAGAATAAATAAATAATAAATTAGGTAGCTATAAGCGTAGGTATAGTTAATGACTAGGAAAATACAGAATACAGTACTACCTCGCTAAATCGAACACCCGGTCATTCGAACGCTCCACTAATTCGAACACCTATTTGTTTACATTACGTATATTGTAATTCGAACACTTGCGAAAATTGGTACTCTGTAATTCGAATTTTCTACGTAGTTTTTTTTTGCTGAATGACTTTAAAGTTTCAGAGTTATAAGTATTATCGTGGAGATATTAGGAAAAAACATTTTTACGATAAAGACGTGTCGATTCTATTTCAGTAGGCTGTAAGCTGAATTATGTTTGAGACAAAAACATTGTAGGTGTGCGTGCAGTTAGCATTTTTGTGTCAACTGGCTTTGTGAATCGTTTGTTATTTTAATAAATTACTATTTTAAGCTACATTTCAAGCATTTTTGTCAGATAAGCATGAACCGTCTTCAAAAGCACCACACGAGTTTGTATTTTACTACTTAAAGCCGCTTTACACTGCTTTTGTATCCGAAATATTGACTACGAAAAAAGTATCCAGTAATTTGAAAACCTCCGTGGTTCGAACTTGGGTAGGTCTCTATTAGTTCAAATTACCGAGGCAGTACTGTATATGAAAAATAATATATATGTTTTATATGACGGTAGAACAAACTATTGTCGTTTTCTATTGGGCTGTTCAGATTTTGCTTGCAGATTTCAGATTTTTCATGCTGAATGGAAATCAAACGAGATTGATCTGTTTTTCTGCATTCGTTTGTCATCTGACATTTTGTTCATAAAATTAAAAAAAAGGAAATAAAAAAAAATAATAATAATAAATACAATTTTAAATACACTTTCTTTATATTTTCTTAGTTTTGTATGCAGTTTCTAATAATATTTGTATTGATTGGTGCTGAGTTTCAATTTCGTATAAAATGTGGGTGGCCGTGGCGTAGTGGTAGTTGTCGTCGTTTGTCATGCGGAAGGTTCACGGTTCGAATCCAAATGTCTTCGGAGCATTTATTTCTCACGAAATAAAAATAAAATGATCAGTTTCAGAAGTTAGGGTGAATTCGTAAACGCAAGACTTGCAAAGCAAATCATTGCGAAGCAAATGTTGCAAAGCAGTTGCAACGTCAAAAGCATATGTTTGCCTTATACAAAAGCAAATGCAGAGTGAAATGAGCAACATTTATTTGAGAGTTGCGCAGATGCTCTTGCTTTTGCGCAAAATACTGCGTTTTAGAACTGTTTGCTTTGCAGTTATGCGTTTGGAAACTTACTGCTTTGCATATGTTGCGCAACATATGCGTTTACGAATTCACCCTTAATATCAGAAACCTACTGCGAAGGCATAACACTGGCAGTAGGACGGTGGGTATGGCTGAAAAAATTTATCGCATAGACTATAATAAGAAACATCTGGAAAAAACCTCTGTAAAACATAAGTAAGTACAAAACAAAAATAATACACAACTCTTCAGTTATCCTGGACACCACCCATAGAGTTAGTTGAAATTGAAACCTATCATCCGAGTTTCCTATCACTACGTCGCGTCGATCTGTCTGTCTCTCGTTCTTGTCCTTCATGTGCTCGCGCTATGTGTAAACATTATAAGGGTATTCATATCCCATTTAGCGTGTGTAGATTATAATAAAAAAAAAAATGTTTTGGTGTAAGCGCAAGTAGGTTTGCATTTCGAGTTGGAATCGAGATGCACGGAAATTGATGTCGACCAAAAAAAGCTTTTGTTGCCCTTTGGAAAATGAAAATTATACTAGAGCGATAAAAATTGGTCGAGATAGAAAAAAGTGCTTTTTGTCCAATCCATAACCACATAAGTTCAAATAAAAGCAATGTTAAAAAGGAAAATTGAAAGTTAAAGTTCATTTTTCAAAGTTAAAGTAAACCATGCGTAGTAATTTTTATAAGTGCTTGGCGGTTGGAAAACTGAAATTCAAGCGTAAAATATTTTAGCGAAAAATTGTGAGATTTTAGCAAAAATAAAAAATAATTGTAATTACATGTGTGCATACTAAAACTTTAATGTCCTTTCAATTTTTTAATGAGCGAAAGTTGTTCCACTGTTTTACCAAACCACAATTTTTACATAATCAAATTTCGAGGGATTTAAGAGTCTGCGAAAGACAGTTCTGAAAAACATGTACTTCAAGTGTTTGAATTATTCAGGTGTACGATTTGGTCATTTAAAAAAAAAAGCAATAATAACAGAAAGTAAAAACGAAGATTGAAAGGCAAAAATGTATACAAATACATATTTTTTAGCAATAATGTATTATAAATTAATTTTTTCGGATTTCTTGAAGAACACCCTATTCCAAATTCTTAAATAATTTTGCTTCTCTTCTATCTCTCTTTCACGACAACACTCTTCTTCTTACCGTCGATTTCTCAAGTCTGTGTGACTGAAAAATGGAACTGATAAGAAACACGTGGAGAGTGACCCTACTCATTATTAGATATACTCTGAAATGAAGTTCTTTCCACTGGAGCACTGTTGGTTCTATGAAAAATTATGTCCTGACAAGAAAACAAAGGGAATACTAGAAATATGTCACTTAACATCTTTTTACATTTTATGGGAAAAATTAACCAACACTATTTTTGAATAAAAATGTTAAATACATTAAAATTCTTGAGTACATACTGGCTTTTGGAATCACAAAAAACAAACAAAAAATACGGGTATACTCACTTCTATACTCACTTTTTGTACAGCTGTTTTGTGATTTTCAAGTTGTCATCTCTATATATAAAACAGTTCACTGACTGACTGACAGACAACGCACAGACTAAGCCGCTGGACCTAAAGAGCTGAAATTTGGACAGGACATTCCTATAGTGACACAGATATCTGCTAGGAGAGGATTTTTTGAAATTCCATCTCTAAGTGGGTGAATTTGGAAAAATGCTTTTTCCATACATAGAGAACTGTGTGACTTACGGACAACGCACAGAACAAACCGCTGGACCTAAAGGGCTAAAATTTGGACAGTATATTCCCATAATGACGTAGACATCCGCTAAGGGAGGATTTTTTGAAATTCCATCTCTAAGTGGGTGAATTCCGAAAAATCCTTAATCCTTAGAGCCATTTCACACATACCCGGCAGCCGGTTACCCGGCCCGCTTAGCTGGTTTTGTAAAAAAATAAGTATGTTTTCACACACATCCGGCAGCCGGCACACAGCAAGCTATGAAATATGAATTTTGTTCCATTCGTGGCGATCTACTGTATGTTTTCAGTTTTCATATCGTTGAGTCGAAAAACGAAAACCGGCTACGGCAACCGGGCATGTGTGAAGGCGCAATTTGATTTTATGTATCCACTACTGACTTGAAAACCGTTTATCCGGTTTTGGCAGCCGGCTGTGGCAGTGAGCAAAGCCGGCGACATTACGGCAGCCGGCTACCGGTTAACCGGCGACGGTTTCGGTTTTCAGGTGTGAACGCGCCCATAAGAATGTATTCCCAACGACCGGGTATCCGGTACCGGCTAGCCGGCAGCCGGGTATGTGTGAAATGGCTCTTACATTCCCTACATATAAAACAATGTGACTAATAGACAACGCACAGACAAAACCGCTGGACCTAAAGGGCTGCAATTCGGACAGTACATTCCTATAAGGACATAGACATTCGCAAAGGGAGGATTTTTCGAAATTCGGGAAAATAATTCGGCACTCATCTCCAATACAATTTGTTTTGCCTTAACAGTGGCAGGGGGGCGAAGCAAGGCGAGCACGGGTCAGCTAGTATTTCTATAAATTCTTGACATATGCATGTCAAATTAAATTGTTTATCTTAGTTTTCCAACGTTTTGATTGTCAATGGTTTGAAAATGTAGATAGAAGGTATTATTGTAATTCTTTTAGGGTTTTCAATTCAATACAGCACGAACAAATATTTTGTATTAAATGGACTCATCCAATTACAAATGCCAAAAACAAATTTTCGTCCAACTTTTAACCGATTTCAGCTCCATTGGTATCTATTCAGAGTCTGAATCTGCTGTACCAAGTAAATCGTTTACTGGGAGAATCTTACCTAGTGTTATAGCAAGTAAATTTCTTTTTGTAGTGCGGGTAAATTGAAAAGTGAGTATGTACTCATTCAATAAAAAAACACGGCTATTGTCAGTAGCCGTGTTTTATTATTCGCATGATCCTAATCCGATCAAGTGCTTCAAATAAAACGATCCAGATCATCTCAAATTTTAACTTTTAAGGATTGGTACAACTGCTTTTGTACTTTGACGTTGACATTTGTCATAAATTAAAACAATGGACGAAGAAGCAGAATTTGATTTTTATTTTCTTTGGCTTTTTCAGCTTCGTCCACCCTGAAATTGATCTGGAAAAATGTATTATGTATGTTTGTATGTTTGTATATACTCGTATGTTGTAATTTTCTTATCTGAACTTAAGATTTTCGGTCATTTTCCATTGTTTACTTCTGAAGATGTTTTTTTTTTTTGTTGCATATGACAGTTTCGTGTTTGGCGCGAAGTTAAAACAAAAACGCGGAGTTACCATTTGTAATTTGCGAATCTCCAAGAAATATTTTTTGATGTAGGTATATAATGAAATTAAGTATCGTATATTTTACTTTTAAATTTAAATGAAACATCAATAATGGGGCTGCTTTCCAATAGGTCAACCTTTGGATTTAAAAAAAAATTTTATAGGCCCCAAAATGACCTCTAAAATACAAAAAAAAAATAAAATTAATGAAATAACAAATAAATCAAAAAAAATTTTTTTAAATCTTAGAAATTCTAACCTCGAAAAACTGAAATATATAATTTTCTTATCTATTTGTCAAACTTTCATTTAGGTTTGTAATTATTTCACCATAAAATATTCTGCATTCGCGCGAATTTTTTTACATGTGATAAAATGAAAAACAAACAAATTAAAAATACAAAATAATATATTGCCAAATAAAAAAAGCGAAACAGTAAGTGCAAAATATTTTATGGTGAAATAAACTTAAAGCTGCCGTAAATTCATTGCATTTTTCATAAGATGTTCAGCACAGACTAAGCCAGCGCGGAACGCAATAAAAACAGCCTGTCAAGTCATTTTTATGTCAAATTTGCTGACATTTGTACGGTTTTTGTGCAGATTTGTATGGTTTTATGAAAATTTATTATTGTTTTAAACACATCAACAAATGTTTTCTCACATTAATTCATATACAGAACATCTTAAAATAACATATATTTACCAGAATTAATAAAAAAGGTGAAAATTCAGGTTCCCCTATTGGAAAGCACAGCCCAACATTTTATAAACTATTTTGCATTCTATTTACATTTTAATTTCTGATCTGGCAATACCCATGTTTGACAAAACCTTGGACAGCATACCAACCCTCACAAAACAAAACGAAACCTAGTGGTGAATAGTGTGAACTAAAAACCAGATCACGTAAAAAGATCCCGATAAAAAGGAAGATCTTCTTTTGTTTTTGTAATGCGTGTAAAACGATGATCCGGATAGAATCATGAGAATAATAAAACACGGCTAGTATCTCTTCATTACTCTTGCATTTACAAAAAAAAAGTTCTGTGCAAAAAACTTTAAATGCTTCTTACTCAAAACTTCAAAATGTACTGTGTCTATATTTTAAAAGAGGCTACAGTAGAAAGTATCTAAAGAGTGTTATGTTTAAATTTCAGAATTCAATGCTCAAGGCTTTCTTCTACTTAATTTGGCAAATCGCAATCTACATAAGTCTGTATTGCGATTTATTTTTTTTTATAATCGCTACCTCATTACCTAAATTTTTCAAAGAATGCGTTATGGAATAATCTTTCAAGTCACCCTATCCTCATTAGAAAGTATAATCAGTCTCTTCCTCCATTCAGTGTTCAAGTCAAAAACACTCCTGATACCTTTTAAAATATAAGAAAAAAATCACACGAAAATAAACTCACTGCTATTACCACTTCATTACGTAATAAAAGATGTAAATTTATCTTCATTCAACGGAATAATAAGTCGCACATCCTAGGCCTTTGCCTGCCTTGCCAACATGTCTTTCTTTTTCATTTATGCTCGTAAAGTTGATAATAATCGAACGCGCCGACAGGTGTCATTGTTTTATCGGGAGCGCCCTCTCGATAGCTGAAGTCTGGTGTCTGGATCAAGGGGTCTGTCGCTAGTTTATTTTGCAATCATGGTCGCTTACAAAATAAACAGGACAAGAGTTTATAAGCACTTTTGGTCTAAGTGCACGTCGTCTGAGTGGTGGGTAGCTGGTTGGGTTGTGGATGGTAATGGTTTAAGAACTTTTTCGTACCCTGATTGTCTCAGTTGTTGCCTGAATCAACCACTTGCCGTTCAAGTCAAACGATAGACGCAGTTCGCGTGACGTTGTTGTTATGTAAATGCTTAAGTAAAATTTTGACTTTGAACGAACAACGGCGAGATGAGAAGACAGATAACTTTTATTAGAGCTGAAACGACTGATTTAAAGTAATTCCCTGTGGGACATGGAAAGTTATGTGGTTGTAAGGTTCATTTTGAGTTTCTTCAAAGAGGAGCATAAAGGAAAAAAAGTTTTAAATTGTACTTTTGTTGTTCTTTAATGACTGACTTTTTTTTTATGCAAAAAGACAAAAATAAAAGACAAATCCTTGCTGACTTTTCGGCAATAAATTTTGAACGCTTTTCTTTTAGCTTTCGGAAGCAATCACATAACTGCGTTTCGTGAGAAGAAATGCAATTTTAAGGTTATTACAGGAAGTTATAAGGTTACAGTTACAAGTTCGCAGATAACGCTCCAACGAACCATATTAGCTGCCAAATTTTAGATCTCGTAGCAAATGGGAATGAGTGTTGACAGAACAAGAGGCCACATGTGTTTCATTTTGCCGGTTGATCTGACGGCAAATACGCAATCAGTGCCACTGATAGATACGTTTGCCAAAGTTAATGTGACAGCTAATCGAAGCAGATAGTGTAACCAGCTAGATTTTTTTGTCTGGATCCTGCCCCAAGGCTGATACTGCGACCTGAAAGATATATTGTATCATAGGATACTAATTAGCCCAAGAGGCGGTTTGCGGTTTCTGATAAAGGTGAGTAAGTCCTTGGTTGACGCATTTTTTAATTCATAAGGTCTAAGCAGTTCATTGTGTAGGGTACGTCGTCTGACCCCGAAAAGTGCCGGGCAATTACAAAGGACGTGTTCGGCTGTTTCGACCTCTTCCAAACAGAGTCGACAATCGGTCTCGCTAGACAATCGGTCTCGCTAGACAGGTGGTATATCGTAAATGACAATGACCGGAGAGGAAATTTGTTAGATACCTAATATCCTTCTTATTGTGGTTTAGAAGTTCCCTGTGATGGGTATAAGGCTTAATCAACAATTTGGCTTGCCTAAGCCCCGGGACATTTCTCCAATGAGAGAATCGGAGATTGTGTTCCCAATTGTTAACTAAGGCTGAGATTGTTGCCCAGTTTATGCCACAAAAGGGTTCTGGACCTAAGAATTTAGCAGTTTTACCTTATTGTGGGTAGCTGGAGATTGGAGAGCATTGAAGCAGCACTTTACCCGTCTTGAGTCCACAGAATAGGTGCTCAAAGCTTTGAGTGCGGCTTGGCTGTCTGAAAAGACATTTATGTTAGCTCCCTTGATGCTTCTTTGTAGGTTAATCAAGACGCAGATCTCAATGGCGTGGGCCTCAGCTTGAAACACGCTGGGGAATGATCCAAGAGGGACGGAGATTCTAGTGTTGGGCCCGAAAACCCCAGGGCCAACACCAGAGTCCATTTTTGATCCATCAGTGTACGCTACGGGCACCGTAGCGCAAGTGGTTAGTGCGTCGGACTACTGAGCCAGCGGTCTTGGGTTCGAATCCCGCCGCAAACACCTAAAAAGTTTTTCACAGTGCCCACCTCTTTCGAATGTCTGACAAGCATCAAAGAGTATCATTTGTCACGATTGAGCTTCTCAACTCGCCGTTCAGAGTCGGCAAAAAACTGTAGGTCCCTTCCATTCGTGCAAAAATATAGCACGCACACACAAATGGTTGCGAGAAGCAGGCCCAGGTTCACCTCGAGCTGTAGCGCCAACTAAGTAAGTAAGTGTACGATATTAGACTTTTGGGTCTAGGGTGGGTCCTCCGTTTTTCCACATGGTACGTTCCCCAATATAAACTTCGGTAGATGGAACTTGAATCAGCATAACAAGATATGGACTGTACGAAAACGGGTCAAGGCTCCAACCCATAGAATTCGTCGACTTCGTTCCGTTGCACTTTGATGTTGAAGTTGAAGTATTTCCGGATAGAGCAGTCCCATAGAATCCATCACATATCTACGTAGGAATGTCAACGATTCTCTTTATTCTCTCTATGCTTCCACCAATGAAAATGCATAATTTCAATTTGTGAATGCATGAACTTCAGTATGTGAATGTGTGAACTTAAATACGTGAATGTGTGTACTGACAACGTATCGACGGATGCAAAAAGTAGAAAGTAGACACACTTTATGCGTCGAAGTTCATGCATCCGTTGGTTATGGGCCATCTCCCATAAGAATGTGTGTATTCTATCGAGCCGTCAGTTAAAAAAAAACAGAGCAACGTTCGGCTTTATTACTGTACTGTGAGATGAACCGCGACCTTAAGCTCTGTTATGCCTCCCTACAGGTCCTAAATGAAAGAACATCATCCTCGTCATTATTCCTATTGGAGCTGGTTAGAGAGAGTTTAGCTCACTTCTACCCCAGTTGAGAATTGCCTATGTCATAGCACCGGACTTAGCCCTGTTTGTCTTCTTCAATGATCGGAGTTCCTCTTTTATGGTGATCCCCTACTCCGCATAAGGGTTCAGGATCCACGAAGGATGTAGCAGCCCCTTTCCTGGCAAGTTTGTCCGCCTCTTCGTTACCTTCTATCACCAGATGTCATGGTACCCAGTAAAGGTTGACACTGTTTCCATTAAGTTTATCAAGGAATTCCCAGACAATCCTAGATTTGATGACCTGAGCTCTGATTGCCTTGATAGCAGCTTGGCTTTCTGACATTATTGCTGTGTCACGTCTGTTGTAGCGTTTATCGATATGGCGCTGGGCACATTTGTCAAAGGCAGATTTTGGGTTTGAAAGATACTAGTGTAGTTTTGCCTATGGGTTCAAATAGTTTGGTACAGGACCCAAACACTCCTTAACCCATTCCTTCATCAGTTCTTGAACCATCCGTGTATGAGAACTTGTATATTCTAGATTCGTTGCTCCAGTCTTTCCTGTAACTGAACTTTGATTTATCTATGAACAAGTCAGGAAAGCAGGATGAAGCGGAAAATCAGTAACAGGGCTGTACATTTGTATATTTTTGTCAGCTTTTTATCTTTAAAAATGTGGCTACAATTTCAAAAAAAAAAAAAAAAACATAACACTTTAAGCCACTTTTTTTAGTTGACTACCAAATTAAAATAAAACGAAATTTACTATATAAAGTTGACTTAAGGGGTTACACGAGTTTCACGGTTTTTTTTATTGTCTTATTAAATTCTACAACATCTCTAGAATTTTGTCCTAAATTTTCAAGTCGAACGGAGTAATAGTTTCGGAGATAGAGCCTTGGGAAGTTGCGCGCTCAACGCCAGTTGCGCTCAGTTTTATTGTACTCAAAATTTAAAGCGTTTTTCTCGAAACTGTATTTTCAAAGTCGGTTGTCAAGATTTCTCGAAAACTACTAAACCGATCTTGATGAAATTTTACACACGTCTTCGTGATATTATTGACAAGGACAAGGACGAAGGATTTTTTTTTAATACAGTCGAACTTCTATAACTCGAATCGCAAGGGATTCCAAAATCGCTTCGAGTTATCGTAGTTTCGACTTAAAGAGGCTTCGAATTATAGAGTTTTTGAATTTGAAAGTTCGACTTTTGGAGGCTATACAATTTTCTTCAAAAATAATGAAAAAAGTAAGCTGAACGATTTCTTTATTAAAAAAATAAGTAAATATCTATTGTACAAATACTTCATATTGGTACATAGATAATTAAGAAAAGAAAGAAAAATTAAATGTCCAGTGACGTGGCGAACTGGTCAGCTTTTTCCTTAGGTGTAGGTTCTCCTATGCTCACGTGCTGGTCTCTACACGGCTTAAACCACTTCACCAAACTGTCTTCTACATCGTGAAACTCCGAATGCTCTCTTGTTTAAGATTTGATTTTTGTTTTTTTTTTTAATTTTTGCCGGGAATCCACTGCTTGAATTATTTTCAATTTATCCGATAAGCTCAGACTTTTTAATTTGCCATTCGACGTCATTTTGATAATGACAAAACATAAATCACAACGCAAACAAAAAAAATCCCGATTAAACTTAAAGAAACACTAGCCGTGTGTTTGGGAATAATTAACCAATTGAGAAAAACACAGCCGACCGAAGAGTTGTGATTGCCGCGCTGCACTTGTTTTTTCGTGAAAATAACGGACCAGCAAAACAAAAATTCGAGTTACGGAGGCTTATCTTTCATTGCTTCGAGTAACAAAGGTGATGTTGTCTGAAATTGAACTCATCGATGCAATATGGCGATCAGAATGGGGTGCCTTGCTCATAACTTAAGAAAATAATGTGATTGAAGAGCAAAAAAGCACTTCGAGTTATTGGATGTAAAAAATTTCAAATATAGAGTTTTGGGCTCCCAAGGTCAAGGGAATAGAAAATGCTTCGACTTATAGAGGTCTTCGAGTTATAGAAGTTCGAGTTATCGAAGTTTGACTGTACAACTATTTAAAAAAGAAATGTAGAACAAATTTTACCGAAATTTTTAAATTTTTTGTAAAACTGTGTGCCAAAAATTCAATTTTAACTTTTTTGATTTTTCCTTTGTCCAAGTTCTAGTGGTATTAACTATAACACGTATTTTTTTGACTTCAGTTGATCCTGTCATGAGTTCTTCTGTCAACGCGCAAGCACCTTTTTCCGAGGGGTCACCGGATATGACGTCGCAATGGCAGAGTTTTAAATATTTTTCTACAAAAATTTCAGAAACTCTTTGTCAAATGTGCATATCTAAGGCAATAAAAAGTTTGAATGATATACATATTTCATTTTTTATATAAATATAAAATCGTAAGTTGTTTTTTCACATTAAATTTATACAATAATTATTACTTTTGGTGAAAAATAGCTAAACTTTTGTTCAGCAGTTTTTCCGTGTTAATAGTTGTTGTTTTGTTCATTTTTTTTTTAAAGGAAGAATAAGTTAAAAGACTTTCCTATCTGCAGTTCAGCGCTTATTCCAAAATTAAATTGTGAGTTTAAATCGGAGTTTCCGATCGCCCAATAGAATCATTTGTCAAAAACTTTAAACTGCTCTCCTGAAAAATGAGTAAAACAGACTTAAGCGGTTTTTCCTTGTGACTACAGACATTTATGTAGTTGCTTACGGGCCGCCGAAAAACACTTAAAGTGCGGAAACATTTTTTCACTGTTGTTGACATTTAAAATGAAAAATAAACCTTTTCTTGGCCTTGTACTAAGGATATACTTACTTACTTAGTTGGCGCTACAGCTCGAGGTGAACCTGGGCCTGCTTCTCGCAACCATTTGTGTGTGCGTGTTATATTTTTGCACGAATGGAAGGGACCTACAGTTTTTTGCCGACTCCGAACGGCGAGTTGAGAAGCTCAATTGTGACAAATGATACTCTTTGATGCTTGTCAGACATTCGAAAGAGGTGGGCACTGTGAAAAACTTTTAGGTGTTTGCGGCGGGATTCGAACCCAAGACCGCTGGCACAGTAGTCCGACGCACTAACCACTTGCGCTACGGTGCCCAAGGTACTAGGTGTACTAAGGATATACGGTTTTCTAATTTCCATTCAGTATGCGTTCACTATACAAAGCAGCTTCGAGTCACTATCAAGGCTCTTAACATTGGCAGCAAGTATCCAATTGCATATTGACATCCAGGAAAGAGAAAAAAAAACCTGGGGTATTTCTCCCACTCGAATGCCAGATATAAAAGTACCAATTCCACGAATATTCAAGCACACGAGTACCGAGCACCAATCAGATATTGAACCGGGAAGGGTTTGGAAGGCATTGGTTTTCAATTTGGAAAACGTTGCTTTGCAGAGCAAGCATCCTCCATTTCGTTTATCATAGCAGGGAACCATCTGCCAGAGAACGATATCAACTTATTGCCGAAACTATACCTAAAGATGACCAAGTGGTGGTATGGAATCATATCAAGTTTGCACATTGACAGCAGCAGTGAAAAAGTCCACCCAGGTGAGTTGATGGATTACTAACAATCGTCCTAGGAAAATTCATAGCTGAAATTGCAGCCAAACAGGATATCATAGTCGTGAATATGAATTCTTCCTCTGGGTAGAAAATATTTTCCCAGAATTGTTTAAGCTGTACATTCATATGAGTGTCTGGAATGGAATCCTTAACTCATCGTAGCCAAAGAGACTGCAAACAATGTGGATTAAATCAGAGTAGATCATGGGCTATTGAACTGTTTGACAGCTAAAAGAGGACGGATAAAAATAAGGAATCAAGAGCGGGCAAAGGGAGAGAGTCAAGGATACAAAAAGCCTGAGAGGAATATACCCATTGCCATCACTGGCCGTAATCCAGCACAAAGAATATGGCCGATGGATATAGCAATTAACTTAATGAATTTATTTGATATTGATATTTTGATATTGATATTTTGATATTGATATTTATTGATAGATAGATTTAACATGGCACTACAAGACTTTGATCTTATATAAAGTATCTAAACTAAAATAACAAGTGAGTTTATAATTTGGTAATGTAAATACAAAAATTTAAAAAAAAAGAGACAAGAAATAAAAGAGAAATTAAGTTAATGAATTTAAAAGCCAAAAAAAAAAAAAAAAAACAAAAGTATGTGTACATAGGATTTAAATAAAAAATTCAAATTAATTTCTAAGTAGAAGTAGAAATATGTGAAAATAGTTTCTTCCGAAATACATTTCCTGAGCTTATTCTTTGCAACTCAACAGGAAGATTATTCCAGAGTCGAATTGCCGTCACAAAAAAGGCACGCTGTGCAATGGTGTGCGCAAAACGAGGTATTATTAATTTTAGTCCCCTGCGGGTCTGAGTAAATTGTAACATTTCTTTTAAATAATTAGGACATTCATTATGAATTATGTTATGGAGTTGAATAGTGTTCCTGAATTTATAAAATTCATCCAATTTAAGCCCCGTGATTGACCGTTTGAGGTGTGAGACACTGCGATTTCTTGGGATGTTGTAAAGAAAGCGGATGCAGTCATTGAATGCTACATTTAGTCTACGTTTGCATTCTGCATCAAGGCCAGAGTATATACAACAATTGTATGTAAAGAAAGGTAAAATCAAGCTTTTTACTAACCGTTTTTTTAAGTTATGGGGTAATAGCTGTGAAGATGATCTCAAGCATCGTAGACCAAAATAAATTCTTTTCAGGTTTTCTGAAGTAGCATCACAGCAACTTAGCTCGCTATTAATGAAAAAGCCTAAATATTTTACTTTACGAACATAAGGAATAATAGCATCACCAAGATACAAGGGTGGATAAAACCGCTGATCAATTGTAGTTCTGGAACAAATTATGCCCATCGACTTCAGTGGATTCAATTTCATTCTGTTGGAGGTGGACCATGTTAGAATGTTAGATGGATCTTCATTAATTCTAAAGACGCAATCTTCCATCAATCCAATTCGACGATCTAAGTAAATAAGGACATCGTCTGCATACATGTGTATTTGACAACTGGCTAGTACATCAGGTAAGTCATTAATGAATAAGGAAAATAAAAATGGACCTAAAACAGATCCCTGTGGTGCGCCCAAATTCACAGTAATCGGACTTGAGGAGCCTGTATCTGTTTCAATGATTTGACATCGATCACTCAAGTAATGCATTAGCAGCTTAAGTGAATAATTAGAAAAACAGAAATTATGTTTCAGTTTATGTAGGAGAACTGCGTGATCGATACAGTCAAATGCTTTTGAGAAATCTAGCAGAACCATAACACAAACCTGATTAATGTCTAAAAAACTCCTTAGATCTGTAGTAACTTTCAATACAGCAGACTCACAACTATGCTTATTACGAAATCCGGACTGCCATTTAGAGAGCATATTATTCAATGTAAGATGGCTTTGTATTTGGTCAGACATAATTTTTTCGAAGACTTTTACCTGGAAGGGTAATAAACTAATAGGTCTGAAATCTGAATAACTTGAAGGATTAGCTTTCTTAGGGATGGGCAGAATTTTAGCGAATTTCCACTGCATTGGAAACTGACAGCTGTATATACAGAAGTTAACAATGTGCAAGAAACAAGGAAGCCATAAGTGCATAATTAACTTTAAGAATTTAGGTGATATTCCATCAGGTCCTATAGCGCTAGATTTAATTGCAATTGACTGCATGTTTTACATCATTAAGACTTACACATTCAAAAGAAAAACTAAACTCCGAGTCAGTCGTGGAATCTGGAATTGAAACTGCAATTGGGCAGGAAATTGGTGGAACTAGAACCAAAGTCATTTCCTCAGCAGTAAAAGGACACTTACATACATTTTTATCTTTGGACACACCTACTTCTCTTAAATTCTTCCATATATCCTTTGAATTCAGACTTGGGTTCAACTTACTTACAAGATATAACCTTTTACTAGATCGAATAAGAGCTTTTACCTTATTACGGGCAACCTTGTATTGTCTTCTATTAAAATCACATGGATTTCTTTTAAAATTTCTGTAAAAGCGTTTCCTTCCATTTATTTGACTTTTTATCAGACTATTGAACCAAGGGCAGCAATAAGGTCTTATAGTTTTAGTACACAGAGTGACAAAAGCATCAAACATATCAGTCAGTAAATTATTAAACAACATAACTTTATTATTTACGTCAAGTGAATTGTAAATACTATTCCAACAGAAATTACGAGCGTGTTCTTCGAGACCATAATAATCTATTTGATGAAACGATCTGAACTGTATTGTTTTTAAATTATTCGTATTAAGAGTTCTAAACATAAAAGAGCAGAATAACAAATCATGAATAAATTCAGACGTAAGCATTACCTGATCATTACCAATTATGCTTGGTTTTGAATTGGTTAAGAACATGTCAATAAGTGAAGGATTTTGAACCGATTGAAAGCAAGTAGGCCACCGAGAATTCACAACAGACATACAGAGTTTATCACAAAAATAATTAAACAGACGAGTAGTACTGCTATTTACCAGATAGTTAACATTGAAGTCTCCTCCAATCAGAATTTTGTTATATTTAGCATTTAATCTTACTAAAGTTTCTTCCAGTTCATTCAGATTCTCTTCCTTAAATTTATTGGGAGGACAGTAAATGACCACCAACAAGGCTTTTTCAGCAGAATTACTAATTTCAACGCACATAAAGTCAATATCAGGCTTCGTTGATGTGAAAATACTTTTAGATATGATGTGGTCCCTGACATACATACAAACCCCACCGCCTATTCGATCAATACGATCATTCCTATACAATTTAAAACCCGGCACATGTACAAGTTGAGACGAAATTTAGAATTCCACAGCCCAGGTATTGCCATAAAAATATGGGTAGATATCAAATGGCCTGGAGCTCAGCTTCAAATTCGTAAGCATTTCCAGATTTTATTATTGGCTCCGATATCTCGTGTCCATTTTTGAACCTCACGGGTACATACCTAATAACGCAGATAATACGATTTTCGTACCTTCTAAAGTAGGTGCAGATACCCGGATTCCAGAACTTAAATGTGTCCTACTCCATGTGCTATAATTGCGAGCTTAACAATCCCCTTGATATGAATCCTTCCATACGATTCCACTTTATCCCATTAAAGGGAACAAAATAAATCATTTCAACTAAGGACATCACTCCCACGCGCTACAATAAATCCTAAATTTCTAAATCTTTAATTTTCTTCCCACAGTTTATTTCCAAATATAATCCCATCATCCTTTTTCCCATATACCCAGGAGAATTCCCTAAAACGGATCACGGGTAATATGTTTCCCAAGCAAAAAATAAAAAAAAAAAAACAATTTAAACCACCCAAATGGGCAGTTCGCCTTAAAACCTTCTGAGAAGTTTAAATATTTCAAAGCTTACCATAGAAACATAATCTAATCCTGTTAAGGAAAATGTCCCTAAATTGGAGTTTTCGAATTATATGCATGTTTGGTTTCATTCCCTTTCGAATGGGGCACCTTGGCAAAACTTTTCCACCGACAATTGAGAACTTTTCATATTTTTTTTTGTTGTTGGACAAGAGAATGCGTATCTAGTATACGTGTATTTTTATACAGTTCAAGGACATTACCACCAAAATGAAATTTGAATGAAAAAAAAAGAGGAAGTGTTTCCTGTTCTGTTATTCAACATGGAAGTGAAGTGCATGGGTGCGTGTGTTTGGGAATTCTGTTTAAAGGTCAAAAAGTTGTCCATGTAAAATTTCACAAAGTCACGCAACAATGGTTGTTGTTCAGTTTTATGTTCCAAAAAAAAAAAAAAAAATAAAAAAACAGGACATTTTCTCTCTGCAATAACAGATCAAATAAATAATAAATTAATAAATACACCTGCAAGCTAAAAGCCGTCGCGCGTCGTGTCGGTCGTTCCTGGATAATTGAAATGTCCGCACTTTGTTAGATTCTGTTGGAAGCACTGACACACGAACAAAATGGAATGGAAACGGGATGCATTAGTGAGAGCGATAAATCCACAGCAGGACAAAAAGAAGGATAACAATTTTAATTCATTCCTCATTTATTCATATCCTGCAGGGGATGAGCGAGGAGGTAACGGCGACAATTATCGTGCGCCACATTATTCTGAACACAAGGACTCTATCCCCACTCCACTCTGGGGATGATGAACGTATATACCTATTGGCCTGTGTAAGTTTGTATGTATCACTACCAAAGGATAATACTATTATCCTGTTGAGTGCATAAAAAAAACTAGGACAAGAATTAAAAAATTATTATATGACTCGCTCATGGCGTAGGACTATATAATGCGAATAAATTTACGCATTGTCCTTGCGCGTCTCCACTAATTAAGAGGGGCAATTATGATTATCACTTTTGAAAGACAAACAAAAAAAGGATAATTTGATTAAGAACAGCAGAAGCTGAGTTATTTTACTCTTAATTATATCCTTAGGCTGGTGCGAGAGTTTGTTATCCTTGATTTTTTTTTCGCTTGCCTCTTAATTTGTATGAAAGTGGTAAATCACTAGTGGAGTGGGGTCCGGGGGACTCCTAATTTAATTACCTTAAAGAGTGAATTCGGTAGACAACGGTCTCGGTCTTAAAATAGAATTCATTTGATGAATGTCTAGAAGATTGGACCTTGTATCTTGTTTACCTACACGATTGTGGAGCACTTTGCAAAGCAATATGTTGACCGTCTTGGAACTAATTGGATTTCTTAATGAGCCCCAAAATGCCCTGCGGTTGTTATCAAATTCATGAGTGCAAATTAAAATTAAGCTTATGGTCGAATGAATGAATTTCTCATAATCATGTCTCTTCCTTTTGCTTTGCTTCGGTCTGGGAAAGTTTTCAAGTTTGTTTTAATTTGCACATCAAAAGTTTTCACCAGACTATACATCAACACAAGCATACATGTGTAGGTACTTGTATTTTATAGGTCTTTCAAGGTCTGGTGGAATTATATGACCATAGCGGGATGTAAAACAAGTTGACCGTAAAGAAAACAAGCAACAAGAAAAGCACAAGTTTTTTAATGCCTTTTTTTTACAGGTACAATTTGGTTAGTAGACTTGGAAGGACACCGGTTCTATTTACTAGGATATATATATGTATGTGGGTGAGTTTACAGATAAGAACTTTGTTGTAATAGAAAGATATTTTACCTATTGGGATGACCACAATATGGTAGGGGTACAGTCGAACTCACTTATATGAAACTCGGTTAACTGAAAAACCCGCTTATATGAAAAATTCATTATGTCCCCGTGTGCTTTTTGACAAATTTTATACTAACTACTCCACTTTATTGAAACCCGCTTAAGTGAAAAACTCGAATAACTGAAAAAAAAAATCTTAAACAATTAGCAATAATTTTTTATAGAAAAAGCTCCGCTTACAACAAAAATGACAAAAGTAAAATGTATCACAAAAAAATAAAATAAAAATAAGTGATGAGGTTGGCTTTAAATTCATTCATTTAAATTTTAGTTATGTGTACCTTCGTCACTGAAGTTCACCTGTCATAGAGACAGATATCAGTACTGACAATACGTTTTCTGTTTTCTTAATTTCAAACAATCTGTTAACTGTTATCTGTTAATCGAAGCCCGCTTAAATGAAATTTTGTTTCAGTTATCCAAAGTCCATTTAAATGAAACACCCCGTTAATTGAAATAAAAACCAAGAATTTAATTTAAGCGGGTTCGACTGTATCTAAGACCAACCCATATTTTTAAGTTATAGATACATTGGATACTTGAATAATTGAAGTTCCTAGAAAGGCCATGAACAATCTGGAATAAAACATGATCACACCCTTAGTCTCATTTCAAATCTGTTCTAAATATTTCATCGAGATATTTTTACCGTTTTATTTCGCTCTGTAGATAAGAAACACTCGATGCTATATGGTAGAGTGTTTCCTTAAAGCTATGTACAGATTGTTGCCAAATCTTATAATATAACCAGGCCTACTAATGTGCTGACAATTAGCTGACGATGAGTTGACAACGATAGCTGATAGACAATTGGTCTGACAATGCTCTTTCTTATAATGTTGCTGAATGAAAAATTATCAGCTCAAACGGGTTGTGATTGTGCACGAAAAATCGGAGGATCCATTGTCTGACGTTGTCATTTGACAGAAGTTTTTGTTTTTTTTTTTCTGTTTAGTAACTTGCAAATTTGTACAAATTTTCACAAATTCGTACGAATTCCTGTTTGTTAACCCAAAAAGTTCGTAAAAATTCGCAAAAAAGAGAGCCAAATGAGAGTATCGAAAATTTCCCCTCAATTGCCAATTGTTGCGAATTCTCGCACCAACTTTTTCTTTAGGTGCAGTGTGAGTAAAACCTTTGGGTAAAATCTGACGGTTTGTGTAATGTCATAATCTTCATTGTAAGTGGTTCAACTCGTTTTTTTTTTACTTTCGTGCAAGTTTTTCAATTTCTGAGGGATTTTCCCCCGCTTCGCATATTAATTATAATTGACAGATTTTACCCACTTGACCTCAAAAAAGTGACCAAACACACCTATACTCTGTACCATAAAAATTGTCAGAACAGGCCTTATGGAAGTGCTTTTTTAAACACTGGTGCCTGTACATGTTTTTATGGTAGTCAGATAGCAAAAATTGTCCCCGGAAATAAGAACCAAACCACTGACTTACACAAGTTTGTTTTTGTAATTTTCGACAAATCCCCATACATCCCATCACGACCAGCCTGCCACACAGCCAATGATATTGGCACACCTACTATAATCGTGTGGCCGCCATCAAACCTCGCGTGTGTATGGAAAATATGAACACCAAAGCAGTGTTGCCATTCCTAAAACAAAGCAAATCGTTACAGCTTTCTCTGTGTTTTTTGTCAAATAGCTTTGGGATTTTGTGCTTCAGAACCAATAAATAAATTTGAGTAGGAGAGAGTGTTACCACTAATTTTTTGTTTCTTCCAGTTACATGCTTGTTTTTCGGGAGAAATCGTCGAAATTCAATTAAACAATTTTTCGCGTATTGGGCTTTATATTGAAGGTTTACTTGGGTGAGGTAAATGTTGGGTGCGGAAACAAATAGTTAGTATTTTTTTTTTTTTTGGTTTTCAGCTTATATCTCGTAAACTAATCGATTCCGATATATGACATTTCATAAAAAATACTCGAAAAAATGCCTTCTATAACCTTCTAAAAGTTCATCAAAATCGAGGTGGAACCGACTTTGTAAACAATAATCTTTATTTCGTTCAAAAAATTGTGTTGTTTTTAAATCAGCGGATGGCTACCCTACGGGGCTTGTTCTTCGATTTGCTGCGATTTGTCATGTATACTATGGTAACCCAGTGTGAGATTAAAAGAGGAACAGGGGCCAAATTACCGCATCCTTTAACTAGTAACT
The DNA here is from genome assembly GCA_949775065.1 of Brachyopa scutellaris. Taxonomy (NCBI): domain Eukaryota; kingdom Metazoa; phylum Arthropoda; class Insecta; order Diptera; family Syrphidae; genus Brachyopa; species Brachyopa scutellaris. The sequence continues at coordinate 13,102,806 of OX459112.1, read as the reverse complement.
CGTTATCGAAATGTGACGATTTGGCATTACCGCTCTCGATATCGAGCACTCGGTATCGAAATTTGAGATGACAGCATACGTTAACGAGTGTCATTTTACTCAAAAGCAATCTGGCAAATAAACCACCTAAACTGTTTCAAATGGAAATGTAAAATGCGCACTGTTTACTTATGATAAGGACGAAAAGGGTTGGAGAAAGGTAATCGTTTTGAATTAGTATTTATTTATATAAAGTAGTAAATTCTTTTTTGGTAGACAGTCGCTGATCAGAAATATGATACTCGTATATCGTTAAAAACAAATTGTCCTTTAACAAACAGTCCAGGATGAAAAAAGCGGGGCCCCTTTGATAAATTTGCAAAATGAAAGTGTTATTTATGTTTTAATTACTGTTTTGTATACTTACACTGTATTTGGGAGTGAAAGCGGATTGCTTCTATACCTTAAGGGCCGCCGGACATCCTTACTATAATAAAAATGTAACTTTTTTTCGACTGCAAAGACTTTGTTCCCATTAGTCTTAAAAACTACTGCAAGAAATTAAATCCGGTTTTCCGGTTGGATTGCAAAATGTCTGGAATACAGGCATAGGATATTTTTTTTCGTTATCTACTATCCAGAAGCGGATATCTAAGCTGATATCTGGGCAGAGATTATTTTTATGAAAACCTTCAAGCTCTTAGCTTTAGAATGCCTTGGCCGATGGGAATGGAATTTCTTTTATTATAAAGTTTAATTTTGTACAAACATTTTAAGATATAAATCATCTTCGTACGTTATACAGAAGTTGAACAATAAGCATTAAATTAAAATTAACGATCAATTAAAAATGACATACAATTCAAGAAAAGCTTGGATCGTTGGATTTTACCAACGACCAGTGGAGATAATTTCGTGTGTGCGCCAAACCAATGGACGGATTTTGATGAAATTTGACACAGTGATTGCTTATGTTCTTGGTCAACATTTTTTATACTTTTTATCCCCCAAAATGATCTGGTTTTAGCAAAATATTGAAAAACACTGCACTTCTGTAACGAAAATTATAATTATTCAGCCCTAGCTCAATAGTTGCTTATCGGATTGAAAAACAAAAAATAGATGAATTTAGGAAATTTTCCACTGATTCATTTGAGGTATAAATCATCCTTCTGCGTTATACTGGAGCTGAGCTATGCTCAAAATAGTTCATGAAATGTTCGCCAATAATTTTCCATCAGTGGACACCGCAGACAACAGCCGTGCAGCTGTGGGTGACGTCAATAAGTATGTACCTATATATGTATGTCGTATGTATATTAAAAGTAATGTTTGTGTGTTCGACTTTAATGCGTTCGCGCATCGCTCATCCGTTTGCGATAAAACTTGGGGCATGTGCAAAAAAAACATTGATGTTGTGGGCACCCAGGGGAAGGTTCCTTCTACGTTGGGGGAGGGTTTCCACTTCATTGCAATTCCATTTTTTTTATTTTTTTCCAAAAACAAATGCATTCATCATGATCTCGAATCTGCACACGGTGGAGACAATAATATTGTGTACAGTCGAATCCCTTTATGGGCGATTAAAATTGGTGCATGTTAGAGGAATTTTTGATAAAATTCGAGCTAGAACGATTATCCCTTTTTGTTGAAAACGCATTTATTCACCTTCAAATGAACATTAATTAATAACAGAATAATTTGTGATACAAAGTAGGTACCAGTCAGTTTCCGATTTCCTGGTATATTAGAAAGATAAAAACATGTTTTTTTTTAACACTTCAGCTTCGAAAAATCATTTGGACTTACCACATAAAGCATGTAAATGCGAGGAAATATGTAGGCCAAGTTTTGAAAATCAGAAAAAACATGGGAGGCTGGCGAAGCAAGGCGAGTACGGGTCAGCTAGTATGTAATAAAATAAATCCATTTTATCCTTTCAAATATTTCTTGGATTTCACTCAAATAATATTTTTCTATATTTGAATCAACCGCGGAGAAACGTCACTTTATTAGTTGTAGTAGAATTTTTCTAGTACAATTTTATTTTTATTCGATACCTTAGCTATCAAGTGCCGTCATCCCAATGAGGTTACTCGATCATTCGATAACGAGTTCTACTCACTCGCTCGTTAACGGATGCGGTAATTTGGCCCCAGGTTTATGGAAGCTATTGCAACCAGACTCAGAGGCACACGTCGACATCCTATCTTTCCTGTACTGACAATTTTTGTGGAACAGAGTATAATTGGTAATGATTCGCAAGTTTTTCAATTGAGATTTGTTGCAGGATTTTCGGGTTACCAAACAGGAATTTCTGAAAATCTGTGAAAATTTGTACGAATTTGTACTAATTCGCAAGTTAAAATCTATCGATTTACTTTTTGACAGCCAAATGAAATTGAAGTCAAAGTCAAGCTGTCTAGTTATAAAGGCGCTTACAATGAATTGATATATCAATTTTCCTGCAGACGTTCATTCCTAGTGACACCTAGACCTTGAAGCGACCTCGAACAATAGGTCTATTCCGCGAGGCTGTTGTTGTTGTTGACATATTTGCACAAACCAAAAGTTCAACATCCCAAAGTTACAAATTGCTGGCACTTTGGAACGCTTAATCCTGCTGAATAACGAATTCAAAAGCCCCCCTTGGATTTCCAAAAAAAACTTATCTCTCTAATCAAATGCGCGCTCAATTAGTGCCTCTCTGATTTGGATTCTATTCAAAAAATGTATTAATCAGATTTCGTAGCCCTCCGGCCGACAAATGGAATTTCCAACCCAAAATAATCCATCTCAATTCAGCTGACAGAGGAAAGGTGCCTAGAAAATTGAAATCAATCCCATCTACGAGTAATGTATCTGTTATCCTTGAAATGAATTTGAATTCGAATTGCAAATGAATATCCAGCCACATTCAATAGAGAGAGAGTGTCTAGTCTACTCTGCGTTGGTAATGTTATTTATCTTAACCTTAAAGGCGAATCCTACCCTCACTCACACTCAATTCGTTCCAATTAACTACATTTTTATCCTTATTACATTCCTTTTGTACACTTGACTCTGCCACATGAAAAATAAAGAAAAACTCGAATATTCTTTGCATGATTTTTGAGAAGCAGATGAAGGAGCTTGTGACAGAAGAGCTCCCGTCCTGCCTGCATTTATTTCGGGTAATTTAGCACTAAGCCTAACTAAGCGTGCAATTTACTTATACTCATACGTACATACCATATCTCCGGGCATTTTGCTTACTTGAATTACCTACAGTTACAGCGGCCCCCCTATTCTACGTATTCACTCACCTTAGGATAAAAGTAGCAACTCATGTGTTCGCGTAAGGATTCAAGGACTTTTCTCTCTCTCTCTCTCTCTCTCTCTCTCTCTCTCTCTCTTTTCGTATCGTTTTTATGTATAGTCTTTTATGTGCAAATAGCATCACATTCTCTGTTTGTCCTGTTATTTTATGAATAAGGACAACAAGGTGGGGGCACATTATATGGCCATGAGGCTTCAGCCCTCAAGCTATCTTGTGTTTATTTCGTGGCGGCTATGTGACGTTCTCTTTTCTTGTGTGCGTGTGTGTGGTAACAATCTAAACTTTTACTCAACGGCTATGACATTTGATCACCTGAAGGACAATAGAAAGGACCTGTTGTTCCATTGTTAGGCTCAGTTTATTCCTGTGGATGTATTGTCCTTCCAACATGCAACCGCACATAAAAAAACAAACAGAATGGAACTCGTTGACGTGTTGGTCGTAAAAACCTGTGAGGACCATCAGGTGGGTATCTACTATCTACACTTAAGAACTACCACACAGGAGGTTTAGTCCTTCTCGTCAACAAGGTGAGGAATAACGCACGATATTGTTGTTTTCCTCTTCGAGTAACACGAAGGGATTTCATTCCATTGTCCAGTGTCCATCCATATGTGTGCATAGGAAGCTTTGGTTTTTTTTTTTTATATTCTTGCAGACACTAGTTGCCAGTTCGCAAAATGGAACGGTTTTGATATTTGTCAGCTAACTTACTGCTACTTCGCCAGTGAAGACACAAATAATCTGTTATTTTATTGCCAAAGGAATAGCAGATAATCCAGCAAACCAGCACAAACTGTGTACTGCTGCTATGTTGAGAGGATGAACTCGCCTGGTTCATTCGTTATTCTATTAAATTGTATCATGTCCTGCGAGACTACGTACACATATTTTATGTGAATTTGTACATCTGCACAGCGAAAAGCAGTGGTTATTTGCATAATGGCCATAATATTAAGTATATGTATAGATGAAGGAACCGATGCACGACGACGGAGGTAGATGGGCGAATGAAGTTGGAAGACTCCGCACGAGAATACAAAAAAAAAAAATAAATATATATTTGCATACAGTGCGGGTATTTTCAAAAACATTCAAATGAGTCCATATGCGTTTTTTTTTGTCAACGGTGTATGAGTAAATATATTCACGGCAACCTGAAAGGCAATTGTATAATGGAGTTTCTCTAATAAGATCCAGACCTCTTTCATCTGGGACTTGTCTATATGACGAACTGGGAAAGTAATTCATTCTGAGTGATCGAAAAAAAAGAACTGAAAATACTCCCGAATTGAGCAAAAGATATCGTTGACCCGAAATGGGTCCCTTATTCGCCATCGTTATAAATTATATTCCATTCCAACAAGTCTAAATACGAAACTACCTTTATTTTTATTTTTTTATTTTTTATGAAAACATTTACTGTTCTCGCTAGATTACCTAATACAATATGTGTATATACATACTTAAAAACTACCACCATAACCTTAGGACAAAATAAGTTTACTCCTAAACGACTCCCTACTTCAATGAAAATCTAGTTAAGTAAACTACTATAATTATTAGACTCTCTAAGGTCTAAGTGTGCTTACAGAGTGGAGCGTAGAATGAGCAACGGGCAAAGAGCAAAGAGCAAAGCTGTGAAATCAAAAACATTCAATTAAAGGGTAGCGCATAGAGTGCGGCGTTTTTCGAAGATAGAGCAAAGCGTCGATAAGCGATCTCGAGAGCATAGCAGCGATTTAAAATATGTTTGATTTCTCAGCTATCATCGGTTTGATTTTTCGTCTATTCGAATATTCAATAGAAAAAATGAACTTTTGCGCTTTGCTCCTTGCTCTTTGCTCTATGCTCCTATGCTAGCCTATCCAGCTAGCCCCATCCAGCTTATTTCGCCTCTCAACTAATATTTGGCCAGACTTCGGAAAAACGCGTTCGAATGGAACGGAAGTCGCAACTACGCACATTCTTCTCTGTACTATCTCATAAAGCCTAGGGTAGACATCCTTTTTCTCATGACACCATTTTAAAGGATCCTTGTTATGGAGCAGCAGAGTTTCTTGGAGATATTTATCCACTTCTAGTATACTAGTCGGAACTGGTAAGAGAGAGCCTAGCTTATATACCTGGTGAGAATGGCATTGATCATAGCACCACATCCAGAGTATTTTCCCTGGGAAATCGCTGTTGTGGGCACCGTAGCGCAAGTGGTTAGTGCGTCGGACTACTGTGCCAGCGGTCTTGGGTTCGAATCCCGCCGCAAACACCTAAAAGTTTTTCACGGTGCCCACCTCTTTCGAATGTCTGACAAGCACCAAAGAGTATCATTTGTCACGATTGAGCTTCTCAACTCGCCGTTCGGAGTCGGCAAAAAACTGTAGGTCCCTTCCATTCGTGCAAAAATATAACACGCACACACAAATGGTTGCGAGAAGCAGGCCCAGGTTCACCTCGAGCTGTAGCGCCAACTAAGTAAAGTAAATCGCTGTAGAAGATTGGGTGCTATAAGTGGCATATTTCTTGCTGCAGGTTGGTATTTACCCAAATACTTGAACCTTTTCGGAGTTCTACATGAAATGTGCCTTGACCTTACAATGCCGAGTAAGAAACGCCGTCAGGATGCGGCTTTGAATCTCATCACCTTCCTAATTCTACCGACATATTTATAAATATTATGAAACTGTAAAGGTTTTTTGTTGGTTACCTAATGGCGTGAAAACCGCTGGACAGATTTCGATTAAACTTTTTTTGAAATGCTTCTTAAGTACCCGGGATGATCACAAGCTATGTAATTTTTTGCTCAGCTTACTGAGTCTTACATAGTAGTCAAAATAACTGTATATTGGAGAGGAATATTATCATTATACAGCCCTAACTCAATAATGGCTTATCGGATTGAAAATCAAAAAAAAATAGGTGAAATTGGTAAATATGTCGCTGATTCATTTGAGATATAAAACATCCTCCTGCGTTATCCTGAAGCTGAGCAATGTTCAAAACAATTATTCAAAACATCGCCCTCAATTTTCCTTCAGCGGAGACCACCGCCAGCAGTCGTGCAGCAGTGGGTATCGTTGCAATAGTGTGTGTGTGAGTATATGTGCGCGCTCTAACATGATCATATGCTTTGTGCTTCAATGTTCTACAATCATTATCACCATTTGCGGCTCTCACAATCAACCAATCTTAACAAATGAGGTGTCAGAAAGAGAATTTTCTAGAGCTGTGAATTGCATTTTCAGTTTATATATATTATTAATAAATAAAAAAAAAAAACGATCAAAAACAAATATTCTACCCAAAGTGAACTTCTGTTGTTTTAAGAGTTAATTTTGGTTCACATATGTATGCACATATGTATTTGCTATGTGGATGTCATCTGGGATGTTTGGTTTACAGTGCTATTTTGCCGAGACTTTAGGCAAACGTTATCAGTAGTGCCACGAGGCACATCCGAACGCATAACATTTCTCTGATTTGTTATTTAAAATTTGTGGTTTAAAGTGATATATCACAATTAAAAAACCGTAAGAATTCTTAGCTTTGTGAGCGAGCTATTTCGTTGCCTCGAAATGATTAAGCTCCAGCAATTAATAGCGAGATATTTTCACCTGCTGATGGTCAAAGTGCAGAATGTATTTCAATCACCCGGGTTGTGGACCAAGAAGTAACAACCAGATATCTGGTCGAATTTTTAAATTCTCGCTTTCGCTGCCATCACATAAATTTAAACCAAAAGTGGGTGTACCTACTATTCTTCTAAGAAACTTGAGTCCGCCTAAATAATGTAATGGCACCGGACCTAGAGTTACAATTCTGCAATGACATCTGGTAGAGGCGGAAGTGTTGACGGGCTACGGTGCGGTGCGGTTTTTGAGAACTCTGAAATCTGCATTTAGCGCCTGAAAGTTACATATTGAAACACGTTTTTGATAAAACGCTGTTAATCGACAAAATTTATTTAACACTTTTGTGGACTTAGACAAATACTTTAATCTTTCTTCACTCCCACTGAAATTGCATATTTGTAGGAATGAGAAAACCCTTAGAATAGAATGCGAAGCAAGGCGAACATGGGTTCAACTAGTAAGTAATAAGTAAGTTCAAATCAAATCAATACGCAACTACGCTGCACTGTTTTATTTCTTCAACGGATACCTTTTTTTTTTCGTTGAGCATTTGATAAGAATAAAATGACTTTGTCTGCACTATACATATATCCAAAAATACGTGTCCAATTATTTTCTTTATTCTATCACCATATATGATTGCAGATTGATATTTTAAGCGGTTTGTAAGTTATAGCCAATGCAACCAAAAACTCTTTTGGAATATTTTAACCTTTTAAACATGCTAGGAGGTAATTTCGAAAAATGCCGAAACATTTGTCCAATAATTTTTAACTGACTACCAACGTCCAAAGTTTCATATAAATATGACTAACTATTCACGAGTTATCGTGTTTTCAAAATTATAAAACTTATTTTTATAACATAACTCTCTTATAATATTATGCCCAACAAATAAAAGAGCTTATTTATTATCATTATGGATATAGTATTTTTGACTTGTTATACATATACAGTGGATTCCGCTTATTTGGGACACTTCAGTCCAGACCGACTTTGTCCCAATTAAGCAGCTGTCCCAATAATGCGATGTGACAGTCAACTAGAACCCTCATTCTGTTCTGTTCTGTTCTTGACCATTTGTTCAAGTTAAGCGGCTGTCCCGATTATCCGCCGTCCCAATAAAGCGGAATCTACTGTGCATACATTAAAATCTGCGATACAAAGCTAAATCAGTTTAATTGTGGGTACACAAAATTAACTATTAAACAATTTTGAAGATGAAATTGAAACTAAAATAAAAATATTCGCACTTCACTCAATTTCCTTTTTGGTAGTAGTGCAAGCAAATTGTATTCAATATTTTTGTCGTGAGTTTTTCTGTTTCTGTGTTTCAAATACAATTTTCTGTTTTAGTAGTTTCCATGGAAATTGACAAATATTGAGTTACTACAAATATTTTGATTGAGGTGTTGGGACATTTTCGGAAAATGTATGGGACATTTGTAGTGCATCTTGTATGAGGTACGCAACACTGATTTCAATAGTCCAGCGTAATCTACACATGGAAACCCTAGTAAAGCGTTTTTGGATCTTCTCAATTCTACTGGAACGGACTTCATAAAATGGATTCCATATTATACTACAGTATTCGAGATTGGACCTAACAAATGCAAAGAAAAGACACTTAAGCGTGTGCGGATCGTTGAAGTCTTTAGAGTTCCGCAAAACAAAACCCAACATTGAATTACCTTTAGCAACTAAAAACTCGATATGCCTTCAGAAACTCAGTCTTTTGTCAAATATGATTCCCAGGTCTTTTTTGGAGGAGATAATAGATAATGGGATATTATCGAAAACGTACGTAAATAACACCAGGGACAGGTTACAACAAAAAGAAAGACCTTGACATTTAGAGACGTTGAGGTGAAGGTCATTAATATGGCACCACATAGAAAGTTTCTCAAGATCTTCTTGTAGAAGAAGACAATCATGCTCAGAAGGAATAGGTCGGAACAATTTGAAATCATCTGCAAACATAAGACATTGGGAACTTAAAAATAAGTCGGAAATGTCATTAATAAATAACAGAAAAAGCAAAGGGCGCAGATGACTACCCTGAGGAACTCCAGGGGTAACGTTAACTGGTGACGAATATGTATCGTTAATGCGAACATACTGAATTCGATTCGTAAGAAAGGAGCGAATCCACTGTAAAAGGCTCGAATGAAACCCAAACCTGCTAAGTTTGGAAATCAAAATTTTGTGATTAACACGGTTAAACGCCTTAGCGAAGTCAGTATAAATTACATCATAGGCCTCTCTCCAAGTCGTTTAGGACTGAATGACAAAACATTGAGAGAATAGAAGAAGTAGTTCTACCAGCAACAAAACCATGTTGAAATGGAGAGATAAGTTCCTTTAACAGAGGCGTTAGTTTCTCATAGACTTGTTTTTCAAACAGTTTAGGTATGGTTGAAATTTTGCAAATAGGACGATAAATAGTAATATCATGTCTAGAACCTGATTTATAGATGGGTGTTAAAAACGAATTCTTCCAAACCTTCAAAAAATTTCCAGTCTGCACAGACAAATTAAAAATTAAAGAAAGAGACACAGATAATGCTATCCATACCCGTAATTTTATCAAATTTTAATCGAGAGAGGGCAAGCTGAACTTCATGGATAGAGCACTCTAAGTCACCAACATTTAATTGACTAAACGACACAGAGGTAGTATTTGAAACTATAGGTGGGATAGAAGCACTTGAATATACAGATTGGAAGTGACTAGCGAAAATATTACAATCGTGAAAAGATCAGATGAGGATTCATCATTAAGACGCATACCATTAGATTGCTGTTTGCTATTGACGAAGCTCCAAAAACGTTTACTATTAGTCTTTATATAGCAAAGTTATATTAAAGAGCATCCTTGAAGGTTCTATACCAGCAATTGTTTAAGAGACTTTGCTTTTCATTCCATTTCTATTTCACTTCATAAACAGAATGATTTAGAGAGAAAATGAATAAGAAGTCAAAGTCCCTCTACACCACTGACCTTTAGGTTCTAAAATATTTCCGTCATATTTACGACATCCCCAGGACTTGACGCAAAGGGCTTATGAAAAGGCCAGTATACACTTCGCAATGCCAAAGATCACAATAAAAACTTTCAAAAATACTTTGTCGGCGAAGTCATAATTCAGTATACCCTCCCGCAAAGTAACCCCAAATCCCTCAACATATTGGTCCATACACAGCTCATCCCGTTGCAAACCTCCGGACGAAATCCCACAAATGCAAAATCTCCCCCCACGCCCGTCATCTGATTAATCCCATCGACTGGCAGACAGTTTAAGTGTTAAAGTACTCAGAAAAGTCAACATTTTGTAAATCCCCACTTTTACCGACGACCTACAAATACACACACACACACGAGAACACACAAGTACTTCCAATCGGATAATAAATATGGGGATTACGTTGTGGACTTAAAATTAGGCCGCTTGACGATGCCTTTAACGGAAATTTTACTGCTCCCGCCAACAATTCACTTCATTGCATTTTGCCAGAGCATCCATAAATCGCCTCCATTTTGGAGTTTTTCATTTTATACTTCATTTGTGTGCGCCATTTTGGCAGTTGGTGTCGCGCTGCCACCCCACAAACAATCCATTCCGGACGCCATTCGAATTCATGAATTTATGTGGGGGAGCAGCAAGCACCCCATCCCCGCCACAAAGAATGCGGAAGAGGATTTACGGATTTCAGTCGCCTGTGTCATATGTATTTTATGATCTATTTCCATTCATGACCAGTGTTTCCGAATCCATCACATAAAAACAAAACGGATTTTGACATAGCGACACCCGTGCTGGAACAAAGGTCTAATGGGGGGAAGGAGCTCTTTTTTTTTAGACTCAACAAATCCGAACGGTTCAATTGGTTCCGTTGTGAAGTGCAATAAAATTTCATAGGAAATAAAAAAATTGTCGTATATGTAGGTACCTCCACAGGATCAAAATGGAAAATGATATTAAATTTAAGTCGACTTTGAAGGAGCGGTTGGGATTAGTGCGAGTAATTTGCGCAAACTTACAACGTAAGGACTCGTTGTAAACATGCGATCAGAATAACGTGTCCTATGGAAATTTTCCTTTCGTCCTCATCATACATACAGTACCTATTTACCTGACTGCATGATGCATGTATTCGACGCCTAAAGTGTAGTGCTCCGTAATCAAATCATAAAGGAGTGTAGGTGACAGACTAAAAGTTGGTATCGTTTTCTTGGAAGTTTGTCGTGTTTATTTTGGATTTATTTAGACATGATAGGGTGGAACTGTTCGTGGGAAATTTAGTTGGAAAGTTTACTTTTGACAATCGAGAAAACAAGAAATGAAGGTGGGAGTTTTCTCAGTATCCAGTCGGTGAACCGAAGTACATACACATGAACCCAAATAAAGTAGCTAAAAATAGCGACTGAAGAAACTGTCTACAATCAAAAGATAGAATTATCTATAATAAGTGGATACGAAAAAACCTTAATTACATTAATCTATCGAAGGAAGCTGAAGAGCCCCACAACTACAACAATATTCAGAAGCCAGACAACCTGTAGGTTCACGGTTCGAAACCAGATGTTTCAGAAAAATGCATTTCTTAGGAAATACCCTACTACGATGACATAACACTGGCAGTAGCATGGCTGAAGATGGCTGAAGAAATTGGTCGCACAAACAGCGAGTAATAAAAAACATCTGGAGAAAAATACTGTGAATCATAAGCAACGACAAAAATAATCCAAATACAGTAAAATCTCTCATTAGTGGACCTTTTTGGGGAACCAATATCTTATTTCCCATACAAAATGTAGTCTTATAAACGGACAGTTCTGATAAGTGGACAAAAACCTTCGGTCTCGTGGCTGTCCCCTTAAGAGAGATTTGACTGTACATAACTCTTCAGTTAGTTGATATTGAAACCTAAAACCGACGTGCCTGTCTCTCTTTCCTGTCCTTAATGTGCTCGCGCTATGTGTAACATTATAAGGGTATTCATAACCCCTTTAGCGTGAGTGAATTACTTTTAAAAAAAACCTTGGACCAGTTGGATAATATTGGGCAGCTTCATTGTCTTGAATCTGGAGACTAGACAACAGAGCTTAATTCTAGAGCATCTACGAATCCCAGTTTTCGGATCTAAGGTGATAAGGAAGCCTGCATTTGGTCTAGCAAGTTGGTGGCAAATACCTCTTAATTCGTCAAAGTTTGAGAAGGCTTCTGTGGGAGAATATGTATAATAGCAGCCGAGAAAAGAAAAAGAATAAACTTGTTATATGGTGTATCACAGTGTAATTTATGTTATGATCGCCCTTTAACAATGTAGGGTTTTCTTGTAACAATGTTGTAGGTTTTCTACTTTTTCACTACCTCTCCTACCAAGCTATGGGGATTAATAAAGGCTATCCCAAGCCGAACAAGGTGATGGCTAAAAAGCCGCACTGATACTTAACGGCTAAAGAGCCGAGCAGAATAAGAAAGAACAGGCTACTGGAGCCGACGAGTTTGATGTTCCAATTCATTATTATTTCATAATTCTTATCCTATTTATACAAAATCTTATATACAACTTAGTTCTAAAATATCCTTAAGCATATAAGATAATATATACAAAGTAGGTCCACATATGTGTGCAGACATCGGTGAAAAGAATTCAAATGAACACTGATACAATTTATTACTTTGGCTAATGTGCAGCTAAATCATAACGCACTTCAAAGTGACCTTAACTTTGTGGTGAGTTGTAAAACTGTCTGTCATGTATCGGGTGTCGAGTTTAATGTGTTTCAATGTTTGTGCGTAGTGCATGAATGATACTAGGTATCTATATGTAAGTTGTGTGGGACCATATGGGAAATGTGTGTCATTGAGCTAATTTATTATGTTAAAAGAGATGAATGGCACTACAACAGGGCTCCAACTTTATTCTATTTATTCAGAAATAAGCATATGTATTAGAGTCTCCGAAACGATGACTTATGTACTTCATTTAGAAATAAATATTAAAAAAGCAAGTTGATGCACAGCACACCTGTCAGTGGGAAAGAAGTCCTCATTTGCAGTTTAAAGATGTAATTTCGGAAGTGGGTTTCGATGGTAACAATGCAATGACTCGAATCTGACTTTGAAGTGATGAACTAGTGTCGAAAAAGCCATGAAAATATGTATATAAATATACATATGTCTTGTAAGCAAGTAAGTACCAACCAAAGAAAGTACATACACTGCACTTCACTGAGACAACTCCTCCAAAATTTGACGACTGATAGCTGGAAATACATTAAGATACCGTTACTAAAATGTTGGAAGGCGATTAGGTACAGATTTCGACCAAATTAGAGGAAAAAATTGGTTGTTAGGGATGTTTATACTTTTGGTGGTACATACATTTATGTACCAGCCCGTACCGAAAGGGTTAAGTAATAGAACAATTAAAGGATCTGAAGAACTTTCCTCTATTTCAAAATCTCAAGAAATTTGGTGAAGCTGTAGATGTATGTAGATGGATATTTTGCATATCTTCCATAATCGCACTTCCGCGACGGAATACATTAGAGAAACGTTGGACAGAGTGCGTTGAACTTAATGGTGACTTTATAGAAAAGTATATGAATTTTGAACTTAAAAAACATAGTCTTACACTGCCAGGCCGAGAACTTTTCACATTGCCCTCATATGAACCGCATCCTCAAGGTAGGGCTACCAGATTGAAAATGACGAAAAGGGGGACATCGCAAGACAAAATATGTTTTTGAAAAATATAACACCAGTGTAAAAAAAGTGAAGTAAAAAAGTTAAAGCAAATTAAACATGTCGCACAATCAGGACCTTCTTTGCTTTTTGCTTACCACTCGAAACACTTTTCCCAGCACTGATTATATGCACACTTTATTTTTTTATTCACTTTTTCAGACGTTATAGGTACTATTAAACGCAAACGAAAATAATTTGTAAATAATTTGTAAAAGACAGATAACAGATAACAGACATCATCTCCATCCAACAACTGCAATGGGCAGAGTTCTGCGAACGAGCTCGGCTACAAAGGTGATTTCACTAAGCGATTGCTGAAATTACGAGTGGACACGATCCGGGAGAGCATACTTCAAAAGCGCAGCAGCGGTAGTAGTGGCACTAAACAGCCACTCAGATAGATTCATACCACAGCTCCATCTGTAGACCCTTCTGATATTGTTTATCAGCAATCGGAGCGATCAGACATTTGCACGGCATTTGCACAGTTAATATCGCGCCTGGACGAACAGTACGGCTTTAAGCAGACTTTTATCCCATGCGCTCTAGTCAGCACGCTCTTGCTGTTCTTCTTTCTGGTGGCGTTCTTCTACATGACTATAAGTCCCGACCTAATCAGCACCATCAATGAGAAGAATACGGTGTATACTATCTGCGATCCGCATCTTGTGGATTCAGCTTTAGCGACGGCCAGCTATTCGTGCATTGAGAAAGATTAACTTCTGGCAGCCATTCATATGTTGAAGAACCTTGTGCCTGAACTACAAAGACGAGCGGAAGAACACTTTTGCAAGGATTCAACCCAAGAGATATCCATCAGCGCAAGAGAGTTTGTCAAACATCTGCATAAGCTGGGATTGGCCACTGATGTGCGAAAAACTTTGAAGGATCTGCATAACGCCGAATATCTTCTTGAGAAGAATCCCCAATGGAAGATCAGTCATGTGTCTCCCGCTACAAATGAAGTTATGCCCTTCTATGAGGTGGTGAAATTGCGGCCGACTCAAGGTAACTCATTTGCAATGCTGAACCCGCGCCTCCCGGTCACTTGTACGATTTCCAATAAAATTCAGCAATTGTTCGTGATTATTAGGTCAGCTACTCTCCTTGCCATCACCATACTTGCGATCCACATAGCCTACAAATTCATCCAAGGCCGTAGAAAGTCCCGTGCCGATACTGTCGAATACTACACAAACGAGATCATTGCTGAGCTCATGTGCAAGGCGATCAATCCAGATCCATCTCAATCGGCTGTGGTGGTTAATCACATGCGGGACAAACTGATCCCACTTCACATAAGAAAGGAGAAGTCCTCGGCTTGGAATGAGGCGATACAAAATCTCGAAGTCATTCAACTCGATCTGGACCTCCGTAATGGAGAGGAGTGCAAAACGATGAAATGGATCGCCAACGTATCAGCAGACATGCTGGCTCGCAGTACAAATAAATTAAAACAATGGCACAGTCCCGACTTTGATAAGTCCAATAAAATCGCAAATCCGCCCACAAATTGCCTAAAGATACGTCAAATGTTTGAGCCCGTTGAGGCGAACAACCCTAACCTCAAAACTATTATACAAGATGCGATTTTAGAGAAAGTTGGTCCAAAGTGTGCGATTTTAGAGAAAGTTGGTCCAAATTGTAAAATCTACGACATCCAGTTGTTGTGTCTATGAACGATGTGCCACCGAACATGATGCAGGAATTGTTTACAATGAAATCAATGGTTGGTGGTTTGACAAGCGATTAGTTTCGATAAAGTTTTTGCGATTACAACGTTACCTCAGCCGGTTCCCGAAATCTGCATCGGGACCGATGTGCCTTCATCCATCGAATACGAATAATTTGTCGATGACACAATGTACCAAGGATTTTGCTGGTGTGGCCAACGGGGTAGATGACGACGAAGACGACGAGGACGATGATGAACTGGATGAGGATGATAATTGAAGTGATAAGAAGACATTTTGAGCCACAGAGAGAGAGGAGAGAAAAAAAAATTCATCAAAATCCCGTGACTAACTGCATTGGATTCTAGTTATGCTTTTTATTTAAATTAACCTTTTTGGAAAAATATGTTTTTGTTTCTCGTTTTTTCAAAATAATATAACAGCACAAATCATATACTGACAGATGAAGGAAAACTTTTGCGCGTGAAGTGATATGTAGGTCATTGAGTGGATGCATTCAGCTTTGAAAGGATTTTGAACTTCAAATGGATGTGTTTACGCATTTTGCAGCAGCATTTTGGTATGAAAAAGGGGGACTGTCCCCCCTAAATGGGGACGTATGGTAACCCTACGTCAAGGATAAGATGATGATACCACTGGAGTCAGAAATTAACTCCAAGTAAAGACCCAGAGGCTTATGGCAATCAAATACATTGTAGACTCATACATTATGAAAGGTTAAATAAGTACAAACAAAGGATAAAAGAAACTTTCTTTTTGCTACACACTGCAACAATACATTTCATTGTTTAGTTTGAGTTGAATTGACGTCGGAGCGGTATAACAAACAGTAAAACAAAACTCACATCGAAGGACACCTCATGTATTTCAATAGAAAGTAAAGAAAGGAAGTAAATTCACTTACCCTGTCATACTCGTAAATAGAAACATAATGAGTTTAGCTATCATCAGAGAATACGTATTTCATCTTCACTGGTAAAATAGAATGATGCACGAGTACCTAACCTGACTATAGTAGCAGCTGTCAAAAATCATATAGAAGCAATAGCAAGCACGTAGATAGATATACAATGTAAAAACTTATTTTTGGCTGGAGTAAGAGTTGGTTATATAATAATATTTTCATAATACAAACAAAAACATTAAAATGTTGCAAAAGGTAGGAATTCTAGTGGATATAGTCAATCCTCCGTAAGAGTCCTTCAGTCAACTATCACCTCCTTCAAATTGGTAGAAACAGTTCAAGGAAGAATTGTCCCGAGCAAGCAATCGGTTTAACATTACTCTACGCTGGGAGCACTCCCATAGTACGAGTAATAAAGGTCCTTCCACTCTTAGGACATCAATGGTTAAATCTTCCAACACTTTCTAGTTGAAGCCAACTACAGGTGGGGAAACTCTAATAACAGTGCCATATCAAGAAAAACTTCGCCCGCATATATATGACCCGTAAAATATATCGCACAACCTGATCTACAAATTGAAAGCTGAAACCCCCAAAAATTGTAGCAATTAGAACAGATACACATGCATCAAGGTTACATATTCCATTTAACCGTTACAGCGATAGTTGCAAGAATGCAAATATGGAGCACTAGCCAGAGCAAGACAGCATACACTGGGTAATTATTATGTACCTTTAGGACGTGCCCGAAATCTCCGTCATAAAATTCTGCAACTTTATTGAGATTCTTCCAAACGATTGTTTGATTGATAAACATCCAAATGGCAGAATATTGCAAATACGCCATATAGCCATACTTATGTACCGTACCTACCTAGAAGAATTTACGGTTAAGCTGACCATTTCTCGTTTCCCGCAGTAGCGTAGTCCAGTGGATCGTCGACTTGAACTTAGAGAAGTGCTTTTACGCAGATCTTGTCGTTATACGATTTGCTTCCACGGCTATACTCTGAAAATCATTGTTTCGTGCTATCTTGTTTCAACATTTTTAGTTGGTTTTTTCCGTCCGCCATATTGAATTTAGAATGACGGCATATCGTATTGCATTCTACTTGCCAAACCCTTTCATTTGATACCCATATTAGGGATGTAGTAAAGATAACGGAAATCCACCATCTTGGGGGGCGTCCGCCATATTTAATTTAGAATAGCGTCATATCGTATTGTATTCTAATCGCCAAGCCCTTTCATTTGATACCCATATTAGGGATGTAGTAAAGATAACAGAAATCCGCCATCTTGGGGGCGTCCGCCATATTGAATTTAGAATTATGTCATATCGTATTATATTCTACTCACCAAGCCCTTTCATTTGATACCACTATCAATGCGGTTATTAAGATTAGGCGGGTAAAAATGAAAAAAAAAAGGAGAAAGAAAGAAGAGGTAGTCCGCCATTTTGCTTGGTGCGCCCGCTATATTGAATTTCTCTGTGATGTCACAATAGCCTAGGACACTCTCCGGATAAAGACGAATCCAACACCTCATTTGTTGAAATCGATTCCATAGTTTAGGCTGTACGAGGTAACATCCTTACATACATACATACAAATAAACAAACAAACCCAGCCTGTTAAAATCATAACCAGGGAACGGATTTTGTTGACTTTGCCTTTTTTGCCTCTTTATTGCCTTTTTTTGCCTTTTTTACTGATATTGCCTTTTCGGTACTATTTGTCAAAGTAGCTGTGCACTTTCTTCTTCAATATACGATTTATTCTTGCTCACACGAAAGAAATTTCAGTGTCCACACGTATGAGAGCAGGTTTTTCTCTTGTATGAACAAACTCATAACTGCACGCGCCTTATACATTATTGCAGTTAAATTCATTTTTTTATAATGAAGAAAATACGGATTTTACAATTTACAATTTTAATGATTTGCAACATAAAGATTAGGGAATCTATTCCTCCATAAACTGGTTCCTATACGCAAGGGCGTCCGATACGTAGTTGCAGAGAATTTTCCAGTTAGATCCGTTGAGTATCTGAATTACCTCCTCCATTGAGAGAACGGATTGGTTGTAATGGTATCTCCTCGTCTCCTGAAGAATTGGGCATTTCTTCTTTTTCGCGTAAGTTACACAAGGAGCAGAATGCTGGAAGATCTTCCCTGTATGGTCTGAAATTCAGGGGTAACAATTCTCCACGAGTCTTGAAGATAAGGCTTATTTGGTTTATTCTAATAGATTCGTGGAAGTAGTTCAAATCCATTAAGCTATGGCTTAGCTGTTTGTAGATTAAGCGACTCGATAAACACGCTGCTTTCTCCATAAATCCTTGGTGAATCTTCTCATTTAAGTTCCTCAAAATGTCATCTAGGGCCACAGTCCAGCTGGATCTGTCTTCCCACCTTAAGGACAACTCAACTCCTAGTTCCTCGCTCATTTGCTGCCACCTCCGGAAAAAGTTCGCTTTCCTGGTAATAAGATATCTGAGGACCACTTTTGGAAGTCTATGATCAGGAAGCTTGGTGATTCTTAAAACATACTTGAAATGAAGCCTGAGGGTGAATAGTCGCAGGAGAGGTAGACCGGTTTCGACATGGAGCATGTACGTTGGTGTGTTTGTTGGTAGTCTAAACAAGTGCTTGAGAAAGAATCTTTGCAGCTTTTCTACTTCTTCGTACTCTTCGTGTCCCCATACCTGACTTGCGTAACACATTACGGATCTTGCAGTTGCTTCGAATAGCTTGCACTTTGAATTTATTGGCACATCTTTCCGACTGAGAACATTTTTCCAAGAGCAGCTTAACGCTTTCTTTGATTCCTTCAATTTGTTTCGGAGGTGGAGATTGTACGAGAGTCTAGATGTAAGGGTTACACCAAGGTAGCGATACTATTTAACCCCTTCTAATTGAACCGTACCTAGGTTCCATTTTTCTTCCCTTGTATATCTGCCAGAGTTATTGCGAAATATCATCACTTTCGACTTGCTTGTATTGACAAAAAGATTCCATTGTAGACAGTACTCTTCCAGTCTGTTGATCATGAGCATGTTTGGTGAATCCGCTAACAGCAGATTCTAGATTCATATTCTGTGACATTATACTGGTCATACTTAGTGCTGGTCTGTTGAATATTTTGTTGCTTGTCATTGAAAGTGAAAATGCCCCAAGACAGAGTTTGTGGTGAAATTGGAAAAAGATTTTTAGTCGACCCGAAAGACCGGATATTTAATGGTTTACAAATTACAGGTGACTCCTAGTAGTTGTATGTATTTTAATTTGAGCACTCGATCTTAGTGCATTATAATTTCCCCACATATTTATGTAAAACAGTGGAAAGTTTCTTGTCTAATCGTAATTTTATGGTCTTTGTTAAAAATAGTGCTTCCAGTCAATTTCATCTTCATTGTGGTGTTCCCCAGGGTTCAGTACTTATATAACATATATACCTCTGATTTTTCACAATTGCCGGAGTGTGGTATCACTATGTATGCTGATGATACAGGCAGTATTCTCATCACATGAATTTTCACTCAATATTGAGACAAATTTAAGCAATGGGATTGAGATACTTTTAAATTACTTTAACAAGTGGAAAATTAAGGTTAATGCTGACAAGATGCAAGCTATCTTTTTCTCACGAAAACGAAAACCTTGCTACCTTCCTATTAACCAACTAAGGATAAATGGTGTCGATGTTATTTGGGAACCCTCTGTGAATAACTTAGGTATAATTCTTGATATGAGATTAACGTTTTGGTGAACACATCCCAAAAACAATTAAGCAATTAAATTGTTGTATCCTTTTATAAATAGGAAATCAATGCTATCAAATGAAAACAAAATCATAATTCTGAAGGTAATATTTCAAGCGATCCTGCTATATGACTGCCAAGTATGGGGATACTGTGCTAAATGTAACATCAGAAAATTGCAAGTATCGCCAAACAAAGTCTTGAAAATGATGTTAAATCTTCCCTGGCATCATTCTACAATTGATCTCCATAAAAAAGGAAATGTTGAATTGATCTTTAGAAAAATTCCAAAAACTTAAAATTAAATTTGTAACTCACTGTGCTTTTGCAGATAACATACTGGTTAACCAATTAGCTACACAAATCTAAAACTATTGTTACATGTTTGATCTTATTTGTTATTTATATATTTACTTATTTATTTATCTTATTGAATTTTTGTATTTATTGATTTTATTTATTTATTACTTACTTATTTATTATTTATTTATATATTAATTTATTTATTTATTTATTTATTATAATTATTTTCTTACTATTTATTATTTATTTATTTATTTATTTGTTATTTATTCATTATTTATTTATTATTTATTTATTATTTATTTATTATTTATTTATTATTTATTTATTATTTATTTATTTTTTATTTATATATTTACTATTTATTTATTTATTTATTGCTTATTTACTCATCTTATTGAATTTCTGTATTTATTTATTTGCTGTTCTGCGTCTTATTTATTTATCATAAACTAAAATATATAAAATGAATTGTCAGTTCATTTATTTTTATCTATTTTATTTATTTACTAGCTGTAACCCGGTGCGCTTCGCTCCACCTATCTTTTCAAAATTTGCCCGCGCACACAGTTATTTGTGTATGATAGAAAGGAAGTACATAGTAGGAAGCAATCACTGCTGCTCTATTTTCAACTTCGATTTCCATTTTTCTCTATCTGTCTATCTATCCATCTACCTATCTATCTATCTATCTATCGATCTATCTATCTATCTATCTATCCATCTGCCTTGTCCTATTTTTCTGTCTATCTGTTTGTCTGTCTGTCTGTCTATCTGTCTGTCTGTCTGTCTGTCTGTCTGCCTGTATGTCTATCTGTCTATCTGTCTATCTGTCTGTCTGTCTGTCTGTCTATCTATCTGTCTATCTGCCTGTCTGTCTGTTTGTCTGTCTGTTGTTTTCTATATTAAGAAAATCGTACGCTAAAAATTTTACCAAAATCGGTTGGGTAATTTCCGAGTCTATAAAAGGGAAACATACATGCATTCATTTTTATGGTATATAAATGTAGATCTAATAACCTGACTCCAGCTTAACGTAGCGGGTCCAGATTTTACAATTTTCTCTTTTGGTACTGAACCAACATATGAGCATTTTTGGTCCATAACTATAGAAGTTGTTAATAACTTGACTCCAGCGCCACCTAGCGAGATGAAATATACTTAACCAGGAACTCTCATGCTTACCAAATATACACAAAAAATTTAATAAAAATCGGTCGAGCCGTTTCGGAGGAGTTCGATTACAAACACCGTGACATGAGATTTTTATATATTAGATAACCATAAAAAAATTCATTTTTTTTCGCGTCTTTTTTGTATTACATCGAAGGTTTTTGTGGTATTTTTCCTTCAAATAACTTTAATTTTTTCTTATTAAATTGTTCATACATGATAATAATGTTTCAGTAGAAAGAATTTACCTATCAAATCTCTGTATTAAGTAATGTGCGGTAACAAACCTATAATGTAAATTTACGATACCAAATAAACATATCTAACTATCTATCAGAGAACTTCAAAATGTTTTGGGTTGCAATGTTAATAATAATGTATAGAAAACCCGAACTCTGATCATAACCCTTCCTCTGCGTAGTCGGGTAAAAAGTAGGAGTGAGTTAAATTTAAAACAAAGAAAAAAAGAAAAAAAAAATACATAAAAAAAAATTTAAATTACATACTCGTTTTATTTTTATTGACCTCTTCAGTCACTTCAATGGCTACTGGCGGATTAGCGAATAACTCGCCCCCCTCCCTCTTTTGCAACAATACATTATCCCAGCGAACAATCAGGCCAAATAAATTAACAATTGTAAAAACAACTTTATTTTAATTTATATTAATTATTACACTTTTAATAATTATTGTAATTGTTATTTTAAACTAATTAGAAAATACTGTACAGAAATACATGGAAAAGAAAACTTCAATTTCTCCCGTTTTTGGTTGAACCAACGAGCGTAGCAAATTGATGTTTTGGTATAATTCTGTACAAAGATAAACGACGAAAAGCAATTAACTATATCATCAAAAATTAGTATAAAACCAGGTGACTACTGCCATCAATACCTCAAAGTACCGCGCTTGAAAATGTATCGTATTTCGCTTTTAATAATGTGTTGCGCCTTTGCGTCCTCTACTGTTAAAATGTTGCCCAGAATTCGCACTGGGGACATCGCGAATGGACAAGGCGCCACCCCACACTCTGCACCGTATATTGTTTCATTTAATTTTTTTACACATTTCTGCGCTGGAAGCATTATCAGTGAGAGCATCGTAGTTACAGCTGCCCACTGTTTGTTGGACTTTCCATATTCTGTAGTAGCTGGATTGCATAATCGCAAGGATGAAACTGGAGCAACTATACGCCAAGTTCTACCTAGTCAAACAGTTAAGCATGCTGAGTATAAAACAGACGACCGCCATAATTATGATATTGGCCTTATAAAAATTGATCCACCATTTGAATTCAATGCGAATGTCAATAAAGCTCAGCTACCTACAGCTGCCATAAACCCTTCAGATGAAGTAACGGTTTTCGGTTGGGGTAAGATCGACCATCAACCCCTCCCAGATATTCTGCAAACCGTTGATACTAAAGTGATTGATAATGAAAAATGTGATGAACAATATAATATAACCATTCAAGCGCAACAAGTTTGCACCCAATCAGATATCTCAGAAAACGCAATTGGTTCAGGTGATTCTGGTGGTCCACTCGTCCAGTATGCTGAAGACGGTAAACCAATCCTTGTAGGAATTGTATCTATAGGTAAATGTACCATTTTGGATGTTCCTCTAACCGAGTTCCCGTCCGTCTTTATTCGCACCTGGGCTTATATCGATTGGATTAATGAAAACTCAAAACGTTTGATGAATCCAACTTAATAAGACATAATAAAAGTACATTTTGAATCGCTTAGCTCGATTGGCTTACATATTGTTTTAATCAATAACTTATTTATTTTTCTTTTATTTAGGAACAACAAAACCTGCTATCATCATTGTTCGAAACATGACTTTATACACAAGAATCTTAGTCATAGTCCCTCAGAGAATCGTATCCCAGGACTCACACTGTAATCGCAGCCAGAACCCATCAGAGAATCGCATAGTTACCACAGCAATAGTCAGTCCCGCAGAGAATCACAACTCAAGACTTTTAGGGTACCTAAATATGTTTTACCAATTGCACCAACTGCAACAGAACGTCAACTTGTTGCTTGCTTCTACGATAATCGTCCTGTTTTATCCTTTTTTCTGCATGTGGTTATTTTTGCAAAGGACGTTATCGTCGATAGCAAGTATTGCTGGTTTACTCTATCGAAATTTGTGTTATCGATAACGATAACAATCTAATATGACAGATTTATCAACTGACCGAAACGATTTACAGCGGGTGATTGAAAAAATCTAGTAGCTAGTGTAAATGGGATAAATTCAATTTCCTAATGATTTAGCGGGACTTCAGTGATCTTCATTTGACTTTAGTGGCATTGAACCCTTGTTTGTGGCCCGCCATTGTTCAGACGTAGTGGACTTATGTTTGCCGCCAAACATACATGTATGACTGTTTAAAAATGCGGCAATGTTAAAATTTTAATCTTTTTGGCACTGATGATCACATCATTCATATTACACTGAAAAAATGACCGTACATAATACCAATGAACGGCATTCATACAGCGAAATTCATTAATTTTTAAGAAAAATTCATTGATTTTATGTACAAAATCATTAAAAAAAATAATGATTTTATGAAAGACTAGCTGACCCGTACTCGCCTTGCTTCGCCCGCCTGCCATGTTTTTCTGATTTTCAAAACTTGTGCTATTTCCTCGTATATAAATGCTTTTTTGATAGGTCCAAATGCTTTTTCGAAGCTGAACTGTTAAAAAGGTGTTCTTTAACTTTCTAACATACCAGGAAATCGGAAACTTTAATAGACCGGTACTTTGCATTACATATTATTCTTTTATTAATTAATGTTCCTTAAAAGTTTTTCTTCTTTCTGTTTTTTTGTTAACATCTACTATGAATAAATGGGTTTTCAAAAAAAATCGTTCTAGCTCGATCCCTCTAACTTGCACTAATTTTGATCGCCCGTGAAAATTCGACATACCGGGATTCGCCTGTATTGTCTCCACCGAGTGCAGATTCGAGATCATGATTAATGCGTTTGCTTTTGGAAAAAAAAAAAAAATGGGATTGAAATGAAGTAGAAATCTTCCCCCAATGTAGAAGAAATCTTCCCCGGCGTGTGCACAACAACAATGTTTTTTTTGCACATTCCCCAAATTTTACCGCAATCGGATAAACGATGCGCGAACGAATAAAAGAGGAGCACACAAACATTACTTTTAATATACCTATATAATATACACACATATATGTATACAGTGTACTCTCTCCTTACGGACACCTCTCATAACCGGACACCTCTTATAACCGGACAGATTTCAAAGAACGGAAATAAAAACTCGATTTTTCATATAAAAAACTCTCCCACAACCGGACTCTCTCATAACCGGACACGGACACCAATTTCCGTAACCGCCATAGAATGTCGCTCTCTCTTAACTGGACAAAACACATCTACGTTGTTTATCACTATGGACCAACACTGGTCTATAACCTAACCTAACCTAACATAGCAAATTGTTTATATACTTTTTTTTGTTTTTGTTTTTTGTTCCTCTTCTAAGCACTTTGCAAAGAAACGAAACAAAAGTGTACACTGTGGAGCGTGCCTTTGCGTTATTATCACGTTCGCGGTCTCGCGGACACATAATTTTCGGTGGGGAACGCTCGAATGACGCATATCTCCGACATTTTGAGAATTTTGTATAAAGAAAAAAATGATTCCGTCACAGTGAAGTGCAAATTTGTCTCTGGTCGGGTAAAATAATGCCGGAATATGGAAGTATAGAAACTGTATTTCTCGTCGGGGTATTCCGTCTTGTCCTAACATACCTAAAATTCTTTGACGGCATATGCCATCATGACCCGCTAATTTCCTTAACCAATGAGGGTATTGTGGAAATTTCAATAACAACGACTTTATTTAGTTTTACTTCTTTATTAGTCCGAGGTTAAATGACGACTGACTGCACACTCTTACATTGGTGTGTTCTCTATTCTATAACTGTCTTATAGATATACTTATGTACTAAAGTATACAACAGGTATATGTCTTGTCCGCGAATATCCAAGAACTATGTGCACTTATAAATCCCGTTGCCCTTCTTGAATATAGGTTTGTATGTTAAGTGTATGTATGTGTAATTTCAAGCTTGATTTACATAGACAGAAATATGAATTTTTCGGTAATTTGTGTTTATCACATAAAAATGAATTCATTTATAAAATAAAACTAATACCATATGTCTATTAATTGTGTTTCGTTGATGTCAATTTATTTTTTTCCCCTATAACCGAACACCTCTCATAACCGGACACCTCTCATAACCGGACAAATTTCTCGGTACCGTCAGTGTCCGGTTATGAGAGAGTTCACTGTATATTAGTTTTAAGAGACCGATGTTAGCTTTAAGTGAAGTTTCAATAAAAGAACTTGCAGTGAAAATTAACCCAAAATAGTTTCTTGTATTTTTTTTTTTTGATGTCTTCGTTGGCGATTTCTCGACGGGGAAGTGAAATTCTGGCTAATTGAAGTTAAACATGAGTTCCGTTTAGGTACGAAGCAGGGTCAAGGGGGGGATTGACCGCTTGAGTTAATACCGAAAGATGAACGGGGAGGAGGAGGATGACGCGCGGCTGAAAGTTTATTTGTGTTATTGTTTTTTTTCAGCTTAGGGGTCACCATAGGATTCGAGGACATGTTGGCCATGGTGGTGTCACACCGTAATTGGGGTGATGCTAGGGGTGGGTATATCCTCAAAGGGGGAGCAGCCAACACCTTGCGCTCTCCCACCCACTGCGAAGTATGGTGACAACCTCGATAGCTGCCCAGACATTTCGGGTCACCACTTCAAATTTTTTTTTGAGAAACACCAGCTATCTCAGGCATGGACATTTCGGACGGGCCCAAGGAGTCCTGTGGTCTTGGGTTCTAAGGGTAGCGTATGAGATGGAAGGTAGATTGGAACAGCGGGTGGATTCTGTACGCGAGCACTGCTGAAAAATCTCCGTGCTGCCCGCTGATCCTCAGATCCGTTACAAGGTTACTGTTGGCAAATTTTGCCTTGACACGGATTGTCATAGGACGCTCGCTCACGTGCCGAAAGCTTAAGAATTCTTGCCTAAGTCTGCCGCGTATGACAAATCCGCATCCGAATAAGCGCTGTTTTTTTTCTGTATAGCAATCACCGTAGTAGATGTCGCAATTTCTCATTCTTTCTCTGTCTGGCCCATCCCATCGCACTTCCTAGATGGCGGTTATATCTGCTTTATAGCAGTCTAGGGCCTCTGCCAGTTGTTCGGGTGCACCGTCACCGTTCAGTGAACGAACATTCCAGGTGCAGATCCGAACGTCATTGTCCTTTTTTCGTTTAGCATGATTGTCAACAGTAGATCCGTCCTTTTCCGAGGCTTTTGGTTGTTTCGGAACTATCTTTTTTTTACGTGGTAGATAGTTAACCTCACGCATAATCCCTAACCTGGGGGGCCAGATCTTTATATACCTCTAGGACAACGGGCCGGGTCCACCGGTGTCAGTAATCCACTACGGTGGTGTGAGCACTGCCGTTGGCCCAATAGGGGCTCATCCGCCACCAACTCTTTCCCACGACCCTGACTAGTACGTGGAAATCCTTATGGAATATGTCGAAGTAGCTCAGATAAGGTTTTGTTTCCATTCTATGGAATTCGTCCGCTGTCGTGTATTATAGTGCTGCTATTTTCGCTTGCTCAGCACTCGCGCTTGTAAGTTTAGCAAGTTGTGCCCGGGTTGACAGTGACCAGTACCCGATGGCTACCACTTGGAGGTAAAATATGCACAATTGATGTGCAGTAACAGTTACAATACTGGGCTTTGCCAAGTTAAAGCCAGTCAGTGCCTACCCTATTGCTACAACATCCAACCATCTATTGGTTGCAACTTCTGGTAAGTTGTGGATGATTATATTGCTTATCCTTTTTTCGTAGTCATAAGAGCTTTTTACTTTTGCATAAATATCCTCATCCATTTTATTAAACTTTTCATCTAGCATTGTGTTTGTTTCCGAGAATTAATCATTTATCTCTTTCGACAAATTTTCTAATTTCTAAAGTATTGCTTCCATTGCTCTACTTTGGTTTTATATTTCACAGATCTTGGAGATTGGTAATTTTGTCTATACCCAAAAGTATGCAGCAGTTTTGTTGGCAAAGTATGAGATGTTTTGGGTTCATGTCTGTGCTAAATGTTCCTGAACTAAGTTTTTGTTCCACTTCTGTTGTGAGAATGTCTTTTTTGTATCTATTGTGGCACTTTGAGTGGTTTTGCCTTTGTCACTGTAATTGCCTCAGGGGAATTTCGAGAAATTTTTACTTATGATTTCTGTTGAGAACAATCGCCGCGTTTTATTATCACCCATGATCCGGAGTGGATCTTTGGTTTGTATGTATTACAATAACAATACGAGATCTTGCTTCTCATTTAGATCTATTTTCGTGATCTCAAAATTAGTTTGGCTATATTTCAGTAGGATGTACTTCCGCTTGTGAACTTTGTTTTCGCGCTAAAGGTCTGTGTCTGAGCTTAAAGCTATATAATAAAACGGCAATTTCGCACTACAGGTCTGTGTCTGAGCTAAAAGCTATATACTAAAACGGCAACTTCGCGCTAAAGGTCTGCGTCTGAGCTAAAAAGGTGTGTATTGTAATCCAGTTTGTTTTATTATGCCCGTGATCTGATCACAATCAGATCAGCATAATGAAACGCGGCTAATGATCTATCTGCAATATTCCAATTTATTTAGAGGTAAATTAAAATTACATGGTGTGACCTGATCCCCTCCCTCCGCGGGCCTTATCCGAATGTTAAAAATGTTCAATTTATATTAATTACGCTAATTAATATTGTAATTGTCATTTTAAACTAATTAGAAAATATTGTACAGAAATGGGTACATATATGGAAAAGAAAACTTCAATTTCTCCCGTTTTTTGTCGAACCAATGAGCGTAGCAAATTGATGTTTTGGTATAATTCTGTTCAAAGATAAACGACGAAAAATTAATTAACCATATCATCAAATGTTCTTATAAAACCTGGTACCTCAGAGTACCGCGCTTGAAAATGTATCGTGTTTCGCTTTTAATAATGTGTTGCGCCTTGGCGTCCGCTACTGTTAAAATGTTGCCAAGTATTCTGACTGGAGACATCGCCAATGGACAAGACGCCACACCACACTCTGCACCGTACATCGTTTCATTAAAGGTTGATTCACATTTCTGTGCTGGGAGCATTATAAGTGAGAGCATTATAGTTACAGCTGCCCACTGTTTGTTGAACTTTACACATTCTGTAGTAGCTGGATTGCATAATCGTGAGGATGAAACTGGAGCAACTGTACGACAAGTTCTACTTAATCAAACAATTGTGCATTCTGAGTATATAACAGACGAACTCAGTCCTTATGATATTGGCCTTATAAAAATTGATCCACCATTCGAATTCAATGCGAATGTCAATAAAGTTCAACTACCTACAACTGCCATAAACCCTTCAGATGAAGTAACGGTTTTCGGTTGGGGTCAGATCGACCATAACCCCATCCCAGACACTCTGCAAACCATTGATACTAAAGTGATTGATAACGAAAAATGTGATGAACAATACTTAATGACCGTTTCTCCGCAACAAGTTTGCACCCAATCAGATATCTCAGAAAACGCAATTGGTTCAGGTGATTCTGGTGGTCCACTCGTCCAGTATGCTGAGGACGGTAAACCTATCCTTGTAGGAATTGTATCTATAGGAAAAAGATCTCGCGATTTGGATATTCCTCTAACCGAGTTCCCGTCCGTCTTTATTCGCACCTGGACTTTTATCGATTGGATTAATGAAAACTCAAAACGTTTACTGAATCCAACTTAATAAGACATAGCTAATGCTATTTTTGTTGTTGTTTTTTTTATATATACTTAAAATTTTTTTCAATGTAATATATCATACGCAAACTGTGCACTCTTAAAGAATATATTTCTTATTGTACAGCTAGCTAATTTAATCAAATTAATACAAATACAAATAATAAACGTACATTTTGAATCGCTAAGTTCGATTGGCCTACACATTGTTTTTATCAATTATTTATTTATTTTTTCTTTTATATAGGAACAGCAAAACCACCGATCATCATCATTCCAAAACAAGAGTCAATATACACAAGAATCTGTATATGTGTATATTATTGCTACGCCTAATTATATGCTGCATCTAGAGACTGGTGCACCGCCTATGTTCTTGGAAACACTGAGACTACATTTCGACTACATAGTAAAAGTTATGGCAATGAGTAATGACAGACTGCCAAAAGTTGTACTCAAGAGTGTAATAAGAAGTAGAGCAAGCTTCATTCAAGAATGGGAACGCCTTGCATCAGATTATGGAGAAACCATAACGATAACACCCGATGAGCAACCTGAACATCTAAAAGCACAACTCAACGTCTTATTGCAAAAAGTAGGTCGAACTATGTATGATCGATTTGTAACGGAAGCACAGTCTTCCCAGTATAGGACATATTACAGCAAGTTGAAATACGATCTAGCAGAAAGAACTTAATTTTTAAACTGTAACTCAATAGAAAAGATCAGCGTAATTTTTAAAATCAGAGGAGAGCTATTAAATTTGAATTTCATTCCACACCGTCCAGAGCTACCTGTCTTGTGCAATCTTTGCAATATGAAGATACGAGAGGATATATTTCACTTCGTTGCAATATGCCCAGTTTTAAAAGAAATTCGATTGAGATTCTTCGATTCGTATACCCTGGAATTAGGTGAAGCAATTGAAATCTTAAATGGAGTCCGAGGCTGGGATTTACTTTTCAACTACTGTGCAAATGCTCTTCGTTATAGAAAATGTATAGTTGAAGAAGATTTTTAATGTTTAATGTATATACATATTGCCTTTTTCTTTGTTCTCTGTTAAAAACAAAAATAGAAATGTAACTATTGTCAATCTGGTAGACGGCCATAGGCCAAACCATAATAGACTTAGAATTATATTTAGATTTAGATTTATTGAGTTAATAATTTTGTACAGTTAAGTAAATACTTTTTAAGGTTGTACAAACTTAATTTTATGTTACAATTGTTGACTCTTATTACATTTAAAATACAAACTATAAAACAAAATTTAATACTTTAACAAGAAAAAAAAAAAAAAAAAAAAAATACAAATTTAAAGAATGAGAAAAAAGAGAGTTATGGAAGTGGATTTGAAGGACAAAAAGGTACTGAGAGAATGTTATGAATTAAAAATGAAAATAAAAGTCATATAAACTAAACTAACTACACAAGAATCTTAGTCATACTCCCTCAGAGAATCGCATCTCAAGACTCACACAGCAATCGGAGCGATAATCTCTCAGAGAATTTTGAGAAACAGCTCAAAACTTTTAGAGTACATACCTGAATATTTCCAATTGCACCAACTGCAACAGAACGTCAACTCGTTGCTTGCTTCAACGATAATCGTCCTATTGTAATCCTTTTTTGAGTTTTTCCCTATCATCATCGAATATCGACTTCTGGTTACTTTTGTACAGGAAAGCAAGTAAGGTTGGTAGTATGAGCGGCCTTGACACTGACAGATTTATCGACTGACAGAAACCATTTACAGCGGGTGATTGAAAAAATCTAGTAGCTAGTGTAAATGGGATAAATTCAATTTCCTAATGATTTAGCGGGACCTCAGCGATCTTCATTCTGACTGCAGTGGGATTTAACCTTTGTTTGCGGCCCGCCACTGTTCAGAGATAGTGGACTTATGTATTATTGTATGCAGTACTGAACCGTTTGGGGATAGCGTCATCTAGGAGATAATCGACGTATTGGTATCCACAACGATTTGTGTATCTGCTGTGGATATGCAAGTTCCACAGCATGGGACTCATTCTAAGATTCCAGCGTTCCAGGGTGGAGAATGTTCCACAGTTGTGGAGAGTTCCATGTCTAGAAGGTTCGCGCCTTGAATATTCAGCGGCAATTTCGATTCGGGTATAAATAGAACACCCCAACAGGAGGCGGAGTCAGTCACGAATTGGATTTTGAAATGATACGGTGTGAGCGATTGAAAAGTGTTGGAAAGGGATTGAATAGTAGAGCGATTGAGAGATAGTAAAAGTAATTGAATTGTAATAGTAAAGCGATTGTAAATGAGATAATAAAGTGATGGGAAAGCAATTGCAAAGCGATTGTTAAAGAGATGATAAAGAGATTGTTAAGCGATAGAAAACTGAAAAATGAAACACGTATGTCGTTTGCCAGATTTGACAGTTTTTTTTTGTGCTAAATTTCGCAGCATTGGGCACTTTTCTTTGCAAAAAGATACGAAATTTTTTCGTCCTCGAACAGATCGCTCGTAGATTTCAGTAGTTTTAGGAGGGTACGCGAACAGACCTATTTTTTTTTTTTTTTTTGATCGAATAGTTGTTAAGCCTGTAGTACAAGACATGTAAGTTGTTGCATAAACTGTACATGCAGATCTAACGTCACGAAAAAATGCCGGTTTAATGTTGGTTGCAGGCAACTTGTGATTGCATGTGGTTGCATGCAAAAAATATGGGTAGTAGGTACACGACATGTGGAGTGGATGTTGTCCCAATAAGCCGCAATATTTCCATGCTGCTTGCATGTGTCATGTATTGTTGGCATGTATTTTGTGTATATGCGGCGCTAGTACACTGCATGCAAGACAATCCGCATGTACCCGACATGTAGGAACGTTCGGATACCGCCATGATATCGATACTTTTACTCATTACTCCTATCGAATCAATGTATCGAAACTACTCATTTACTTGTATAAAAGTATCGAGTATGTTCTCGTATCGAATCAATTGTGGATACATAGAACTAGAAGCTTTTGTGGCAATGAAATGATAGATGAAACGCCAAAAGAGTAGGCAAACGTTTGCACTGACGCAATGAAGACATTCGGTGTCCTTTTCTTTTTTCTTTGTTGCCTTGCTTTTTATATGGTTTGGGTATGTATGTTGGAAAGAGAAGTGTATAAGAACTTAGAAATTATATATATTGTAACATAACGGAATTCAAGTGTTCCTGTCCCTTTTGAAGAAAACTATTTATACTTGGAATTGGAAATACTTGTTATTTGGAATCTGGCTCCGATACCAAGTAACTACTGAAATCAAAATATCGAGTACAAAAAGTACTTGGATCGAAAGAAAAGTATCGAGTACATACTCATATTTACTTGTATCGGAACGTCCCTACCGACATGTATTCATGCATCATTGTCATCGCATCTTATTTTTTTTTTATTTTTGAATAATTTTGTGTATTAAAGTGAATTTACGTGCATTGTAAATTTAAATCAAAATGTCAAGAAGAAAACGGTGCGCAATTGCTATTTTGACATTAAAATAAACCCAAAATGTAGGCAAAGCCGATTGCGACAACCAAAATGACGAGGCAAAAAAATAAAAATTAGAACAGCGAAATAATGTAATTATGTAAATGAAAAAAATAAAATAAACCACAACTAGGCCAACGTGTTGTTGATAGCAAATTCAACACCTGTTTGGGGAACTTTAAATGAAAAAAAAATAGTACGTGTAGAAGTTACGCGCGACCGAAGTGAAACTTCTAATGTAGCTACATATAATTGTGAACAAAGAAAGAAGAATCTGTGGCAAAAGGGAGAGACATTCATACAATTTTCGAATTTATTGGATATTCAAAGAATATTCTCCGTTATTTCCCCTCAGAAAATTGTTGAAAAAACTTAAAAAATTGGGTATGAGAAGACACATAATAACTATGTATATATTTTTCATCGGAAATATTCTTGGCTTTTAAATGGATCCAAATTGTTCGGGTGTCTATTATTAACCCAACTCTGGAATATGTGTTCGGGCGTCCATTTTGCCCCAAACCAACTTTTGTCAATATGAATTCCTTAACAAAAAACCGGTCAAGCGCGAGTCAGACTCGCGCTCAAAGGGTTCCGTAGTTTTAAAACTACATGGTTATATTTTGTTTAAATAATTGTTTCGTTTCATTAACACAAAAACCGAAAACTTTTTTTTTGCACTGTACCACTGAGTTCAACGGTCTCAGGTTCGGTTCTTGACAAAATCCGTATTTTTATTTATTTTTTATTTTTTGTATGGTAGCAGAATCTCGGATAGCCTTTAGCATTCCCAAAATTATTGTTAATCGAATAGTGCTGATTTCTTTATAATTGGTCCAGCAGCTTACAAGTTAATCGGTTGAGAAATTGAATTTTTCGACATAAAATTCAATTTTTCGACGTGAATTTCTCAAAAATTGTACAACTTACGAGACTCGCTATATTTTTGTTCAAAAATATAATTATTTACCTACAAACTATTACCCCGTTTATATGATAACTCGATTCAATGCGCATTGGTTCAATCCGCATAGAAAGCTTGGTGTTTACATGAAATTATTCAAAGCCGAATCCAAAATAAACGTGAGAAAATTGAGAGAGTTTAATAAACAGCTGATTGAACTGACAGTTTGATAAAATAAAAATTAATTAATTAAAAAGTACACTATTGAATTGCCTGACATAAGATGAATGACACATAAGAGAATGAGAGATGAGATGAGAGCGCGAGAGAGTAAAATGTTTCAATGCGATTTGAAACAGGGATGGAAAAGTCGATCCAATTGTATCGAATTCGATACAAATGAGTTTGTTCGAGTACAAAAGTACAATTTGCATAAATTCGATACAATTTATTAATCAAGGTTTGCCCGACTGCAAACAAATTCAGCAATTCAAAAACTACTCAATTTCAGATTTTTGGATTGAAATAAATTTAATAAATAATTAGTTGAAAATTGCTGATCCCGTTCTCTCTATTCCACATACATAGAAAAATGACAAAAAGGGCTGAGCAGAGCAGCACAGATTTAGGAAAAATTACAGATCAAGTCAGCACAGAAAATTACAGCCATATGTTCGTTTTCAAAAATGACAACTTAATTTTCGATTATTGTTCTTATGTTTTCCAAATTATTTACGTATAGCATTTTACAATACCTGTTTCCGTTTGAATTTCGATTTCTTCCGTTTTGGTAAACTTAAATCTCCTCGATACACTCACAAGGTCACAAGTCTGTAGGTGCAGAAAAGTTTTCCAGCCAGCACAGAGTTATTGGACACAAAGCAGACTATTACCGGACAGAAACTTTTATCATTGAACAGCGAAATCCTGATATTTTCTGTTCTGAACTGTTCGGAACAGCGTCATTCAACAAAGCCGCTAATTAAGTCAAAATGTCGAAACTGACTTCAAGTCGAAAAAAAAACTGAATCAAAAAGAACTCAATATTTTGTCTGAAGAGCTCATAAACTTAACTATGAACTGAATATGTGTTTAAACTTAAGTATTTTTGTTTAGGGTTTTTTATGAAGTTGTTTATGTTTATTTATGTTAATGTTTTATTAATTTAATTTTGTTTGATTATGTTTTTGAAAATAAGTTCACTTTATCATATTTTCATGCGAAAAATAGTTTTCAATACAATTAGCTCCATTTCAGTACAATCATAAGACAGGTTTAAGTACAACTCAAAAATGTAATTTTCCATCCCTGATTTGAAAGTGTTTAATATGATATTTCAATTCGGTTTCAAATTTTCAATGCGGTTTATAACAGGAATGAACGAATGCGGATTGAGTATTTCAATTCGGTTCGAAGTGGTGCTTATATGAGCGGTTTGAACCAATGCGCATCGATTCAATGCGCATTGAGTTGTCACATTGTCGCCAATAAAAAACTCCTAATCTTCACAGCAAACACCCGGGTGTAGAAATATAACTCTCATATGTTTTGTATGGAATTTTTATTTTTCTTCAGTTAAATGTTTGTTATTTGTGATTTGTGTTTTGTCGCGCTTTATTTGTTTCACAATTCAATACAGTTGCTTTAAGGGACATTGCGTCCTAGACGTAAGCTAATATTTAAAAGAAACCGTAAGTAGCTAGGTTATTTTATGGAGTGAAATTTGTGTTCATTCAGATTATAAAGTTTTCTTATCTATTTAGTTCACTAACAACTTCAACGTTAGTGTAAGAAAGTATTCGGGTTAGTATATCTACCTAATTGGTTTTTAGGGTTCCGTACCCATATCATCTTACGGAACCATTAATAGTTCGCTCTATATCTAAAATATCTATATATTCTTGGCACACTTATACATTACGGTGTCCACATATTTGAGACAACTTATCATTCTGTATCGATAAGGAAACTAGAACACAGCTTACAGATCTGTTGCGAAAAAACTGTAATGCGTGTATGTATATATGTATATGCACTTGCACATATGTATGTATGTTTTTAGAAACATCCTCACAAAATATGCTGTAGTACGCATCATTTTTAGCTATCAAAAGCAATAAGACGTTTCATTATTCGTCATAATTTTTTGCATTTGCCAGGAGCAAAACAACAATAGGCGTGTTTTGTTTGTAACCTGTATAGGCTAAACATGTTTCAGCAGCATGTTTACCCATGCAAAATACAACAAAACCTTAGCCTGGATAATTATCGAGTCTTATTTTTGCACTGAAAGCTTTTTCGAAGTCTATACTATATAGGTTACAAAAAAAACACGCCTAATATTATTTTTCTTTTCGGTAATAAGTATTATAAAAAACCGGCCAAGTGCGAGTCAGACTCGCGCTCAAAGGGTTCCGTAGTTTTAAGACTAGTTACATACATATATTTTGTTTAAATAACTGTTTCGTTTCGCTTCGTTAACACAAAACACGAAAACGACCCACCTCTATATTCACTTTACAAACTTATAATCAGTAATATTATTCACTATGAGAAATTTGATAAACATTAAGAACGCGGCTGAGTGTGTAGCTGAGTTCAGGG
Organism: Brachyopa scutellaris; assembly: GCA_949775065.1. Lineage (NCBI taxonomy): Eukaryota > Metazoa > Arthropoda > Insecta > Diptera > Syrphidae > Brachyopa > Brachyopa scutellaris. The sequence continues at coordinate 13,066,404 of OX459112.1, read as the reverse complement.
GTCTCAGGTTCGTTTCCTGGCAAAATCCGTATTTTTTTTAATTTTTTTTTTATATGGCAGCACAATTTTAGATAGTTTTTAATTTTCCCAAAATTATTGTTAATCGAGTAGTGATAGTTTCATTGGTCTAGTAGTTTACGAGTTAATCGGTCGAAATTGAATTTTTCGACATAAAATTGAGTTTTTCGACGTGAATTTCTCAAAAACTATACAACTTACGAGACTCGTTATATTTTTCTTCAAAAATGTGGTTAATCACCTACGAACTATGATTTTTTCATATTTTTGACTTAAGTTGTTTCCGAGAAAAAGTTCTGGTGCTTTTTGTATGATATTTTTCACATATTTTTGACAATAACTCCCAAAGTTTCTAACAGAAAAAACTGAGCAAAATATTTTTGGAATCTTTGTTTCGAGCCCTTTCGAATGATATCCCACATGATATCTTTTTCATATTTTTTTTTTTGAGCTCACATTTTACCCACCCTGTGTAGTTGTCTCACAATATTTTTGAGTAATGTTTTGTCCATGTATGTGGACCACCATAATGTATAAGTGTGCCAAATTTCAATTTTCTAGGAAGAACGGTTCTTGACGTTTTTATCGTGACAGACATTTTTGAGTTAGAGCGAACTTATAATGGTTCCGTATTACCATATGGGTACGGAACCCTAAAAAGTAAGAATACGGAACTCTTTGAATGCGAGTCTGACTCGCGGTTTTTTTTGCTAACACTTGCATTTCATCCAGCAATAAAAGAGCTCAGATTCCAAGAGCTATGAGCTGCACTCGATCAAAAAGTGCTGTAGAATGCATACTAGGCAGTCTAAGAGCTACGAGAACCGCGGAATGTTCCCTGCAATCTGAATGATTTGATGGGTCGATATGTACCTGGCCGTTGCATTCCAAATGATTTATGTGCTATACGGTCTCAAGAAAGTCTGCGTCCAGTGCAAAAGAAAAGTTTGCCAAGTGCACATCCTTACAAAAGCAAAATATAAAGAATGCCTCAATGTGCTTTTGAAATTGTTATTACTTCTATATTCTATCTACCTACGTATGTATGTGTACTTCTATTAAGTCACTATATATATATGATATCAACCTATCCTATGTAAGAATTCAATAGAATCAATAACTAAATACATATGTATGTATATATGTATGTAATGCTTTTTCTACTTCATAGCGATAAATAACCCTCACCTCGTCGAAAATGTTTACTATAATATGTATGACGTATGTATGTATGTATACTATGTATGTATGTACATACACATAAACGTATGTACATATATTGGCTATTTAATTGTGAAGTTTAAGAAATAGTAAAAGGTCTGTGCACAAAATTAAATAGAAACATAGTAACATTTTTGACAGTTCCTACAGAAAACATATGAAAAAGTAATTTCTATACCAAGGTATATACATACGATATACCATCAAGGTGGTCGAAAAAATGTAAAAAATCCCAAAAACATAGTAGATATTTCTTTTTTTTAAAATAAAAGTTCCGTTTTACAAAAGAACTCACTATTTTAGTCACTGAACAGAAGCGGTTTTAGATTCAGTGAAAAAACCTCGGATTTATTCGAAATTGAAAATCGGGATCTTTACCCAGGTGTATAACGACAATGTGAAGGTTAAGTATTTTCTGAGAAAAATGTGTGGTGCTTTTTGTATGATATTTTCCACAATTTTTTGGCAATAACTCCCAAAGTTTCTAACGGAAAAAAATTAAGGAAAATATTTTTGGAATGTTTGTTTTGAGCCCTTTCTGTTGATGATGATATCTTTTTCATATTTTTTTTTTTTTGAGATTACATTTTACCCACCCTGTATAGTTGTTTCACAATATTTTTGAGTAATATATTGTCCATGTATGTGGACCACCGTAATGTATAAGTGTGCCAAATTTCAAGTTTCTACGAAGAACGGTTCTTGATGTATTTATTGTGACAGACATTTTTTAGTTACAGCGCACATCGAACACATCGACGAGCTATCAGATCGATCACCATCGGGTCTGCTTAAGTTTACAAGGACAGAAGGATGGTTGGAACCTTAACCACAATGGGTTCACATGAACCTAAATGTGACGAGGATCTGACCATTCTCGTTAGCCTAACTTAATTACATTTTCTATAGTTGTTATTGTTATTTTAAACTAATTAGAAAATATTGTACACAAATACATAAATGGAAAAGAAAGCTTAAATTTGTCCCGTTTTTGGTGGAACCAATGACCGTAGCAAATTGATGTTTTGGTATAATTCTGTACAAAGATAAACGACGAAAAGCAATTAACCATATCATCAAAAATTATTATAAAACCAGGTGACTGCTGGCATCAATACCTCAGAGTACCGCGCTTGAAAATGTATTGTGTTTCGCTTTTAATAATGTGTTGCGCCTTGGGGTCCGCTACTGTTAAAATGTTGCCCAGAATTCTCACTGGAGACATCGCCAATGGACAAGATGCCAAACCACACTCTGCACCGTATATTGTTTCAATAAAGTCTTCTGATCATTTTTGTGCTGGGAGCATTATCAGTGAGAGCATCGTAGTTACAGCTGCCCACTGTTTGTTCAACTTTACACATTCTGTAGTAGCTGGATTGCATAATCGCCAAGATGAAACTGGAGCAACTGTACGCCAAGTTCTGCCTAATCAAACAGTAATGCATGCTGAGTATAAAATAGACCGCCTCAGTCCTTATGATTTTGGCCTTATAAAAATTGATCCACCATTCGAATTCAATGCGAATGTAAATAAAGTTCAGCTACCTACAGCTGATATAAGCCCTTCAGATGAAGTAACGGTTTTCGGTTGGGGTAAGATTGACCATAATCCCATGCCAGACATTCTGCAAACCGTTGATACTAAAGTGATTGATAATGAAAAATGTGATGAACAATACTTTATGACCGTTTCTCCGCAACAAGTTTGCACCCAATCAGATATCTCAGAAAACGCCGTTGGTTCAGGTGATTCTGGTGGTCCACTCGTCCAGTATGCTGAAGGCGGTAAAAGTATTCTTGTAGGAATTGTATCTGTAGGTAAAAGTTCTCTCAGCTTTGATGTTCCGCTAACCGAGTTCCCGTCCGTCTTTATTCGCACTTGGACTTTTATCGATTGGATTAATGAAAACTCAAGACGTTTGATGAATCCAACTTAATAAGCCATAATAAAAGTACATTTTGAATCGCTAAGCTCGTTTGGCTTACATATTGTTTTTATCAATTATTTATTTATTTATCTTCTATTTAGGAACAACCAAACCGGCTATCATCATCATCCCAAAAAAGACTTACATAGACATCTCAATTTAGGTACACAAGAATCTTAGCCATAGTCCCCTAGAGAATCGTATCTCAGGACTCACACAGCAAACTCTCCCTAACTGCAGCAATGTTTTCATCAGACCGAGCTGCGCGATCACAGACAGGTCTCTTCTGGGTTTGGACTGACCCAATCGCCTCAAATTTTTCGATTTTCGAACCACTACTGTACGGCGGGAAGGTGCACTATGTTGACATAAAAATCCAAAACATTTTCGAAGCATCTCACAGTGTGACACATTTGTCAAAGATGAACAAACACAACGGAAATTACAGAAATAGACTTAGAACTAATCAAAGGGTTTCATATAATTCTAGAATTCAGGGTTCCCAATCAACCTAAATGCATTTCATACACTCGGAATAAGATCTTAAAAATTACGGTTGGTTTTATATGCCAGTAAGCGTTCACAAGGCCTAAGTTCATGGCAGACAATTGAGTGCTTCTTATATTATTCCAATTGAATAACTTTCGGAAGAGGCGGGTAGGAATAAAGAAAGATTCGGGGGTTCCTTAGTTTTCGTTTGTTATTTTGGGGTGAAAAATATACTCAATCTATCACTGTCTCGTTGTTCTGAGTTGAAGGGGCTAGGTTAGGTTAGGTTAAAAGGGCTGATGGGAATGATATCATCCCCATCACACTTAGGTCCATGTGGACCCTTTGTCATACCCATGTTGTTTTCTCCCCCGCCCGTGGTATTAATTTCTAGGTTTCAGCCATCCAGACGCCCCGGGCAAATTCAAGTATGGCCGTTGGTGATCGATTCGTGCAAAAATATAAAACGCACACACAAATGGTTGCGAGAAGCAGGCCCAGGTTCACCTCGAGCTGTAGCGCCAACTAAGTAAGTAAGATGGTGATCCATCCGATAGCTCGTCGATGTCCTCGAAAAAGAATTTGCCCAAGAATTGTTTCTAAGTTGGCAGAGGCCAGGGCAGTGACAGAGGAAATTGGCTGTATCCTCATGAGCCTCTTCATCACCACACGCTCTGCAGATGTCATCATCATTCAGGCGTAGTTTCTTCATGTGGTATCTTAGCAGATTGCGGCCAGTTAGAACACCTATCAGCATCGACAGCGATGTCCTATCTTTCTGTAGGAGTTTTCTTGTTCTGTTGTTTTGTTGTACTAATGCTAATGCTTTTATGGCCGCATGGCTATTAACGTAAATTGTGATATCTTCAGGCGATATTGTCACCATCGACACCAGTTGAGCAGCCTTTGTCACTGCTAGAACCTCAGCTTGGAAAACGCAGCTGTGGTCAGGGAGCCGTATGGAGCTGCTTATACTCAGTTCGTCCGAGGAGCAGGCTGCCCCTATGCCTATGTCCATTTTCGACCCATCAGTGTAGATGGATTTAGAGTCTTTAATTATTTCATTTTCCTCCCACTGTCCTCTATTTGGAAATTCCCATGAGAAGGGTTTTTTCGAAATCCATGTATGGGACAGTGTAATCTGTGTTGATGTTGTCATTTAGATATATGTAGGCCAAGTATCCTGGCATGTCCATATGTGTAAGATTTCCAGTATTTTGACTGGCTTATTCTGAGAGCGCTCTTTGCTGCGGTCTCTTGTATATAATCCTGCTGTTGGTGTTGTTCTCATTGCACCGGTCATACCAGTGCATGCTATTCTTTGTATTTTGTTCATATCCTTAAGGTTGCAGGCCTTGGTGACAGCATGCCACCAGGCCAATCCTCCATATGTTAATATCGGTTCATTTTTAATGCATTTTATTTTATTCTTTTACTTCATTATACCTTACATTCTAGACAAAAAAAAAAAAAACGCTTAAAATTAGCTTAATTGACTCAACGTAACTTAACGTAACTTAACTAACTTACTGGCCCTACACGGGCACTCTAAGCTAAACATAACACTTAATCTATGTCTTTCGACATAACTTTAAAACTTTATTTTAATTCAATATTGAATAACAATTTTAACATCTAAGAAAAGTGTGAAATTTAAAAACTTAGTAACTGAACTTTTGGCTTTCATATTTATAAAACTGAAAATCTACCTAAATCTACTTTAAGATACTATTGGCCTTTACCTAACTTAATCTAGTTTCGTACTAATACGTATTTTTTTAAGCCAGTGCTGTGCTTTTTTTTTATTTTTTTTATTTTTTATTTTTTTTCAAGCATTCACACAATCCCAGTCATACAATCTTAATACCTACAAACCTACACCTATCTTAACCTAACCTAACCTAATCTACGTAAGCCGGCCAAAGCTATGAGGGCCAACTATGCTCTATTAAAGGCTACCCAGGATCGAAGGGAATCGACGAAGGAGCTCCCTCCCTAGGTGACAGCCACCAGAATTTCTGGTGCTGCCGATCTACGTCCCTCCGGTCGCGATCTGACAACGCTCTACTAAACCGGAGACGTTCTGCATTACTGTGGATGACGTCTCGCTCGTAGTTGAGTCGCCTATCCGCAGCTGTCCGGACAATGTGGAAGATTAACGGCACCGCTAATTTATCCTGGATCAGACCTTTTTCGTCGAAATAAAGAAATGCCTCTGGAGGGACAAAGCCGTTAAGGCGCACGCTCTAGTGGTATCTTTGATTGGGGTAGTATGCCCTAGAGATCAGGTTATTTTTCGAAGTCATTGCTCTCGCAATGTGACCCCGAATTATCTTTACCAGGAAATTATCCACTCTGATCAGGTTCGCTGTGTTGTATAGAACCTCATTGGAATAGAATTTTATGTACTCAGACTCGGGTGTTCTATATAGGCGAAGACACGCCCTAAGGCATGCCCTCTCAAAAACTCGAATCTTTTCCACGTTGAACCACACGGGGCAACCAAAAGCGAGCATTGGCCGGATGAGGGCCTTATAGCATATTACCTTCACCCTTGCATCGAGTTGGCTGCTATAAAACAGTCTCTTTGCAAGGGCAAAAGCAACTTTGGCTCTGGCTAGAGCAGCATCTATATGTTTGTTGAAATACAAATACTGGTCCAGCCACAGACTACACTTCGACGCGCCAATGGCTGCCCGTACTCTCCAACGATCGAGAACTTTCGCCAATTCTTTCTGGTGTCCGATGAGGCCCCAGACAACGACGTCCTAAACAGAATGGTTTCCGACTTCTGAAAGTTGATCTTCAATTTCCGGTCGTCGCAATATCGCTGGATCAAATCGAAGGCACGCTGCAAGAGAATTGCAATGACCTCGATTTTAGGTCCTGATCTGTACGCGATCAAGTCGTCTGCGTACGCAATAGCATGGGGGAGAGATCCTACCAGATCACTAGTGTAAATATTGAATAGGATCGGCGAGTTAACTGCACCCTGTTGTAGACCATTTTTAATTTGGAACATACCAGCTGTTAATATCGGTCGAACTATTGCCGTGTATATCCACAATGTAATTTGTGGTGGAAGAATCTACTGCAGGCATAGAAGGCAACTGATGCTTTTTTGATTCTTTCTTTAAAATGTTCAACTTCCAATTAAGTTTTCTGTCTTTAAGGGGCTAATATCGACTGATGTATTTGACCACTACTAATTGTTACATTTTCTACACGTATAGCCGGGGTTTTCAAAGCCGCAACCGTTTTAACAGTTCAAAGTGCCTACTGGTCAGTTTTCCTCCACGGCTAGTTTAAATTTCTGACCTGTGTTTCCATTTTCCATTTAATTCCAAATTTATTTCCTTTCAATTTTATTTTAAAAGCTACAAACCGTAAATCTCTACCATAATATCTCCACAATTATACACTGACATAATACACTTAAAAATATTCAATAATTCAAAAAATCATATAAAATACCGTTAAATGACTTTCCTAATCCTATAGCTTTATCTCACTTTCGGAATGTTTTTCAATTCCAATATATCAAAGGTCGTACAGAAGTCAGGTCGTTTACACTTCTCACAAAGTTTTTACACTCAACCTAGAGTCCATTAAAAATTTTATTAATAAATATCGAATTTATGTCCTTCCCGAGGAAGTTTCTACCGAAAAAGCAACGCCTCTGGTCTTAAACTCCCAGATACACAAATTCGCCTTTTAAACAGCAAAAAAAAAAAAGAAGAAATAAATTCTTACCTTATATCGATTTCTGTAAACGGCAACGACTTGCTAAAAAGTAGGACAAAGCAGTAAAAAAAAAGAACAAGGAACTGAGCAAGACCCATTATAAAAGAACTGGCACAAGAACGATTTTGACATACTTGATACCATCATAAATTAGATGAATTATGCCCACGACTTACTCCGATTATACCCACCGCATTGCTCTGCTTCCTCCCTCATGGCATGGCATGACAGTTTGTTGCGTAGTATCAAAACATAAGGATCCGGGTATGAACAAAGCAGCAAGGATAGCAAAAATCTCGTTAGCCGAAAAAGGCAGAGGCAAAAAGGACGAAAAGAATACGGCAGAGAAAATAATGAGTAACTAGGTCTCATGTAACCTACTACTCGTACATTGGCTAATGGGATGGTTAACACAGATAGGCAGTTGAGTACGGGCATACTTTCTATCGCCACCCGCCCATATGCCGGTCTTTTTAAAGGCCCTTGGAGTACATAGGCCTCATTTCGTAGCAAGCCATCCGTTGAACGTGACTTTTTCGCGTGAGAACATCGAGAAGCCATTTTTACAAAAAAAGAAAGAAAAAAACTAAATTCAAACCGAAGGAAAAATGTAAAATGGACTTTAACCGATCCACAGACAAATCTTGTTTTTCGTGTCAAGTTGTTTTTTTTTTTGTTGTTGTTTACCGGGATGGAATGTGTGGAGGAATGTCTGCATGGCGTGAAGGAGGACAGGAATTACATCGAGGGAATGATGGCTTTAATTTGTATTCCCTCCTTTTTAACATCCACAGGCAGAAGATGTGTCAAACATTTTTTTTTGATTCTATGTTAGAATTTTTCCGCTAAAGAATATAGAGTGTTCGCCATAAAATTACGCACACTTTGAATTAAATCATCGATTTTTTTTAACTATTGTTTCTATTATACCGAGATCCCGAGGATTTTTGGGTTCTGGAGTGAATAGCAATATCAACACCTCTTAACCGTGTGCTAAGTTTTTTATTTAATATCCTATCTTTATATATAAAAATGAGCTGTTCGTTTGATACCTCAGAACTCATAAACTAACCATCCGATTGAGCTGAAACTTACACTATATACTCTTTATGGCGTGCTCGTACATCAAAAAATGTCTTGTTTGGCCGTAGATGGCGCTGGAATTCAAAAAAAAATTAAACTCACCGTACGATTAAGCTGAAACGTACACAATATATTTGTAATGAAGTGAGAAATGTTCGCACATCAAAAGTTCTCAAGTTTTCCGATTGATGGCGCTGGAACATGAAAATTTCAAAACCATCCGAAAGCTGAAACTTACAGAATATATTTGCTATGGGAGTGAGAAATGTTTGTAAATCAAAAGTTTCCAAGGTTTCCGATAGATTGTCATGAAAACCAAAATCTCAAAGTTATTACTACAGTTATGCACGGTGACAGCTAACAGCTAACTTTTGATTTGCGTGCACTTCTCGCTTCAAAACAAATATATTGTCTAAATTTCAGCTCATTCTCCAACAGAGTCATTACTATTAACAAAGAGTCACTCGAACAAATTTCATTACATTTATGGCATTAACATTGTTTTCAATGGGTGTACCGAAGCGCACCGGGTAACCACTAGTAATTTATATATTTAATAGGTATTTAATAATTAGTATTTCGTAAGATTTTCTCGATTCTTAGGGTTCCATACCCATCTGGTAATACAGAATCATTATAAGTTCGCTCTAACCCTAAAATGTCTGTCACGATAAAAACGTCAAAACGGTTCTTCCTGGAAACTTGAGACTTGGCACACTTATACATTACGGTGATCCACATATTTGAGACAACTTATCACTCAAACATACATATATTTTGAAACAACTAAAAAAAACTGAAAAATATATCATGTGGGATATCATTCGAAAGGGCTCAAAATTTTTTTTTTTTTCAATTCTTCTTGTATTATTGTTTCATTATGCACCAATCATTTCTATCACCATTGTTTCATTCATCTCTAATATTTTGTTACAACATTTGAACCGTGGTATTCCTACTGTAATAGGTACACCAATAAACCTGGCAACGCGATCGCTGTTAAACTAGCGAATCCGGGCTCGGAATCTAATCCTTTAATCCCGGAACCAATATGTCGGCGTCAATCTGGTGGTCTTCCTTCGCTGGATTAATATGAGCAGAGAGATGGTCTGGTTTAACTTCCTGCACAATCATGAAGTGTTTCGTGATAAAGTCAGATAAAGTCATCGCAAGATTTCTCCTCAGTCTACAAAGTAGAAACTACTGTGACATGGTCGGGCTTATTGCGGGGCGCAACACAGGTTTTTTTTTATAATTCTTGTACTCTAAAGCGGTTGTCTGTACACTTATAAGATAAACAGAGAAACAGAGAAACGGCCAGATTGGCGTAGTAGTTAGGTTTTACCTAACTCTATTGGTGGCGAGCAGGATTTTTATCGTTGCTTATGATTCACAGTATTTTTTCCCAGATATTTTCTTATCATTCACTGTTTATGCGATCAATTCCTTTAACTATATTTGGAAAATGGAATTTTGTAAATATTTACATATTAAATACATCAAATACATAAATAGATATTATGTCGAAATCATAATACATATTCTGTTCTCGAACTTTCTGCACCAAAACTCACAGATTCTGAAATTTCAAAGAGTGGGGATAAAAATCTCTCAGAGAGAGGTAAATCAAAAGTCTGCAAGAGTACAGTAACGCATTGAACAACATACATACATACAAGGAAATTGACTGCGTTCCTTATGGGGCATTGTAAACTCAAAGGTCATCTCAGGAATCTACGAGTAGGTCTGTCAGATGACTCATCCAGATTTTGCAATTAGTCCAGTGAAACTCCAGAACACATACTGGTGGATTGTAGGGCACTAACTCAGAAAGGATTCAAGTGCTTGGGTAAATACCAAATTACAGCAGAGGATCTACCACTCATAGCACCCAATCTCCTACTGCGATTTCTCAGGGAAATTGGTCTGGATGATGTGCTGTGACCTATAGAATTCTCACGTGGGCGAAGCTCTCTTTAACCAGTTCCCATAGGAACAGTGACGATTGCAGGGGGCAGAATAGATCTTAACTCTCTAACAGGTAAGGCTGCCCTGAGGCCGCCTTTACATAGACCTCATTTAATCTGAATCAAAAAACATTTCGCGCTCAATGATAAATTACAGCTTTTCGGTAAACATGTAGTTTCATAGTTTTACCGGTTTGAAAGTTTGATGATGGCGGAAAGTCAGTGAGTGAGCACAAAAAAATTATTTATCACCTGATACTTCAAAATTAAATAAAATATATTTCTATCATTCAGATCTTAGTGAATAATTTTGTGGTAAGTACTAAACATATATACTTAAGTATACTATCTTTGTTTTGTATGAATTTAATATGGTAATGTGATTTAACAACAAAAAACCGAAGGCGCCCTCAGGGCGGCCTTGCCCGTTTAAGCGTAAAAAATATGTCTCTTCGACTGATTACTCTCAGTTGTTGAAGGACTATTTGCACAAATTATGTTTCTAAATTTTTTGTATAAATGGAGAAAAATCATAGTGATATAAAAAAAGTATATGAGCGAAATCTGTCCAGTTGGACAGCCTTATAAGTCGGCCACCTGACGAAGTTGGCCAATACTTAACTTATTTATACCGTTATAAGTTGGACACCTGTATGAGTTGGCCAAAGATTCTTGCACTGCAGGTAGCCAACTTACCAACTTACCACTCTACATACTTTTCCAAAAAGTCTGGTGATAAGATATAAGATTTCATGGATTCAGTCCAAATAGGTTCAGACGAAGATGATTTTAGTGATGATGAAGAGGGAATATCACCTGAAGATGACAAATTTATAATGAAAGTAACACTCCAGAAACAAGATTTGGTATATTTGCGTGGAAGAGGAGTATATGCTTTTGGAACAATCAGAGCCAACAGAATTCCAAACTGTAAGCTTCCTTTGGATGAGAATGTCAAAGAAGATAGATAGATTGAATTGAATATGTAAGTAATGCATATGGTCCAACACATCTCCTCTGTTCATATCCAGCTCTTTTCCGTAGTGGACAACTACACATAGGTGAATACATCATCAACGATCTCAGTGACCTAGCACAGAAAGACGTTAGAGCCCTATTTCGCTCTATTTAAAGCTCTAAATGGTTCTCTTGAGTATCGAGGAAAATATCCCCAAGATCATTGGTATCACAATGGGTCTCTTTAGGCCTAAGTGTGCTGATAATCGTTACTGATATCACACTAAACTGTTTTGTGGAGAGACAATAACATTGTCAGATTATTGTATGTTCGTTGGAATTGAGTAACCTATCCATTCATCCAAGTAAAGCATTGCGTTACCATCGAAAGAAAAAGAAGTACCTTGAAGTTGATTGTCCACAAATCATATGTGAATATAATAGCCACATGGGTGAATTCGATCTAATGGCTGGTCTTAGTGATCGATATCATATTCGACTCAAGACTAGAAACCCAATGATAAGGCTTGTTTATCATTTGGTTGGCATGGCTGCTACTAATTCATAAATTTTGTACTGTTGCATCGAAGCTGAAAAATCTGATGATGATTCAAATTATACAGAGGGAAAATTGCTGAAGCTGCGTGAATTTCGTGAAGATATAGCTGCAGATTTTGTGTCTTATAAGGAAATACGTTCAGTTGGCCAGCCTTCCACACAAGAAAAAGAACACAGCACTAGTTCTGGCATAAGCCAGAGGTCAAATCACCCATTTGCTGACATAAGGTATGACAATAACGACCACTTTTCAATACGGCTTGACAATGATGGAGCTAAAAAAATGATAACTTTGCAAAATATCGCAAACACATTGCATTTTCTCGAAATGCGATCTCCATTAGTGCTGTTCTAACTCAAATTTTTTGTTCGCTTAAACGGACAAGGCTGCCCTGAGGCGGCCTTCCTATTTGTTTATCTGGTGGCCAAATTAATAATTGTTTTTTACTTTTTCACTTAATTCGTGCTTCTTTAAACAATATCTAGCCTAAACAAAAATTCTGGTTTACTTTTCGTCATTATTTTAGTTTTGCCTGTTAGAGGGTTAAGATCACGGTGCATCTCACCCTTCAATAATAATAATAATAATAATAATAATACAACGTAACGTATTGTGCATCGAGTTGAGAGGGCTTTTTCTCCGCCCTCTCTGTACTACTTACTTACTTAGTTAACGGGCACCCGACCCGTGAAGAGCCTCTGCCAGAGACACGGCAGTCTTCCACTCTCTGTACACAGCCTGTTGACAGACATGTTTTTGAGTCCAAATTGAAATGCCTCTGCACAAAATAAGCCCGCACACACATATGTATACACAAAAAAAAGGAAGCGAAACAAATTCCATGACTATGTTTAGTCATGACATAAACACGAAACAAATCCTTACGCTGTGAGTGGTTTGTTTACTTTTGGTTTACTACGGATTTATCAATTGCCTCCTTTGCGTTCATGTAGTCGTTGCCGCGGAGTGGTTGTTATCCTTGTCTCCTTGGGTTTCTTTGTATATCTGATTTCATCGTCATTATCATCAATGATTCCTACTCGGGAATGGAAAATATTTGCGTAACCCATTTAAACTTGAGCATTATTATTGTTATTATTATAAGCCCACGGGTATGGGGATGGGGCTAAGTTACACACATACCAACAAGCACATATGTGTGTGTGTGTGTGAAAAGGAGTGTGAAATTTGTTTGCACAAATTTTGGCGTTTGGTGTTAAACTGAAGCAGACATACGAAGGCTGACGCTGAAAGAAACAATTTGTAATCGGAGTCCTTTTGGAAAATTGAAATTTTGAGAAAATATTATTCAAGGAGGAAGGCATATGTACATATTTTCTATGCTCCGCTGACTGAAATTGGGTATACGCGGCAGATGATGAATGAAAAGTGGTGGAAATTTTTATGGAGTCATGTTTTTGACGATGTCGAGGTGAGAGAAGACGAAACAAAGAAGAATAATTTTGCTTCTTTGACAAGTTGCCGCAATGGGGTAATTGTTTTTTTTTTTTTTTTGGGGAGGCTTTCAAGGAATTCTTTGAAGTAAAAGTTTGACTTGTATTTTTAGGGGAGCAGGAGGTTTTCATTTTAGAAAAAATGTCGGCTTACGGTTGGGAGGAACGGTGAATATCCGCGATTGTTGCTCCAGACTTTGATAAAAAACATGTAACAAAAAGATGAAAAGACAGCCTCAAGGACTTTCAAAAAGAAGAAAAAAAATTCAGCTTCTAAAAATCACAGTTTATTTTAAAACAGAGAGTCAAACATGTCGATTAGATTCGATAAGACTTTAAGACGGAGGACAAAATGCTCGCAGGCTGCTAGTTTTTTCAGAACTAAAAGAAAAGCTGAATTCTACAGAACCTAGAAGGCCTATTGTAATATCCTCAACCGCCGCCGGAGAGAGGCTATTTTTTGTTTGAAAAAGTCCCAATTACCTTTAACAAAGGCGCAGTCATTGGTCAATATTGAAGAAATGGCATTTTTCCAAGAACTTGAATTTTTGGAGAAACAAGAATTAGAGTCCCTTCTCAAAAAACGCAGCCTTGTACGGTATTTCAAGAATTTTAAGGCAATTTGAAAGCTGAGGCCATCACGTAAAACCATCGCCATTTGGGTGGCTATGGTCACTACTTGCATCTTCGCTTTGAAAGCAGGTCTAGATACGCCTTTATTTAATCCTGATTCTTTAAGGCCTTCCAGATTAGGTATTATATACGACCAGACTTAAAGTTAGTAGACTGAGTATGGTCAGTTATTACAATGGTTTTTATTGCGCAAATGGCAGCTCTGTTTCCTTTCGAAATTGACATGCCTAAAATATGCTTAAAACCGCACCATATCGTAGATTTGTTAGTCTTGCAGTTAAACAGGCTTTCATGAAAATTTAACGTCAGCCATCGCCACGTTCTCCTAAGTTTTTTGTGAATAGTTCAATTTTTTCGTGGAGTATAACTTAGATGCTGAGGATGCTTGCATGTTAATCCAAAAAAATAAGAGAAAGCTCGGGCATCTTCGAAATACCGCTTAAACACCGGAATAATCACAAGGCACTGCACCATAGGTTGATGGTTGGATGCTGTGGAAATAGGGTAGGTACTGACTGGCTTTAATTCGGCTAAGCCTAGTGTTATAACTGTTACTACACATCAATTGTGCTCATTTTAACTCCAAATGGTAGCCATCGGATACTGGTCGCTAAACTTATAAGTAATCTACAAGAATGACGCTTCCATACCTTAGGCCACCGATTCCTAGAACAAATAGCAGAGCTAGCAAACTGGGAATCCTAAGATTGTAAAATGAGGATTGTATTTCCAAACCACGATGGCGCTAACATAAAAGTGCCAATCTGCACTCAAAGCTTTGAGTTTCTACTCTTTGGACTCAAGACTGGCAGAGTGCAGCTTCAATGCTCTTCAATCCCTTTGTACTCACAGTAACGTGGTGGGTATCTGGTCACAGAGGCATTGAAGGAAACGAGATTGGGGATGAGCTGCTTCGTTCAGGCTCTACTGCCAAAGTCTCAGGCCCGGAACTCTTTTGTGGCATAAACAAGTAAACAATTTCGGCCTTAATCAACAAATGGGAGGATAATCTCCGACTTTCTCATTGGAGAAATGTCTCAAGGCTAAGGCAAGCCAAACTGTTAACTAAGCCTTAAACCCATCACATAGAACTTCTTAACTGCAGTAAGAAGGATATTAAGTACCTAACAAGCTCTCTCTCTCTTCTCTTATTGCTAGTTACGATGCCATCTAAAAAAGTTAGGCCTGTCTAGCGAGACCGATTGTCGACTCTGTTCAGAGGAGGCCGAAATAGCCAAGCACGTCCTTTGTGAATGTCCGGCACTGGGGCAGGATCAATGACTTCGCCGATCAGAGTCGGTACAAAACTGTACGTCCCTTCCATTCGTACAAAAATGTAACACGCACACACAAATGGTTGGCCCTGGTTCACACCGAACTGTGGGGCTACCTAAACCAAGAACACCAATGATACTGTCAGTACTGGTTTAAATGTTTGCGACTGCTGTAAAATCCAGATCATAAGCGAAAGGACTTGGTTCTGTGAGTTGTGGACAATGAAAAATAATATTTGCTTGTGAACTCTATGATCGTGGGTGCTAAGAAACTCTTGACAAGCAATGCTTAAGTATGGATACAGTACCTGGATGGCTAGCTGCCTTCCCAGTCTTATGAAAGAAAACACTGATTTCGAGTACCTTAATATACCTTAATATTGCATTAAACTCTAAATATCCGAGATAAAGTGCAAAAGTAGTACGTAAACGTGCCAATTACCAATTCAATATTTTTACGTTCGTGTGAATAGTACACTGTGAGTCCTATAAACAACACAAGTAAGGTCTGTCAATAGGCTCCTTATCCTAAGCGATATCCTTCTGTCATATCCTGCGGAGTTTGCATTTCTTAAAAACAAAAAAAGCCTCAAACTAACCCCGTTCCAATAACTCTCCACCACAAGTCTTGTTGTGGTTACGACAACGCCTCTAACATGTGCCGCCACCAGGTACCAATTTATTCGTATTACGTTGTTCTGTTCCCGATTATGTAAGCCAAGGACATGGCGACCTTGTTTTTTTTTTTTTTTTGACTATTTACCATGTTCTGTCATTAATTTTTTTTTTTTTTCGTTTTTATAGGCCGCCTATCAAATCGGTTTTGGAGCGAAGATATTTACATAATGAACTACGTTTCGTCCTTTTTTCGGGTTTAGTTGTTTTTTTTTTGCATACCCACTGGGTTAAAGAGAATATAATATGATATGTTGTGTGGAGGTTAAACTACACACCGGATGTCCTTTTTCCCCTTCGCATATTTCACTACATAAAAAAATAGATTAATTGCTTAGAAGAGGTTATTCATGGGATTTAACTGTCATAACGAAAGGCATACTCGTATGATATTGGAGACCCTTTTTTTGTTCCCCCCCCCAATCCATTCTCTATATTGAAGGTATATCCCTCAAAGTCAATCGAAAGAAATTAAGACTTGGGATGGAGGAAAAACAAAAGAAAACTGAATTTGGGCATGTCATAGTCATAAGGACATTATTGATTTGTTTTCTCATTTATTTGTCCTCAGCAAGGATTTGTATGGATTTCATTGCCCGAGGAAAGGCGAAATATAAAAAAAAAAATAATTTAAATTGACCAGCAGATGCTATCGAGAGGATAATCATCGATGGGACATCTCAATTTTCTCGAAGGACGTTGTTTTTAATTTGAAAAAAATATATCTTAAAAGCTTGAGGGCGAGAAACAAGCGAAGGGCTATGAATACCGCTCACACTTAAAATAATTATTTTTTTTTGTATCTTGAGCAGTTATTGGATATAGGTCAACGAAAATTCCGTCAAGAGGCAACTGTTTCATGGACTACATTTAATTTTAGAACAAGAAAATGCTTTGAAATGTTTAGCGGAAGAATAATGAGGGGTAGGCGAGACGAAAGTTTAATTAATTCCAGGAATTTTCTCTTCTACTTGAATGAGGACTATGGATGGATGCTTAATTGACATTGAATGGTAAATTGGATAAATTAACCAAATGATGGAGGTAATGATGCTGGCAATGCTGGCTGGATAGTGGATGGGAGTTTTTTCGGTTGATTTTTAGGACAATATTTGGAAGGAAGAGTTTCCATAAAGTCCTAATGGCTAAGGCTTTTAATTTGACAGCGATGTGACTTAAATATATTTACTTAATGAACAGACACGAAAATTATTCAAACAGTCTTCAATGGAAAGCCTCAAATGGATTACAAAATCTACCAAGCCAAAGGAGCAAAATTGGTTGGAGCAACATTAAGCGCTAAGATATGTAAGTGTACCTCACATAAACAAATGTCCTTGTTGAATGCAAAGAACTTGGACGTTACAGTTCGTTTAATCAAAGATTTCGCTCTAAGTACCCAATCTTAAATCACCGGTTTAGAATCCAGTAGCTGAAGTCCAGTCGAGTACAGAGATGTCAGGAAATAAAACAGGATTAAGTGCATATATGAATACATGTTGTTTTGACTACGGGAGGCCATTGAATAGTACATTTCGTTACAAGAAACTGTGGAAATCTTGAAGTTAATTAAAAAATCGCTATATCGGATTCAGAAAGCCAGTTTAAAGTTGGATGGTGTAGTAGTCAGTGAAACAAGTCTGTACTGCTAAATGTCTGTCAGTCGAGTACTCCCAGTTATTTATTGAGACATCAATTGTTCAAGCTCGAATTATATAATAGTGTTGCCAGGTATGTACTATAGGTGGAAGTGAATCGGAGAAGGAAGAAATTTTGAGAATTCTGTCGTCAACCCTCAAAGAGGCGTAAATACGTTTACATGAAGACTATGGAATGCAGTGATCTACTGTTGGACCTGAAAATAAAAATTACGAAGTTTTATCTCTGGTCTACGGTCTTATATAAAGCGGAAGACTGGATCCTAGATAAAGCATTGCAAAAAAGACTTGAAGCATTGGAAATGTAGTTGTTCCGAATAATACTTCGAATCCAAGGCAGAGGTACTGACAAGAATAAGAACAAACCGAGAACTCTTTAACACAATCAAAATCTGAAAAAAAAAAACACTGTCACATCATCAGACACCAAACATTTCGGCTTCTGCATATCACATTGTAAGAAAGAATTGAACGAGGAAAAGTAGTTGGTGGACAACGCATTACCTGGATGTGGAACCAGTTCGACTGGTGCAATATGTCTACGATTGAAGTTCTCAGGATGATAACCAACATCTATTATATTATGCGTAGTAGATGACCGAAGACACAAGAATAAGGGAGAATACATATTTTTGCTTAATTACACAGGCCTGCGAAATATAACTTTTACTTTCCCCTCTAACCCATTAACGCTCAGCGTCATATTTATATGACAGCTGAGGACGAAAAATTCTAGTGATTAAGAAAATAATTAAAAGACCAGATTTGTATTTCTAACGTTAAGTGTTATCAATTGTTTATGTAGTTGAAGGGTAAAATAAAAAAAATATTATTTAAAAATATCTTTTTTTAATTTTAAAAATAATTAGTTTTTGGTAGAATAATACACTTTTTGGGGAAAAAAACTTTAAAAATATAAGTTTTCAATATAAATGGATGAAACTTTAGATTTAAATAACTAATTGGTTATACATTGGACGTCCAGTATAACGAATACCCGATATAGCGAATTTTCGATATAACGAACGCTTTTCAGATTAACATTGGCATCTCTATATAGCGAACGGTGGGCAAGATTTGCTATCCGTTATAGCGAACATACATACTAATTGCGCATCTGTTCTTGTTTCAATATGATAGTGTTTTTCAGTTTTTTTTTTCTCTGCGTTTACATGTCCACACACCCAATGAGTAATTCCAATGAGTAATTCAAATGTCTAGTCTCGTGATCTATGCGTGCCAACGTTACGCCATTAATACAACCAATGGACCAAAACGCCATCCGCCTTACAAAGATCCATTACCGCAATAGCTTACTGAGTGACATTATGCGTTCATACTCTATAGGTCCAGACATCACTACTGTGCTAAAAGAATTTAAACTCTCGAGTCTAATGCTACAAAAATGTTGGAGAAATTACAGACTCAGGAGGATGAAATTCCACTTTCATTATTACGGCAAGATGACGAAGTTTTGGCAATGCAGTCTTGTTAACCGTGTTTTCTCGAAGGTAACATACTTCATTTTTTTGAATCGGTTTCGAAATTTAGTTCGCATCTTTTTCGCTCAGCAACGTGCTACCAACACAGACCTAGAATCTTGGAACAATACTGAAACTAATTTACAAGAACAAGCATACGATGACACCGTTGAACTGAATCTGAAAGCGAAGATGGACCTCCAATAAAGCATGCTTAAGCAGCCAGTTGCTTAGCGGGTGTGTTACGATGGGGACAACAAGTCAATGTTTACATATATGGCGGACAGGTTCACGTTGAGACGGTTTCAAGAAAAAGATTTGCAGTAAAATAAAGTTTTATCGGTGATTTTTTTTTTCAAAGTTATTTACAAAATTTGTAGACTTAAATGGCAGCACCAATCTATTCAATTTAACATTAAATAAAAACCCCTAAATAAACATATTTTTTAATGACTTCTTCTAAAAAAAAGTATAAAAAATCGTTCGATATAACGAACGCGCTCGATATAGTGAATGACCTCAAACATTATATCATTCGTTATACTGGACGTCCACTGTATATGAAAATGGGTAGTCAAATTAAAAAAAAATAAAAAATCGGACGAAACTAGAAAGGATTGCAATCAGGTGCCCTAAAAATATGACGCTGGGCAGATATGATAGCTTTACAAACCAAAAAAAAAAATTTGCGATTGAATGTTTATTCATCAACTTCAACGTAATTCAAAAGTCGAAGATGCAAGTGTTGCAGTCTTACCTCCGATTTTAGAGTATGTAACTGATGAGAATTCCAGGTTTAGAAGAGAACAAATTTGTTCCCTAGCTTCCATATATTCTACGAAATGACCTATGTATGCAAACGATAACGGAAAATCTCTAGGCCAAGATCCTGTCCAATTATTATGAATTGTTGAAATGAAGAAAACGATCGTGGTTTCTTTGACCGCATGTTGGACGTTGCAAAAGAGATTTTCATAGTTCAATTAGTCGCAACTCCTTTAAATTTTGATCGTATTGAACCTGCAAGCCACTGTTCGTACTATACTCACAAAAAGAGAATAAACGAATTGAATTAATTGCCTCAGCATGAGTTGGCAAAGCAGTACAACCCTTACAGGTGTGAATTTGATAAATATGATTGACTTGCGTCCAAATACAATACTGCAATAAGCGGGGAAAAAATGGTACTGGTGCACTTTACCCGAGTTTAGGATATGGCTATGGTGAATGTTTGGGTCATACACAAGTTTTTGGTACCAGAGAAATAGAAATAATCATCGCTGGTGCAGTTAGGAGGAAGAAGTTTTGTCTCTTATACTCAACTCCGATTTATATCTGTTCACTGTGTTTTTATGTATTTAAATTTTAACCTAATTATGAATTTATTTATTCTTCGCCTGGCATTTATTTCGTTTCTTTGGTCAACAGGCATTTATAAATTCCTTAAATAAAATAAAAAAAAAATTAAAATAACTGAAAATTATTTACATAGGTATCAAATTTTAGACCTCATATCTGCCCAGCGTCCTATTTATAGGACACACAGTTTTGAAACTTCTGTTGCAATATTTTTTTTTGTAATATTTTTTCTTAAATTGTCTATCGGTAAGTAGCAAAACACTAAAAAATTAACAAAATTGGAACCACAATATTACTCTGAGCGCTAATGGGTTAAATAATAATGTTTTTTTTTACATGAATTTGGATATCTTGAATTAAAATATAGCGATGGTTTTTGATGTGTAAACATCTAAGGGCTACTCCACATTCTAGTGGAGTAATTCCGTGATTTCGGGAAGTAATTCAGCGTTTTCGGGGACGGAATTCCGAACGGTTACGAAATTTGGAACTCAAATTTCATAGCAGCGCGTTGAAATATGGACATAGTGATTGCTTATGTCCCTGGTCAACTTTTATATATCACTTTTTATCCCGGAAAATGGCATGGTTTTCAGAAAATAGTGAAAATACTGCATATTGGGAGGGAAAATTATTGTTATACAGCCCTATCTCAATAATGGCTTATCGGATTGAAAAACAAAAAAATAGGTGAAATTATTAAATTCGTCCCTGATTCATTTGATGTATAAAACATCCTCCTGCGTTGTCCTGAAGCTGAGCAATGTTCAAAACAATTATTCAAAGCATCGCCCACAATTTTCTTTCAGTGGTGACCACTGCCAGCAGTCGGGCAGCAGTGGGTATCGTTGCAATAGTGTGTGTGTGAGTATATGTGCGCGCTCTAACATGATCATAATGCTTTGCATTTCAATGTTCTGCAATCATTATCACCATTTGCGGCTCTCTCAACCAATCTTATTAAATTAGGTGTCAAAAGAAAGAGGATTTTCAAGAGCAGTGATTTGCATTTTTAGTTTATAAATATTATTAACAATTTTGCATGTAGAAAAGCCTACAACCTATTTACGAATAAAATGGCTACCTACTGGCCTCTAGTGTCCTAGTGGCACCATGTTGCAAAAAATAAGAGCTACTTTTCGTGATAGAGATCCTGATAAATACATATTTAGATTAAGTGTAAGAAAATTGTTTATATTTATAACATCAGAGTGCATTTCATCATTGCTCCAAGACATTATTTTCTTTAGGCACCTCATTTGTGAATGTTACGTTGAAAAATTGTTTTTCCGTAGTAATTTTATTCATATGCTTTAAAATTATTTATACTGATGAAGTGTTAGAATCATTGAAATCGGTGCAGCAATAAACTCTCAGGAGCAATGGAATGGATTCAATGAGTATAATATATGCGATGGGCTTGAATTTTATCGAACATAGACTAGTTTTAATTTACTTTCTTTCCAATGAACACCCCATCCGTGATGTTTACACATAGCTCGGGACTGTTGGATACAGTCGCAACATTTTTTTTTTATAGCACATCGAAATTTATTTTGATGCAAGATATCCATATTAACAGATTTTGGAACATGTTTTATAAAAAAATAAAATATAATGAATATAGAAGTAAATGTTTAGTTATAAAATAATCAGTATTAGTTTTAAACAAGACTTAAGAGCCTAGAGAACTCAAGAAGACTTATGAAATTCTATTCTACATTCTTCAACTCTGTTCAATATTTTTTTCTTATACTTGCGCTACGGTTCATATCTCTTTTACATCCATCAATAGTCAGTTTTCATATGTATATTAGTACCTTATACCTATGAAAATAGCTACAAAGTTTTGTCAGGGGAAAACCATCGCAGGCCGGTGTTTATTTAAAAGATTTCACAGAAAATTGCATTTTTCCGGACTCAAGCGAAAACGTTGCCGCTTATGGAAATCACAGACAAACAAAATTTGTAGTCAATTCAACATTGTATTCGGCAATTGTAGAACGAAATTTAGAATATTATGTACCTGTAGTATGTCACTAATGTTGTTTGTTTCTCATTAGTGCGTTAATGTAACATTTTATTGTCTCACTAATAGAAGCCTCACCGTTAACTCCTGTAATCATTCGATGCGCCTCAGTTGCAGATTTTTGATGTGTAAACATCTTAGCTCTCGGTATGGGCAAATTTTTCGCCGTCGTCCGTCACGCGTAACCAAACTTAGTATTTGTACGTTCCCTGTATATGATTCTCTTAGTATTAGTGCATTCTCTGTTTATTCGCCATCATACACAAACGTATGTTAACACATCAAATTTTACGAGTACCTGGTACTCACACCTTTTTTTCGAATTGAAGGCGAAAACCATTGATAGATTATGTATGGACTGCTAGTACCAAACTTTTTTTTAATAAATTGTGTAAAGCAACAAAACAAAGTAGGTATGTATTAACTAACGGAAAAAATTAATTTATAGTAAATTTACCATATTTATGGGTCAGTAAGGAAAAGTAACGGCTATTTTCAATTTTTTTCCTTTGAAATTTTGGTAGTGTCATCTGTTTGTACCAACGTGACAACAATTTAAAATGTAAAGTATTTTCGCTGTAACTCAAATATAGGGCAATAGATTGCCACATAAAATTAGCATGATGGCGGATAATTTTTCACTTTGCTGTCCCTACGAAAGACGTGGCGCTCGCGATAGTTAAGTTGGAACCAAATTGTCCACAGACGTTCGTTGTATGAAAGTGACATTTCACCAGCAGTCCAAATATAATTATGTCAATGGAACAAAGCAAAACTTCCCGCATATGACGCTTATTTGGGTCGAAAGTTGTCATTTTCACGCACAAAAATATATACATGTATGAGTTGTTGACAGATGCCCAAGCTTACCATGTGATGTTCCTGATTTGACATTTCAGACCACTTTGTACCGTTTGCGCCATCTATTGGAAAACGGTGGATTCCCATATGAAATCGCTAAAAATTCGAATTTCCAATCAGAAAAATATTGTTTTTGTATTTTTGAAGTGAATGCTTCTTTAGCGACGTATTGTTTTTGAAAACGAGTTACTATAAATGAGTTACGATAGATGAGTTACGATAAATGCGTTACGATAAATTTCGATAAATGTGTTTCGATAATGGGGAAATGATTCCGTCCGTCTGTCCGTCTGTCCGTCTGCCTGTCTGTCTATCTGTCCGTCCGTCAGTTTGTCTGACTGTCTGTCCATCCGTCTGCCTGTCCGTCTATCTGTATGTCTGCCTGTCCTTCCGTCTGTTTGTCTGACGGTCTGTCCGTCCGTCTGTCTGTCCGCCCGTCCGACCGTACGTCTGTCTGTCTGTCTACCTATTAACATCTAAACCGCTGAACCAATTGTAATGTAATTTGGCAAAGAGATAGTCTGGGACCTGAGGAAGGACTTATGTAGAAAATCCGCTCACTAGGGGGCGCTGGAGTCAAGTTATTAATAAAACCTTTTCACGCCTAAGCCACTGGACCAATTATAATGTAATTTGGCAAAGAGATAGTCTGGGACCTGAGGAAGGATATAGGTAGGAAAACCGCTCGCTAGGGGGCGCTGGAGTCAACTTATTAACAAAACCTTTTCACGCCGAAACCGCTGAACCAATTGTAATGTAGTTTGGCAAAGAGATAGTCTGGGACATAAGGAAGGACTTAGGTGGAAAAACCGCTCGCTAAGGGGCGTTGCGGAGTCAAGTTATTAACAAAACTTTTTCACGCCTAAGCTGCCCAACCAATTGTAATGTAATTTGGCAAAGGGATAGTCTGGGACCTGAGGAAGGTCATAGGCGAAAAAACCGCCCGCTAGGTGGCGCTGAAGCCAAGTTCTTAGCAACTTCTTTATTCACTGACCAAAATGATTCATATTGACAAGAGAAAACTACAAAACTGGACCCGATGAGTGGCGTTGGAGTCGAGTTATTAACAAATTCTATATTTAATGAAATTTTGAATAGCTGTTCCTTTCATAATTTGCATTACAAAAAGTGAAGTTTACATTCATATTTACTAATTTTTATTACACATTTTCTATCGATTGTACTAGACAAATTTCTTCTTCTCTTACACATTACACATACACAACTGCTTTGGATTGGATAAGTATTCACTTCCCCCGTGAGCTTATGTGGATGAGGCTCACATAATTTTTCTACATATGTAGGTAAATAAAGTAAATTGAATGGAGTGGTAGTTCCCAAGTGTGAAAAGTTTAAATATCTGTGAACAATGATCAACAGCGTGTACAAACAGCATGAGTGGAAATTGACAGCAGCTAAGATGAATATGCTTCGCATGACAGCAGGAGTAACAACACTTGTTCGAATAAGAAGATCAAAAATCCGACGAAGCCTTCACGTCAAGGAAACCATCTCGAAAACACTGGAGCACGTCCGGCTCGTTGATATTGTCATGTTCAAAGGAGGGACCCTACGAACCCTGTCAGAAAGGCAATGGCAATCAACGTCCCCTTACAATCGCGTAAAAGAGACAGGCCTAAAAATTCCTGGATCACACAAATGCAGAAACACCAGCATTTGATTGGCCCCAATGATGAAGTGATTCAAAATCGGGAGGACAGCAGATATTTTTTGAGGTCGAACCGGCGAACCCCACAGATGGACCAGTAGGAATGCAATGAAGTGGGACGGTTGTGATCCCTATAATTCTGATCATAACCTCGTCGTTTAAATGGAGAGAAGAAGGTAAATAAAGTAATATGGAATAAAACATTAAAACAACAACAATTTGGAATTGAATACTCGTAGTTGACTGTCAAATTAAAAGCATTCGACCAAATCATTTTTCCTAATTAAATTGCTGTCTGCATTTTTGTTAAAAATGTTCGTCAATCACTTAATTGAATAAATTTCATTAAAAAAAAATGTCTCACAAAAAAACAAACAGGAACACGCTTAATCCACATGTCCTTTCCTCTCATAATCGCATTACACCGAGAGCAGGAATTTCATCGAAAAGGATTATCAAGAAATATGTTTTCCATTTGCTGACGTGAGCTCGCAAAAGGGTAATTTGTCATGAATATAAAAAAAGAAAAAAACATCCTTTAGTCCTGTCTGCGTTTGCACACCTTTATACAACAAAAAATCTCATTCATCATCATATCACGACAGATCATCGGTCTGCTCTGAGTCTCTCTCTCAAAAAAAAAAGAAAAAAAAAAAAAAAACAAAAACAATCCCAGTGTCCTGTCCTTGTCGAACTATAGTACTTTTACTCATATGTCTGGCTGACCATATGGGTTGGGGATACATATTGATTTTCACCCAAAAATGTCAACTTCGGGGGAAGAGGGAAAACAAAAAAAAAAAATACGAGATAGCTTACAACACATTTATGTATTCATGTGCTGTAGGTGGAGGTTGATTTTATTTGCCTTTGATTATCAATTTTATTGGAAACGATATGGGAAAAAGGACATTCTGTACGGACGACATTCAATGTAGCTAGTGGCCTAGTAAGGTCGTTCACATTTTTGCCAAAGGGCGAGCAGTCTTGTAGCTGGGGTTAGGAAGAGTATAGAACATTTTTGGACGTTTGCCAAAAAAAAAATATAGAAATTCTTTATGACATCTGCAATATGCATGGTACATGTGTGACATCGGTTCTATCCGCCTCCCTTTTTTTTAGGAATATTGCATTATCTGCATTTTAAAAGGTTTGAACATTTGAGCAGAGGAATTTTCGAATTGCAAATCACGAAAGGTGATAGGAATCTTTGACATGGAATATGAGGTCTATGTCCGTGTTATATCGATCGCTCAGTCTGACATTTGAAAAGAGGACGAAAAATTTGGGAACACTAACATACCAATATAGAGATTTTAACAACTTTAACTGCTTGAACTTGTTATATGACCTGCGTAACATCCATTGGATCATTATTTTTAACTTGTCCTGTGTAAATGAGCAGGTTGCCTTTTTCAAAGAAAATATGAATCTGCTCTACGATAAGCACATACAAATTAAAACAAAGACCATTAGAAACCAACCACCAACCTGGATGAACAGTAGCATTAAAAATCTAATGAAGAGCAGGGACTTTGCGTACCATCGTTGGAGACGATTTAAGGTTGAAACCCTGCGACAAATATATCAAGAATATCCTCGCCGAAGCCGGCCTGCCAACTGTTGAAGAAAGATATTCGGAAGCAACACTAAAACTCATTGTCAAGCTATCCTTTCAAACTGGCTCTATTATAGACAAAGATGTAGCTCAGGCGACTAAACATAAACGTCAAAGAAGGATACCTTCCGCTATGCATAATGCCTTAAATGCTGCACACAGCATGGAGATCCCACTCAAACGTTTCCCAAAATACACACCATCCACGCCCTCTTGGAAGTTGGTCACATCCTCCATTCTTTTGCAACTACATGATTTCCGAAAAGAAAACACAAACCATTTGGTGTATAAAAAAATGTTTTTAGATATTTTTAACGATCTAACGTCAAAATGATGGAAATTTGTTTATACTGACGGCTCGAAAACAGCCGACAGTACATCATTTGCCGTAACCAACCACAACGGATCTCCTATCGTTAAAGGTATTTTACCAAGCACGGCGTCGATTTTCACAGCAGAAGCCCACGCTATCTATGAAGCCATAAAGAAGTTCTCTCACACTTCGGGAAAATGGAATATCTGTTCAGATAGTCTCTCAACTGTGAAAGCTGTCCTGAATACTAAGAACGATTCAACAACTATTTCCAAAATACGAGACATGTTGATAAAGTCACCCAATAAATTAAAAATTATGTGGATACCTGGTCACGTTGGAATAATCGGGAACGAACTCGCCGACCAAGCTGCAAACTCTGCCCACTACTCCCCCTGTTTCATGTACGAATCATTCACTAGGAGAGACCTCATGGGTACGATCATGAAGAAAATAAAAGAATCGCAAAACCAGAAATGGTTTCAATATATACACCACTATAAACAAATCAGCCCAAACAAAACCCGTCCAGATTATCCCCGAAACATATCCAAACTAAAAATTAAAAACTTTGTTCGCCTTCGCCTCGGGCACACACAACACACACACCAACATCTGCTTCAAAAAGACTTACCACCAATATGCCCAAAATGCAACAATACCACAACCATCTCTCACCTTCTAGGACCATGCTACCTCTCAAATAGTTTTCTTCAACACACCAACAACAGTCAACGTAAGATTGAGCAACTCCTCCAAGATCCAAGTACAAAAAATATTGAACTTATAAATAGTCTACTAAGCATACATCAAATAAAAACCTAATAAATCATAATAAATTACTAACATAGAATTATATTTAATATTATATACCTCTCACCATAAGAACCGAAAGCCTCCGATGCTAGTGTTCTTATTTTATCTGTTAGCGATAGATTTTAATTTATTGTTAATGTTTATAAAAAAAAAATAAAAATATATATCGAGCACTTAGGAATAAAGTAACTCTTACAATAAGAACGGCCAAGAAAAACTTCTACGCCAACCGTCTTCATCCTTCCGCTTCACCCCATGAGCTCTGGAAAAATTTGCGCCAATTAGGCCTAGGCAAGTCTCAGCTCGAGCCTGGTGATAATGTCGATTGCAATACCTTGAACTCCATATCTACCTCGCCACCTTCTTCACATGTTCTTCCCCAAGACTTCTTATATGATATTGAACCTGACTCGTCTTCTTCAAGAAAACTTAACCTACATCCTTTAACTGATACTGATGTTGCTGAAGCTATTCTTTCAGTTAAATCGAACGTAATCGGACTGGATGGGCTTTGTCCCAAATTTATAAAATTGTCCCTCCCTGTTACACTGCCGCTTATCACACACATCTTTAACAGCATTCTTTCCACCTCCACTTTTCCGACTGAATGGAAGAAATCGAAAGTCGTTCCCGTACCTAAAAAAGCAAATTGCAGCCTGTCCGAGTATAGACCAATATCGATCGTTCCCTTTTTGGCTAAAGTTTTTGAAAAGGCAATCCTTCCACAGATTTTGAGACACCTCTCTGTTGAAAACCTGTTACACAATAGCCAATCGGGCTTTCGATCCAAGCGGAGTTGTAAAACCGCCTTGCTGTTTGTCGTCGTCGAGATTCGGAAAGGCCTGGATAAGAAGTAGATCACTGTTCTAACACTGCTTGACTTTTCGAAAGCCTTTGACACAGTCAACCACTCCCTTCTTTGCAAAAAGTTATTGCGAGACTTCAAATTTTCAAGCCAATCTGTAAGACTAATGCAATCGTATCTTGTCGATAGACTTCAAAGCGTGGTAGTTGGCGACCGAATGTCCACTCTTCTCCCCATGATAACTGGCGTGCCACAAGGTTCCATTCTGGGCCCTATCCCATTTCTGTTGTACGTCAATGAACTACCCAGCATCGTTAAGCACTGTTGTGTTTATATGTACGCAGATGATGTGCAGCTACAAATTTCTTTCCCTCTAGACTCGGCGGAACTCTTCACTGCCAAGATGAATGAGGATCTACAGAATATCCTCAGCTGGGCTCAAGAAAACAGTCTTTGCCTCAACTCTAGCAAATCCAAGTCACTCGCCATATACCGCAACTCGCTGGATACCTCAATCCTTCCAGCCATCAAGCTAGGGCAATGCAACATCGACTTTGTTGAATCTGCGAGAAACCTTGGATTAACCTTCAATCGCACCTTATCTTGGGATGACCACATTACCACCTCCGTTGAGAAGGTGTATGGTGTGCTACGAGTTCTCTGGACAACACACCCGTCAAGACGAAGATGCTTCTCGCCAAAACTCTTCTGCTACCAATCCTACTGTTTTGCTGTGAAGTTTTTTCGAATGTAGACTGCAGATCTAGGCGAAAGTTGAACCTGGTCTTTAATAGTATTGCCCGCTATATCTAAAACATTCGTAGGCGCGAGCATATCTCCGCCTATTCTAAAGCGATCTTCGGCTGCACTTTCGACAACGTGCTCAAATACTATTGCCTTGTTTCGCTTCACGAGATTCAGCGTACCCAGCAACCTTCCTACCTCTTTAACAAGCTTGTTTTCTCTTCTTCCCAACGAACTTGCACACTCATAATGCCAAGATTCACGTGTTTGACATCTGAAAGACAATTTTTCGCTTATGCCGCTCGCCTCTGGAACTCCCGCCCCATCAAATTACGAAGAACCAGAAACGCAAATCAATTTAAAAATCTACTTATGCAATATCTGGCCAATGCTCATAATTAGTTTACCCTCAATATTTTGTTTTTAACTTTATATTATTTTTTCTCATTAATTTCATTACTTTAAATACTTAATTTTTTTTCTCCAATTAATTTACATTTAAAACCACTATTGAATTTTTAAGTTTCTTCAACCACATTAGCCTTACACTACACTCAGAGAAAAATACTATATTTTTAATAGGAATTCCTTATAATTCAATGTGATTTTACTATTAAAATTGGTCAATGGTATGTTTCCTATTATTAGAATAGTTGAAAAACCATTGAAGTTGTAGTAGCTTTAGACTATTAATCTAATTATTTTATAATATTGAATCAATAGTACATACGATTGAAAAGTAATAGGATCTCCTATTATTTTAATAGGCAAATATAGTATTAAAACTATTATTTTTCAACATTAATTTTAAAGGCGTAGTACTATTAACTCAGTGTGCATACTATAGTTTTAATTAGTTTTTAATATTGAAACAATAGTTCATATAATTGCAACAAAATAAAGGATATACCATTGGATTAATCAGGCGATACCATTACAATTATATGAACGCGTACTATTAAAGCTATTAAGGCAGATGGTACCTAGTGTTAAAATGATTGATTTATTTTGTACAAGTCGCACATTCCACTGATACTTACATTTGAATAATATTCATTTCATACTAGCTGTTGCCTGCCCGGCGTTGCCCGTGCTTTAAATCAGTAGTAGATTGTAGTATAGTTGTTTGATTGTATTTAGTATGATAGAAAGGAAGTAGTAGGTAGCGATATTATTTAAATTAAGATTCTAAAGAATTCTGAAATCAATACATTATAATCTGAACTTAGTGGCTGTTCCCTATAGATGAAACGATTACATAAAAAATTAATGGAAATGTAGTATACCTGTGTACAAACACATCTACACACATATGTACCTACATAATATGTATTTTATGGGCATCAAATAATGGTACTTTCTGGTTTCTTATATCTAAGAGTTGTACTTAATGTTCATAGTTAAAGTAACATTATGTAAACGCCAAAGATATTAGGCTTTGATGTAAGCAATAATCGTAGAGTAAATGGTAAGGTTTGTCTAAAATCACCAACTATTTACTGATTTTAAAACTCAGCAACGCCTACCTACCCCTACTACAATATACATATGTATTTGTGAATTGAAATAAAAGGTAAAACTTTATTCTAAGGTATCCACTGACTCAACGACTTAACCTTATGGTAACCAAATACCGCTGTAAAGTGACAAAAAGAAAGAAAGTAAAACGAATCGTACATTTCCCCCATTCCGCCGGTCTTTATCCGCGCGCTGATGAAGCAGAAATACAACTAACTAAAGTCGGTAGCAAATATCAGCAAAATCATCCCCCCTCTACACAATCCTACAAAGCATTAATATTAACACGAACAACCCTCTCTCAACAGAATGACGATCAATGGCAATGGTTTACCCATCATTCAATGCGCGTATGGGTAGAAAGAAAATAAAAAATAAGCGATAGCGATGGATTTGTGGCGAAGAGAAGAGCATAACATCTACAAAAACAACCCTCTCCCAACAGAGTGCTGATCAATGGCAATGATTTACCCATCATTCAATGCGCGTATGGGTAGAAAGAAAATAAAGAATAAGCGATAGCGATGGATTTGTGGCGAAGAGAAGAGCATAACATCTACAAAAACAACCCTCTCCCAACAGAGTGACGATCAATGACAATGGTGTACCCAAAAATAATGACCAAATAATAAAAGCGGAAATTGGAATAACTCGAATTATGGAATCAAGGAATTGTATGTTTTGTTTAAAAAGTAGCCTAATCTCTAATCCAGGAAGTAGACTATCTATTCACGAAAGTTCCATTCAAGTCTGTTAAACCGTTAAGGTGTTATAGAGCAACAAACATCCAAACATCCAAACATCCAAACATCCAAACATCCAAACATCCAAACATCCAAACTTTCACATTTATATATTAGTAGGATAGGATAGGATAGGATAGGATAGGATAGGATAGGATAGGATAGGATAGGATAGGATAGGATAGGATAGGATAGGATAGGATAGGATAGGATAGGATAGGATAGGATAGGATAGGATAGGATAGGATAGGATAGGATAGGATAGGATAGGATAGGATAGGATAGGATAGGATAGGATAGGATAGGATAGGATAGGATAGGATAGGATAGGATAGGATAGGATAGGATAGGATAGGATAGGATAGGATAGGATAGGATAGGATAGGATAGGATAGGATAGGATAGGATAGGATAGGATAGGATAGGATAGGATAGGATAGGATAGGATAGGATAGGATAGGATAGGATAGGATAGGATAGGATAGGATAGGATAGGATAGGATAGGATAGGATAGGATAGGATAGGATAGGATAGGATAGGATAGGATAGGATAGGATAGGATAGGATAGGATAGGATAGGATAGGATAGGATAGGATAGGATAGGATAGGATAGGATAGGATAGGATAGGATAGGATAGGATAGGATAGGATAGGATAGGATAGGATAGGATAGGATAGGATAGGATAGGATAGGATAGGATAGGATAGGATAGGATAGGATAGGATAGGATAGGATAGGATAGGATAGGATAGGATAGGATAGGATAGGATAGGATAGGATAGGATAGGATAGGATAGGATAGGATAGGATAGGATAGGATAGGATAGGATAGGATAGGATAGGATAGGATAGGATAGGATAGGATAGGATAGGATAGGATAGGATAGGATAGGATAGGATAGGATAGGATAGGATAGGATAGGATAGGATAGGATAGGATAGGATAGGATAGGATAGGATAGGATAGGATAGGATAGGATAGGATAGGATAGGATAGGATAGGATAGGATAGGATAGGATAGGATAGGATAGGATAGGATAGGATAGGATAGGATAGGATAGGATAGGATAGGATAGGATAGGATAGGATAGGATAGGATAGGATAGGATAGGATAGGATAGGATAGGATAGGATAGGATAGGATAGGATAGGATAGGATAGGATAGGATAGGATAGGATAGGATAGGATAGGATAGGATAGGATAGGATAGGATAGGATAGGATAGGATAGGATAGGATAGGATAGGATAGGATAGGATAGGATAGGATTAAGCATGCAAATAAATGTGGAAAGGGGTATACTTACCGAAGATTAGGGCAACTGTTAAATACTAATTTAATAGTATATTATATGCATAATAATAGTATACATACTATAAAAAAAAAATCAATGGCATATCACATGAAAAAACAATATGTATTATGCATTTGTAAAAATGTGCTCAATAGCATAAGAAAAACAATAATAATAATAAAAAACAGAGGAATAATAAAAAAAAACTCACCTTTTGCACTTATTTATCTCACAAATTTATAATAACTGGAATTTTCAATAAGCATTGAAACACACACTTCTACGTATACAGACAGAATGAAATACGCAATCCATCCAAAGAATGACGACGAATAGATTTTCTTCAGAAAAAAATCCGCTTTTTACAGTTTTTTTTTTAAACCCTTAGTAATTTCCACGCAAATATTGCAGTTTAATGTTGTGATCATATTACTTCAATAGTATATATTTTTTATAACAGAAATCAAACGTGTTCCAATATTGAATGAAAAGTTTTTCATTATTATTTTAAAAGGGCACATCTTATTAATAATCAATAAGATTGTAGTATTCAATATATTATTACAATACCATTAAAATAATAGTAAATTCGCTATTAAATCAATAATGTATCCTATTAATTCAATATGGACATTTTGTTGAGCAATCAATAGTACAAAAAACCATAAGAACTATTGCAATAATAGGAAAAACGTATTATTTCGCGTACCATAAAATTAATAGTCGTACTATTGATCCATTATAGGATTTTTTTCTCTGAGTGTAGTTTATAAGATATTTTATCTTAATGTGTAAGCATATTAAAATCTTAATAAATACAAAATACAAATACAAATACTTCCCTTCATCCACTGTGATCTAACCAGAGTTATGATAATCCAACATACACACAAGTAAAACCATATCGTCCTTTCATCATATCAAATTTCATTGATTTCATTCCCCATCCTGTCACCGGCGTGTATGTGTGCGTAGCGTACACAAATCAATCAAAATTACGCTGCCGATACCAGCTAAGTTAATAAATTCAGTATACCACATCATGCTTGCGTTTAATTAATACCAAACAGAGTGCTGATTATCCTTCCAACCCGCAATGAGTCCTCGTAACGCGTCGCTACTCGTTTGGGTGCAGCCAAAGTGTTTGCTTTGGGCTCCATGTCCTATGTACCGAATGTCTTCACTTCGTGTTTGTTTATGCCTAATCATGATCTGCATTCACAAGTTCCCGGGACTCGTTTCACTCTGTAGTTGAAAGGGTTTTCAGTATATGGAAAGGCGGCTGTGCTGCATCAATTAGAAAAGCATGTTGGTACCTAGACAAGAGCTGGAGTATGCATAAATTGATTAAAGTACGGCGTGACTTTATTTGATAAACTCTGCTGGCAAGCAAATTCGATGAGAGAAGAAAGCCGGCGTTGACTGATTTGAAATTTTGAACAAGTAAAGTATGGTTACGTAAGTGTGTCACATGTTAATCAATGGAAGTTCAAATGGGTTTCAAACTGCAGATATCCTTAACCGATTAAGTGGCTCGTTTTTCAATATATGTACAGAGAAGAGTACTTTTTAAAAAATTTGGACGTTTTGTGGCAAAAGCCGGTACACTGACCAAGAAAACGTGATACAGCCAAATCATCCGTTCTTTTAAAAGTAACCAGTATGAAAAAGTTCGGACTGTGTTACAGGACTGAAGGCAATTTGTTAGGGAGAATATTAATACGCCAGCAGCTGTGCCTTGGACTGACGAGACAGCTTGTTCTTTGGATGGTAGCTTAGCTATGGTCGAAAATTGTATTACTCAGATGCAAAAACAAGAGCCAAACAACCTGTTACGAAACCCAAAAAGCATTCAAAAGGAAGAAATATTATGACATGAGGATGCATATCATATTGTGGTGTGGGACCACTTGTCCAGTGCTCCGATCATATGACACAGTCACATTGGGAGTCGGACAGAATCCTAAAAACCAAAATCCCGAAAGCCCAAAATTCCGAAAATCCGAAAACCCGTAAATCCAAAATCTCGTAAATTAAAAATCCCGAAAATCTTGTTTAAGAATATTTGTATTTTCATTTTTTGTACTTAAAATCAATTCTTTGAATGCATATTTGTAATTAATTATTATTATTTTTAGATCTTAATTGGTTCATTTGTACCAAACACATACAGTGGCTCACAGTGAAAATGGCCCACCTCGAACCAACCTAATCTTCATCGAAAAATTCCACGAACTCAAGAAAAATAAAAATTGAAAATATTCAGGCTCAATTGACTTTTATATTCTTCTTTCAAAACATCAAAAAAAACATCAAAATAATAGGAAAAAAACAAATAAAAAATCAAATTTCATCTTACAGTGAAAATGGCCCAGTAATATTAAAGTTCTAAAACTTGTCAAAAAAGCGTAAATATTTCAATATTTAGTAGGTACTGTTTTGGGCATATTATTTGTTTTGTAATTGATTTTAGACGATTTGGAACTAGTTCTACAAGTTTGTTGGTATAGTCGGGACTAATTTTTACCATTCTTCCAATAACACTATTTATAGGTAATTTTCATTGGGAATTTTATGTTTTCGAATTTCAATTTCCAAATTTTGGCATACATTCGCAATTATAACAAAATACGGTGATTGCGGTGGAGTCTTGATCACTCTTAGACAATGTTACGATATCTAATGTGATAAATTTGCTTTTCCATTTTCTTCCGGAACCGTTCCTCCACCAATTTTAAGTCACAAATCAGAGAAATGTTGGACGATTGGATTGACGGTCAAGAACATTTGAGTAACACTCGACCAGAGATTTGACATTTTCAGACAGGCGTTTACTTTGTCAGCTCTTGTGCCCCGTGGCACTACTGTTAACGTTGCCTTAAATCTCCGCAAAAAAGCACTGTAATGCCGCCCATCGGTCTATCATTTTGTCGTATATCCTGTTGGGTTCTGTTAACGGCTTCCACTGCCTTACGGTTTGCCATAGTGCATTCCCACACAATAAGATAACAGTCACGTAAATCTCGAGTTTTATCACTATTTCGGGGAATGTTGCAAGCTGGACTTTCAGTGGTCTAATTGTATGGGCATTTTAAGCATTGCATTAGAAATTTTACCACCGGGCAGCAACGTAGCTACTATCCCTAAGGACGCCACAGCCAAGGACCTTGGCTTCATACTTATGAACAACAAATGCTTCTCAGATGATTTCCGGATAGCAAATACATACATAACATACATACTCGTACATACATATACCATATGAACCAAAACTAACTCTGAAAACAACAGATTTTTTAAATTTTTTAAATTTGTTAATAATATATGTAAACCGAAAATGCAATTCACTGCTCTAGAAAATCTTCTTTCCTTTGACACCTCATTTGTTAAGATTGGTTGAGTGCGAGAGCTCCAAATGGTGAAAATGTTTGTAGCACATTGAAGTGCAAAGCATATGGTATGATCATGTAAAATGCGCACATATACTCACACACACACTATTGCAACGATACCTACTGCTGGCAATTGTCTCCACTGAAAGAAAATTGTGGGCGATGCTTTGAACAATTGTTTTGAACATTGCTCAGCTTCAGGGCAACGCAGAAGTACGTTTTATACCTCAAATGACTCAGGGGGAAATTTACTAATTTTTTTTAATTTTTTTTATATTCTACACACGTTAAATGGGATATGAATACCCTTATAATGTTTACACACAGCGCGAGCACATGAAGGACAAGAACGAGAGACAGACAGATCGACGTAGTGATAGGAAACTCAGATGTTAGGTTTCAACGGTGGTGTGCAGGATAACTGGAGAATTGTGTATTATTGAAATTTATGCCATTGCTTATAAATAACAGAAGTTTTTTCCAGATGTTTCCTATTATCAGTTTGTGCGATCAATTTCTTCAGCCGTACCACCATCCTACTGCCAGTATTATGCCTTCGAGGTAGGTTTTAATATTAGCTTCTGAAACTGATCAACTTATTTTTATTTCGTGAGAAATAAATGTTTCGGCGACATCTGGATTTGAACCGCAAACCTTCAGACTGACAAGCGACGGCGACTACCACTACGCCACGGCCACCCACAAATTCACCTATTTTTTTTGATTTTCAATTCGATGAGCCATTATTGACTAAGGTCTGAATAATTATAATTTTCCGTTCAAATATGCAGTTTTTTCACTATTTTCTAAAAACCATACAATTTTCTGGTATAAAAAGTATAAATCATGTTGACCCAGAACATAAGCAATCACCATGTCAATGTTTCATCAAAATTCGTCTAGTAGTTCTAGCGTGATGCGCGAACAAACAGTTTTTAATCTACAGTTTTATTATATGTATAGGAAGATAGATATAGATAGATAGATAGAAGAAGATGAAAAATTTGCGCAAATTTTGCTCTCCAGGAGTAAATTAAATGTAACCAGCAGTAAATTGCATTTGTGCAAATAATTTTGCTGTTGTTAAGTGATGTCACAATTATTGTGCCACTTTCTTTTTTATTATTTAAACCGTTACTATTTACAATTTGATTTTGGTTTTTTATTTACCGCCTTATGATAATCTAAAAGATTCACAATTAACAACAATGTTAGTGTTATATTGATATTTTTAAAAGTTGTAGAATTTTATTGATTTTATATGGTGTAAGTATAACATTGAGCAAAAAATTTTGCGAATGACGTATGTTGCTCAAAGCATTGGTATAAACGGAATCAAACACTGTACTCATTTTGGTATTTATACTCTGTTCCACAAAAATTATCAGTACAGGCCTTATGGGGGAGCTTTTTTTAAGACACTAGTGCCAGTACATTTATTTCTGGCAGTCAATCAGAAAAATTGCCACTGAAATAAAAACAAAACCACTGACTTAAACAGGTTTTGTTTTTGTAATTTTCGTCCAATACGCATACATCCCATCATTTCGGCCACAGAGCTAAAGGTATACCGTCGTTTTGGTCGTGTGGCCGCCATCAACCATCACTGTGTATGAAAATATGAACATAAAAACAGTGTTCCCATTATTAAGTTCAAGTAAATCGATACAGCTTTTTCCTCAGTTTTTGTCAAAGAGCTTTGGGATTTGGTGCTTTTGAAAACTAATAAACGAATTTGATTAGTGTTGCCACTTGGCTTTTGTTTTTTTTTATTCTCTTGTTTCTCGTTATAATGCAGCTCCTTTTTTTGTGATTTATAATGAAGGAAACGAAGAGTGAGTTTTTTTTTTTGTTTTTAGCTTATATCCCATAAAGTAGTCGTTTCCGATATATAACAGTGATACAGCAAAATACTTGCAAGCATGCCCTTAACAACATACTAAAATTTCATCAAAATCGAAGTGGTTTCTACTTTGTGCACAATTATCTTTTTTCGTTCAACAAATTATTTTGTTTTTAAATCAGCAGATGGTAACCCTAAGGGTATAGCTTTCCGATCTACTGCGATTTGTCATGCATACTATGGTAGCCCAGTGAGAGCTTAAAAAAGGGACAGATTTATGAAAGCTATTGCAAGCAGAATGAGAGGCCAACGTCCTATCTTCCCTGTGCTGACAATTTTTGTGGAACAGAGTATAGGTGATAGAGTTTTTCAGTACACTTGCTATATGAGTGCAATGAATAGAGTACACTTAAGAACTGTACATGTTAAGGAAGCAAATGAATGCATTCATATCTCAACAAAATCACAAAACTTAAAATTTCGAATTTAATCCGGTTGCACTTTGGACACATTGCTGCTATACTTAAAAACACCTGTTAACAAACATGCCGCCACAACATGCAATGTAATATTGGATCTAGCACATATTTAGATTAAATTATTTTAGCTTTTTACAACCCGCCAACAAAACACCATCATGTTATTTTATTTACCTACTATATAATAAAAAAGAATAATAATAATAATAATTACAGAGGAAAAAATAACAATAATTAGACTGAAAAAAATAGTTCAGGTATCCTTGAGTCAACGCAATAGAATCGCAAAGTTATGGTCATATATAAGCACTTGTTAGACATATGTATGTACTTACTATTATGACGGAATAAAAATAATTATTTATTGTGACATTTATAAATTTCCAAAGGTAAAAAAAGTGGCAAACATATTTTCTAGTAGCTAGCTATCAATCAGTCAGCATGGATCGTTGGTTAAATCGTGTCGCAGTAGTTTCGGGTGCCAGTAGCGGAATCGGTGAGGCTATCGCTAAGGATTTAGTCACAGCAGGACTTCGAGTTGTTGCACTTGGCCGTCGGCAAGAACGTCTTGATGCAAATCGTTTCAAACTACCGAAGGATAAGCAGTCTCATTACTTTCCTCGAAAATGTGACGTGACGAACGAGGCCGACGTCAAGGCCACATTCGAGTGGGTGGAAAAGACCTTAGGCGGCACCGATATTCTTGTCAATAATGCTGGTGCTCTGCATATTGGCAATCTTGTTGATATGGACACCGCACTGATAAACGACGTGATCAAAACCAATGTGAATGGTTTAATTTACTGTACACAGGCGGCTTTTAAAAGCATGAAGGCCAGAAAATTCAATGGACACATTGTGCACATTAATAGTATATGCGGACATAGCATTACATCATTACCGAACAATCGTTTTAATATCTACATACCGACGAAATATGCTGTGACAGCAATCAACGAGACC
The DNA here is from genome assembly GCA_949775065.1 of Brachyopa scutellaris. NCBI lineage: Eukaryota > Metazoa > Arthropoda > Insecta > Diptera > Syrphidae > Brachyopa > Brachyopa scutellaris. The sequence continues at coordinate 13,026,810 of OX459112.1, read as the reverse complement.
CTTCGCAATGAACTGAGAGATTTGGGAACACAAATCAAGACTACAGTGAGTAAAATGAATTGGCAAAGATTTTGTTGTATTTGATGTTTTTTTTTTTGTAGAGTATCAGTCCTGGAACAGTTCTCACTGACATCATACCAACAGATGTGTTTGAAATTTTCGGAAATAAGCTTAGACCAGAAGATATATCTCAGGCCATTTTGTTCGCTATCTCTACCCCACCGCATGTACAGACACATGAATTAAAAATTACACCGTTTATGTAATACGATGTACAATACATATGTATGTACCATGAACAGCCCCAGCAAAAAATGTTATCAGGTATATCAGGTTTAAATAAGGCATAGACAAACTGGCAAGTCGTACTCAATACCCATTACAATTCTGAGTTAAGCCTTATTGTAAGGTATAAATAATGTACACAACTCAAACAGAGCACGAAAGAACATGTTAGTGGGTAAAGGGTACTTTATTTCTAAATAATTCAGAGATGCGCCTTATAATAAGGCATATGTTAGGTATATTTGTGCTGACTTGTCATTTTTGTGCTGACAATCGAAAAGGATAAACGTGTTTTTTTTTAAGTGCAAATCTAAAGTTTAAAGTGAAATAATTAAAAAAAAAAGTTTTAAATAAAAAAAAATTAAGTAAAATGTGTATGTACATTGGGGAATTTTAAGCAACATTACAAAAGGCTACTCAAACAAGAAAAAGATAAATTAGAATCAGAGCCCAACCTAAATAAAGAACTGGACACATAAATTGCTAACTCATATAATTTTATAATTGACTAGTTGAACCCGTGCTCGCCTTGCTTCGCATTCTAATAGCTTTCTCATGCATACAAATATGCAAATATCCAATTTCAGTGGGAGCGTAGAAACATCAAAGTATTTGTCTAAGTCCATAAAAGTGTTTAGTAAATTTTGTTGATTAACTGCGTTTTATCAAAAACGTTTCAATGTGTAACTTTCAGCCCCTAACTGCAGATTTCATAGTTCTCAAAAACAGCACCGCACCGCAGCCCATCAAGACTTCCGCCTCTACCAAATGTCGTTGCAGAATTGTAACTCTAGGTCGGGTGTACATAATTTAGGTGGGCTCAAGTTTCTTGGAAATATAATAGGTACACCCATTTTTAGTTTAACTTTATGTGATGGAAGCCCTGGATGGAGCAGATAGAAAAATTAAAAATTCGACCATATAGCTGGTTGTTACTTCTTGGTCCACAACCCGGTTGATTGAAATACATTCTGCACTTTGACCATCAACACGTGAAAATATCTCGCTATCAATTGCTGGAGCTTGATCATTCCAAGGCAACAAAATAGCTCCCTCACAAAGCTAGGAATTCTCACTGTTTGTTAGTTGTGATATACTATATAATATAACCGTAAAAGGATGAGATAAGTTCTTCGGTAGAAGACACTGTTTGGCACAAAAAATGTGATAAATTTAGTTTTCCATTTTCTTTCGAAAGCGTTCCTCCACCAATTTTAAATAACAAATAAGAAAATTTTGTGCGTTTGGATTGCCACCTGTTCGTGCCCGCATATTGACGGTCAAGTGCATTTGAGTAACATTAGACCCCAGAGACTTGACTTTTTCAGACAGGCATTTACTTCATCAACTTTTGTGTCTCATGGTACTACTGATAACGTTTGCCTTAAGTTTATCCTGTTAGGCTCTGTTAACGGTTTCCACTGCCTTAAGGTGCATTGGTCCCACACAATTAGACAACAGTCACGGAAAACTCGGGCTTTATCACTATTCCGGGGAATAACGTAGCTACTTACCCTGACGACGCCACAGCCACGGCCAATATTACCTTGGCTTTGTATCAATGAACAACCAATACTTTCCAGATGATTAATTTATGTGATGATGATATGCATATGTACATATATGAACCAAAATAAAGCAACAGGAGTTCATTATGGGTTGAATATTTGTTTTTGATCGTTTTTTTTTTAATTTGTTACTAATACTAATAAAATGAAAACGCGATTCACTGCTCTAGAAAATTATCTTTCTTTTGACACCTCATTTGTTAAGATTGGTTGAGTATAAGAGCCGCAAATGCTTGTGATGATTGTAGCACATTAAAATGCAAAACAAATGGTCACATCAGAGCGCGCACACACACTATTGCAACGATACCCACTGCTGCACGGCTGCTGGCAATGGTCTCCGCTGAAAGAAAATTGTGGGCGATGCTTTGAATAATTCAAGCATTTCAAAAAAAGTTTCATCGAAATCTGTCGAGCGGTTTCCACGCCATTAGGTAACCAACAAAAAACCTCTACAGTTTTATAATATTTATAGATTATAGATATAGATTATATAGATTATAGATTTATAGATAATATTATTGAAAATGACAGTTTTGAAAATGTTAGACAAATAATAGATAATAAATCACCCAGTACATTCAAAGAAAAATTGGCTAACTGGTTTATTGATATAAAACCGATCAAAGATATTAAATTTTTCCAATCGACGCTGTACGGTAAATTTATATCAATAATAGACTAAATCACAAAGATTTGAATTTTTTTTTAATTTCCTAAAATAGGGTGGCCTAAACCGTTTTTATATATCCTTTCAAGAATACGAAAAGGACGTAAGGGATGCAATTAAAAAGGGGAAACATCGGATGGACCAACGCAACCACAAGTTGCGCTCACATAATGAAATGTAAAATATTTTTTGTATCTACTATTCTTTGTTACTATTATTTTTATTCATTATAAAAATTTTATAAACATGTATATGTACATAATGTATGTATGTATACTTTTCATTATTTTTGTTTAAATGCTTGAATTAATTTTTGTTTTTTTTTTTTGTGTTATGAATTGTGAATTATTAGATATTCTTTTTTTCTTTCGAAAATGTAAATATTTAATTATAAGTTCTTAATTTAAAAAATAATAAAATAATAAAAAAAACTTTTGTATAAATAAGTTTTAAATTCTTTTTGCATAATGCTTATGTAAAGCTGATGGTAAGTCTTAAATAAGGTTTTGCATTGTGCTTATGTTAAGCGAAATCTAAGGTATATATAAGCCTTATCTACTGAGGTATTAACTATATTGACATAAGCCTTATTTAAGCCTTAATTACGCCTTAAATAAGCCTTAAGCTTTTTGCTGGGATATTGCTTATCATAAGCTGATAGAGAAGCTTTACTAGTTTAAAATAAGGATGAAGGAAGACTGAAATAAGCCTTAAATAAGACCTGAAGTAGGTTTATCATAAGGTAAGAATAAGGCTATGTGTAAGGTACAACAGTATATACCTGATTGCCTATGACATGGCCTGTGCTTCAATAAGGGACAAAATAAGGAATCTTAAATGCAATGGTCGCCGTGGCCGTGGTGGTTAGTGCGTTGGACTCCCACGCAATGCTGCCCGGGTTCAACTCCTGGCCGGGTCTAACACCTAAAAGAGTTTTTTCACGGTACCACCTCTTTCGAATGCCTGACAAGCATCAAAGAGTATCATTTGTCACGATTGAGCTTCTCAACTCGCCGTTCGGAGTCGGAAAAAAACTGTAGGTCCCTTCCATTCGTGCAAAAAATATAAACACGCACACACAAATGGTTGCGAGAAGCAGGCCCAGGTTCACCTCGAGCTGTAGCGCCAACTAAGTAAGTAAGTAAGAATGCAATGCATTATGCCTTAAAAATAACAAGCCTTATCTGCTAAGGTATAAACTATATTGACATAAGCCTTAAATAAGCCTTACTCTTTTTGCTGGGGTGGTTAATATAATAAATGTGTAAGAATTAATTTAGGGTGAAACAAATGTACCGTACCTTGCAAACAAGTCGTATCAAGTTCATTTCTAGAAACATTAAATCATATCTTATCACATTAACGCTGAGAAAGATACATTGTCGTTCTTCTTTTTTGACGATAAATAGCGATCTCTTTCATGGTCGCCGTGGCCGTGGTGGTTATTGCGTGCTGCCCGGGTTCAATCCCAGTAAAAACACCTAAAAGTTTTTTCACGGTGCCACCTCCTTCGAATGTCTGACAAGCAATCAAAAAGTATCATTTGTCATGAGAAGCTTCCCAATTCGCCGTTCGGAGTCTACAAAAAACTGTAGGTCCCTTCCATTCGTGGGAAAAAGTAACACGCATACACAAACGGTTGCGAGAAGCTAGGCTTGGTTCTGTATAGGACTGCTGACGCCTTATATTTATTTATTTTTTTAAACTTTCTCAATCGAAGGTAAAAACTTATTTTTCGAAAAGTATACAAATTGCGAGCCATAGCTTGTGTCAACGCTCCTCAACTTCTCAACTGTCACCCTCGCTGCCAAACATCGGTGGACCTAGATACGAGAGGAGGATCCTGCTTTCCAGAGTGGTTAGCTCAATACGTCTATTGGCTGCCCCAGTCTGGGCTGGAGCTCTTACAACGAAGGAGACAAAAAGAAAGCTCCCGTCCGCATACAAGCTTGCGCAATCAAAACAATAAGCCGTTGCCGGACAATTTTGGACGAAGCAGCCTGTATTATAGCGGGTATGATCCCTATCGACATCCTCCCGAATGAGATGCAAAGAGTCTACCTTAGGCGTACGACAAACCAAGAAGAGACTAACGTTACCAGGAGGAGGAGGCTAAAAGTAGAAGAAAGGGAAACATCTATAGAACTGTGGCAAACAAGATGGGACAACACGACAAAAGGCAGATGGACTAACAATCTGATTCCCACACTCGAGGTGTGGACAAAAAGAGCACACGAGGATTGCAAATTCCGTCCTATGCAATTCCTGTCCAGTCACGGTGGCTATCCAAAATATCTTCACAGATTTGGACACGATAGCTTGCCCCTTTGCTCAGAGTATCCAGAGGAAAAAGAAGATGCGGAGCATCCACTGCAGACGCTTCGCAGAAACAAGAATGGACCTACCGACTCCGGAGCTTCTTGTAAACTACATGATAAGCTCAGGGGTGCACTGGCTGCAGATGCAGATATGCTCTTTCATAACGAGCACGTAGAACGAGCTAAGAAGACTCAAAAGAATAAGAAGAGCTGTAACGGCAGACACAGCGTACATAGCGTTAAGTGCTAACCAGCCCCGCGAAGTAATACCTAACTGCAGTTCTGCGGGGAAAATGGTAGAAGTATGCTGGGTGTGGATTAGTATGAAGGCGTACAACTCCCGACATAGAGTATTTGGGTGTACGAATCGTGCATGCTGATAGCGCGGGCTTCCCTATTGCCAAGTACAGTCAATATTAGACGCATAAGCTTGTTAAACCGGCAAGCGTGAAACTTTGCAAAACTAGGGACGGTAGCCATGTCAAGACTTAAACTGTACAAATAACTCTATTTTTAGACACATTTTCCTACAAAAATATATCCAGTCCAACTATCTTTTAATTGGCAAACAAACAGTTTTAATTGGCTATGCAACTGTTGTGATTATCCCCGCTGCTTCATATTTTTTTTTTTAAAATAACATTTTCATTATTTTTAAAAACATTTAATATTAAAAATAAACTTCACTCCCGTTTATCATTCGCCCACCAAGCAAATGCTAGCAAACTTTCATATCGCATACTATGCTGGTGCTCGACACAAACACACACACTGCCAGTGCTATCCCATCCTGCCAATTAATCCTGCACATTAATTGCCCGTCACTAGTTGTGCACACTCTGACCTATAATATGAGTTTCTTCTTCCGTAGTAGAGAATATGTAGATGTAGAAGCTCCCTTGATAATACAAAAAAAAAATAGAAGAGAAAAACTCACAGCCTGTCACAATCCTCACACTTCGTATTCACTAGAAAATCACAGTTCCAAAGTTCAACGAGCAACAGCAACAAAACACAGCTCTCCTCTACCACCACTGTTAATTGACATTTTAAGCGTATTAAACAGTTAGAAAACAGAAACAAAGAATCACGACAGCAACAATGGAGCCAACTATTTCATATGTTTGCCAGGATATACTGTGTGCAGAGAGTCCTTGTCTACATAACTTGGGTAAACCGCACGCTATTTTATCACAGTTAAAAGTACGCGTATGCATACATACGTATGTATGTATGCCATTATCCCTTTAGGGCCACTCAATTAGCGATGCAGGCGAAAATGATAAAAGGAAGCAACCAAAAAAGAGGACTCCAGTGCGGTTTACTCAGCGAGCGAAGCCCATAAAACAAAAACCTATACCATGCGTCAAACTTTTTTAAATTTATGTTTACGCTTTCGAAAGTCAGTCCTTCTGCGAGTGTGGCACATACGTACATATCTGTACCGCACACTGAAAGACAGTTCAACACGGACATATGCGATATAAACATACAATTAAAATACAAACAAACACACAAACATGCTTATCGTTGTGAAGTGTTTAATGGCACCTTTCCGCTGTCGCACGCTAATTATGTATGAGCACAAAGAAAAGCAGCTTTTTGCATTTTTAATTGCAAGGATGTTCTTGTATTGCCGTGCCGACGGCTATGTTGTTGACTATGTATATATTTCAAAAACAGAAAAACGCACGGGTATGGCCCAATTTAACTCGACGCATGTGTATCAAAAGGGCAACAATGCGTAGCTGTTCGAGGCACAAATATCCTTTGTCTAAACAACTTCTTCCTAAGCAAGAAGCGATGCACACTGAGTTGGTGTGCTCCAACGAGATGATATTAAACAAATCTCTAGCTCTCTCTTTCCCTCCCGACAGGATAGACAGGCTAAAGTTGATTCGTTAAATAGCCCACAACCATTCTGCGGTATTCCGGACTCAACAAAAAATTTAACATAGAGAGATCAAAATTATCCTTATCCTACTGGGAGAACATCCAGGGAGCTATGAAACACTTCCAAAACAAATCCAGGCTATCGCTTAACATATAAAAGGGAAGATTGGCCAGTTATCTTGGAGAACACGGCCAGCTTCGATGTCATTTACATAAATCATATAAAGGGTTTTTCAATAAGAGCGCTACAAAAGTTTTTTTAAATAAAACAAAAACGGTTTTGGATATCAATGAAATTCTTTATTCCTGTGAAAGTACGTTCGATGCCATTATGTACGGAACTCGATTTCTTTTGCATGGCCACCACGGGCACGCTTGCAGAAGTCCAGACGCTGAACCCAATTTCTGACGCTTTTCAAGCATAAATCGGCCGATACTGCTGCAATTTCACGTTCGATATTCGTACGAAGTTCACCAATCGTCGCTGGCTTGCTGGCATAGACCATAGACTTGACGTAGCACGACCGAGGCGGCCAAGCGACTGGACCATTTCGTGAGATAACACGTTCTCCAAACTTGGTTTCCAATAAATTGATTGTGACATTCGCTGTGTGGCTTGTGGCGCCGTCCTGTTCGAACCACATGTCCTCCAAGTCCATATCATCCAATTGGGGCCAAAAATATTCGGTTATCATTGAACGGTAGCGATTCCCATTCACAATAACGTGCCGGTCTTGATCATCACCGAAGAAGTACGGCCCAATGACGCCGCCGACCCGTAAACCACACCAAACCGTAATTTCTTCGGGATGCATTGATGACTCATGGAGTCTAACCAATACCGCATATTTTGTTTATTGACGAAGCCATTCAGCCAGAAATGAGCCTCATCGCTGAAGATGATTTTTCGATGAAAATCCGAATCATTTTCAAGTTGTTGCTCAGCCCAATTCACGAACATACGACACTTCTGGTGGTCGAGCGGCTTCAGTTCTTGCGTCAATTTAATCTTGTAAGGATGTAGGCCAAGATCTTTTCGCAAAATTCGCCACAACGACGTCACAGAGATGCCCAACGCTTGAGAACGGCGTGTGAGAGACACATTTGGGCTTTCTTCAACTGATGCCTCAGCGGCATCAATATTCTCGACACTACGGGCACTTCTTTGTCTCACTGGCACGGGAACATTTTGTACTGTTCCTGTGGATTCAAATTTTTCCACTAGACGCTCAATTGTTGATCTGCTAGGACGATTATGACGACCATAAATTGTACATAGCGCTCTTAACGTTGAGGCCACTGACTCAACTCAAATGACTATTTATAATATAAATATATAAATACTAGCTGAACCCGGCGTGCTTCGCCCCACCTATTTTTTCAAAATTTGCCCGCGCGCATTTAGTTATTCGGGTATGATAGAAAGGAAGTACATAGTAGGGAGCAATCACTGCTGTTCTATTTTTCAACTTCAATTTCCTTTTTTTTTTTTTCTATATGTCTATCTGTCTGTCTGGCTATTTATCTCTCTTTTTGTCTGTCTGTCTGCCCATCTGTCTGTATGTCTATCTGTCTGTCTGCCTATCTATCTGTCTGTCTGTCTGTTAGTCTGTCTGTCCGTCTGTCCGCCTGTCTGTCTGTCTATCTATCTATGTATATGTCTATCTGTCTATATTAACCCTAATCTGCCCACCCGGTGACTCTCAGTCACCCTTTCCGTTTTAATAGAACTCCTCACTTAAGTTTAACAAGTTACTGAACCCAGGTTCCCTGACTTTGGTTCCGTGGCGAAATACTATGTAAAAATGGAAAAAATATTTTACAAGGCATTGCCATATCAAAAATATACTGCTATTTTAAAATATTTCCCTAATCCACCCAAGTGGTGACTCATAGTCACCAAACCTATAAGTTTCAAGAAATAGTGCCATTAAAATCTTTCTGGTTTTGTTGTGATATTGGTATACCTTTGCAGTATTTGTGAATATCTTATTCATGGTGCCTATATATTTTTTTCGTGATTTTGATTTGTTGAAAACGTATACAAAAATAGTTTCAAATACGAGCAGAATATTCGTTACGATAGCACTCTGAGAAATCAAAATAATGTAGCACACTAGCATATTACTTTTAAAATTAAATGCAGGTCAATCAAATGCACAAGAAAAGTAATCCTTCTATTAGTATAAATAAATACACCAGTTTAAATAATTATATTTTAATGTTTTAAACTAATTTCTTAATATGGTGACTTTGAGACACCACTTGGGTGCATTAAGGAAATAATTAACCTGGGCTGATTAGGGTTAATTGACCAAATTGATTCACATTCACATTTCACCTGAAATTACGAAATTTTGTATGACAGGTACTAAAACCACCGGTTGTTGAGTAACCATAACCACACTGATGCAATGTTGTATTCTATATAAGAAAAACTTACTCTGAACATTTTACCAAAATCACTTGGGTAGTTTTCTAGTCTATAAAAGACAAACATACATACATTTATATATAGATCTAATAACTTGACTCCAGCGCAACCTATCGGGTATAGTCGTTCAGGGCAAGAGTGCGCATTTTGGACTTCGGGTTTAAAAATTATACCAAAATATTTTATATTTTTTTTGATGTTTCATATGTTTTGACCAAACACCAAAGTAAGTCAAGGGTGCCCTTGCCCCGAAGTCAGGGTAAGAGTGCGCAGAGGTATGGGTAAGAGTGCGCAACTTGACTGGAGATGGCACTGCGTACTTTTACCCGCTGCGCACTCTTACCCCAAACGACGCTACAGATTTTATAGTTTTCTCTATTGAGACTGAACCAACATACTTACATATATTGTGGATATGAGCCTTTTTGGTCCATAAATAAAGAAGTTGTAAATAACTTGACTCCTGGACCACCTAGCGGGGTGAAAGATACTTTGTGACGATTTCTCATACCTACCAAATACACACAAAACATTTCATGAAAATCGGTCGAGCCGTTTCGGAGGAGTTCGACCACAAACAGTGTGACATGAGATTTTTATATATTAAAAAAAATATAAATCATCATTTATACCTATATTATTTTTGTAGTATAGGTACCATTTGCGGCTCTCACACTTAACCAATCTTAACAAGTGAGGTGTCAAAAGAAAGAGATTTTCCTGCAGCACTGACGAATTGCACTTTCACTTTATAAATTTTAAAAAAAATAAATAAATATTCCGCGTCAGCAGTCCTATACAGAACCAAGCCTAGCTTCTCGCAACCATTTGTGTGTGCATGTTACTTTTTCCCACGAATGGAAGGGACCTACAGTTTTTTGCCGACTCCGAACGGCGAGTTGAGAAGCTTCTCATGACAAATGATACTCTTTGACTGCTTGTCAGACATTCGAAAGAGGTGGCAACCGTGAAAAACTTTCTTAGGTGTTAGACCCTGGCGGGAATTGAACCCGAGTAGCATGCGTAGTAGCCCAATGCAGTAACCACCACGGCCACGGCCGTGCAAATTAAAAAAACAGATCAAAACCAATATTCTACCCAAAATGAACTCCCAAAAGAATAAACACTTTCATGGGATTTTATAAGCTAACTTGTATGTACATCTGTAGTACGTATGTTCCTTTTTCTTGGTTGTATGTTTAACCTATGTCTTTAATAGGCTCTTCTTCTTGTTGATGGCACGCCTGACTTTTGCGATTAATTTTTGCAACAAAAAACTACGGGCCAACTTATATCCTTCCTGGTATTACACATATGTATGTGTCTCTAAATTTAAACTCCACTTATTCATTATGTCGTCGCTGCCAAAAGTCGCAGGGCTACAAACTTAAAATCATACCATAACCCACAAGGACCCGCAACTCCCCGATCCAAAATGAACTGCTCTGTATTCATCCAATTTATCAAATTGATTACCCGCAAATCCCTTTTGATTTATTTTCATTGCATACTATGTCCATCCCCATGCACGACCCTATCCCTAACCATCCGTTGCACTAGATGTCCTTAGCTTTTCTCTGTTTTATGTTTTTTATAGTATGTGTGTATGCCTGAAAACCAGGAACCAGAAACCATCAACCGAAAAACCTTTTAATGGCTTTTACTACAACAAACATTTAGAAAAATCAACACACAAGCAGGCAAGGATATCGTCTCTAGCCCAAAAGGGGACCGATTCACCGGTACTAGTATAGCAGTAGTTTCATGCATCAATAGAGAAAAGCAGAACTGGACTTAGAGAGCCTGGGCAGGCAGGCACCCAGGATGCATACCGTTTCTCTTTTATCTTCTCATGTACGTCGCGTCGCCTGCCGTCGTCATCACCTACGAGCCATGCGAAAAGCATTTAAGCTGTGGAAACTTTTTGAATGACTTCATCCGGCTTTTTTGCGGTTAAGGTATGGGATGATGCTTCTTACAGGACGCCAACCACCAGCAAGTCATCTCCATTATCTCTCAGTGCACTATTCGCGCGTCATAGGGTAACTGCATATCCTATAAGTTTGCACATTAAAGAGCAGGAGCAAGAACTTTTTTTTCGCTCTCTGAATGGTGGCGTGCATCCTCGGGTCATTTGATCCTGTATGACTGGGGAGTAATAGCTGTTGCCACGGGTGGTTACTTGCGAATTCGTTGTTTCTCATTCAACCATCCCAACAAAAAGGATTTGCCACAGCTAAATACGTGTTCATATGATGATAATGATCACACACACACACACACATCTACACACAAGTCCTTTTCTTTTCAGCAGAGGATATGTTTTTCTTTTTTCCTTCTCCTTTCACTCCGTGGTCTATTGAATGCGGTTGCTGGGAGTGCATCCTGTGCATCAAGCATCCTTTTACTATCGGACAACTTCAATCCAAGGCAAATATCAGACATCTTAGGTGCTCATGCACACTTTATTTCGTTGGATATCCTCTATCTGGGTCATCAGCATCATTTGTGTGGATTATTTATACGATGCCATCCAAGGACATAATGATGAGATTGCAACGAGACAAAAGCGTATTGTTAACCTGATCTCTTGAATTGCTCAATGGTTTTTACGTTGACTTGGGTCAGTATTAGGACATGTGGTCGAGAGCTGGTGGTGGTTAATTAGGACATTAGTAGCGAACAAGGACGAGCACTTGTTTACATGTTCCACTTTTGTGTTGTTTGATGGCGGTAAAAGTTTTTTATTCAAAGCATACTTTCGGGGAAATAGTTTGCAGGAGTGATGGCATTCCTTGAATTTCCTTTGCTCCTTGCTGCAATAAATCAGACGAAAAATTGGAATTCTATGGAGATGCTCTGGCATGGGGCACGAGGGTGAACCGCTTTGTTATTTGGCATTTGTTGGTGTGGCGGAACTTTCCACAGTTGTAAGGAGAATTTGTTGCCAGATGAAATATGTTTTCGCTTTTGTGGTTTAGATATTTTTTGTGTCCTTTTTGTCCTTGTTTTGGCAAAGAAGACGAAGAATTGGTTTGAAATTGTTTGAAACATGAAAATTTGCGTTGGACGTCCTAAAGTTCGAAATGGATGTCAAAGAAATAAACAATTAGAAGACAGTTGCAGTTGCATTTGGATGTGTGCCACAGTTGAAGAGAGCAGAAAAGCTGTGGACAGTCTTTGATATGTTTGACACCATTTTCATGTGCTTCACTAGTTCTTTTAACGAGGGAAATGCGGCAAGCAATGGACGACCAATGGTTGGTTCCAAAACAAAATTCATGAAGTACGCAAAAGTGTTGAATAAGAATATAACGATCCTTATTAGACGTTTGCCTACGAGGAGGGGCTTTGCTTTGATCAAATTTAAAAAAAACGGATGAGAGCGAAATATCTTATAGCTTTTGATATCAATTTCGTGTGATGTAGACTTCCGCTTCAGCTCGCTCGCTTTTGAAGCTTCGGCTGAAGAAAGTTTAAAAATTCGCGAAGAAAATAAATAAATCAGTAAAGATGCTAAAGATAAAGATACTGGAGATCAGAATAGCCACAACTTTATTGACTCATTCAATGCAAATGTGCAGGTAATTCGGACCACCACCTCCAAATAGACTTTTTTAACCCTTGTGTCAACACCCAAATCCGGCCACCCATGACAAAAACCCAGCATACCCGGATATGCACGTGTATTTTCAAACATGTTATTTTTTGGGCACACCCGATTTACTCACTACCTACATACATACGGTCCAAAACATATCGGCTTTACTCTGAACATCATTGTTTCGTCTTGTTTCGTAATTTTTAGCAAGTGTTTCCACTAGTCGGGTTTTTGTTATTTTAACTTAATTTTTTATTGAGCGGTGTGTTTAGGGTCGTTATCAGGCTGAAATATCCAGCCGGGAGCCAATCCTGTTTTCTGTACTGATGGACGTAGATTTTCTTTTAGTATGTCGAGATACATGTACTGGTCCATGTTACCTTAAATAAATACCAGCTTTCCCACGCCGGATCAAGCCATGCTCCCCCACACCACAACACTACCTCCATGGTGCTTCACTCTGTTCTTCGAAGATTTTGGACTTCCATTTCAGTGCCGCTCTTTCGCCAAAGTCTTGAAGGACGTCGTACACAGCGATGGCCGTTAGGCATGTTTAATAATATGTTGGATGTACTACATACCTGCGTTGGCCATTTACATTATATATTACAAGAACAATGCACATCTGAAAAAAAAACTACCAGCAGACGCCGACAATTTCTCCAAGAACCGAGTAACCAATCAGCACAACCTGCTATCACTGCACGTGCAGTGAATCTCCAGGTTTTACGAAATTTTTGAAAATCGCGTGAGAAATGTACAAAGCCTTCTTAGTTGGCGCTACAGCTCGAGGTGAACCTGGGCCTGCTTCTCGCAACCATTTGTGTGTGCGTGTTGTATTTTTGCACGAATGGAAGGGACCTACAGTGTTTTGCCGACTCCGAACGGCGAGTTGTGAAGCTCAATCGAGACAAATGATACTCTTTGATGATTGTCAGACATTCGAAAGAGGTGGGCACTGTGAAAAATGTTTAGGTTTGTGGCGGGATTCGAACCCAAGACCGCTGGCTCAGTAGTCCGACGCACTAACCACTTGCGCTACGGTGCCCACAGTGTATAAAGCCCGTTTGTTTAAAATTCCTAAAACATACCCGGGTGTGCGGGTGTTGACACAATGGTAAAGCCTAAAGAGACCAAGCATCCTTTGACATTACAGACGATTGGAGTGTGAAATGACCACATGTTTAATATCTCCAAATTATTCCTGATGATAAATAAAAAAGAAGTCCAGTAGCTAGTTGCAAACTTGTTCCTTTGAGTAAGGTACTACATACCATGTCAATTATTCCTAATATTAATCTGTAGAAAAATCTAATTCCACCTTAAAACATTTTTATATAAAATTTCCCTTTAAAAAAGCATTCTCTCCAAGTTATTCCCAGGAGCTTTACTTCCTCAGCTTTTCTAAAGCAGAATACAAAAGTATCTGAAAACTCCTTAGAGCGTTCTTGTTGCGTTATTTATATAAGTTTACCTCTCACTGAGTTTTTTTTTAAAATTCACAGGAACACATTAAAATCGATGACAGATATTTATGAACCGTGAAAATAAAATACCGAATGGTGATACTTTGTCCTTTATAAACTGTGCTCGCGGAAATATCGTACAATAAAGTAGATACGAAAACATGTATTTCCGAATGCAGGCGGGTGCACCCATCGAGGGCATGGGTACATATATGTACGTACCTATATTCACCGGACCAATTAATTGTGCATGCATGCACGTAGGTACATAAGTGTTAGTTGAATCCTTAATGTGTCAATGGCAGTAACCTAGAATGCAGATGCGGACTTCGCATTGACCAGCTCTGGTTAATGGCGAATAAATAACGGAAGTGACGCTGCAACTTTAAATCATCAGATTTAAATCATAGATTTTAACTTTTCAAAAAATAAAACAGATGGACTGGTTGGGTTAAAATATAAACTGCTTCCGAATAAGAATTCAATGCTTGGGCGATGGTGTTCTTAGCTACCGGTTTTAGGAACAACTATTATACTGAAGCTAAGTAACTCTGAAGACTATAGAGGCATTCTGCGGCGAAGTTGTTGAGTGCATTGATTTGCAATAGGCTTACACAGTGGATCGAAGACAAGAAAATACTGAAGTTTCGAAAGAGCATACAGTGCAAATGGGAGTAAAACAAGGATATGTCTTGAGCAAGTTACTATTCATTATACAGTGAAATCTCCCATTAGCAGACAGCCTGTTTAGAGGACAACTCGCATTAACGGACACCTTTTTGGGGAACCAATTTCTAATTTCCCAAACAAAATGCGTTCTTATAAATGGACACCTGTCATAAGCGGACAAAAAACTACGGTCTCGTGGCTGTCCACTAAACAGAGATTTCACTGTATTTATAAATGGTAGTGGAGGCAATTGGAGGAGGTACTCACTTCGGAATTATGCGGATACCAGGCTTCATTTTTGCCGGTGATATAGTTTTTATTGCTTAAACGGTATATTACCCGATTTCTAGATTTCCTTCTCTTTTAAATAAAACGTGTGTATATTAAATGCACGTAGACCGACGAACTCGACCAAGCGCCTATCACCGTTGATATGGATTGCGATCTTAACTCAATCCACCAACTTCACTCAGTTGTGCAGAAGTAACGTATTCTAACTAACTATCTCATGAGTGTCTGGGATTTTGCCACTCATTACAGGAGCGGCGTGAAGTGAAGACCATTGTTGGTTAACATTGTTGGTATTAGGAATACATTGGAATCTGTATGTTAATTTGAAGAAATCTCAAATCATTTCTTCAGAAAAGGGGGCGGTAGATATTCGCGCAACGAAAAGTGGCCGCATTTTGAGTACATCCTAAAAGTCAAAGAGGGGATGCTTAAGAGTATAACATTTTCTAGGGGAAACCTTGTCAAAAAGTGGAAAGAGTTGGGGACTAGTCTGGGTGTAAACATTCTCATGAAGGATGTAAACTTCAGAACATAGAATGATCTACAGCCAACTCAACTTTGACCTCCAGGAACGTATACCTACATATTTCTAGAATCGCTTTCCGGTCAACATGATAAATGTAATATTTAAAGTTATAGGTGAAATAATAAACTTAAAATATATTCCACACCGAATGAGTCATATGAAATCTTAAGTAAAGAGAGGATACATACCATTTCATCCCCAGATGCTCCGGCTTAAAAGAGTTTCAAGTTTCAAGAAATGCTTTGGAGCAACTTAGACGGAAATGAATAAAGTTGTGAACGGTGGACGGAAATCGTAATTTTGGCTGCGAATATTTATATAAATATATGTATGTACATCAACTGCTCTCAAAATGCTATATCTGACTAGCTAATAGTCCGGCAGCTGTCAAATTTATACACGTGTCTTTTGTAGGTTGGTACTAACTAAAAATGATATGGATGTGATTCTAGTGGCGCCCTCTCATAGCACCGATTCGAACTTTTCAGCCGAACTGTTACATGTAACAGATTTACTAGTATATATTTTGATAGATTTATGGACACAAATGCAAGCAACTTGATAAAAATGCTTGCTTGCCTAATGTGCTCGGAAGAAGAATAATTATACATACTATACATCTACACAAAACAACAAATAAAGAATTCAAGAAATCTACACACGTGCTGCATTAAACGCATGAAACTTTGGATTTCTCTCTCCCTCTGTGTGTCTGTACACAAAATTCATTTTTTCCAAATGAATCAAAAGGCGAGACACTTATATTATAAGTATAGGGAACCATCAAGATTCCTTTATGTTGATTAAAATCAATAGTTTAAGTATAAGCTCAATGCTGATTTTTGGGGCATATTTCTGGGATCAACCATTCAATGTGTAAGGGTGAATCACATTCAAATTTAAATGCAAAAAGTTGAAACTTGGGAAACTATACATACGCAGATGCTATCTGCTGCGTAGAATTGTACCTAAATCAATTTTTCAAACCTTCTATAAAAACAAGTCAACACAATCACATAAAGGCACATACGCACAAGGAGATTTTGTGTGTGTAAGTGCAAAAATCGAATAGTTGCGCCTAGAACTATGCAATGTGTGGTTTGTGTTTGATAATGTTTTGCGAGTGGATAAGTAGTTGAAATTTTTTAAAACGTAAAAACTAGACTGTGCTTAGCTTTGATTTGTTTTACTTTTGGAAACTTGGGACAGAGTGCTGCGAAAATTAAGTGTATCGGATAGAGAAAGAACATATTATTCGCATTTTGTGTAATTTTTGCACTTAAATTTGAATGTGACTGGTCCTTTACTCTGAAACATACAAAATTTCTATAAAATCCCTATAAAACCATAAGTCTTAGCTCAGTGGTTATACGATATACACGAAGCGAATTTTATGGGCATATTTCTAGGAGCAACTATTAAATTTTTACTCTCCAACATGCAAACAACGTGAGTGCACAAGTTTTCATTGTTTTGTGAAGAAACTAGAAATCTAAATCCGATTTAGTAGGTAATTTCTGAAATTAATTCAGATTTTGGTCAAACGATAGCACCGGTATACCCGTCAAAAATCTCCCGCGATTTCAGATTAAAATTAAATATCAAATGAGCCGCTGCTGTATCCAAAAATACTGTAGTTTCCACTTGTTCTTTTGTTGGTCCAACTCCAAAAATAAGTACATTCCCCGTGGTGAAGGCTAATCTTAGAAAGCAACTTTGTGTGCCACCCACGAATCCACGCAATTTTCAAAACGAGGAAATATTTACCAAGCCTCCGAGCCACAATATTCGTAATTTTCCAATGATTACCTTCTCCTTCCATTTGTATTCCTTATCCTGATTGCATGCCACCTCGCCCTCCCTCAACGATTTTCCAAAAATTAATCTAACTTCTAACAATGTCAATATGGCGAAATCATGAAAATACTCCACTCGGAAAATGCTTTTCAATTATCCAAAAACCATCGGAATTAATACGTCACTCACTATAATTTCCCTTTAGACCCTCCCGTCGCGTCAGGCCGATAACCAAATTCTTTTCGACCAAACAGAAAAAGCGAAGGAAACCAAAACCCTCCACCATTCCCCACGGGTTAAGGGAAAGTAATTTCGTAAAGTAAAGGAAATTTTCTTGTCTAATTAACCGGAAGTAAATTTAGAATAAAGAAAGTAACTTGAAATCAAAAATCTTTTTTCATTAAACACGCATACACACACACACACAGAGAGAGACTATAAATGAGAGTAGAGAAAATAAAAGATACATAAATCGCA
This sequence comes from Brachyopa scutellaris, assembly GCA_949775065.1. Taxonomy (NCBI): domain Eukaryota; kingdom Metazoa; phylum Arthropoda; class Insecta; order Diptera; family Syrphidae; genus Brachyopa; species Brachyopa scutellaris. The sequence goes on along the minus strand of OX459112.1, from coordinate 13,008,815 downwards.
AGGACACAAAAATGTATCTCTGTACGAATGTGGGAAAAATCTATAAATTTCCACTCGAATGGATTGGAAAAACGCTTCCGAAGCGCTTTTTATCTTGGCTATCCACATATGTGAATTTTATGAATGGTACAGGAACAGGATACACATAGAAGCGGCTAAATGGATCCACCATCAGACATGACATAGCGATGTTGTAGGAAACCATTCGACTGGAATAAGTCAATAAGTAGAAAATATTCGAAAATTCATAGAAAGCACCGGAAGCACATGCGAGATAATTTTAAGTCAATCGAAGTGAGTTTTTCCTTCCAACGAAGGACGAAATAACAATCATTTGGGTACGTACTTTTATTTTAGCCAGCGAATGCATATACGTACATTTGGATGCGATCTCAGGATGGTAGAGACGAATATTCGGTTGAAGTTTCCGTAAGCTTTTTCCATAGTTTTTCCTTCGATGAAAATTGAATTTACTTGTAGTGAAGGTTGGGTACACTTATCACAGGATCAAATAAACAACTTTCTCCTTGAAAGAAATGTATGAGTATTAAGTACATACGTTCTGATTGTGGAGCCGGATCAGTCAATGGCGAACACTTAAGCGCATGAAATATGCATGTACCTTCACGGGAATTTAATTCACACCAAGTGAGAAATTAATGAAACTTGAAATGTTCGGTTTCCATTCCAATATTTTGAGTTGGATAGGCAGTTACTTGGTTAACCGCAAGCAATATGTGAAAATCGGATCGGTTTTCTCTAAGGAAATCCAAAACTATTCAGGTGTTCCTCAGGGAAGTCATATTGGTCCGCTCCTTTTCCTTCTCTTTATTAACGATCTACCATCGTTTATATCGACATCTAAATGTCTTTTATATGCTGACGATTTAAAAGTATTTACGTCCGTTGATTCTGTTTCTGATGCGTTAAATTTACAACGTGATCTTAACCGGGTGAATGACTGGTGTTCTCTGAATGGCTTATACCTCAACACAAATAAATGCTCGGTTATAAGATTCCATAGAAAAAAGTCTCCGATTACTTATAATTATTGCATCCAAAATACTGTGCTAAAAAGAGTTACTGATCAAAAAGATCTAGGTGTAATTTTTGATGCGGAATTAAACTTTTCAATTCATATGGACTATATTATAAGTAAAGCGAACCAAATGTTAGGTTTTTTGATTCGTAACTCCAAAGATTTTAATGACCCTTACACGCTTTAGTCTTTATATAATTCTTTAATTCGTTCTATATTAGAGTATTGTTGCGTTGTTTGGAATCCCTATTATCGTAACGCTGAATTTCGCATTGAAAAAATACAAAGGCGATTTACGAAATTCGCCCTCAGAAGAATGAATTGGAACAATAATATGCCTTCTTATGAGGCTAGATGTACGCTCATAGATTTAAAATCTCTTACTAAAAGGAGGAAATATTACTCTACACTTTTTGCTTATGATGTTCTAACTGCTCATATTGATTGCTCGCTTTTATTGTCCATGTTTAGTATTTATGCTCCGTCATGCATTCTTCGACCTAGAGCTGAATATTTTTTTTATGTTCCAAGTCACAGAACCAACTACGGTCGGAATAATACTATATCTACGGCTTGTGTTAATTTCAACTATTATAATAAAACAATCGATTTTAATATGAATAGATTACTTGTCAAATATGCTATTATGAACTCATTGTAATGTTATTATTTAAATTAATTAAATCTTTGTACATATATCCTTTATAAATTATTAAAGAAGTAGTCTAGAATAAGGTTGTACACTTGTAAGACGAATAATAAAAAAAAAAAAAAAAAAAATAAATAAATAATGCACTTTTTTATGTGAGGTTATTTCTCACTAAAAGTGGGACAAATTTTTAAATAGAAATTTTGTGAAATTATTTTTTACCACAGAAATGGGCGCTATTTGCTAAATTTGATAATAGCATGTAAGACCTTTTTAATATACCTTACCTCGCATCTACTCCCTATCAAACAGTGACCCCGAGCAAGAGCTTTGCTGGGGAAGCATGCTCCCATACATATTCCACTTCATGGGTGCACACTACCATGCAACAATTTTTACTTTAAGGTAGTAAATGACTTTTTCTTTGACATCTCATCAGAAATCAAACGAAGGATTAATCTTGTCAATTGCTTTTCCTTTGAGCTGAGAAGGCAATTGAGTAGTAAAACCACTCCCAATCACCTAAGGAGACTCTATATTAGACCCTTATCATCCCAGTCTTGCTTTATGGAGCTGAGGCATGGACTTTATCGAAAGCGGATGAAGATATCCTTGGTCGTTTCGAGAGAAAAATCATTCGTAAGATATTCGGTCCCGTTTGCGTTGACGGGTTTTGGAAGAGAAGATTCAACCACGAACTATACGAGCTGTACAACCACATCGACCTGGTGAAAAAACTGCGCTTTGTGCGTTTAAGATGGCTAGGACATGTAGAGCGTATGGACATTAACGTCCCGGCTCGGAGAATATTCGACTCTCACCCGGAGGGTCAGCGCAGCAGACGACGACCTCGCCAAAGGTGACGCACACAAGTAGAACAAGACCTCAACCAACTTGAAGTGCGCAATTGGAAGCAGTTAGCTAAGGACCGGGCTAACTGGAAGGGGTTGTTGGTTGAGGCCTTGGTCCACCCCGGACTGTAGCGCCACCTAAGTAAGTAAGCAAGCCATCATTTATCATATTTATTATACTAGTACAAACTTAGAAGAAAGACCTATCATTAAAATTCTTGATTTGACATTTCAGTGCCGTCTTGGACTAAAGAAAGCAGTCGAAGGATAGCAAAATGTCCATTCTTCATTATTAAAATAACTTGCAAAGCGCTCATTCGAGTCCCAAAATGTGTGATGTTATTGAATTAACCCAGGATTAAACTGATCTATGTTACTTCATAATACGTATAGATTACTTTATTATTGAAGACTTTTGACATTACTGAACGTTTAACGCTACACTTCTTCATTGGCTGGCCTACAGTCCGTGGGAGACTTGAACCTCAACAAGCAAGCTTCTCTAGCCGAATCTTAGCTGCCGTCAATTTTGCCCATCAAGTTGGGGCACCGTAGCGCAACTACTGAGCCAGCGGTCTTGGGTTCGAATCCCGCCGCAAACACCTTAAAGTTTTTCACAGTGCCCACCTCTTTCGAATGTCTGACAAGCATCAAAGAGTATCATTTGTCACGATTGAGCTTCTCAACTCGCCGTTCGGAGTCGGCAAAAAACTGTAGGTCCCTTCCATTCGTGCAAAAAATATAACACGCACACACAAATGGTTGCGAGAAGCAGGCCCAGGTTCACCTCGAGCTGTAGGCCCAACTAAATAATAAGTTGGGAGATATCCGCTTTCAATTCGTAGCGCCACCTAATGCGACGTCTTACTTTATCGTTGTCCCTCTGGGCTCTGGGGTAGATTCGAGAACTGTCCATGTTGAAGCTTTGATGTGCACTTGACTACAATGGTGTCAAAGCCCGGCCGATGAATTCAGTATAGTTGTAGAGCTAGTTAAGTTTATTATTGAATCTTCTCCTCCCTCTCGGTCAACATGAATGGGACTAAAAATAGCCCGAAGAACTTAACTTTCAAAATAACATTTTGGCCAATTAGTATAGACACACAGATAGATAGATAGACAAACAGATAGTCAGACAGACAGACAGACAAACAGACAGACAAACAGACAGATAGATAGACAGACAGACAGACAGGAAGGCAGACAGATAGACAGACAGATAGACAGACAGACAGATGTATAGATGGACAAGCAGACAGACAGACAGACAGACACACAAACAGACAGACATATAGAAAAAAAAATGGAAAATGAAGTTGAAAAATAGAACATCAATGATTGCTTCCTACTATGTACTTCCTTTCTATCACACCCGATTAACTATGCACGCGGGCATATTTTGAAAAGATAGGTGGAGGGAAGCGCACCGGGTTACGGCTAGTAGTTTATAAAAGGGCTAACTATCACTAATATAATTTCTTTATTCCGCAGAAGGATATGCAAATACAATAAAAAGAGAATCCACTTATTAATGATTACACACATGATAGTATCCTTTTCCTGTTTTGCTTCCCAACACATACCTAACTGATATTAATCGTTTAAACTTATCGGCACTGAAATAACAATAAACCCTACCCCGATGGTTCAATGATATAGTACGGCCAATGGAATCAACCCACGCGCATTCCACATTCCGTTCCATCCGCTACTGGCAGGATATTTTCAACTCAATAAATTTAATATGACATTTAAGCACTTGTAAACGATGATCCCGTGAGCTTTATCAATTCCACACCCATGTGACTATGCTTGTGCTACATGGATACGGTAGGCAGAGTTCAATGATTTTGCCGCACCATGGGAGCATGCTGCTACTATTTCTTTTTTGTTTTTAAATTAAACTGATCCAGTTTGGTGATAAAGCGTGTTAAAAAAAAAATTTAAATTTCATGAAAAATCAATTTGTTTTCGCATGAAAATGGATTTTCCACTGCTGCTTCCCAGTTCGCTTTTCACTTTTCACCCTCTCCTCCGCTGATGAACGGGATTAAGTCTAAAACAAACACAAATTTCCAATTCGAATTTACTTTTCCAATATTGAATATTAATTCTTTTGCTCTGTTGTTGTTATTGTGAATGACTTGCTTGCTTTTCTTTCGTGTACGTAAAATTTATTCATTTTCTGTGTTTGAGTATCGAACTGTACGTGGTGCTCCTGTGGACGCCCAGAGGGCATACATAATGTATTAATGATTGGACTGGGACTGGAATGTACAATTATTTTAATTCTAATGAGTTCCGCGCGGCATTTTACTCGTAATAATAATTCGGACGCGTGAATATTATTTTAATTATTTCGTGATTAATGGCACCCTGGCTGACCACGAATCAATATCGAAGTGGGGTTATTTTGGAAAACTATTGAATTTAGATTTGAAGTGTCATGGATTATTCAGGGCTGATGGGTTGATGAGCATTTTACCTAAACCAACACATTTATGGAAATTTGAAATGCATTTATCATTTGCTTTTCCAATTATGTGCATATAATTGAAAAACAATAATTGAAAGTTTAAATCAATGAAACTTAAACCCATGAATGGCTGGCTATTGCAAATATTTAATTTGTTTCATTTGTGTGGTGATTTGAAGTTTTAAAGTATTAGTTTTAATTTAGAAAATAAAAATAAATATTTTGGCTTCAGCAGTCCATTTGTGTGTGCGCGTTATATTTTTGCACGAATGGGAGGGACCTACAGTTTTTTGCCGACTCCGAACGGTGAGTTGGGAAGCTTTACTGTGAAAAAACTCTTTTAGGTGTTAGACCCGGCCAGGAGTTGAACCCGGGCAGCATTGCGTGGTAGGCCAACGCACTAACCACCACGGCCACGGCGGCCATCCAACGCATATGACACTGTTAATAACCGCAACTTAGAATAAGTTAAGGAGTCAAACGAACATAAAACGTTTGTGCAGATTTAACTAAAACTGGTCCTTCGAGGCGCTGCTACTTCACATCACCAAAAACACGTTCTAACTCGCAATATGATTCAATATCGATGTTAAGTAATAGAACGCAGGTGCTGCCAGCTATGTTATAAGGTTCGAAGGCTATACGATAAGGCGATCTCGAAAAAACCCTTTGTCGAGTATTTGCTCTAGCTGCTTATAGAGGAGACATACAGGGTTTTTCAACAGGGACGCTACAAAAGTAGAGCGACAGGGACAGCAAACGACGCCATATTTCTTGCGGCTCTTTTGACATTTCTCTTCAGTATGGTTTGCCATTTCATGGCGGAGCCAACAACGAGTCGAAATTATTGAAATTTACTACCGAAATTCGGAGTCAGTGGCCTCAACGTTAGGAGCGCTACATCCAATTTATGGTCGTCATAATCGTCCTAGCAGATCAATAATTGAGCGTCTAGTGGAAAAATTTGAATCCGCAGGCACAGTACAAAATGTTCCCGTGTCAGTGAGACAAAGAAGTGCCCGTAGTGTCGAGAATATTGCTGCCGCTGAGGCTTCAGTTGAAGAAAGCCCAAATGTGTCTCTCACACGTCGTTCTCAAGTTCTCATCTTAGCAAATCTCGTAAGTTGCATAGTTTTTGAGAAATTCACGTTGAAAAATTTAATTTCATGTCGAAAAATTCACTGGACCAATTTCGAAGAAATTATGTACCACATTAACAATAATTTTGGGAAAATTAAAGGCTATCCGAAATTGTGCTGCCATATCAAAAAAAAAATAAAAATAATAAAAATAAAAATACGGATTTTACCAGGAAACGAACCTGAGACCCCTGAACTCAGTAGTACAGAGCAAAAAAAGGATAATGGACGCGCTAACACTCAGCCGCGTTCTTAATGTTTATCCAATTTCTCATAGTGAATAATATTACTTATTAGTTGTGGCACCGTAGCGCAAGTGGTTAGTGCGTCGGACTACTGAGCCAGCGGTTTGGGTTCGAATCCCGCCGCAAACACCTAAAAGTTTTTCACAGTGCCCACCTCTTTCGAATGTCTGACAAGCATCAAAGAGTATCATTTGTCACGATTGAGCTGCTCAACTCGCCGTTCGGAGTCGGCAAAAAACTGTAGGTCCCTTCCATTCGTGCAAAAATATAACACGCACACACAAATGGTTGCGAGAAGCAGGCCCAGGTTCACCTCGAGCTGTAGCGCCAACTAAGTAAGTAAGTTTGTTTATGTTTATGTTAACGAAACGAAACAGTTATTTAAACAAAATATAACTAAGTACATAGTTTTAAAACTACGGAACCCTTTGAGCGCGAGTCTGACTCGCACTTGGCCGGTTTTTTGTTAAGTTGTTTTTGGCTAGTTGAAATTTATAGATGTAGTGGTTTTCTTTAACCTTCATCTCATCCTCAAAAAAAATTACGTTGTCTACCCTTGTGTGTAGTTTTCTACACATATGGGATTTAAGTGTGTTTTCCATGAATTTGATTTTTTCTTTGGTTAAAATCTACCAAACAAATTGTCTTTATAATTTTATTCTAAAGAAACAAGTGAAAATAAATTCAAATTAGTTTTCTTGTATGCATTTTATACAAACATTTCGATTATGTTGGTTTTTACAATCAGCTTTTGTGCAAAAACAACGAATTGGCTCATATAATGTAATATTTTTGGTGGAATTTTCTTCACTGTAAACGTGACATTTTGTACTGCCTTTTTTTCCTGAAACTTTTGTAAGCAAAGATGCTGATAGTGCCGGTCTTCTTCTTCTAGCTGCCATATGTGGTTTTGCAAGTGAATTCTTAGCTCACTTTCCTTCGTATTGCTATTTGTTTTGTGTTGATTGTCAATTCAGTTTCAGTTCCTTGGAAATAATTAATGAATTCATATCAGAAATATCAACCATATTTTGCAAATACAGCCATTGGCTATCCATTTGTTTTTCTTTTACAGCTGTAGCAAGGGACCATTTTGGCAACTGTAGCTACATCGCCTAGATGTGTACATACCTAATTGTTAATCGAATGAAAAAAAATATTGACTTGAAATTTGAAAAGGCAGTGTATATGGACAATCCTTTTATTTTATTGTAATACTCTGTTATTCATTTTTCACCAGATCCAATTTCAATAGAGTTATGCATTGTACTTTGCAATATAGTACATTTGTTTTTTCTTCCAATGAACGAAACAAGTGCTTTGTTGTCAGTGTTGTGCTTGCAACATATTCGAAACGATTGGTTTGAAAACCTTACCGTATTTAGCTTGTGAATACACATTAGAATCTTTCAAAGTTATACTTTCAATGTGTGGGGGGAAGAAAAATAAAGAAGCATCTTTGATATTCAGGACAAAGATAAATCATATTTTCATTCCGAATCTTCTAGTTTGATGCCCAACTGGTTGTGGTTGCAAAACAATCCCATCTTTCGAAACGAGCAATCTATCAATATTTTCACCTTCGACAACTGATGTATGTTTCATTTGATTCACTCGCTACCTTTGTAACATCAGAATCTCTATCATCTCTATCACATAGTAAGTCATCGTTGTCATAAACATTTTCTTCTGGCACAAATTCGTCATCTCTGACTCCAGAAATATCACTATCATCACCATCACTTTCATTCAAACATGCTTCCATTTCCAACTATCTTGGTCGAGATCTTTTTTATTAGTGTTCCGTCCGTACCAAAACGGAACACTAATGGAATCAGTTTGGTGTCTGTCTGTCTGTCTGTCACAGGCCTTTTTCTCAGAGACTACTTAACCTAGACTATTGAAATTTGGAACAGTTGTAGCAATTAGTGGCCTTAACACAGACCAGAACTTAAAAAGCTGAATTTCGACTTTGGGGGGGTAGTTTCTTAACAAATTTTCACAAAACGTTACAACTTGCTGTCCCGAGCTTTTTCTCCGAAAATATCGCTCAGAAAAATCTGAATAAAATCACAAACATTGAGAATAAAGTGTAGATGGAAACATAATTCTCACGACTGCCCTACTTCAACCGTTTTTTTTTAATTAATTTTTTAATTTCAACTACCCTACTGTTTACATACCCAGAAAAATATCACAACGCCTAAAAGTAGATACGAGAGTAAAAATTGAATAATTGATGGCAAAAGTGTTATACCCGCAGCGAATTTTCGTGGCATATTCCTACCGGATAACTATTGACCTAAGACTTAAACCAATGACACATAATATAACACATAAAGGAAGCTTGATGGTTTCCTATTATAATGTAGGTGTCTCTACTTTTACTATATTGGAAAAAATTGAATTTGTGTATATACAGCCACAGAGAGGGAGACAAATCGCAAAATACGCAGTTAATGCAATTGAACGAATAACGAGACGAAAAATTAAATCTGATGCACAAGCGTACATTTCTTGTAAATACATATACATATGAACATATTATGTAGGTATATATGTATGTATGTATATACATGCTTTATTTGTTGTTTTTTTTTTCTTTTACTTTGTGTGTGTGTATAACTATTCTTCTGAGCAGATGAGAAAGGACATCAGAGACATATGTACATATGTACATACATGCATATGTAGGTAATTTGTTCAACTTACTTGTTGGTATACATTTATGTAGGTACAAATTTGAATTTATTTTTCGCAAATTGTGCTCAATTTGTTTGTATTGAAATGTGCTGTGCACCATAAAACTATGTATGTAGGTACACATGTACTTTCTTGTGTCTGCAGATATACAAGTGCATATGTACATATATGTACCTATATATGTTTTTATGTTTGTACATATATGTGAGTATCGAACAAAGTATCATTGTATCTTTAGTAGAAATCGTATCGTAAAGAAAGGGTTCATATAGATCTATCAACATAAATCTATGACATACATATGTATGTAGTTAAAATAACTGATACAGTACGGAACACTTATTGCGCAAGTATAACTTGCACTTGACCGGATTTTTTACTATTGAATTCACAATATATATTAAAATGTTGTTCACTTGTGAAAAGATTCAATGCAAATTAAATTTTATATGAAATGCACTAAGTTTCCATATCCTCCTGAGACCCCGTGTGCAATATATTGGACATCAAGGTTTTTCTTTATAAAAAATGTAAGATGGAAATTTGCGGTTAAATTTCAATGTACATCGTATTGTGTATATTCATTTAAGCGTTGGCAGCAGTGACATTTGTACCCATTAACATATGTACAATGTTTCTAAGTGTATTCTTTCCCTAAAACCAGAAAAAAAAATTTCTTTCAGAATAAGTCTTGGGTCTCGGGAGGATAAATTAGTTTAGCATTGTTTTTCTTGCTTTCTTTCTTTCTTTTGTTTACAGAACTTAATATACAATTGTTTTTTCTTCAAAATAAACAAATAAAATAAATAAAAAATTAATTAGTTTGTTAGATATAGACCCAATGTATAATATATTATACCCCCCTTTTCTCGGAAACGCCCCACCCCACTTTTTTTTTAAGGTCGAAATTTACTCTCAGATTAGTCCTATGAGTGACCATAAGTAACGTCAAAGACATCGTCATTCTGGTTTTAGCTTGGGTCTCAGGAGGATATGTGTAGAAATCTACATCTATCTACGAAAATCTAAAGAAGGTAGACAACGTAATTTTTGCAATAACAACCGTCAAGAACATTTTTTTTATGGGGAAAAACGTTTTTTTATTGTAAAATAAGGTTGTTAACAAAGTCAGAAAATTCCAGAAGCTATCAATTAGTGGTTTTATGAAAAAAGTAAGAAAAACGGTTGTTTTTGTGTAGTTTTCTACACAAGGATGAGATGAAGGTTAAAAATTGGCACACCAGTAGCAACTTCATTACAATTTACAAAATTGATTCTAGCTGCGTTATACGAAAACAAGTGACCGTCGCTGTATGAATAATGAGCAAGAGGAGAATTTGATAACTCAACTCTTATATCCAGTCTCCAAGATGAAGAAACGACAGAGTACTTAATCTGTTACCGTTCTGATTTTGCAAGAACCAAGCTTCACTTGTTGCTGGCTATAGAGAGAGTTCACAAATAACTTCTTAGTAACATAAGTACCTACAAATTACAAATTTCAAATTTATTTACTAAGCAATAGCTTTACACAGATACACTATCCTACAATCAAAATCAATATTACAATATCACTATTGACGTGATTCGTTAGTTACGAGCACAGTTAAGTAAATAGGTGTAAACTGATTTTTCAAATAAATTAAAGAGTTCTTTTTCTTCTATTCTCTGTAAATTTCCCAGAAAAAAACAACGGTTTAAACCAACCAAAATACGAGCGGACATGCATGATGAATACCTGACAAGTCTGAATATCTGGGAAGATCCGTGCATCAGAAAAAGGAACTCCCAGACCGTCCTAAATATTTTTAGACTGACAACTGACTCTATGGAGTTCTTTCTTTAATTTATTTCACCGAGATGCTTTAGAAGAACCATGGCCACAACAACTACAGATACGGATACCTTATAAACAAATGTTCATCTTAGAAAGTAATAACTCCGACGACAGCATAGAGTTATGTACATTTAAAACTCTTATGCCACGAATTGCGTACGATAGAATGTTTGGTTTCCACATTTTCCAATGACAGTTCCGTAAGCAAACAGAATAAACCAATCTCATATTCATTTTCTTCCAACTGACGGGGTATGTTCGGAGTGACAACCCACAAACCCATATTCCATATTTACATAAGATCCAGACTGAATGCAGAAAATACCCCCACGCTTACACTTTTCACAGAAACTCAATCTCAATGCAGACATATGTGGGAAATGTTTTGAAAATAAAGTCCTATCCGTGGAATCCGAAAGAGTCCCGAATAATAAACATCATTCAAACACCATTATGTAATTCTTCAGAAAGACACCTTGTCGCCTGGTGAAGGACACATTTCTAAGTAACTTTGAGACTCACCATCTTCGATAGAAATTGCATCAGCAGCAGCTGAAAAAACATCATTATCATCAGCGCCACCGACCGCCAAAGCCGCGGCAGCATGAGCAGCAGCAACACGGCATTGTTGAATCCTTGAATAGTGTATTATTAAATAGACTATAAGAAGCTTAAACACCCATGTCCTGGTGTCACACATTGTCCATTTCACACACTAGACCTAGCGTTAAACTTTGTTCTTAAATGGAGCACAAGACAAACTCAAATTCAATGAAATGTAAGACAAAGGAATTAGGAAATTAATTCGGAGGATAACAGCTCCGGTAAAAGACCAAAAAACACTTCACACACAGCAAAGAGCAGCAAAGGACTTTCAAATTATTCCGAAAATTTTTCTTTTGCTTATTTTGAATTTTTTTTTTCTTTGCACTTAATGCACAGGAGCAACTTTTGTCGCAAAGAATTTTTTTTTCTTTTTTTTTTATTAGACCTAACTCGCACTCACTAACCACAACATCAGCAAAGGATGAGGGAAAAAGGATACTTTTGCTACGCTTTGAGGAGAAAATTCAAACGCACACACGCGACACAAGGATGCAATTTGCTGACGAGAATTTTATTTAGTTTCCAATTTATTTGCAAGGATTTTAAGGAAAGGACTTTTCACCGGCACGGTATTCAGTCGACTGGCATAACAACTTGAACTAACAGCATGGTTCACGTTGTCAACAGAGAAACCAGTGAGGAAGATATCCTTTTACTCAATGAATTTCCAGTGATAGTGCTCTGCTGAGGCACTGCGCACGATTCGAATTGTATTTCCAGTAACATTCCAGTCGTGTGTTGGGCGCCACGCTTGATATCGGTGAGTGGTAGTTCCCTACGGTCCCTACAAAGCGAAGGATATATGCGTTCATCTTTTTAAGGATATCGAAAGGCATACTATTATGCATATCTTATCCATGTTTTCGTCATTGGTGGAGTGGGATACTGATATCCAAACGTGTCCGTAATTGACTTGCAAAAGTGCTCTTTAGTCCTACTTCCATTGATACACAAATACGCAAGTAGTCTTACGGACGACGGCTACAAATGTGAAGTTGAATGAAGACGAACAACCAGGATATCTATGGCAGAGAGGATCCTCAGCAGGGTCCTCGTTCTATTTTCCGGATGGAATAATTATTGAATTATCCGGAAGGAAGTTGTTGTCATGTGAATGGCTGATGGCATGTGGTGCGACGGAAACATCATGAATGGGCACCGAAAGCAACCAGCAAAAATATTTTTTTCCCTTTTTCTGCGGATGATGAGTAGTGAAGAGTGGAGGATAAGAAGGAAAGATCCTTTTGTACACAATTATGTAGAATTGATTAAGGAGAAACTTGTTAGGGTTTATTATTTGTGGAATAATTTGATAATGGATCCGAAAATATTTGATTATATTTTTTTTTCCTTTTTGCTGTAGGAGTATACTGTATACGAAACAAAATGACTATGGGTATGAGGATTGGTGGTGCCTTAATAAATTTCCCTAATGGATACAAGTGGAGATTTTGTTTTGCTTTGGTAGAATTAGCTTGCGTGGAGTTATTTCATGGAATACACGGTGGCGTATGTGGAATATTAGCAATTGAATGATAAATCTGGACGTAATTAGTGTGCGAAGTCTGGAGCAGTTGTACTATATGTAATAAAATAGTTGCTAGAAGGTACTTTCAGTCGGTGTACATACCTCTTTACATTATGCTGGAAACAAAAATATCCAGCATCAGCAGTCCTATAAAGAATCAAATATGTACGTTATATCCTTTCGAACTCTTTGTGTCATAGGGCTCCATGTCAAATCGTCCAATCGCCCAAAACCAAATCGCCCAAAATGCAAAAATGTCACATTGTCCAACATTTTTGGGCAATTCAACACTATGACAAATCGCCCAAAAATTAAAAAATGTCAAATCGCCCAAGAATATGTGGGCATTTTGTCAGAACTCATGCTTCCGATTGACCAAAACCATATCACCCAAAATGAAATAAAATCCGAAAAATGTTGAATCGCCCAAAAATCTTTGTGGGCTTTGTTTCGCGCCGCACTTCGCACGCGGACCGGCGCGGCGCGGTGCCTATGCGACGACACGCCCCCTTCCCCCCTCCAGTTGACCAGGACAACATCGGATATTAAAGGCTACATGCGATTTCTTCTTTGGGTGATTTGACATTTTTATTTTTTGATCAATCTGTCACAGTGTTAAATCGCATAAAAATTGTTGGGCAATGTGATATTTTTCAGATTTAGGTGATTTAGTTTTGGGCGATATGACACAGAAAGCCGAAACAAAAAAAACCGCCCACAATCACTTTTTTGGGTATTCTGACATTATACCAATGATTTTTTGCATTATGGGCGATTTGGTTTTGGACGATTTGACACTGAACCTTGTGTTATAGGTTTGTACCTACGCAGCTTATTTCCGGCTCCAAAAGGCGACTTAAGGAACTCCTCATGATAAATGATACTTTGGAATGCTTGTCAGACATTCGAAAGAGTTGGTATCTTGAAAAAAGTTTTCCTATTTCCTAGAATTGAACACAGATAGCATCGTCGATAGTCAAACGCACTAACTACTGAGCCACGTCGCCCAGACTGGAAAAACCAAACATGTACGGTAAACAAAGTGAGCATTTGCTGTCGCCTTTGAATCGGGAGTGGCTGAGATTGGACTATCTAAAAATATTTATAATTTTTAATAATTTAATTAATTAATTATTTTATTTAATTATAATAAAAAAGAATTTGCAAATGCAAATACAGAATTCTCAAATCTTTAAACAATACATTTTTTTTTAAATGTTTATAAATTTTATTCAAGTAATCATCCCCGCAGCAGGAAATTATATATTGTAATCTAGAATGAAAGATGCTGAAATACCTTTTTAACAATAGTGGAACAGGTCAAGTATTACGCAGAAAATAAAAAATACCGGAGGGTACCTACCACGAAAATAGTTTCTTAAATTTTCAGTATGGTTATTAAAACTCATTCTTGAATCAATGATGGGACCCAAACATTTTCACTCTAAAAACATAAATCGCTACAGCTGAGGCAAGTGCAAAAAGTACACGCGGACAAACTTGGATTACAAATGCAATAAGATATTCTAAATTTTTGGCAGTCGGTTGCATGTACGAGTAAAGGCGCATAGTGACAAACAACAGAAACAGGAACAGAAGCAGAATCCCATACATTTGCAACTGAAACAGAATTAGCAACAGAATATTTTTTTTTGTAGCAACAGAATTTAGCGACAGAAAAATGCCGTCTGCCGACAGAACAGAAACAAGTCAAGATGAGTTCTTTCTGTTTCTGCCAGCAACAGAAATGCCAATATTATCGTAGTAGCCATGATTTTTGTTTCTGAATTTGAATTTGTTCCGCAATTGGCTATATGTTTTCATTTTGCGTTGACAAGAGAGAGAAATGGAAAAAAAAGTTTTCAGTCGACGAAGAGGAAAAAATTATAGATAAACTGAGGTAGCCATGTTTTTCTCGTCAGCCTGAAGATCTGTTCCAGGTTTTTGTAGATGTAGATGAGCGAGCAACGCAAACAGAAACAGAATTTACGACAAAACGAAAGCGCTTTCTGTTCTGTTTCTTTTTCTGTTCCTGTTTCTGTTGTTTGTCACTAGGCGCCTTAAGTAAACCTCGGGTCGTAAACTTTTTGGTAGGTACTACCAAATGAAAAAAAAAACTTTAGTTCTTGAGCTCATTACTTATTTTTTCTCTGTAAACCAGATGCGTGTGATCAAAATTGATATCTGATGTGAGATTAAATGCACTATCTGAACTATAAGCAAAACCCACATCATCCGCAAATGCTGGCAATAATCTTTTAAACGGTTATCTAACGAACGAATTGATATAAATCAGAAAGAGTATTGGTCCCAAAACAAAGCCCTGAGGAACTCTAATATTAAGAATCTAGACTTCGCTTCTAGTAATATAAATTTTTACTCAGGTATGACCTAAGCTAAAGTCCCGAAAGCCAGTATTTTCCATTTCACTTAGCAATATGTACATACACTGGTCCCTCGCTTTGCGCGGGGGTTAGGGGAATGAAAAGTTTCGCGCAATGCAAAATCGCGCAAAGCGAAACCGCGCAAAGCGAAGTATGAATTACATGTTATTTAGGGTGTTGCGTTCCTGAAAAATAAAATGTAAGCATTTATAGCATTTTCACTTTAAATTCGTATTTTTGCAAATTGAATTCGTTTTCTCTTCGAAACACTGGAATTTACTACCAAATCGTTTTTTTACGTCAAGTACACATACTCAGTTCCGTTATCAAAACATAATTTGCCAAGTGTAATATAGTAGGCCTATCGCCAGATAACAAGATCTAACTGCTCTAAGTACTATGGTGTTAAAAATACCAGCTACAGCAATTGAGCAGGAACCTCATTAAAGTCTGTAATATGAGATGTTTTTCAGTGGGTGGTAAGGGATCACACACTAAATCAGCACCCTATGAAGCTCAAATTCAAACCTGCACCTCTCCGCGGTGAACTTTGGAAACTTTAATTTCTCATAAATTTAAGGGCTTAGAACAGGCTTCATCTAAGCAAGAAGGTGAGAGTAATTTTATTACATATATTTATGTGTATACAACGCATAACAACACTCTTATCTAAGCGATTTGGTATCAAATCATAATGTTAAAATAAAAAAAAACGAATTCAATTTGTAAAATAACGAATTTAATTTGCAAAAAAACGAATTTAAAGTGAAAATGCTATATTTAAGCCGCGCAAATTGAATTTGGGTAGGCAAATGCATTTCGCGCAATGGTGAAACCGCGCAAAAAGAAGTCGCGCAGAGCGAGGGACCAGTGTATATCATTGTTAACCATGTCAAAAGCTTATGCCATACCAACAACAATTCAGCTGTACGTTTCGTTTTATCTAGATTGACATCTAATATTCTGAAAGCAAGAATGTAACAGAGCATCTTCTCTTGATCTGCCTTCTCCAAAACCGAATTGAACAGAACTAAAAAATGTAGTTTTATTCAAAATACTCACCATTCTGTTTCTTACCACTTTTTCAAAATTCTTGCTTATTGAAGGCAAAAGGGAGATATGTCTTTAATTACTCACTACACCGGCAGACTCTTTTTTAAATAGAGGTAAAATTTCGGCAGTGCTTCGGGAAAAACCCGAAAAAATTCTGTTATTGAAAATAGTTTTTAAACCCATTGTCCACTACTTCTATTATAAACTATACCTAAATGGCCGGTTTATGTCAGTTTTCATTATTTTCACTCATTTTCCAATCAAATTTTAACCAATGCGGAAGTGCATTTCATTTAATTGCAATTTGTTAGTCAGCATGGGAGGATGATGTGCGACAGGTGGAGTACCTACATACGTACAGACGCGCTAAAGTTGACGACCTCATCGACTTCGATTTCGACTCCCCCAGGAAGCCTCTTGGCCTCTACAGGTCATGGTTTGTGACTGTATGGATGGTGATTTGCATCGATATATCTTGTGTTTCGTATTTTCCTTTTCTTATATTTTTTATATTTGTTCACTTCACGTCATTTGACTGCAAATTGATAGCTGTGCTACGTATGTATGTACATATACATATGCTGTACCTGCAGCAAGCGGCAACCGATTACATTTATATTAGTATTTCCGAACTAACGGTGCTTCGTTGCTTCAACAAGTGTGAGACGCGATTTTACACCACTTCGATGCTGTCATTCCAATGCCATGAACTGACCTAGACAAAGGCGGACGTTAGCTGATTTCTGCGGCGTCAGCTGATTTCTCACGATTAGGGAAGCGTTCCGAAATCGCCACGGATATTTCTCGATAAATGTCCAGACAACATCCGATGCCAATTTGCGAATACAGAACGTTGTTACTGGGTGGCCTGGCCTGGCCTCAGATGAGATGTCGAGTCTGGAGAGAATGTTATTGTTTGCGATGACGATTTAAGCAGCACATAAGACTTGTGTACGCCATTTACATGCCACTGTGACGCTGTGCAATTGAGTGATACCGAAAGAGAGTATCAGCGGGCGCAATGATCAAAGTCGCCTCATCGAGCGCTCATATGGGCCTCTGAAAGAACGTTTCCCCTTCCTCATATTCAGCATGCAACTGCTTTAAAATGTCATTTCTGTCTACTGCACATTGTACAACATTTGAATCGACATGGGTGAGGTCAATGTAAACAATGAGAATTTATAACGGCAGTAGAGTAAAGTATTGAGCCAACATGACGCGAATGAAATCGAGACGATAAAACAAGAAGAAAAGGCAGCGTCAGTAGATATAGATATGTTGTAAGCCAGGTGGGACAATACACAAAAAGGCAGGTGGACCTACAAGCTAATCTCGACAATCAGGGATTGGATAAGTCGGGAACCAGGGAACTGAAACTACCACCTGGTCTGGTCTGGTCACGGCGGTTACCGCAAATACCTGTACAGATTTAGACACGACACGACGGGACACGGAATGTCGGAACACGAAGTATTTTATTGCACACGCTTCGTAACTTGGAGAACCACTCTGCCAGATCTGCCGTCGCTCGCTCTTCGACCATATGTAGCGGTCAGAGTAGAATTGGACGGCCATCTGCAGCTATATAACAGTATTTTAATAGGAGCTGCGGAAGATAGAAAGTCTTAGAAAAGCAACAGAAATTAACACATAAAGTGCGATGCCCTCGTTTCTTTCAATCTTTAAACCTTGCGCACCGCTTATGGCCCCAAGGAACCAATCTCCCATTTGCTGCAAACTTGGCTGTTGTCGACCTCAACCGTTGCATTCCCCGCCTTTAACTTGCTCTCCTTGACCATATTCACCATCCTCACTTTTAGTTTTTAAATTATCTTTAGCTTATAATAAGCCGGATGTTTTTGCCGCAGCAAGATTTAAAGACTCAGGGGGTTTAACTGTGGACTCAGAAATAAAAAGCTCACCACATTTTCCCTGACTGACACTGCAGAACCGCATATTGACTTAAACTTTGTAAGATTCAAACCTAGTTTAGGATCTCTAAAAGATGTATTTATCAATTTAACCGCTTTACGTTGGACGGTGGCCACAACCCCTGAGATATTCCAAACATGCTGTTTTCAAATTCTCATTAATGGCTAGTTGGCGACGTCCACTAGCTGCCAATAAGATTCAGTGCTACAACCTCAAACCCACAAATGTACAACTCTCTTAAGGCTAACCACTTTGCAATGCCATAAACCTATCTGCATAGTCATTTCCACACTTTTATTAGTAAGATGCTTTTCCCTAAACCATTTTCCTTGATATATTCGTATATACACACATAAGGCAATCTTATTATGAAATCTCAACGTTCAATCTAACAGAATGCCCCATTCCAGGCCATTAAACCCTTCATCAACAGCAAAGTACAAGCCCCAACAAGACAACCGCACAATACAACCCAACCCGACCACTTACATGCGAAACATCATCATTACCACTATCCACCCAGAAAAGAAAAAGAAAATAAAAAAGGTTCTGATCTCTGTTAATAATTCACCCGCATCCTTCCACACACAACCTCATAGTATGTGTCCCATTACGGTACATAAAACCACTTCCGTTACACTTTACAAATTGAATTGTATTAATTTGTCATCAGATTGTGCTTGATGTGCCTGCATGTCTCTGCCATATACACATATGTGCTACGTTACCAGCATCAAAATTATCTTCATCCTGTCCGAATGGGGAGACCCCATTCCCCATCATGGACAACAAAAAAAAAAAAAAAAAACAAACCGAAAAGGATCAACGAGACAAATAAATACCGACCACCGGATCTTCGGGATGTCCAATAAAATAACCTCGTTGTTGGCTCCGAAATGATGACGCCGTGCCGCAGAAAAAAAAACCCATAAACACCAAAATGAATAGCAATCGTGTTACTGCGAAAGGATATACACAATTTCGAGCGAATATCCTGCGTGTCAGCAAATACAAAAAAGGAAAAAAATCCACCACCATTCTGATTTTTCATTTAAATATTTTTTGTGGATTTTTCGGTTAACAAGGATAACAAAATGGTTAACAAGGACAAGGCAAATTACCCTCCATGGCTCAAATTAAATAATTCAACCATCGCCATCGTATTGTTATAGAAGATGTGTTTAGCCAATCTTCAAATGGTGGAAATGGTCATTCAAAGAGTCGCGATAACAATACAAAAGGATATTCAAAGAAGTCCCTTTGTTCGGTGCAAGGAGAAGCAGCAAAATTTTATTATCAATTATATGAGTACGGGGAGAGAAAGAACCGTGAACAAAGTTAATAAAGGACCAAACTTTCAATGGAACCCGGTGACAACAAAAAAAAAAGGAAAGGAAAGGAAGGAAACGAATCCTTAAGTGCCCAAAAGTCATAATCTTCTTCTTCTTTTAACATTTTCTTATTATTTTCAGAGCGTCGCTGTCGCCTCTCTGGCTACTGGTTCCATTGTGATGAATCAATAAAAACCAAAGTGAATGGGATCCCTACTTTGTCCCTATTCCATTCATTTGCCCGACCAACACTGAAAAACAAAAATCGATGTAACCACATAGACTTCATCAGCATCTTGGACGGGTCACATCCTTATCATCATCCTTGAAGCGCGCTATTAAAAAGAGAAGAAAAAAAAGTACATAGTAGTACATGAGGGTAAAACGGCTGGACGTGATCGGAATTTGTAAGGATAATGGCGTATTTTGGAATCTGATTGGGATTGAAATGAAGATGATGCTGTGAAAGAAATATCCTTGTTAATCCTCTGACTGGGGGTCAATGATTTTTCCATTTCCAAAAGGGGTCCGGCCGCCGGGAATGGGTTTTGTCCTATTTTCTTGAACGGAGAAAGGGATTTCTTGTGCTTTACGAAATGAAACTATTAACTGGACTTTATAATGGCCAAGATCGGACGTGTGGAAAGGATATTGGAATTATTTTAAGGATTTCGGAGTCAGTTTATGGCGCTTTTATGTAAGTGGTTGTGCGTGTGTGCTGCACAAGACCGATTGAATGGTTGCACGTTACTAAACTCACAATTAGTTTGATGAAGGAATGAGCTAATGAAATCGTTATCCTTGCGGCGTTTAAATATTTGCTTTGAGTTCAGTTCGAAGTGAATGGAGAATGGAGTGTGTGTTTTTTTTTCGATTTCATTTTGTATTTATTTTCGTTTCTCATTGTTCGCATTCAGTTATCCTTCCTCCTCCTTATTTAAAATCACTTTCAATGCTTACTTAACCGGCTTAAAGGAAAACAGGGAAAAAAGGAACGACCCACTTTAAAAACCATCATAATCTCCATGGCTACGACCACAATGGCATTCAAAGTCCATTATCGGTTTAGTAGCAAGGACCACCACAATATTTTTCACTGAACGCACACATGCACTTAATATCCTTCAAACAGAAGCTACCCACTAATGGTTAAGCCCTGGAATAAAGTTTTTTGTTTCCAGATTCCAATAAAATCCGGAAAAACTCTCCTATATCCTTCTGAAATCCGGTCTCGCTGCTGGATACAAACGTTCACAGTATTTCACTGTGCCCTGTTTGCTTTAATAAATCTGAAGTTGGTCCAGCGCTGGATGGGAGTGCCTCCGTTCTCGCTTCCTGTCGGTACCTATGGGGAATCGCGCTAGATAGGGCGCGCCTGTCAAGCGTGTAAAAAATAAAAACGAATATTTTTTCTCATTGTTGTAGGATTTTCCTACAAATGTCGACGGACTTCTGCTATTTACAAGCACCTACCTATAGCTTAACAATAGGGGTGGCAGTATGCCACTGCAGCAGCCCGCCTCGAGAAGCGTATAAAACGCAACAAAGGAACTGAAAAATGGATTTTTTTCCTATTCTAACCTCATCGTAGTGTTATACTTGTATTGAGCCCAAAAACAGCGAAGTCATCATATCTGATATGTATGTGAGTAAGGTACGGGAATAATAGGAACAATGAGGTGGAGCCTGCAGTGGCTGCAGTTCTAACAAACTCCACTGCGTTGGTTGATGCTAAAATTATTTAGTTTTCTTTTTCTTCTACTATCGCATAAAATATGCTTTTCAACGAACTCCTTCAAAGGGTACGTATTGGAATGTACGATAGCATGTAGTGCAATAAAAAAGAGAAGACGCGCCATCATTTGTTTTTTTTAGCAAATGGCGGGTTATGTCATCGTGATGTTAGTAGCTATGGCAGCTTTAACACATCGACCCATAGAATCCGTTGATGCGTTGCTGCGTCGGTTTTAACTGACAATTAGATAGAATACACGCATTCTTATGGAACTTCGATGGATAAAGTAGGTTTACTTTTTACATTTTTATTCCGTTAATCCGTTAATCCGCATATAAGATCCTATCCAACGTACTGTGTGAACGTCTGAAACCTTTCTGCAGCACACTAATCGGCACGTACCAGTATGGCCTCCGGCCCGGCAGATCGACGATTGACCAAATTTTCACACTAAGGCAGCTCCTGGAAAAGTCCAACGAACTTCAAGTCGAGACTCACCATCTCTTCATCGACTTCAAAGTCGCATATGGCCGAGTTCGGGATCCCTGCTAAACTGATCCAGCTATGCCGCGTGACGCTGGAAAACACGCGGTGCAACCTGCAATTTGGAAACAGTTCCTCCGAACTATTCCGAACATGCACCGGATTTCGGCAAGGAGATGCGCTATCATGTGATTTCTTCAATCTTGTGCTGGAATAGATAGTGCGCAGGGCAGATGTTATCACGGAGGGCACTATCTTTCTCAAATCTGTCCAGTTACTAGGATACGCAGACTACACTCTTGGTGAAGATAAATCGCCAGGAATTGATGGAATTAGAGCAGTGGATATCAGAAGACATGTCGACATCTTTGCTCCAATTCTATGTAAATTAACCAACCTCAGCCTGACAGTCAAAAATCCCAACCACGCTGAAAACTGCTGTTGTAAGACCGATCTATAAGAATAGGGCCAAAAATCAGCTCAGCAATTATAGACCGATCTCGATACTTCCAGTAGTGTCTGGAAGGAGTTATCTCGGCAAGATTACAAAGTTTTATTGACAAGCACACTCTAATAGGTACACAAAAGTCAATATGGATTCCAGAAAAATAAAAATACAGGCAAACTCTTAGGTGAATTCGTTAATTGTGTCAATGGAAGCTTAAATAAAAGCCATCATGTCCTTGTCCTGTTCATGGACTTCAGTAAAGCTTTCGACACCCTCAACCACGAGAACTTATTAGAAACGCTACAACGGGTTGGTATCCGAGGAGTAATGGCTGATTGGCTTACCGATTATCTACACAACAGGCTGTTTTGCTTAAAGATTAAGGAAGTGATGAGTGAGAAAAAGGACTTGCAATATGGAGTTCCTCAAGGGTCAAAACTTGGTCCGATTCTTTTCATCCTTTACATGAACGAGCTACTTCGAGTCTTTAAGCAGGCCATTCCATTTGCCTTTGCTGACGATACAGCGATTGTGGTCCCTCACAGGTCTCTCGATATTGCAACGAGGATAATGCAGGAGGAGTTCAATGCTGCAGTAAAATGGTGCCACGATAACGGCTTGGTTATCAACGCTTCAAAAACTAAAATGATGCACATCCGAAGTCCACAATTCAAATCCACACAGAACAGAATATATTTCAGTAATGATGCCTGTCCTAACACAACAAAGGAAATTATTGATTTAGTAGAAAGTTACAAATACCTTGGAGTAATTATTGACTGTCATTTCCTATGGGACGAACACATCGATAAGCTACGCATGGACCTAAAGAAGGCTTTATATGCACTATCCCATTTGCGCTACCATTCCACTGAACCTGTTTTAAAGCAAGTTTACTATGCCTTAGTGGAGTCAAAGCTACGATATGGTATACTTGCTTTGGGAAATGCAGCTACAACCCACATCCAAAAGCTTCAGAGACTACAAAATCCAGCACTGAAACAATGTAAAAGCACCAGTCAACGAGAAGAATACCAGAATAGAGAAGAATGGAAAACAGATCAGGTGCTCAAAGATAAAACCATCTCCGTCTACACGGATGGCTCTAAAATGGACATAGGGGTAGGAGCGGGTATCTTTTCGGAGACGCTCAAATTATCCATATCAATCAGACTTCCAAACTTTGGCAGTGTTTCCAAGCGGAGGTTCTGGCAGTAACAATAGCCGCTCGTGAAACCGCATTGAAGGTGATACCGCGAGACGATATCACATTTTTCATTGACAGCCAAGCGGCAATAAAAGCAATTTCTGCCACTGAAATAAAATCGAAGCTTGTACGTTGCTGTCGCGAAGAGCTACGGGTTCTTGGCGCACAGCACAAAGTAAAACTATGCTGGGTTCCTGGACACCATGGTGTACCGGGTAATGAAAAAGCTGATGCACTTGCTAGGGCGGGATCGGCTTTAGGCATAGACCAAGCCGACCCTTCAATTCACATCTTACTATGCGCCATCAAGCAAAAAATAGAGCGTAGAACGCTAATCAGAGCAAACGACATGTGGAAAACCCTCAACTCTTGTATAAACACAAGAAAGATGTGGCCAATTTACGACAAAAACAAAACGGATAAGATATTAATGAAGGACAGAAACTCTCTGTCCAAGCTGGTAGGCATAATAACCGGGCACAACATGCTTCGGCACCATGCCAGTAAACTAGGTCTTAATGTCAGTGATCTCTGTAGAGGATGCGGTGACGAGGAAGTCCACGAGGATACACCCCACTTCCTCTGTCATTGCCCAGGTCTCTACCACATAAGGCATAAAACTCTAGGTAGACATTTCTTCCAGGACATAGAAGAACTCTCCGGATTCCCGGTAAATGACATCTCCAGCTTTATTAAAGCTCCGGGTTGGTTTGACAATCCTTAATCGCCGTCATCCAAACGAATAAGGAAACAACACTTATGGGCATCACAATGGATCTGTATTGATCTAAGTGTGGCGCCAGATGGGCATCCCTCGGCGTCAACCCACTAACCTAACCTAACCTAACCAGTCAACGAAATAATAAAAGATGCTTTAAAGTTCTTAGAGTTGAACACATTTTCAATATGACAACAATACTAGAGTACTATGCTGATAGCCGTTTTATCCGACCACTTGAACACGAAATTAACACTAGAAGACGGGCCCAAGGTATGCTGCAAATACCTAGAAACAACAACAATTATGGTAGACGCCAACTTCAATATAGCGTTTCTTCAATAATTAATGAGTTACCTAGAAATCTTATAAATATTGAAAATTTTAAAACTAGAAAAAAACAAATAAAACAATTCTTTTTAAATTCTAATAATTAATCTAATGAAATAATTTAAAAAAAAAATAATAAAAAATTTAAATGTATATGTACACTTTGAATACTAATATCTTGCTCAAGCTTACTTTATATTAACAAATTAGAAACATAATCTCCTGCAGACAAGCCAAGGCCTCTTAGGAACTTATAAAAATTGTTAAGACTTTTTGATGAATAAACATACATACATACATACATACATACATCGACATCGTCGGTCGCTCCCAGCGCGCCGTATTAGTGACATTTACGGCAATTTTAGAACAGGCGAAATGAGTTGGCCTTGAAGTGAATGAGGACAAATCCAAGTACATGTTGTCAACAAACAAAGAAACATCTGTCCACCGCCTAGGACAAAACGTCACTGTTGGCAACAGTAACTTCGAAGTGGTTAAGGAGTTTACCTACCTCGGAGTTAACATCAACTCCACGAATGACAACTTAGTGGAGATTCGACGAAGACTTACCCTAGGAAACCGCTGCTACTTCGGTTTGGCAAAACAAATGGATTCAAAACTCCTAACTAGGAAGACGAAAATCATGTTCTACAAAACATTGATCCTGCCAGTCTTGCTGTATGGAGCCGAGTGTTGGACGAATAGCAGGAAAGCAGAGCAGATTTTGAATACTTTCGAGAGAAAAATTCTTCGTCGGATTTATGGGAACGCTCTTTCCGGCAATACGCGAACGTCAAAGTCAACGGATTCATGGGTCGGCGCCTTTAGTATTTGCAAACCGGTTCGAAGAGACTCAAACAATACGAGATAGATAAAATACAGTTCTGTCAAAACTATCGAGGTGGCCAATTGTCAAAGTATATCCTCTTCAAATAGGAAGAGGAACATAATTCGCAACTGCAACATGGGAAGTAGAACTCTACAAATTTTGAGAAAGGTGATGGAAACTATCATGTATAGGGTTTCAATACTGGTTTTTATATTAAAACGCTCCAGCCGCTCGGTATCATCCGAATGTTCATTTATCGCTGCATTAAGTTATTTGAAGAGACTGGATAAATATGTATAAGACCGTTCCTGTTCTGGGCGACCGCGATCGCCGATCGGTACGAACACTAGAGGTCATCAATGGTGTAGAGGCAAGAATAAGAGGAAATCCACTAAGAAAGCAAAAAATCATGGATCACGAGATGGGGATTAATCAAAAATCAATAAAACTCAGGTATTGGACCCTATAAATGTCGTACAGGGCAGCAGTGCGTCATTCAGCAAGACTCTGCGCCGGTGGCGCATAAAGAAAAAACTACCCAACTATGACTTCAAAACAATGTTCCAGGCTTTATAGGGACTCGAGACTGGCCGTTTGCAAGTCCTGATTTGAATCCACTACACATCAAGCTCTAGACGGTGTTGGAGGACATGTTATGCCGTAAGAGATAACCTAACATTGAATCCTCAAAACTCGCGTTAGTCTTTAGCTACAACCAATTTTCCGATGGAGCAGATGCGTGCAGCAATCGACGTATGGCCATACCACTAAGGGCCTGTATTAAATCAAAAGATGGCAATTTTGAATAAACTTGCGTTTTTTGTATTTTGAAAGTATTTGAAGTTATGAAGGAAAATATGTGTAACACTATTTTTGTACTAGTTACACATGAACCTTCGAATCACATTGAGGGAATTGCCTTATAGGGCCTTGTTATGATAATATTTTCTGTAATATACTAGGGTTCCGCCTACCTCTCAAATATCCGAATCTTTTTCATGTAGCAAGGCGCTATTTTCAAGGCTCTCTTAGACCAGCATCTATGAATATGGATCTATAATCAAAAGGGCTCTGGTATGCCTATGAGCCCTAGGTATTGTAGATAGGAAACTGTATGGCCATACCGCCATTAGTACATATATGGATTTGTGCTACCATAACTTAGTTTATTTGGTTGGCTGTGTGGAGAGGATATCTATCCTTGTTGTTTTTATGAATATGGCGCAAGTATAAAGGTTTCCAAGCCTGGAGTCGCCTTTATCTAGAAAGTACTGAACATTGAAAGCAGAACCATTAACCTGATTTTCAGGGTCGCGCAGTACTGCCCAATACTACGCACTTGATGTATTATAGCCATAGAGGCCGTACCCTTTTAAACAGAATTGTTACCGTTGAAGATCGATGTACTTCCAACCGTTGCGTCACAGTTATCTCCAAGATCGCTTGTACAGGGTGCCGCAAAAATCTTCATCCTATCCTAATGTCCGATGTTACCGTCGAGACCTAATGCAACAAATTTAAGCGTCTGAATAAACAACCAATAAACAGAAGAAGTTACCGTCTTAGGTAATCCAGCGTGGACTTTTGGCGCACCCTGTTGTAAGTCGTCGAACATCAATGTTGAGCTGAACCAGTAAAAATCACGCTTACATGATTGTATGGAGTGACAGTTTGCTGGTGGTGCAGTTGAAAATGTCAACATATGAATAATTTTCACTTAAATTTTCCTCAAAGCTGTCCCATAGGGTATTCTTTGTTCTCATTTTTGGCAACCATTAATATTCTTCGTATGTTTTTAAATTTTAATTCCCATACATGCAGCCATGTTCAAAACTCTAAAAACATCTGCCATACAATAGCATGTAGGACGGAGGCCAAACCACTTGATATTGCATTGTTGCTTTATACTAACTCGTTCATATAGCGGTATTGTTGTGGACCAATCTAGTTGTGGGGTTTTTGTGGCGGCACAGGACATGGGATTCGTTGTTCAAGTGAAAGCAATAAAAAATTCATTGACCCCTTACAGCATTAGAATTTCGTTCACTCTTTTTTTTCGGTAGATTTCATTTGAAAGGACCAAGTTGAAAGGATGTGAGTACCAGAACATACATATATAGATAAAAGGATGTTCAGAGGTTGTGGCTCTGCTTTGATATTCACGATGACCATGTTGAGGAGGTAAGCGCACATGAAAGGAACGGACCACTATGTTATGAACTAATTACCGGTCAAAGAGTGGCTGTGCAAACAGATGGTGAGAGTTGATTTAAGGTGGCACTGAAATAGGGGATGAATAAATTATGCTCTGAAATTATATCAGGTAACGAGTACCTTCGCCGGCCATCAGAGTTGTTTGGGTAAGGTTAATTATGCACTTGGAAGGTGGTATTCAGTTAAGGACACGGCTGCTTATTATGGACTTGCGATTGACATAAAGTGAAGGTTTGTTGAGTATGATAAAAGAGAACACCCCTGTAGAGTGCTTTAAACTAAGGGACAATTTAGCCGATGAGGTAGTGCGATTAAGTTGAGAAAAATATGCAGCGAAAGACTATGTCAATGTTTACAATGCCTAAAAATATCGCAGAAAAAATCCAATTTACACTGCAGCGAGATTGTATTATAGGTATGACATATAGGCTGAGTGACAGTACTGTTGGCTATTGTGACGTCACATTTGCTCTCACAAATTTCGAAGATTGCGCATCACATACGGTAAGAGGAGTATCAACTAGGCCTTCAAGCAGAGAAGTCGTTTAGCTGTTTAAACTTTTTTTTTTGGAATATTATAGATTATAACCGATATTCTGTCAACTCCGTTAGCTGTTAAACTTAAATTGAGTGAATTTAATAAAAACCATTATTGTCCTTTTTTTCTGGGATTGAACAAGTTCCTACATCTATAAGGGCTCAACCTAAAATTCGTTTTTTTTTTAATTAATTAATTCGCGCGGGAAATATATGTATATATTTTGAATGGATTTCTGGACTGTGGAAGAATTAAAAGGTGGAAATACTACTGTGGGAAGGGGTGAATCAAGTAGCGGGCGGCAGACAATGAATATTCCCAGCGCCGTAAGCAATGATTCGACGTAGAAAATTTACTATCGAAATTTAGTGGCGATGATGGTTTGTCAATTGGGTCGTGGTTTACGAAATTTGAGGATGTTGCTCTGCTGTTAGAATGGTCAGAGCTAGAAAAACTAATATTCGCGAGAAATCAGTTGACAGAGTCAGCAAATTGAAATTGGCCAAGTTCCTACATGACAGTTTTCAGTAAATTTATAGACATGAAATAGAGTCAGATTTCATATTGAAACACCGTGAAGAAAGACCTGTCAGACTATACGGCACAAAGTCATGATTCAGAGATCGGGCTGAGTATAAATCATATGAAGAAACGGGTAAGTCACAAAATCCCGAATTACAAAACCCCGAATTACAAAATCCCGAAAAATGAGCATTTATACTTGGTTGATTTTTGGCAAAAAAAAAATTAATTTTTCATTACTTTTAACCACTTTTTTCTCATTCTTAAAAGAATTTTTTCTAGACCACCACCCCTCCACGCTAAAAAAAAAACAAATTATGAACTTACAAAATCACACTACGAATTTGTTAGCACAATCGTTTGGTTAAGTGCACATGATGAGAATCGGAAAGCGCTGTTCTTTGTGATTCTCATTACTTACGGCTAACCAAACGATTTTTGTATCTGGTTCATAGTGCGCGTTTTTGTAAGTTCCCCGGTTTTTGGTTCGGGTAAGGTATGGTGAGTAAGTGCAAAAAACATTCATTTCAAATAGTTATGATTCCTATTAAGTATTTGTGATAAATATCAATTTATGAGAATCAAAAAGAACAGCGCTTTTTGATTCTCATCGTGTGCACTTAACCAACCGATTTTTTTTTATCTTGTTTATAGTTCGTGTTGTGTTGTTCTTAGTTTTTTTGTTGAGTGGTATGGAAGGAAGGAAGGATATGAATAAATCGTTCTTTTAAGAATGAGAAAATAGTTCCGCGAAGAGATATACATACATATATAATATTTCATTCAAACGAAAAAAAAATAAAATAGCCGCATATTCACGAATTACAACATTACAATATCTATTATTTTCTCCAAATTTCGGATTTTGTGATTCGGGATTTTGTGTTGCGGGATTTTGTGTTTCGGGATTTTGTGTTACGGAATTTTGTAATTCGAGATTTCTCACCCAATCCGTAAGAACATCACACTCTCTGAAAAGAGTAGCAGCGATTGAGTCAACAGAGAGTTCCTGCTACCAAAATTGCGTACGAGCTTTAAATAAAAAGAGGATATAAAGCCCAATTGTAGATCTGTCTTTATGAAGGCGAGCTGATATCAACTTTTTATAGAAAGCTAGACAGCAATAAAAGTAATATATTCAATTGAAATAAAATTTGGAGCTTATTCTACAAGTTCTTGCTACACGGACGGCTGAGGAATTTGATAAAAAAGACACCATGTATGTATTCCTCAGCTAGAAATAGAGACAGCGATACAACAGATTAAAGTACAAAAGCCTTTTATGGAATAATAAGAAAAACGTGGCCTCTTCATGATAGAAACTGTTTATCTAGCCCTTAAACTCTACCCATCTGTGGAGAGACACAATAACTACCCTTGGGCCCAGAGGACCCCAACATATTAATGTTCTTATTTCAAAAATTAATTTTTATTGAGAATATACACTTAATTTAATGTTAAAAATAACTTAAAGTTCAGAATCGAGGCACTACTGGCACACAGCCCGGCTATGTTCGCCGCAGAGGGGATTTCGACACATGCGACATGCCACACATGATTTTCGTCTCCGTTCGACAGATTGCACATCTTTTTTTTTGTAGTAATTGCAACATTTGGCTCAGCTAATGGCCGTTCCTTTTTTTAAATGTCTCTCAAGAAAACCTGGAGATTTGCAGGTAAAGTTGGCCATGTAAATCTTTCCTCAATTCGGGGCGTGATGAGGTCCTGTGCAAGGAAAACGCATTTCTTTGGGGTTGATTTGATGCCATTTTTAAGAGTTACACATGGGTTAACACCCACTATGTTGAGAATACCATAAAACATTGCCAACGGCCATCGTTTGATCCGCTTTGATACACTCTACCTCTGACAGATTTGGTCCATCAAACCAACACCACATTATGTGCAGAGTCGACAAAATTTTTGATTTTTGAATTTTGGCGGACATTATTTTTAATTATTACACTGGTAAACAGTAGTTTTGTTGCATGAAATTGTATGTTAAATGCTAAATGTATTTGCATCGCTGATTTCAAATTTGAAGTCCATTTTCCAATAGCAGCTCTAGTTATTGAGATATGAAGGGCAGACATTTTCACAAAAATTTACCGGTTTTCAAGCTAAAATCTTTTACTACACAAAATTAATTTGAACAAAACTTTATTTTACACGACTTTCTTGCATGAGTGGACCCGGGAGTATTACTCTGAATGCTCCAGCAAAAATTAGCCATCATTTTTGCATTCCAGTGACCCTGGAATCGCTCTTCCATAGTGCGAATGTCCTGATGGAATCATTCTCCTTGCTCTTCCCATAAATCACCCAAATTTTCAGGAAAACGATCTAAATGACTAAAGAGGAAATGCAGCTCAATGCTAATGTTATATCCAAGTTGCTGAACATGCAGTATTAGTTGCTCAATGTGCTGAGGGTAGTCGGCCGACTTTTTATTTCCCAAGAAATTTTTCACTACCCAAATGAACTCATTCCAAGCTGATTTTTCAACAACTGCCGTACAATTGGTGAAATTTGAATCATTTATTAATTTTCTAATCTGAGGACTATCAAAAAAACCAGCTTTTGTCTTTTGGAAACATTTTTGCAATGTACTTGAAACACTCCCCATCTTTTTTAAGAGCTTTTACATACTGTTTTTGGTACCATTGTCACTGTCTTCTAAACGTTCTTGAGATACAAGATTGGATGTACTAGGTTGGAACTGTGGTACTGACTGACTCATCATTAGAACTCAGAACGGTCTACTAGCAGATTGCAAGCTAAAATAAATCCACTTGGAACGATTTTTGCGGTTTATTCCAGTAATATTCTCAATACAAAAATAACAGTCATCGTGATGATTGGATGGTTCACGCCAGATCATTGGACCTTTGTGCTTAAAAGTTGGTCTTTTTTTATTTGCCCATAAACGCAAAGACTGAACAAAGTTTTTACACACCAAAATTGGGATCCAGGGCTTGATATTTATTTCTAATGGCATCCCAAAGATGTCCATGTAGACTTCTTTTACAAAGTCAGACACATTCAAGCGACATTCTTCAAATATGTACACGCCACAAATGAAACAAAAACTATTTGGATAGGTTTCACGAGTTCTTCGTGATGACGACACCGCGGTAAATTTATAAAATCTGGTTGATTGCTTCGCCATTGGTAACAATTCCTCGACTAAGAAGTAAAATCCTAGAGGGTACTTATATCCCAAAAACTCGAGCTGCTAGATAAAAAGGAACGGTAGATTCGGAATCAGTAACGTCAAATTAGTGAGAAACAGTTGAAAAATCTCATGCAACAGAAAAAAAGTGTGATTTTGTTTACCAGTGTTATCTTTATACACCTATGTTATTAAATAAATAAAATTTATTTAACTTATCCACTTACCAAGCAAACGTATTCAACAAAAAAGAAAATACGAACACTTGAAAATATTAGAATGTTCCTACCCTGGGGTCCAGGGTACCCAGACCTTGTTAAAAAGCGACTGTACCGCACATGAACATATAAACAACTGATTACAGTTGTTTGAGATTACCTTAAATAGCGCCATCGTAAGTTTCGTAGTTTTAGAAATATTCACGAAAGTTTAGTTTGAGCATTGCGCTGGACCCAAGGGTAGGGTTTAAGGGCTAGATGACGAATTCATCTACGTAAAACTTCATGAGTTCCCTCTGCATCTACCAACATACGTAATATTAACTAAATCCGGATGGTGGAATCAACATATAGAGGATCCACTCCCTCATCTGTGTTATTAACTCAAACCCTAGCATTATTAGACGAATCTTAGAAAAGAGAGATGTTTCTCCTGTTGTTGTAATTGTTGTGGTCCATAGATTTATCATCCCTAGCACTCAGACACTAATGCTGTCTATTATACTCTGTGTTCTGGTCGAATGTTTTCATTCCTCTTATAAAACGAAGAATATCAGCTAAGGAGAGAGAATGAACCGTTTTCATCCCCGTGTCATGCAAGCGTAGGGCACTGACAGAGGAATCTCATCGGAAATCAAACGAAGGATTAGGTACTCATGCCAATTGCTTTTTCTTTGGGATACGGCTTTTGATTAGGTTTACGCCAGAATTCTTGGTTCGAAGAGTCAGCTCTCCTTACGCACTAAGTTGAGAATATTCGCCCATTGTACTGCCGAATAGAATCTCTTAGTTAGCCTGGGTGGGAAATAAACCGGACCGAGGCAAGAAAAATAACTTGGTAAGTGTCCCTAGCTATGAATTTCCAAATACTAAAACAGAATAAACCTTGGGAATAAGATCTGCAATGAAATTTGGAAACCTTGAACCTCCACCGACAAAATCCACCTACATCAACCATTTTTCAAGATAACCTTGACACGAGTGAAAGACTGAAAGGGGATGAAATTCTTCAAAGCCCTTTGCTTCAAGCCATAAAAATGTATCAACGCATTTTTTACGATTCTGCGAAATTAGATAGGGGTGCGTTATACAGGGTGGCTCAAAATTGCTTTTATGGTTCTAAATTTCTTATTTCAGTTGGTTTTCAGAATTTCGCACACAAGACCAAATTTTATTCGGCTTAAATGCAGCGTCCATATTGTCGATATTTAAATATGCAGATCACACCCACAGTTCAAAGAATAAATTTAGTTTCGTATGGTTCCAAATTTTTGGCAAGAAGGCTGAGCAAGGAACCTCGCTGGTGCGTTCAGTGGTATTGGCTAAATTGCACATGTTTCCATAGGTATGATATTGTATATTGTGCAAGTATTGAAGTCAATAGACCATCCAGAATGGATTGATTATGCCGTTTGGTTGCGGCAAGTATTGGTACCGTGTATCGTCCAAAAAGTTCATTTGCCCCTATTACTTTGGAAATGATGCCGGTGCCGCAACATTATCGGACGATGTTGGTACATTTTTTGAGGCCAGGCTCACAATGGTTCTATTACTGAACGAGCGAATTATTTCCCGTAGTAGCGACTTCAATTAGCTGTCTGGTTCACCAGATTTGCCGGCTCTTGTCTGCTTTCTTTGAAAGAACTAGTGTACGTCAATAAGTCAGCGGCCATCCCCCAACAGAAAACCAATGCTTGCAGTGTAATCCGTGTCATAAAAAATGAAAGGTTATGATTGTGAGACGTAATTCAAACCAAAAATATTATTTTGTGCCACCCTGTAGAACCCTTATTGAGATCAATTTTTTTTTTTTGTTTGGTGGGAATATGACTTTTTTTAAATCTATAGAAAATCTTTTTAAGGACCCTTTTTCAAAGCCACCTCCCAAGTAATTTAAACCATTAACGTTATTTTGTGCTTCCCTGTATAGCCCTTATTAAGCTCAAACTTTTTTGTTTGGTGGAAATGTGACGTTTTTTTAAATCTTTAGAAAATCTTTATAACGACCTTTTTTCAGAGCCACCTCCTAACGAAGAAAATGGGGAGCAAAACTGAATTGTGATAAGGGTTCAAATTATGTAATTGATTGTGTCTCGCAGTGTTTCTTAATCGAACACAAAAATTGCGACTTTTTGCTTCAGTTTGATATTTATAACTACATTTCTTGAAGAACCCAAGTATGGGTTGTGTTGGCATACGTACATTTGCGTCCTTAGCCGCTAACTTTTCTAAATGTGTTTTGGTAACTCACGAGGTGATATGTAAGTCCTCTCGAGACCATCTCAACCGATTAGAATTTTACTCCTTTCATGAAAAAAGCAAGGAAAACAAAAAGCACTGCCCCCATGTAGTAGACCTAGAATGTACACTTCCTTGTTCACCTACTGGCTACTGCACTATTATTTTCTCTACTGCACGTACTCCATATTATTTAGTATGTCACATCATATTGCAGCAAATTGACATACTTATATGCACCCCCTCCCCCCATTCGCCCTCTCTTCCATTTTCCTTTCATCCAGCCATCACCTTGCAGCAAAGACGACGTTTACATTTTTTTACTACAAGGATCCTACTCTAAGAACCACTTCCACTTTTCACATCCTCCTCTCATGCAAGTTGAATAGTTTACAGGCACAGCGTCTCGTAAATCCTTTATTATGCAGCAGATTTTTTATTCTGCTCAACACGATTGAAAATGAATAACAAAAAAGGAAGGCTCCTGCGCAAAAAAAATCTCTACATAGTCCTGCGAGGTGGCATCCAAAATGGGATTCTAAATCAACACGTTACTGCTCAACTCTGTGTATGGGAGTGTGTGTGTTTTAATTTTCTTTCCATGGTTCCTGTTTTGCTTTATTCATTTTAGATTAGAGAACAGGAAACAGCACGGAAGCATAAATCTTGACAACGGACTTAGTGGGTTCTGCTGCAAGGGGAGGGAAGTCTTCCCTAGGAGCAAGACCCATAAACGTGTGAAAGTGTTTAGATTGGAATCGGGCGGAAGCAATAACATCTTCTTCCTACAACAGGACAACTGCGATGACGGCGTCCGATGAGAAGGACGTCTACTGCCACTACTATATAGTCGTAGTGTCCCGCAGTCGAATTGGACGGAAGCCAAATTGACTCTTTGTAAAGGCAATTAGTGCCATGCATGCTGCCTTCTTACAGGGTATGAGTACCTACTGCCTTCTCATTTCATCTTATCTACTGCTGCTGCTGCTGCAACCGACTGGTATATCATTTGGAAAATAACTTTTCAGATGAATGTCTAGCGGTATTGGAGTTTTGTATTATACAAGGACTGCAGTTGAATTTCGCCTTTTATTCGAAATGTCCCTTGTATAAGTTTCTCCTGCTTAATGCTCTTCCATGGATTTTATGCGAACACAGCCGGTTGCAGGGTTCTTAAAAGGGGCGAACTACAAATAATTTGCTACAAAATGGAATGAAAAATTCAATAAAATGACATACCACAAGGCAGCATACTGGGACCCATACTTTTTTGTTATAGGAAACCTTGTAAAAATGTGTACTGCGAGGCTTGGATTATTAAATTGTCGGCGCTGTGAAGATACATAATGCAATAGTTTTGGAAATGGTTGGATTTTAATACGGGCAGGTAGTGGACAATGGGTTTAGGCTAGGGGAAATCAAGCCTCGAAGTTGGTCCACATTTCCTTTTACAGTTGAGTATTTTAAAGAGAGAAAACTTAAGGTTTGTTTTACTTTCCCTCTCGGATAGATTAGCTGGACTTCCCTGATTTACCGGAAAACTATTTATATAATTAGAGCAGTAGCTGGTGATCCGCTTATCAAGGGCTACTTTTCTTTGCTCTTTGCCTCAGCGCCGCACAGTGGTTCAGGTTGTATGGAAGCATGGAAATTATTCAATGTCTCTAAAAGTACTGGACCGATTTTGATGATTTTTTCACTTAAGTGTTTGTATTTTTAAATTTTAAATTTTAAATTTTAAATAATAAAATTTAAAATTCAAGACTTTAGGGCCCCCGCACACTACAGACTTTCTATCGGCCGATAGTTTGGTCGGGTTGGGCTGGTTAGTGCGCACACTGGGCCGATTAAATAGTCGGGTTGGTAGTGAGTGCGCACACTAGACAAACAATCGGCCGACTGTTCTCGAACGATTTGGTTTTGCTAGTCGTTAAACACATTTTGCAGAGAATAGTCGCTTAATGGTAGTTAGTAAAAAATGTTCCAGAGAGGTAATCATTGTTCTACGCCCAAATATGTCCATAATTCTATATTTTAATACGACGAAATATCCAGAACTTAAAGAAAATTAATTTAAAATTCAGAGCAAACTGAGCTATCGAAAAAAATCGGCCGACTTTATAGTCCGTAGTGTGCGCACATAGAAGAACGCCTACTGATTAAGTAGTCGGCCGATAGTTTGAAGGTAATCGTGTAGCCTATCAAACTTATTTATCGGCCGATATCGAATCGTTGTAGTGTGCACACTCTCATATATTTTCATACTGATTAAGAGCCCGACTAAACTGTCGGCCGACAAAAAGTCTGTACGGCTACAAACTAATATCTGACGAATAAATATTAATGATTTTTTATAAATATGATAATAACATCAAGAAACATTCTACCTAGAAACTTGCAATTTAGATCACTCATACATCACGGTGATCCACACATTTGAGACAACTTATCACTGAAAACAAACAACTGAAACAACTATACAGGGTGGGCAAATTTAAACTCTAAAAAAAAAAATTGAAAAATATAACATGTTGGATATCATTCAAAAAAGCTCAAAGCACAGATTTCAAAAATATATATATTTTTTTTCTGTAAGAAACTTTGGGAGTTATTGCCGAAAACGTGAGAATACTCCTTTCCCCGCGTTTTTCTCCGATACTTCATACTTAAATGAAAAAATCACGGTCACAGCCTAAAATTTTTTCTACTATTTCGCGATTGGTCAACTGAAAATTTCCATAGTGAGTTAATTACCACACGTACTAGTTCAAACAATAGCTATCAAATGAGGAAAAAATTAAATTGCTTTGGAGGGAGGTATAGTGCGATTTCCATCTCCATACAAACTTTTCAACGGTATTATTGAACTGATCGTACAATTGTTTAGGTACGGCTCCAGCGAATATTTTGAGAGAAGAAACCAAACGGTGAGGTGTGGAGCATGTTTGCTCTGCTCTGCTGAACTTTTGATTTTTAGACCATCTATTTTAAAAATTCGTAGCTGCTTGAAGAATAAGAAAATTCAAATAACGATAACGTTTAAGTTTTCTTTAGACATGCTGTAAGACGTAAATTTTAAAATTATTATCAACTTGTCGCGGAACAGAAATTGACTAGAGTACAAGGCCCTTCGCTGTATGCACTAAAAATGGTTCCATAATGGAGCGACTTTAAAGCTGTCGCAACTGTTATTATATGTTAAGTGTAAACATTTCTCCATTCAATCGAAATGTGTTATCCAACTTATATACTTTGAGAATGCAAAGCCACTAAATGTTTCAAACAATTTAACAATTTAGATTTTTTGTCACCTCTCAACCACTGTACGCCGCTGTACGTATTAGTACTAGATGCGATCTGTTGGCACAGATGTAGAATTCTATGTTTGTGCTTTGCCGTGATGTAGCATCTTACTTGCCTGTCAAAAACTGCAGCTATAGCGCATTGTCAAGTCTTTGGTAGCTACATATATACTTTTTGAATACTTTTGGTACGACCAGAGCAGAGTTTCTACAGTGCTCACCTCATAAACTTCGATGTCGTTTGTATCTTGATGGATATTAGGATGATTCGAATTTTATTTTTGATGCGCCAAAGATAGTGTAATCTTCTAAAGATACTAGTCACCCAGGCTAGTAGCATGTACGATTCGCAGATCTAAATAATCGATGCGAGTTAAGTATTACTTTGCGGGCTGGCTTTCTTAGAGTACGTCTGTTTGTCTTGATGTATTTGTATAGTTGCAAGCTCCTGCACTGCACTATGTTGTCTTTCCTCTTGTCGCAGCTTCATAATAATAATCGCCGCTATATCTCGGACTGCATCCCAACTAACCTTCGAATTAATCATCTGGCAATTCATACTTTCTGTGGTTAAAACGTATTCCAGCATCTGTTCTAGTACATGCCGCTCTGATTCGTACCGGCAACATGTTTAGCATCTTCAATTGTTCAATTGTCTGTGAAGATATGCCCTAAAGCATCAGTGTCCTGTGAGAATCTGCGTCAGATACAAGTTCAGATCTCCGTGTTTTCTATTGATCCACACTTCGATGTTGGATATAATTGTATGCGGCCAACGTCCTTTTTCAGAACAGTCCAATCTCTGTTGCCATTTGTTTAGGCTTTCCGCTCTTTGTGGAATCTGGCTATCGATTGGCGTTGTCGCTAATGTCACCGTTGGTCTTCTGGAAAGGTACTTCTCTTGCGCTTCTTGTGCTAGTAAGTCGATTGGCACCATTCCAACCGCAGCAGTCGCTGCATCATAAGACGTCGTTCGAAAAGCGCTACTTATTTTCAGAGCATTGATTCGGTACGCTGTGTCTATTGGTCTTTTATATGTTTTTTTTTTCCATAGCACTGGCCCATATTTGGGACCCATACACCATTATTGACGACGCGACTTTTGTTAGCAGCAGTCTTTTTCTATATCGCGACCCACCAATATTTATCGTTATCCTACCTTTGCTGCCTTCTCAGCTACGTACCGTCGGTCGGTGTTGGTTGAGGGCAAGCCGTGTATCTATGACTATGACTTCTGTCTTGGGAGCCACTACGTGGTCGTCGAAGGGTACGTTTATAGTCTCCATTACTTACAAGTACTACTACCGTCTTTTCTTCCGCAGGCTTTAGGTCCATGCTTGTAAGCCAGTCTTGGATGGTTTGAATGTTGAAACCTCTGGAGGTGCATGTATTTTCGATACCCTTTTGACGAAATAAGCTTTAGGATGCCATCGTGACTATAAAGAAGGATGTCTATGAATTTCTTTGTTCCATTTGAACTCGCAGTAAAACCGAAATATCGCCTGAATTCAAAATTCCATGCCACTCCGCTCCCGGATAGCTGCAGTAAACGTGTCTCACTTCATTCTTCTTGTAAGTGTTACAAAATCCTAAAATCAGCTTTTATTCCCCACCACGCCACGTCTCCATCATTTCCACTGTTTTTCCCCTATTTTGTCTGTTGATACTTGAGGTCTCCCACCCCACAGAACCCGGTAGTGATAGTTGTAAGACAGAGATTAGTACAGCACTACTGCTGATGACGAAGGATGTAGACAAGGAAGCACAGTGATGAGAAAAGACGTCCTCGCCTCAGGATAACAATGTTTTTGGCACGTCGACATTTTGAGTGATATCATTTAAAGTCCTTGCAACAATTAAATTCATTTCGCACGTCTCGAGTACTCGTAGGAGCGTCCGCACACACAAGCTGCTCTAGACCGACGATCTGTGCGGTTGACTGCAAAATGTAAACATCTGTGATAGTCCTGGATGAATGTGCTTTCATATGTATGCCAGAGTGGGGGGTTTGTAATTAAATTTTCATTTTCAATCCATTTCGTACCCCCAAGCCGAAATGGAGCTATTTCCATTCATTTATTCAGGAATAATGTCCTTTCTTCATTCTTTACTCGTTCTCACCCCACGGCCGACATGTTTTTACGATCCTTGACGGCAACATAAAAACAAATTTTGCCCGCATTTTGACTCCATATAAATTTACATAATTCCTATTCGCCTCCTTCGGTTAGGTATGAGTTACATAGGAATAAGGACTCCTCCGATATTCGACTGCATTGATGGAAACAAAAGGAGAGAATAAACAAAGTGACAACGACAACAACAACAACAACATGGTATGGAAAAAGGATGAAAATGAGATGAACGTCGATTTTATGACGGCAGAGCGACAGCCCGGAGCACCCGCAGCGATAATACGGCTTTCAAAATATATTTACATTGTTTTTTTTTTCTTTCTCATCTTTGACTGATGATATCCGGTGTTTTGGCGAAAGGATATCGATAATTTCCTTCCTGTTAGCTGGGTGGCTGGTTTTTATTTATGTTTTTTTAAGCGGCTTGAGGTACGTTTTATGACGATGCTGACGTGGAACAACGTTCGAAAGTGCGGCAATGGTTTCCGGTGATGTTGACAATAATTTAGGGCGCTGCTTCGGCGATGATGAAGCTGAAATTGCAAAAATTTCCATAAAAGTACTCATACTCGATCGCGCGTCGGTAAGCGGTGTGCTTGGTGTTACGGTAGTAAAATTTTTGTAACGCCACGGCCACGGCGGGATTTTAAGGTGCAAATTGATTCGCCTCCATTCGCTGTTTTGATGGGTTTCTAAAACTTCCGCCAGCAGCGAAGCGAACATTTACTGCAAAGTGATTGGATATTGATTTTAGATGATAGCCAAAACGAGTATACGAGTACATAAATGAAGTCATGTGTGTTCATGTTGCTGACATGAGCGAAATTTCAACAATGACATTGAGTGGGGAATATTTTTTTTATTCTCGAGCTACTTGGTAACTGGAGTTATTTTTAAGCTCAGTATTCAAAACTGAATGAATGAGAAAATGTTTGATGAACTTCAATCGAATTGAAAAATAAAATAAAAGCATAAAAACCCTACAAATACGGTTTCGAATACGAGCTGTCAAAGTAATGGGCTGCTTATAAAATAATTTCTTTGAGGCAATCATTTCGGTAAATAACTTTCTTAACCCTCACACGTTCTTTATTAACCAGGGTTAATATGGGCACTTTCATTTTATCATATCTTGGATACTTTCGAACGTTATATCTTTTCATTTAGACTCAGTGACTAAATATTTGATATATTTCGAGAAATTTCGAAAAAAATTAATTTTGACAGTTTTTAGACTGATTTTTCGTCAGATTGTAGCAAACGTATCTTATTAACCCAGGTTAATATTTTAACTTTTGTATGAAAAAATTCTAAATTTATCTTATACATAATTCTTTCTCTTGTTTAGGATAACATACATACAAACATGTATACGAGTTTGTATATATATTAACATATAGATATGTATGCAGATATGAATATACCGAAGTCTTTAGATATGAGTATGTTGCATATACAGTTTCAGTCTGGTGGTGTCTGGAAGCTATACATCTTCAAAGTATTTGTGACGAAAGAAACTTGTTGTTTATTGTACTTCAGTACCTCTATGAACATGCATATTATGTACATTGAACATATCTATTACATTTATAGATTAGTAGTTTCGCACTTCGTCATTGTCAAACTATGCATCTGGCAAATTGACTTCTTTCACTGTATGCAACTCTTTCGTGTTTTTTTTTTTTTTAATTCCAATTTTTGCTGAAGCAGGAACCTCTAATTTTTTGGCCATCTGAAGATTCTTCCTGAGAAGCATCATCAGGCAAAAATGGGTGGTAAGTATTGTGTTCAATTTGGTCAATTGGAATACCTTAAATGTATTTCATTGCGATTTTTAGTGTAACTTTGCCCACATTTCGAGGAATTCGAGCTCTTCTAGTTATTGTGCGCGTACAAAAATGCTCCCTCAATTCTTCAAGAAACTTCCTGCGTTGGCTCGACTTCACAGTCTTAGACAATCGTATTATTGGACCGGAAGATTATGTATGCCCCCAAGTCAGCTACATATGTAAGGATGTATGTCTATGATGTTGTCAAATAGAGCCAGC
Source organism: Brachyopa scutellaris (assembly GCA_949775065.1). NCBI lineage: Eukaryota > Metazoa > Arthropoda > Insecta > Diptera > Syrphidae > Brachyopa > Brachyopa scutellaris. Next base: position 12,966,899 of record OX459112.1, on the reverse strand, counting down.
GGTTTGTTTTCATTTTAGTTGTGTATTGACCAAGCATTTGATTCATCACATCCACACCTCCCTTTGTAAAAGACTGTATGCTATCTTCTTCATCATCAGAATAAAGTGTATCAAGAATCGATTTCAAGTATTGTTGTTGTAGGTACTTCGTATGCCAATGAGCAAAAATCATATGTATGTATCAAATTGCATGTCCTAAATTTACATACCTATCTAATTGTATGTGATATATAAATACATATTTACCTGGATAATAATCACAATTGAAAGAAATTTAATTTCATTTTGATCCATTTTCACACAAATAAAATTCACAAGTGTACTGATTGAATGTCATTGGCAAACAAAATTCATGAGGGAATTCGCTCAATTCACATTGAAAAAAATTCATTTACAATGTAAATCATACTAATGGGGGATTTCCCTTGTTGTTTTCCAGTGCGCAGAAAAAATATAATTTACGAAATTCATTCAAAAAACAACAAAGAACAATTAAAAGGAAGACGACAGGAAGAAAGAATTTTGTTTTCGTAGACAGAAAGCCTATAGAAAGAGGAGGGGAATAAAAATATTAACCCGGGTTAATAAGGTACTGATTAACCCATTTTAGCCTAACGTTATATAAATGTAACACTGGGTCACCTTATTTGTTTAAAACAATTACTATTTGTTTTTCATCGACTTCTGAGTTTAAAGTTTATGCAATGTAAAGTGTAAAGGATTCTAAAAAGAATAACACGAAAATACTGCATTTTGGTTGTGATTTTTTTGACAATAGAAGATTTTTTACATATTTGAATTTGAGTTGATAGCAAAATGGGGATGAGCGAAAGGTAGGCATTTGTTTGTTAATTATTTTAGTGAACTTACTGTATATTGTAAGAAAAAATATGAATGTTGTGTTATTGTATCATATGTATAGAAGCAAATACCTGAAACAAAAATATTTTTTGGAAATCCGTTTGCCTGATCGCTCAGGTTTTTGGATGCTGTTACACATATATGTAACGTTAGTCCGCATATAACATAACATAATTTGTGACGGAAAATACATTTATGTAACATAAGTCCGTATGCAGCAGGCTTTGTATCTGATTACTTTTTGTATTATTCGTCTTGGTAGGATAAAACAAAGAGGTTACAACGGAACCGGAACCATCCGGGAAAATTGCATTCCGGCTTCTTGTCATTTAAGAAATAAAAAGGAATTGAAGAATGCAAATCGTGGTACAATTGAATTGTAATTCTGCTGAAATGGGTTGACAGTTCCATTGTGAGTGTTGCGTCTATACTTTTTGGAAAAAATCCAGTTACGAAAGTGTCCACATATTTCCGGAAAGACCATAAGCTATGGATCTTTCACGACCCTATGTAATTGCATGGTATAATGCAAACATGGGTGGCACGAACCGTATGGACCGATATGTAAACAACTACCGAATAGGTGTTAGAGGGAAGAAATGGTGGTCGTCCATTTTAACTTGGCTTTGACTGATAGATGTTTCAAATCAAAACGCTTGGTTACTCCACAAAAAAGCTGGCTCCAATTTACCCGGACTTCAGTTCAAGCATTCGATAGCACGGTTTTATTGGCGGACTCTTGGTGACCCGAAACCTCCTGATGGTTTTCGTAGACATGAAATGGAAACCGAAAATGCTAATGCTCGCTACGATCGAGTGGACCATTTGATTACTAAGATCCCCAATAAAAAAATATGACGATGTGCAGGTTCGCTATGCAGATCACACTGTACTACAATGTGTTCTAAGTGCGATGTAGGCTTATGTGTAGCTTGCTTCCAGAAAAATCATTACATATCTTTAAATTTATGAAATAAATAAAAATAATACTGAAATAAAATGCACCGTGGTGTAGTGGTGCTGGAGTACTACGCAATGCTGCCCGGGCCCCACACCTAAAAGATTTTTTTCACGGTACCACCTCTTTCGAATGTCTGACAAGCATGATGAGCTTCTCAACTCGCCGTTCGGAGTCGGAAAAAAACTGTAGGTCCCTTCCATTCGTGCAATATATAATAATATAATAATAAATATAATACGCACACACAAATGGTTGCGAGAAGCAGGCCCAGGTTCACCCTGAGCTGTAGCGCCACCTAAAGTAAAGTAATACTGAAATAAAGTACATGATTTGCTTGCATGTATACAGTCTTATTATTTATGCGATGTTTGTGGTATCAGGACTAACGTTACATATATGTAACGGCCTAGTGTTTCTGCACACAATGCAAGCCGCGCCTTAAAATTTCAGGCTTGTATCGAACATTTTGGACTCTCGTCATTAATGGGTTAAGGGGCAAAAATTGTCACCCGTGTGAGGGTTAACCCATTTTGGACCAGCGTATGGTCTACTACACGGCTAATTTTGGCAAAATATAATACTAAAAATATTTAACAAAAAATATTTAATCAATTGTTGGGCTTATAATTCTTACAATTCTTACCTGTCCACGGGTACCTAGGCAAGTAGAAAAAGTGTAAAGAAAAACATTTTTTTAATTTAAAAACTATAAAGTAAATATAACATAATATCATCATATATATTATTTCTGTAGTATAGGTACCATTTGCGGCTCTCACACTTAACCAATCTTAACAAATGAGGTATCAAAAGAAAGAGAAATTGCTGGAGCTTTGACGAATTGCACTTTCAGTTTACAAATTTTAACAAATTAAAAAATAAACCGTTTGGATTTTGGGGGTTGGATTTTCTCTTGCTCGGGTACATTAGTAAAATAAATAACTGTAAGTAAAAATAAAAATAAAAATAAAAACTAAATAATTATGTGTTATGGCATAGGTTAGCAAAAGTCCAAATATAATTTTGGTAATGTTTGCCGGCCCCACAGTTAATATTACCTGCTGCCAGGTGTCAGCAAAAATGACACGCTGGGCCTCTCAGTAGGTACTTTTTGTACATTTTGACATTTGATTGCTTTGCACGACTTATTTAAATGCTACAAGCCCACCAGCAGTAGCATTCTCTGTTTTGCACTTATTTTATACTTGGTAGAGAATTTTTAAAATCGATGAAACCATGGTTCCATATTGTGGTCGCCATTCTACCAGAATGTTTATTCGTGGAAAACCATTTCGCTTTGCGTTCTGTAAATTAAAGACAATATTTTCCAATTACTTTATTAGGATGTGTATAGCACCAGCAAGAATGTTACAATGCAATGAGAATGAAGTGAGGTTAACGTAATAGGCCATTTGCATGAACGTCAGGGTTCATACATCGTTTGACGTATAGGTATTGTGAAGATTAAGGGCCAGGCTACATTGCATCTCCCTTCATGAAGCATCGGATCTTAAGACGTTAGTACGTTAGTCGTTCTAGTGGCTTGACGATTTTTCCTGACTTTGTGGTGGTGGTTGTTGGTCTTGATGATTCTGGCAATAAGGTTTTATCTCTGCATATAGTGGAAGAGTTAGCTAAATCTGGGAATTTCGGTGTTTTGGGGTTTTGTGTCCATTCCGGTTACAGTTTCGAAAAATTCATACTGCTGCTTCCAGAGATTCCACTCCCTAGCCATGTCATTGTCATGCTCGATGACAATTGGTTTTGCCGGTCGAAGGAATTGACAGAGTTTGCTGTCTGTCGTCGAAAAATGTTATTTTTATCGAAAAATAACTCGGGTTTCGGTGACGGTGGCTTGGGGAACTATTTGTTTTATTTTAAAAAATTCCTTGCAATCAATTGCAATTTCGCGCGAAATTTTGTTTAACATGCCATTGATTGCAAAGCATTTTGTAAAATAAAACAAACACAGTAGACGCTCGATATAGTGAACATCGATATAGTGAACAATCCAATATAGTGAACACACAATATTTTATACATTTGTTTGTTTGACAGCTTGTGGTTATTTTTAGTGCAAAAACAAAGTGCGTGTTGCTTATTCTGTTATTTTGTGAACTATATTCTTTGTCACCATGTCACTTAAGTACAGCTTAAGTTTGTTGTATTTTTGTTTTTTAAGTACATGGAATGTATATATTATGTTTTTTACGGAAGAGTTGTTTTTGTTAAAAATAAGATATTCTTTCTTATAAATATTGGCTTGTTTTTTAGCAAAGAAAATTTGGAATTATATTCTATTTTCGATGAATTGTACGTAAAAACACACATATTTTAATAAAATTTGCTTCAAGGAGTCCACGCTCGTTACAATGAACAATCTCGCTTCAGTGAACAGGCCTGGTTTTTATTAGTTCACTATATCGAGCGTCTACTGTAGTTCTGATTTCAAAAGCGAGGTTATAAAAAACAGAAATAAGTGAAATAAAAACAGTTATTATTATGCACTAGCCTTTTATTAATAACCCGTTTTATTTGCAACAAACAAAAAATATTATATTATAACAAATATGTATAACAATTCAAATTAAATTAAATTAATAATATTCATTTAAGTAGGTACTCAAAAAATAAATGAAATAAAACTCAGAAGTTGTATATTAAATATGTATTGTACTTACAATACTTTTGACATTGAAATATTATTGGAACAACCAAATTTATTTTATTTAATTATGTACATAGTTCAATTGCATATTGTGAGCGGTATGACGCATAAAAGCTGATTTGGACATATTTTTCATAATTTTCCGTTTATTTTTTCATTTAAAAGAACTTTTCTGATTTCTTTCCTGGAAAATGGAACAAGCAATATTAAATTTTGAACGATGAGTTTGTTGAAGTACAAAAGTGGAATTCTGGGAAAAGGGCAATGCGGGATTGAACGAGATTTTAAAAAGCAGGATTTTTAGATGCGGTATTTTAAAAAAGCGGGATTTTAGAAGACGGCCTTTTTAAAAAAATTTTTTCGGGGTTCTTTAAAAACGGGATTTAAAAAAGCGGGATTCCGATACGCTCCCGCATGGAGGGACAGTTTAATTCTGAAGTTCCTTCAAGTCGTATCATGCTTACCCACGGATAATTTCAAGTCTTCCTGAACGATGAGGTGTATAGTTTCAGCTTGAATGTAATATTTATTGTAAAGTGTATCTTGCCATAGGTACACTTAATAAAATAACTAACTTGGGCACTATCAAGCTAAGCTATACAATTTGCTCCTGCTCTGCAATGTTGTTCCAAACTTCGCAGTCAAGAGTTTAGGGTGAATCACAATAAAATTGAAATGCAAAAAACACACCATATAGATCATTGGTTTGTATGCATTACAAAAATACTACGTGATCTAGCTTTTTATCAAGATCAATTTTCGTGATCTGAAAATTAGTTCGGCTATTTCTCAGTAGGATGCACTTCCGCTTGTGAACTTTGCTTATCTGCATCCATGACAGAAACCTGCGGTAAAAACCTGCTAAATGTCTGTTTCCGTGGTAGAAACCTGCGCTTAAAACCTGTTAAATATCTGTATCCGGCTAAAGGTTGTGTAATTAAACGGCAACTTCGCGCTAAATACCTGTGTCTGAGCTAAACAGGTCTGTATTTGTGCTAATAAGGTGTGCAATGTAATCCAGTTTGTTTTATTTTCATTGCGTGATCCATATAGATCATCGGGGATAATAAAATACGGCTATTGTTGTATGCAGCCCAAAAAGAACTTATCGAAGATAGCGCCATCTAGCCGAGAATAGACGTATCTGCTGAAGACCGTTTAGTTCCACCATGTGGAACGCATTCTACGATCCCAGTATTTCAGTGGGGACTCAAGGGTTATGAGTTTATTTGGAAAGTGATACAGCGTGATAGTAAAGGAAAAGTGATTGACAAGTAATTGTATTCGAGATTGTGAAAAGCCATTCTGAAAGATAAAGAGATTGAGGACATTGTTATGTGTTTATGGAAATAAGAAGCGATAATTGAATAAAGTGTGAAACTTTTGGAAAAAGACTTGTGTTTAATTTATTGATACAGAATAAGGTTTTATCCAAAACGAATCCTATATTTCTATCTACAGGATATAGAAAACCCACGACTGGGCTGGAATATTACAATATGTTCTTTCTCTATCGGATATACTAAACAAATCCTTCACAAACCCGACATTACATAGTTCTAGGCGCTATCTTGCATTCACGCATATACAAAATCTCCCTGTACGTAACTGCTTTTATGTGGTTGTGCTGTTTTTTTTTATAGCAGCTTTGAAAAATGGCTTTAGCGACAATTCTACGCATCAGAGGGCATCTGAGTATGCGTGTAGTTTTCCGAATTTCAACTTTTTGCACTTAAATTTGAATGTGATTGACCCTTTATCCTACGGTTTAGTCTAAAGTTTAATTTAAATCAGATAAAGATAGCTACTGTCCGATTAAAAAACCGCACTTTATTTTACGGTCTTCCTTGGCCTTTATAGATCATTCTGCGAAAATAAGACCATTTATTCGTATGCCAATAATAATAAAATCTAACGAAAGCGAGAGAAAGTTACTAATTACATCCCCTTTGGATGTAAACAACACCATCATCCTCGTACCTCTTGCATCTCATTTCACTCACTTTATTACCACAAACGACGCGCTGTCATAAACACCAAAGCGTTCCACTTGGACCACTTGATAGCCAATCTTAGGTTAATTTCTTTCCTTTTGCTGTCGAAAGATTTATACGGTACTTCAGCCCTTGACCCACATAAATTTTGGGCGATTTTTTGCTGATTCCCTGAGAACTAAACTTAAAATAACGACATCATCCTTTCTTTAATGTCCTCTGTCACTGGCAACACCAAACTAGACTCTTCTTGGAATTTATATTCATTGCATGACGTCGTTCTCGTTTCCCGTTTAAACCGCATACATATAAATAAAACCCTGAATCACCAGCAAATTGAAGGATTTAAGCACTAAATCTCTTCCAGAACCCCAAAAACCATTCAAACCCTCGAGCTAATTAACATGCAAGACACACACAGAGCCACAGTCTAGTAGGTTCTGGTTCTGGGAGTTAAAATGCATGTATCCAAGCGTGTTCTTGCTTCTTTTGTTACAGCACTTTGAAGTTAATTCCTAACGACCAGTTTACGTGAACGCAATCCAAGGACATTTTTCGTTTTTTTTTTTTTTCCAAAGGATTTCGAGTTCAATTTATCACATGAAGGCAGTAAAACAGAAGAAAATTCCAATTAACTGTGTCACAAAATTAAGGACACTCAAAGGTATTTTCTAGGAAATAGAAATCCTTAAATTTGCCTTCCAGGTGCTCAGTGTCTACACACATGACTTGTGAGTAAAAGTGCACCGTGTGTTACAGAAGCCATGGTCAAACAGAGCAGATAATCTCATTTTATGTGTGCAAAGACACTAAGATCCAAAAAGAAATGTAAGACCGAAAACGAAGATAAAACATTCGAAAAGATTCGAAACGAGAACGACTATATCCCTGATTCGATTAAAATCGTCAGCGCAGCAGATAGGTACTCGTCGAAAGACGTTTTTTTTTCGTTTCCTCTGTCCTTTGGATTTGCTTTTTCAACAGTTGCATTTGAAAGTTTAAATACGGTATATCCTCAGTGGGAGAGGAAACAGGCGTTCGTTGAATCCTTGTTGACAAACGTGACCACAATTTTATCCTTCTCTAGCTTATCGATATCCCTGTTGGGAAACTCAAAGTGAAAACTACAAAAATCTGTCCAAGAGTCATGGTACCGTTACCGTTGGTTGGTTTTCGATTTTTCCTTCACAGTTCGTTTGATGTTTCTTCTTTGTTTTTACTTCGTTTAGTTTTCTTCCTTTTTTTTGTGCTCATCCTGGACAGTAGTGCTGTGCGCCTTTCCTGCTTTGGTGTCGGGGATGAGATGGGCAGTAAAATGTTTTGTTTTCGGTTTTTTTTTTGTTGCAAATTTTTCAATTGAATTTTTCAACACAGTTATTAAATTCTTTTTTGAGGTTTGGTCGGGTATGCCAGGAATTGTGTTGCGGTTGCTTTCAATTACAGTTCCTGATGTGCGGGTAACAATTTGCAATTCTGATTTGATTTAGTTGCGTGTGAATGATGGCGTGTGGATGTGTTCCAGGACTAGGACAAGTTTCCCCTGTATTTGCGTGTTTCGTGGTTTAATCGGTTTTCCAGTCAATGGTTATTTAAGCCGAAACATAGAGGACGATAGGGTTAGTGGTTGCGATGTACAAGTAATTTCGCGTTGGTGGGCTTTTTATTGCTTCTCATTGGGTGAATTGAAATCGAGCGTGTGAAGGAAATATTGAGGCTAGTTAGATGTTGGTAAGGGAAAGGATTACAATAATCCTTTCGGAAACAATGTAGCTTAGCGGTTTATTGATTTGGGATATTACGTAAGTTTCGAGTTGGCAACTCGTGTGAATACAAAAGGTTGGAAAATTTGCCGCGTAAGGATAAATTGAAATAAACTTTGGAGGATTTTATCTTCAATGGAAGGATGGATTAGAAAAAAATTTTAATTTTTGCAAGAAAGTGCCAAATGAATTTACAGCGATACGCTTCGACAAGGTATTCAAAAACGAATGAACATATTGGCCCATTTCTTATCCTAAAGATGCGCTGAGGATCCTGATAGATCTCAGCATTTTTCTGACTTCGAAGTTCTTAACATCCTCTAAGCTCAGGATCGTAATGCCTTTTACCACTGCAAGGCATTCGCAGTCGTTTCCTCCACTTCGTCATAATGACAACAATGGTATTCAGATGGGTCGAAAACAGAGAATGGCATTGCAGCGGGAGTAGTGGGGGCCAAGATGTCCCTCCATTAAGATGCCAGAAGCTACAGCCGCACAAATTCTACTGAAGAGAAACTTAAACAAAACAAAGATAAACATAATGTCTGACTGTAAATCTTTACTAAAGGCTCTTAGAAGCCACAAGTACAAATCAAAAGCCACGTTCGACAACCACTCAAACCTAAACCTGCTGGCAGAGACAAACATAGGTAAACTTATATGGGTACCAGGGTATGAAGGACATGAGGGCAACGAAAAGGCCAAAAGAGGAGCCAACAGTCCATTTTTTTGACCAGACCCTCACTATAGCTTTACAAGAGGAGACACTAATAAAGTTATCGCAGAAACAGTTATGTTAGAAATTACGGCGCACCTGATGCCCTTCTCTAGCAAAAAAGGTGTGGGACGGAAGTGAAAAATGTTTGCTTATTAGTTATATTATCAGTATTTTATTATTGAACAAGAGATAATAAATGAGAATAGTAATGATCTCAAATGAACAAAAAAAAACAATTCAAAGTTAATGTCCTGTTTTGTTTTATAAATAAATAAATAAATAAATAAATAAATTGAATTTCGAAGCTTATTATATTTGTCTTGTCCCTTTCATTCGACACACATATTAAGAAGGCCGTGAAGATGGTGGTAATTCGCAATCTCGCAGCGAAACCCTCCTGACCTGGTATCCAAACTTCGGCGACTACCATAATACATCGTGTTTCAGCGTGGTTAAGCATATCCCAAACAAGCTGTAACGCTTCAGAATACGATTTAACAGACGTACTCTTGATTTTACCCCAACTAAGTACCCGGGTAGTGCGGGTAATATTCAAGTTCGCGGGTACTAGAGAATATCGCGTATACATATAAGCAGCGATAAAAACATAGTTCATTAGTGGAGTAGTATTTAACGTGGATTAAAAACGAACTGCAATTAAACTCATTCTATGAATAAGTTCGGATAAATTTCGGCTACATTTTCAACTTATTCCCACATACGCGTAATGCGTCTTCACCAGCATTAAATGTCTTCACTATGAGCTCAATAAAATAGTGTTTAAATGATTGACAATGTTCTTATCAGCTTACAGTTAGCTTCTTTACTTGATTCTAAGGTCGGTAGCTATCGACCGCTCTAAGTTCAGAGCCTCATAAACGTATTTATGAGCGCTCATAAGACTTGAGTGGTCCCAACCACTCTTAAGTCAGAGAAAGCTATTATTGTATCCGGTCATTATCTTAGATAACTTCGAAATAATTCGAACTCTGCTGTAATTTCAAATTTAAATTATTTCTGTTGATTTTTAAAATGGGTAAAACAGAAAGAAATCCGAATTTATCCGGCAAGGAAAACAAAATTATAATGAACTAAATGAACATATTTCTTAAATTACTATTTAATTGAATTGAATTTGACGAAAAAAAAAACTGTATCCATCAACAAGCGTGTTTTTTTTCAAACCTATATAGGCTAAACATGTTTCTGCAACATGTTTTCAATGTAAAATACAACAAAACCTTAGCCTGGATAATTATCCAGTCTTATTTTTGTATGGGGAGCTTTTTCGAAATCTATATAGATTTGAAAAAAAACGCGCCTAACATCAATTTCACCATCTACAGCTGTCACTGACATGTTCGAAAAAAGCGCCATTGATCGAAAAAGAGCACAACCGGAAATCGGAAAATCGATTCTCTTATAGTCGAAGTAAGCATAGACAAAAACCTATATTTCCTAGAATTTCCACTTAAGAGCCTCTTAACTTTAAAAGCGATTTATGAGCGGTCGGATAGCTACCAGCCTAAATATCGTGGTGTAAATATTCTGGAAATGTGTTACTCTCTGGCAGTCTCGCAGTAGCATCATAAGTGGCACTATCCGTTTCAAGTATTAATTAAAACATAAAATCAGTGCCAGAAGTAAAAGCTGGGTATGGCGATTTTGCACATTAAGTAACGATGATAAAGAAATTATTTGCAATATTTGTGGCGCTACAATATCATATAAATCATTCACCATCAGTGATAAATAAACACCTCAGATATTTTCATTAATATGGTCCAGAGACTCCATTGCCATCAGCTGCTGATAAAAACTTGCTTACTTGGATTGCATTTAACCTTTTTACCCGACTACGCAGAGGAAGGGTTATGATTTTAACACGCTGGGTTTGTTTGCTTGTTTGTTTGTTTGTTTGCATGTTTGTAAGGATGGCACCTCGTACAGCCGACACTATGGGACCGATTTTAACAAATGAGGTCTCGTTGTCTCGATCCGGAGAGTGTCCTAGGCTATGTGACGTCACAGAAAAATTCAATATGGCGGGCGCACCAAGCAATATGGCGGACTACCTCTTATTGTTTCCCTTTTTTTCTTTTTTTACCGCATTGATAGTGGTATCAAATGAAAGAGCTTGGCGAGTAGAACACAAAACGATATGACGTAATTCTAAATTCAATATGGCGGACGCCCCCAAGATGGCGAATTTCTGTTATCTTCACTACCTCCTTAATATGGGTATCAAACGAATGGGCTTGGCGAGTAGAATATAATACGATATGACGTCATTCTAAATTCAATATGGCCGACGCCCCCCAAGATGGTGGATATCCGTTATCTTTACTACATCCCTAATATGGGTATCAAATGAAATGGTTTGACAAGTAGAACACGACATTGCTTACTTATACATACACTACATATTTTTTGAAACTACTTTTTAGGTGGTTTTTCCCATAGTCGGGTTTTAGTTTTTTGAACTTAATTTTTTATTCATTTTGAAGATATAAAACATTTTTTAACGGTGTCTAATACATTTTCCCAAGGCGGTATATGTAGAAATATCTATCACACAAATTCCAGATTCATAGATTCCCTCGTCCTGCATATTGATCTTTTGTATCACATCCAACAATGAATCCATTAATGTCCAGTGCTTCTTCGAACACATTCTCTGCATATTTTCAGAGCAACGAACGTTTTCCCAGTGACAAGGATATGCAGATCTACATGTGATAATTTTGTTAAGGAATTCTAATGAAATTCTGTTTCCATTCGATGATTGAATTGGGAGAGGAGAACAATTCAATCGTGGAAGAACACTTTACATTCAAATGATCTCCACTCGTAGGAAGCACCTCAAATGAATTTAATCATTTTTAATTCTCTGAAGCACACTTCAGAGAGCCATCCCTAGATGTAGTGCCTCGAAGCTCACATTTGCATTTCTTGGAAGTTTTTCCACTTAACATCCTTTCCCAACATTATTGAATGAGTAGTATCAAGTACCAACTAGCAAATCCCTTCCTTATACAGCGGTTACTATTAAATTGCTCTGCATACGGGTATAACCCTTCCACATAACAGTCACTCCATATTCTAGTTGGAATTCCAACTCAACGATTAAAGTGTCTTCTGTTGGGATCACACACTGGGGCCTATATACATCAGTTTGTATGTACATTTCCAATGAACCCCTGCCCACTGAACTGAGGAAAAAAAGGGTTTTTCCTTGAAATCTGTGGGACAGCACAGCTTCCGGATTAGATTCCATCATCTTTTCGGCACAATCGTCATAAACTATGAGTTTCATAAATTCGACATCAACGGTCTCGGTACCATTGTCAACGCCAAAGGCCTCTTTCGAAAATCCCTGAAAATGATTCTAATCAGTTGCAAACGGTCCGAGAGGAGGGTATCGAATAACTGCTATCTAGGAACAATTAAACATTTATTAGAAACCAACCCGATATGTTTAGACAGCACTCTCCTTAATTTCTTCCGTGCGTAGCAGAATCCATTCGAGATACAAACACCCAAACGAATAGATACAGAAATAGAAGGATGTGCAAAACAATTGAAGTTCGTAAACTATTCCATGACAGCTTTACTAGAGTGGCCATCGGTTGATAGGGGGCAAGGGATTCATTTCGAAAGGATATCGTTTCTGGGAATTACCGCACATAAAATGGAACAGATACTCGTACTCCTGGTTGCACAGGTAAGATTTAGTGAAATTTATTCCATGGAAAAGAAGGGTGAAAGGGAGTTAGGATTTCGACCAAAACAAAACCAACAGTTGAGGAGGAGAGGATGAAGAAATTCCAATTTCATTTAATGGAAAGGATGATGATTTCTGACTGATATCCTGTTGGTTGATTTGGGGTTTCTATTTCTATTCGCCTTTCTCCTTATGTAAAAATAGAGAATTCTTAATGTTTAACTATTGTTGTGTGCTTTTTTTTTGGGCTTTGGGTATGGAGAAAAACTTTCTATTGTTTCTGGTCAATTTACCGACGTCAACATTGGCAGTGACACTTTGCCACTTTGGTGGTTAGAAGTATATCTCTATACTCTTGGTGTTTAAGGAATAAGGGCTACTGGCTGAGAATGAGAGAATAATGTAGCAGCTATACGAATATATATGGCTGGTCGCAGCTTATGGAATTACATATTTCTATGTATTTCATCTAAGCTAAGCTTATCTCAATTCAGACAGCATGAGCAAGTGGGCATTAGGATTTACCAATTTGAGAATTGGATTCAAATCCATTGTTCCTATAGGATCCCAAGCTGGTGTCATGCTGTTTCCACTTCCCAGACCAAGCGCTTTGTCATCCGCTATAGCTTGATTTTGAAAATGGAGGTTCAGTCGAACCTATGGGCTGTGATACAAAGATCTTCTCGTCTGAAATATTATTGACCATTCGTTCGAAGTAGTTGCTGCTTAAAAATAGGATTTTCTTAGAATTTACAGTGAATACTGCCATTACGGACAGCTCCATTCGACGGACATGTCCCTAAGATGGACAAATTTTTATAACCACGCTTTTATGCTTCAGATTACATACATTTTAAGTTTCATCTGCCGGGCACTCCATTGATCTACGCGGACAAGCATATCTGTTAGAAATTATTTAATTCAATTCCATTAGGCGGACAAAAACAAAACAAATCTCTTTAGCCACACCGAATTATCATTTCTTATTCACAGTCGCAACAGATGCCAACGAAAAGATAAAATACAATAGAAATAACGATCACATTTAGTACAGTGCTCTCTGGGCGGTGCGGCGGACGCATACAGTATGACGTATATATGTACAAGTACATACCTACATATGTTTATTTTCAAAAGATCTTCTGTATTTTGTGGATACTCAAACTCTTCCTCCCATTAAATCGTTATGTAGGCGAACAAATATATAAATATGTATATACCTAGTAGTATTTTGTGGATACTCAAACTCTTCCTCCCATTAAATCGTTATGTAGGCGAACAAATATATAAATATGTATATACCTCTATTATGGTTAGCGAATCGAACGTTCGATATGAAACGAACCCTTTATGCGAATCACCCGTATCGTGTTATTATGGTTAGTGAACGTTTTCATTCACCTGTGGAGCAACTGCTGCCACAAAAAAAAAAAAAAAAAAATTAAATGACAGTTGCGAACATCTAAAGCAAATTTGTTTTGATTTGTTTGTGTAATGTATTCTGGAGTCTATTTATTTAGAACTAGCTGTACCGCCCGGCTTCGTCCGTGTCTTACAATACATACATTGTCATTTATATCGAAGAATCGGATGCTCTGTCTGTCTGGCTGTCTATTTGCCTTTCTGTCTTTCAATCTATCTATCTATCTGTCTGGCTGTCTATCTATCTGTCTGTCTATATTAATTGACCAAAATGTTTCATATTCACATTTCACCTGAAATTACGACATTTTGAATGACAGGAACCAAAACCACCGGTTGCTGAATAAACGCACTGATGCTATGTTGTATTCTATATTAAGAAAAACGTACTCTGAAAATTTTACCAAAATCGGGTGGGTAGTTTCCGAGTATATAAAAGACAAACATATGTACATATGTACATTGTACATACATTCATTTATATATATATTGATCTAATAACTTGACTCCAGTGCCACTTATCGGATCCAGATTTTATAATTTTCTCTTTTGGCACAGAACCAACATATATTGTGAATATGAGACTTTTTGGTCCATAGATATAGAAGTTAGTAATAACTTGACTCTAGCGCCACCTATCGGGTCCAGATTTTATTATATAATTTTCTCTTTTGGCACAGAACCAACATATATTCTGAATATGAGCCTTTTTGGTCCATAAACAGAGAAGTTAGTAATAACTTGACTCCAGCGCCACCTAGCGAGATGAAATATACTTTACAACCTGTTCTCATACCTACGAAATATACACAAAAAATTTCATAAAAATCGGTCGCCGTTTCGGAGGAGTGCGACTTACAACAGAAAATCATCATCAACTGCACACGATTGGCACTGAGTGATGTGACTGTGATTCAGCTTCTGCTTAAAAAAAAAATTTAAAAAAAAAATGGAATGTATTTTGTACTATTATTCAGTTTTTAGTAATTGCACAGATCTGATTTTTGTCTTTAAAACTGCGTATTGAATGTAATTTATCTGAGACTGAATATCAACTACATGGGAGGTAATGGCCGTTTATTTTAAATTTGATTTTCGTTTCCTTATTTGAAGTCCCTTAAACTCTAAAACAAAAAATTAATCTCACTCAAATCTTATGGATAAACCTTTTTCTGAGAAATTAGTAATCTTTTACCAAAAGAATCGTTAAAATCTATTCAGCGGTTCTTGAGATCCTTAACCACAAACGTAATATGACACCGATCGGGACTTTGCTTTATAGTTTATATACTATATGGGATTTAATCGTGGATAAATATCGAATAAAATAATATTAGCTTGGAGTCAAACCACTTTGCCAAAGTTTTTTCTCTTTTCTGTTTAATTATGTAGTCCTTAAGTGAATCTGCATCCAGCGACCCGTGGTTACTTTCGCCTTTGAAATTTTAAACTGCTTAAGCTTCTTTCCCCCCTTTATCGACTGCTTGCATAGAAGCCTCACCAAAAATTAAAGTTCATGGATGTGTATCCTTTAGACATTCGACCTTTGACGAACAAGACCATGTCAAGACACAAATAGAACTTCTCAGACTTTGTATAACCGAATTAATTTCAAAAAACGAAACCACAATTAACCTCTTGGGGCTACCTGCACTACCGTCTTAGATACTAATTCAATTCCAAAACCATGCCACAGAGTCGTTGAAAGCGAGACTAGTGACGACTCGCTAACAAAAATTATGATTTCCCCAGATGCAACAGCCGTGTATGAGTGTAGAGGACCTCTTTAGTCGTGCAATGAAACTTGAATGAAAAGTATCTTTATTTTATTCCAACGAAGCCTCGTTCTCCTTTGTGTCCTCATTCGGGAGTCAGGAGTTAATTAAAATTCACCTTCGCTTTCGCGCCCGTAATAATGAACAAGGAAAACACTACCAGGTCTACTGTAAAATAATTTGTTCATCCAAATTGACCTCATTTAGACGAGGAGGAGAATCGCCAGCCTTGTCTGGCTTGCGCTACTGTACCCACACAAAGGACATGTCGGAATGTTGAAACGCTCGTTTCCATGGAGGAAGAGGAATTAATTTTTGTTCTCTTTTTGGGTGGAACATCCTGAATTTTAGTTGCTACTTGATTCTGTTTCCTATTGCAGTATTTTTTGTCTTAGTGTATGCGGCCGGCATTTTGCGCATAAGTTTTGCTTAAAGGTGTGTGCGTGTAGTATGATCTTATTCCGAGGAGCCCCCGTAATACAACGAAGCATGGTAATTGACACTGTTCGGGTAATGAGTACAATTAGTGCAGCCATGTTCTGAGAGCGAATTAAAAGATTTCGCCTTGGAAAATACAAAATTAAGTTTGCAATCAGGAAATTTCCAAATTGGATTAAAGTCGTTGAACTGCTGCAGCACGGAGAGGCTGGTGGGTATTTCATAATGAAATTTGCATCATGTTTTCAGGTTAAACTTTATAAGGGTAGCTAGTTGGCAAGAGAATAAATGGCAGCATACTAGATTATGATAATCGCATTGTGAAAGAGGACAAAAAGACTTTTAGCGGGTCGTACCCGCTTTCATTTCGTGGTGGCAACACCACTTTATCTTAGCACAAACATTGACAGCGACCTAATACGGTATTCACACCAGGGCAAAACAGCTAATTTCGTTGCGAATTTCCAAATTATGCTCGAAATGAGATAATTTCCCATACGAATTGACATATCGAAGTTATCTCATTTCAACATAATTTCGTTGAAATTCGTTGAAAATGATGTGAAAATAAAATCGAACAAACTTAACTTGAATGCAGTTGAATGACAATGACAGAACACAATAATAAGGGAATATTAAAGTTTTCGCTGCGCAAAGATTAAACAACGGATTCTTATTGATCTCGGTGATCTAAACACAAAAGAAAAATTATTCAGTACTAAAAAAGAAAATATATCGCTAATTTAAGAGATATTTAGTGTTTAGTAGTTATTTCCGTAAATAAACTATGTGGTTGAGATTACAATTGTCAAAGCTACTGGCCGCGTTCAGCACAATTAAAGTGATATAAAAACGAAAAATATAATGGAATAACATACAAAACACAAATATCTCTTGGAACGGTTTAATAAACATGGGATGTTATCTGATAAACAGAAATTGAAGTTGTGCGTCGCGTAGAGGCACTCTGAGCAACTGCATGCGGAGCCAAAGAGCGTCGGCCATAGGATTCGTATATACACATATCCGTCCATTTATTTAAGCTCCGCGCCCATTGGGGCACTTTTCTACAGTTGACTCTATAGTCGACTTGATATCCACGCGCGTGCCTGGCAATTGTTGATATACCCGGAGTGGCAAAACCCACCCGAAAAGTGATATTTTAACATATTGACCCGAGGCAGCGCCGCATCTATCCAATGTCAGCTATATAATAGCCGTGTTTTATTATCCCCGTGATCTGATCCGGATCAGATCAGAATAATAAAACAAACCAGATCAATGTTCTGTGTTGTGGTGCTTGTACAAGCTAAGTTCATTTTGACATTTAGTGCGAAGTTGCCATGCGAATGAATATTTTCTTTTAAATGAAAATTGAATGCGCTTGTTTTATTTTTTAGGAGGAAATTGTTAATTTTGATTAACAGATACCGAATGAGAATAATATTTTGCAGCTATAATTTCAGTTTCACATCGCTTAGATATCATTATGAGCAGAAAAATTAATTTATTCGAACAAAGTAACATTAATGATATTTGGATTGCCAATAATATTTTTATATTCTAATCTGGCAACATTTACCCTTGGCAATTGTCGATAATACAGCAACATTCACAAACGAAAGTGTACCATAGTGAGAAATAGTCGAACTAATTTTTGGATCACGAAAATTGATCTTGACAAGAAGCAAGATCTCGGATTGTTGTTGTAATGCACACAAACTTATTTGTTGATCTGATCCGGATCAGATCACGGGGATAATAAAACACGGCTATTGTGATGGTCCTTGATCTATATATATTTTTTTATTTTGTTAAGTAGATATTTATTAATCGTTTTGATCATGCTTTTAACCAAATTGAGTTTGTAACTAAACAAACAAGGTTAGTTTTCTTAAAAAGTGGGGGGGTGGGTACTTACAGACAGTGCATCTGGGGCAGATTCGTACGTGTCCTATAGTTGAAATTATTTAAGTTGTATGATTTTTTTTTATATTTTAAGATGGTTTGTAATTATAAAAAAGTTACTATTCGGGATAAGAATAATGAAACCGATTTAAAAAGGCTTTATCTTAAAAGAAAAGAGTTTAAGATCTGCTGCCAGCTTTGATAATATCAGGAAAAGAACTTTACATTCACGAATCAAACACACACTGGAAAAGTCTACCGCAGAAGAATACCTTATGAAGAACGATAAAAGATGATTGATAACCGTGATATCGTTGCAATTCTCAATCAAACTTGCAGTCCAGGAAACATCTCGCATTGCTTTTCTTTTAACTTCCAGCTATAATTTTCAAAACCTCATCGTTTATTGAATGATAAATTAATTTTCAGTAATTTACTCTTTATTTTTTGTAAAAAAATTAATTGAATGAAGTTCGTACTGTTTACAAAACATTTCAATTTAATACATGAATTGTATTTGGGTGTTTCCTTTTCTGTCCATATCTACCCCACCTCGCGTACGAATCTACCCCCGGGGTGGGGCACATTTGGACACAAGAGAGTGTTATTTGAAATAGCTTAAAAAGATAATAAGAGGTAATAATATAAATGGATTTCAATGTTGGATGATAGATAATATATTGTTTTATCGGATCCAAGAACAAATATACTCGAAAAAAAATTTTAGTCAAAGATATCATGAAAATAGTGAAAAGTGTCCGAATGCTCCCCACTCTCCCCTACTTACATATGTATATAAAAAAATAATTTAATATTAAACAATTTTATGACATCGCACCGCCATAGATTTACTATCGGAACTGAATGCATCCATTCACGAAATTCGCAAGCGTAGGTATGAACACTTTTTATTTGAAACTCGAAAGTATCTAATTTCGACGCTAGTGCGAATCCCTATCATTAAATTCGACGGATCTGAGACTTTTGACGATACACGTCGAGTCCAGACTTGAATATTTATACACACTTGTGGTTCCCGATTTGTGACCACACCAGAGAAGATTGGAATTCTGTCCCGTTTGGTTTTGGCCGAAAATAAGATCGATCCGATGGTGGATGTTATGCCGCACTATTTCTGATTCCATTTGTTTGTTTCTGCACTTTCAACGTTCAAAATTTTTGGCAGTACAAAAAATGCTAGCCAACCCCACAGCAAAAGCACCAGATCCGCAACGATTTTCTCGCGGATCTGAAACGTCAAACTTTGTATGGAGACATTCGATCCGTTCGTTTTCAGTGATCAAGTGAAAAGTTGTTCACATTACCAACAAGTGGATGATTCAATGATACCGATTTTCGAAATTTCGTGAATCATTCCGCCGGCGGATTTAATGATAGGGGTATTAGTTTTGCGCATGTAATAATCTTTCATCATCAAATTTGCATTACTAAATAAGGTAATACCAGTGGAAGCTAATCTGATATCTTAACCTAAACTGGAAAAGAAATGGCGAAGAATTTCAACAAGCTATAGAATGTAATAACCATTCAAGTAGTTCTTTACTCGAGACCTTACTTTTAATGCCAATTATTCTTAAACATTGATGCATTCTTTCGATAAATGTATCTATTTGTAGTCCCTATATCACTAAAGGAAGATGTAGCTGTAAGAATTGATACCTCGGTGGTTCCATTATGTACAATCAAAGGTAACATTATCTTCTAAACTAAAAGTCAACAATATCTTTAAAAAATGTGTTGTATATTTATATCGACATAATTTTTCGCTTAAAGTTAAAAATAAGAAAATAAAAGTATGCATCTCAACTAAAAAAAATACATACATACCTACATGTTTCAACATTTACATGTGTAATTAAAAATATAAATTTCTTAGAAAACATAAAACACTTAATTTCAACAGTAATCGATCCTAAAAACTACAAAATTATGATTTAAGGATTTTTCTAAAGCAAAATTTAATTCAAATAACAATAACGGAATGCAAAATTATTGAAAAACATCCACACATACTAGTAAGTTACATAAATCAGTCTGTAATGCTTATGGACTTGTAAAATTTAACAATTCTTAAAAATGTTTTAGTATCCAAATTTGCTAAATTAAAAATCTTAATACATAAATTAAATGAAGACTTAAGTTTAAATTTAAAATTTTAGTTTTATCGTTTTAAACTAAGCAAAAAAGTTTCTTCCACAGCGGCGGCGTTGGAGGTAGGGTCGTGGGTGCCAATGCCTCCCAAATAGCGCTATCGAAGACATCTTTAACTTTCTCCTGTAAGGAAATAAAATTTGTTTAGTGATTTACATAAAAAACATTCTCATACAAAAAATAAAAAATGAAAAATAAACAAAATATGTACTTTTAAATTAGCATTTAGGTTCAACATGTTGTTTTCGTTTGCTTTCGCAGCAAAGGAACACAAAAAAGTTTTTTCTTTTAATAAACCGTGCGTTAAATCCACACTGACGATAGCGCAATGACTAAAGTCAGATGGAATTAGGTGAAGAAAACAAACTCCCATTCCCACCAAGGGAAACTTTAATCACAAATCACCGTCTGACATGAAGGATATTTACGTATGTGTGGGTGGGGTGGTTGCACACTCCACTCAAATTTGTTGAAACATTGTTTTGAGTTTTTTTTTTATTCATTTGTTGTTTTTTTTTTTGAAAGTTTTTGTGTTACATTCCTTGCTGGTTACAAATCGTCAAGGGAAACTCGCAGAACAGGCGCTTCCCGCTGGTGAGGGAATTTGTGTGATTTATTTTAGGGATTTTCATGGAAGTAAATATTTGAAGACGACGCGACGCGACGGACGAGCTGAACGCGGTGGAATCGTCCTGGTAATGAAAAAGTATATGTGTGTAGGTATGTTTTTTTCTTTGGGGCGGGTGACACTCTTACATGTTTTACATGATGTCTCCAAATACATTATTTGTTGCGATATTTGAGTGAAAGGATTTATGTACGTCCTTGAGGGTAGAAAAAAGTTACTTTGTTCGTCTCAGGGGTAAATAAGTGTGGTGGTGTTCTTATTATTACTTTATTTTTTGCTTTGGAAGCGAAAATGTTTGATTGTGCCTTGTAATTGAATTACTGAAGACTGCCAGATAGCTGATAAAATCCTAATTTGACGAATGACATCATAACGCTTGGTTGACACGACATTGAACGGGTTTTAAACTTGCTTAATGTGTAAGGAGAAGTCAACTCTTTTTGTGAGTACATATTTCCATTTTTTTGTAATTAGGTATGATAAGCGGCAGGTACGTATAATTTGTGAATTTTTAATTAAGCTTCTTAGAAATAAAACAGACAATATGTTAGGAACTGACATGATGCTAATATGATGCCCTTCGGCTCTATACGCCTAACTTAACGCATGATATCACAAGATTATCCAATTAATATTAGTATAATTAACCCACGTGCAAAGATTAGCAGCACTTTGCGTGACAGGGGCAATAAGAAACAACAAGCGGGATTATATTTATGATTCTTCAATACCTTCCCCTTGACATGTTCATCAAAGGCGCAGCAGCAGTTTGCTAAGACAAACCACGTATGGACATGCGGCGACACTCGGAGAAATACAGCAACTGAGGAGATGCAAACTTGAAATTCTACTCCTCATTATGACTTCAACTTGAACGTACCAATCCCATTTCCCATTAGGGAAGGCTGGCTGCCAAGCAAGTTGATTAGAGACCAAGAAATAGCACTCTTTAAAAATGGACTTAGGAGCAAAGTTCTGCTCAGATATACTAAATAAAAAGGAATCTTTCAGACTGTCGGATACATGCAGTGTCTTCCAGGCGGAACTACTGTCGATTGAAAAGGCTGAAATATTCATAATAGAAAGGGACCTCTCTCCGTCGGAGATAGCCATTCTGGTCGATAGTCAGCCAGTTCTAAAAGCAATAGGATCAAACACAATAAAATCAAAGCCAGTCCAAAAACGTCGCAACGCAATAAATGCCATAAGGCACCACAAGGTTAGACTGTGCTGTGCACCCGGACATAGCAATATCGAAGGGAACGAGAACTAGCCAGAGCTGGATCGGTCATGAGCAACAGTGATGCTGATACCTCCATACTGCCACCGGTTAATGACATTGTTCCATAGGTCATATGATAAGCAAATGGCTACCTGAGTCCAACGATATCTGTAGAAGCCACGGAGATGAAGAAGAAAGTGAATCGATCCAACATCTACTCTTTTACTGTCCGCCCTCCAAGAACGACGCCTCCGTATCCGTACTTTAGGTCATTTAGTCTTGGAAGACATAGCAGATCTTTGTTTTATCGGAACTTAGACCTTAGATTCACCAAGAGCACAAACTGGTCCACGAGTTGATAAAAATAGGATTTACTCCCAAACTAAAAGGGCCTTCACAACGGACCTTCGAATGTGCGAGTGAAAATTATTGCTCGAACAAACAAACACCCTCCCTAACATAACCTACGTCGTATACGTAGTTAAACCGATGATCGATCTATTCGTAACCCGGCAACATTTGGTTGGTTCGAAACACATAAACGATGAAAATTAAGTAAGGAGAAGTGCGTTCAGGGGACATGGACTCAGTCCGAAGAAACGCAAAGAAAAAAGCTTAACACCACGACTTGAACTTTGCAAAAGCTTGGCTGACTTGTTGCTTCCTGTGAAGCTGAAATCATATCTCTCTTCACCTTATTGTACGGGTACTTTGCAAATCATTTATGGCTCATATTTTCTTTTGGCTTCTGCGAAGGTAGGTTGAATTTTGGATTTATTTTATAAAAGTTACGTCCAATAGGGATTTTATCTAATTTTTAATTCTTGTTTGTTCAATTTGGTTAATTTTAATTTGAGAATGGATAACTCTATGAAGATGAGAGCATACTGGCAAAAGCATAAGGGAGATTTCTGCAGATATTGAAGTTTCAAAATCAACCGTTGCAAGAATTTTAGCGTTGCACAAGGCTTCAGGATCAACTGCAATGAGTTGGACAGGACACTACGGACAAAACGCAAAACCACGGATCATGACGATAACGTTTGGATCCGAAATAGTGTAATTCATCCTTGGAAGACAGGCGGTGAGCTTCAACGGGACTTGGCATCAGCTGGTGTTGTGTTGGATTCATCAAATGTTCGAAGGCTTCTTCTGGGAGTGGCCGCAAGCTCTTTGAAAAAACAACTTCTTATCAAGACTATGATGAAGAAAAGACTGTAATGGGCCACAAACCACAAATACATTGTACAAACCCCTAAACACCCACCAAAAGTAATGGTTTTGAGTTGTTTCACCACCGCGGGTCCTGGAAGCTTAAAGCCTTTCGAAGGAATGATAAGCAGCATCAAATACGCGGACGTATTAAGCCATATGCTCTTGCCCACCATGCAAAGATAATTCCCGGCTGGAAGCGCAGTTTTCCAACAAGATCTTGCTCCTTGCCATACCTCGAAAAAAATTAAAAAAATCTTTGCAGAAGGAAATATTAAGGTATTGGACTAGCCGGGCAACTACTCTGACCTCAAACTAATCGGATATCATTGGGCCATTTTAAAAGCGAGACTCAGCTCAGGCACCGTGATTCTGCAACAAAAAAAAAAAAAAAAAAACAATCTAGTTTCAGCTATTATTGAAGTGTGGTTTCACGATGAAAGACTCAAAAAAATATGTGAATCCTTGATTCTTCCCATACCAAATCGAATAAAAGAGCTTGTATTGTATTGTATTTAGAAGGGGGTTATCCCTAAAGAGACAACAAGCACGTAAACCTGTAGGCGCATTGTACTTTGGTGAAGTACCACCCCATTCGCAGAGTTAGCGATTTGTTGCTGAGCTATATATCGATCTTAATCTGCCCGTGGCTTTCGGAAAGCGAAGCAATAGGGCTGCAGTAGATCAACGTCCCTTAGGACGTAGTTGCCTAGAGTGGCCTTTCTGATCCGAGCAAAGGCCGGACACTCGCTAATGAAGTGCTCAGCTGTCTCGTCGTTTTCCAGGCACATCTCGCAAAGGCCCGAGCATCTGATTCCAATTTTGTTCAGGTGCTCGTTTAAGGGAGTGAATCCTGTGAGGATTTTGAGGTCATTTCTACTAAGGTGTAACAGAAACTTAGTTCTGTTCGCCCTGGGCACGTCTACTAACATTTTGGCCTGTCGGCATGACCTAAGCTCGTGCCAATGGTTATGGTGTTGTAGTCGCAATATAAAAGAGCTTACTGGTGCTAAAGGCGGGCAACGATTAGTAGGAAAAAAGCGTTCATCGCCTTGCAACCATTCAGTTATTCCAAATTGCAATGCATGAGTCATATGTGCACCCGGCGTAGCTAGAGGTCGACATGGAAGCAACCATAAGTTTCTTCAGAATCGAATCGCCTATAGATTGGCTGACATTCGAATCAGATTGGGACTCGCGGTGAACCATCACATTCAACTTGAAGAGACATTGCTTCAGCGTTTCCCACCACTTAACTCGTGACATAAATTTCAATCAAATTCCAGTTTAGATTCCTCACCTGAGTTAAGGATGACGTCTCAATGTATTTCGCCTTAATCGATGTGGCTAGGTCCCAAGCGTCTGCAAATGAAATTGGTTTCTCACCTTTGGTCTGCAAAAGAGAGAACAAAAAAAAAATGTCACAAGTTCTTCTCCGGTGAATGTATTTCAAAACCATTACCTGAAGTTTATTCAGGACATGAATATTACTCCTTAAATCCGATTGTGTACCAACCAGTATCAAGGAGGCGGGATTCTTTGTAAATTTCGGTGCCCATTTCGTTTTGATCGAATGGAATGTCTCCGGTTTCACCACCGAGAAACACAACAGGAACACATCACTGTCCGGGTAGCAGAGTTCACGCAATGGATCCAGCGTATCCTGGCCTGCGGTATCACAAAGGGTAACATGCACTGGACTATCGTTGACCATTACCTCAGCTGAAAAGAGAAAAAGGATGAAACTTTTTAGTCATGCGATATAAATAGTAAACAACATCACGAATCACCCTTAGGTGAAGATGATGCTGAAGCCATTATGTAACCTAAAAAAAAAGATCATGTAAATGCCCGGAAGCACTTCATGAGCTAGTGGAACTCATGACTTATCAATTTGATAGACTGAAACTGCACGCTCGGTCGTAATCATTAGAGAAGCAACAGATTGGAATCTCATAGGGTCTACCACTACATAATGGTGGTATCATCAACGCCATCATCATCGACATCATCATCGCTGTCATTTCCAGAAACACCATCGACCACCATAAGGTGAGAAAGCCACATCAATACGTACACACGTCTTTTGGTGTCGCAGCAGCAGCAGCAATTGAGATTCCATGTGGCGTGTCACATCGCTCCAGTCCTCGCCAATGTGGAGTTCATTTCATATTGCTATGTGACGTACTTTGGCAGGCATGCGGTGTTTGTTGGTGGCTGTGTTAGCCAAGATCAAATTTGAGTGAATGACTTGGGTGTGGGTGAGAGAAAATAAGAAGCACATGAAGGTTGATACGATTCGTTGAACGAAAGGAAATCGGAGAAGGAAACAAGAATCTATTGCAATTAATGGGGACACCGTGGATGTGGATGACGCTCTGAATGTTAGGTCATTTGGAACAGAAGACAACGATACAAACGGTGGATAATGGGTGCTTGATGTTGATTGTAGGAAAGTACCATGAATGGTGTTGTAAGTCGATTTAGGTGGGAGTTCTTGTTGAACTGCTTCGGTACGCAATCATGTTAGGTTAGGTAGTGGCTGCCGGTAATTCAAGCACCAACACACTAAGGCTGTAGAGGCCCATTACCAAGGATCATCGCGATGTGTATCTCCGCTACTAATGAGAACCATTAGGAGCTTTGTATATAAAGCGAGATAGGCTTCCAACATATGTCACTGAGATCGCTGAAGAAATATACTACGGGAAAGAGCTGGACAGGATAGAGGAGATGCACATCTCTTCCTCTTCTTCGTCTCTGCAATTTCTGCAGAATTCGCAGTGTCCTGTGATGACACCAATAGTCTCTATAGAGACAGATGTAAGTTAGGTTAGGTTGGGCTAGGAAGGGTGTGATTGTTCGAGCAATCATTTCCACTCGGAGATCCATTATGAATCCGCTTTTAGTTTGAGAGTAAATCAGCTTCTTACCAACTCGTAAACCAGTTTGTGCTCTTGGTGAATCTTAGAACATCCGATATTTTTAAATTTCCGAGCTCTGCTATGTCTGCCAAGAGTCTATGGCCTAAAGAAAGGAGGCTTCGTTCTTGGAGACCGGGGCAGTAGCAGAATAGATATTGGTTCGATTCACGTTCTTCCTAATCTCCACAGCTTCTACAGATATCGTTGGACTCAGGCAGCATATGACCTATAGCACAGTGTCCTGTGATTATTCCGGTGATTAAGAGTATGGAGGATTTATCCAGATGTAACATCGTCCTTATCCTATTAAGATCAAGTTTCGGCCATAAAGAACGAGATGTCGGTTTGTATGAGCCACTGAGCGTTGGTCTCTTTTTCGGTTATATGGTCGATTATGCTGAACAGTGTTTTAATCGGTGGTAGTATGAAGGTGTCAGCATCACTGTTGCTCATGGCTGATCCAGCTCTAGCTAGTTCGTCTGCTATCTCGTTCCCTTTAATATTGCTATGTCCGGGTGCACAGCACAGTCTAACCTTGTGGTGCCTTATGGCGACATTTTTGGACTGGCTTTGATTTTATTGTGATTGATCCTATTGCTTTTAGAACTGGCTGACTATCCACCAGAATGGCTATCTCCGACGGAGGGAGGTCGCTTCCTTTTATGAATATTGCAGCCTTTTCAATCGCCAGTAGTTCCGCCCGGAAGACACTGCATGTATCCAGTAGCCTGAAAGATTCCTTTTTATTAAGTGTATGATTAAGTGTATCTGAATAGAACCCTGCTCCTAAGTCCATTTTTGAGCCGTCGTCGCGTCGGTCGGTGAAGAGTGCTATTTCTTGGTCACTGATCACTTTGTTTCCCAGCCAGCCTTCCCTACAGCCTTGTAAATAGGATTGGAACCTTCAAGTTGAAGTCATAGTGAGGGGTAATGTAGTTTGAAGTTTTGGTTAGAATTTCAGGGTTTTTGTATTTCTCGTAGTTTATCTTAACAAATCGGATTCTCTTAGTCTGAGGGCTCCATTTTCCGCTTCGCCTTTGATGAACATGTCAAGGGGAACGTAATGAAGAATCATATCCAATCCCGCTTGTGGTGTATTTCTCATTGCTCCTAATGTGCCGCTAATCTTTGCACTTTAGAGAGCTTGTTTATGTAGCTTTTTTTCTTTTGTTGCAGTCCCCCAACCCGTGGATCCATAGGTGATGATGGGTCTGATGATTGCAGTGTATACATCCAGTTGATGATGTAGGGTACCAGTCCCCATCTCTTCCCGAAGGTCCTTTAGCATTTAATCCTTCTTCATTCTGATTTCAATATTTTGTCCCCAGGATAGCTGGGAGTCTAAAATAATTCCCAAGTATTTCCCTCTCTTTTGAAAGGTTGATTGTGGTTTCCTCGAGTTGTGGAAGAGAAAAGTCTGTGATCTTGTTTCTCCTGGTGAAGAGGACAAGCTCGGTTTTTTGGGGATTCACGTTAAGACCATTCTGATTTGCCCATATCGAGCGCTTTTTCAGAGCAGATTCCATAAGTTAGCTGATCATCGGCATAAATTTGCCTGAGATTAGGATTTTTAAATCATCCGCGTAAGCTATAATCAGATGTTAGCTACGACGTTCTAGACCCAGTCTAGTCCAGATTGGTCTAGTGGCAACCACATCAACTGCGACAAGTTTGAGTGATAGCTAGTAAGTAGCAAGGAGCATACCTATATTCTTCTTTTCCGGTAGAATAGGTCTTGTTGTTCCTAGTTCAGCGAGTTCAGCAGCTTTACGATTCTCTGGAATGTCTATGTGCCCCGGTACCCAGTACAGGTGAATATCAAACTGCTTACCCATCGCCAGTTAGAGGTAGTCTTTGAAGTAGCTGAGACTAGTTCCAGAGATTTCAAAGCCGTGTGATTATCCGAGAATATGCTAATATTGTTAGAAGATACTACATTCCTCCTGATCCAGGACAGTGCTTCTGAAATCGCCATAATTTCCGCTTGGAACACAGTGCAGTGGTCGGGGAGCCGGAAGGAGTGATTGAGATTTAATCTGCTTGAGAAAACATCAACCCCTACACCATCGCTGGTTTTAGAACCATCAGTGTAGAAGTGTACGGACTTATCTGTTAAAGCTTTGAAGTCATCCTTAAAGGACGTGTCGGAAATATTTACTTCAAAGTTTTTATCGAAATTGGCCTTCGGCGCAGTTTCGGTTGGCAAACATGTTGGACAACTTAAAACATTTAACAAGGAAATGAGGGCTATGAAAAGGATGCAGTGGTATAAGACTACCGGTCGACGCGACGTTGCAACGTGTCTTAAAAAAATGTTAAAGAGCAGAGCTGTTTTTTTTAGAAGTGGGGGTGTTCATATTCACTGAAAGCAGACATCTTCAATATGAGCTCATCGCAGAGCTGACTTGTATGATTCTAGAAATGGATTTTTTTTTGTGGAAGGTCCTCTTGGAGTGAAAAAAGTCCATCGAGTCTGCACTGTTTTATCCATCGAATCGCCTTTCTGTCCGAACAGTTATCGATACTCATACCACCGCGGAAAGTCCTTCCTTCAAGTACACTTAACCAAAATTTGAATTTGAAAACCGGAAAACCGTATCTCGGATCTGAATGCCATCGAAAAGTTCTTTTAAACTCTACGACCATGGACAGCTCTCATCCATTCCTGTCAGGCGGTACATACATTTTCTAAAACCGAAGAGTTGAACAAATAACAAACAGACATCAATCGTTTCTAAAGCACCCAAACCGTATTATACTTCCGTTTTTGTTATAGAAATGGTGTCATTGAAGCTTCCCTTTCTGTAGGTGGAGCAGGGGGACGAGGCGAACGGATTTCGATGAATATGTAGGGGTACTTGCCTGTCGCGTACACAATCGAATAACAATCTTTACTCGGTAGGTTCCACCATGAATCTAAAGAAGAATATAAAGTAAATCCTGGCAATGCAGTCTCAATGGTTTTCAAAAGGATACACACCGAATCCTGAGGATAGACGCGCTTCACATGAATTATTTATTTTCAACTTAAAGATGAGTACAAATCGAAAGGATTTCACCGGCAGTTATAGTAATATCAGTATATTCCGCACCGCATTATATCGACAGGATACAAATGCAAGCGTATAGGTGTCCCTTTAGCCAGAAACAATTGTCTTCGGCAGTGGGAAGGGAAGGGGAACCAGCGCGCGTCAAGAAATTTCGCAAATATACTTGAAACCGTACGTTCGCAGGATTTCAATGGGAATACTCGTAGCTCAGTGAAATTTGTTTAAGCATTGTAGTGTTTGCAAAAGGATATACAATGATACAGGATGTGTGTGCGAGGACTAGGACGTGTGAGAGAGTGATACATTTCCATTGAAAATCGGTATTTCCAAGAAATTCAATAAACCCGCGCGCAAATTCTACAAAATTGGATGTGTAAAGATAATGGGGGTGGTAGTGGGTTTATTTTTTCTATACAGGATGTGGCTTCATTTTGAGACTTTCATTAATACAACGAATTTATATCCTTTCGGGAGAAGAATTTCAATTGAAAATCGTGTGCAAAGTGGTTATGTGGTTTGAACACTGATAGTCTTGGGCCCCCCGCTCTATTAGGTGAGGTTTACGCAATTCGGGAAAGGATTCTTTGGCATTGGAATGTGTGTGATTTAAGGAAGGTAAATACTTTTCAAGAAGTTAAACTTAAATTGTACGAGTATTTGTTGCGCTGAGATGTTTTCCATTTAAGTGACACCAGAGCTTTCATTGGTTTTGAATTTTAATTGTATTTTCTTTTTTTTTCAAACGAAACTGCTGACATCCAATTAAAGATTCATCCTGCAAAGCTTTCGTAATACACATCCATCGCTACTCCATCACAATAGACTGGACTTTTTTTTCTTATATCAGTCTTTCTTCTCTCATTTCAATCAGTTTTTTTTTTTTTTTGTTAGAATTCCATCCTATAGTCTGGCAGGCATAAATGTTGGCCTTTTGTCCTTTTATCACTTCATCCTGCAATTTAACTCTCTAATTTCATTTTCATTTGACGCTGCCCAACGGAGGAATAAGAAATAGAAAACAAAATCCCTTTGAACCAGTAGTAGATATGTATTCCATATCAAATTGCCGGAGAACCCTTTTCCCACAACGCCGGCTGCAGTGGCGTAGCCGTAGCACTATCCCCACTTGGGAAGTTCAATTTAATTTCATTTGAAGTGAGTTGGCAAAAAAGGAAACAGAAAAACAGACGGAAGCCAAGGAGGAGGAATCTTTTTGGTTTCGATTTTTCTGTATCCGTGGAAGGAGTTGGGCGATGCGACGGAAGAATTCATAGAACTTTCGAATATTCACAGCAACACAACATCAAATATTTTGAATGCATGAGTTATGCCATGGAATATACGAATATTGTATATGTATACTCGTTGAAGTAATTCTAGGTCCTTTTTTTGTTTTCATTCCTTCGGTATCGATATGCGTGTATTGTTTTGCCATTTCCACACATGCTATCGGAATGCTTTCGGATTCGTGTTAGGCTCCTTGATAGCGACGATGGTTCGACTGGTAAAGGATACCTAGAGATCTAAAGAAACAAAGCGTGAGCTTTAAAGTGAGATAGGGAAGATTTCATTGAAGCCGTGGACTGCAGTCACTTGGAACTTGTACCAGAGGATGAAATTGTAAAAAAAAAATCTTTCTTCCGGATTTGACAGATTTTAAAACACTGTAAATAGAAGACGGAATACCTTGCAAAGGGACGAGAAAACTGGATAGTTGATAAGAGAGAGCGTTAAAAGAGCATTTAAGAGTACTCATGGCTGCCAAAAATCACTCCAAAGTACGTATTCATGAGTCGAATACATGTCACATAGGACATGTAGGGAAGGATTCGCACTTACGTTTCGGTCGGAACAGTTAGACCACATGGAGTGCAGGCTAAAGACTTGTCTTAATAGAGAAACTGGTTGAATAATGTGCGTCTACCAAGGAGTCTTACGCCAACGACGCAAGTCACGCTCCAGCTTTCACCCGCCAAAGAAAGTCAATAAGAAGGTGAAAAAGGATTCCACCAAGCACCATATGCGGTGTATAGCTATCAAAAAGATCAATGGAACTTGATTCGTCCGGGTAAGGTATCGGAAGCAGTCGACTGGCATTTGGTTCATTCTAAAGTGCTTATTAAACTTCTCGTAACGATCATGCGAAGTAAAACAATGTCTGCAAGAAGATAGATTTTCAAAGCTTGTGTGTAGGTAATCCGTTGATTAGTATCTGTCTATGGCTTTGCCTAAGACGTTATTGCATGTGCCTGATATTGCTCCAAAGTTCCTATCTGTAACAGAATTTAAAAAAAATAATGATCATTGCTATGATGGCATGTCTAGACTCTGAGATCTTTAGGTTAAGTTAGGTTAGGAAGGTTGTGTGATTGTTCGAGCAATCATTTCATTTCGGAGACCCGAAGGTCCATTGTGAATCCCCTCATAGTTTGGGAGTAAATTGTCTTCTTAACCAACTCGTAAGCTAGTTTGTGCTCTTGGTGAATCATAGAAGACACGATATCTTTAAATTTCCGAGCTCTGCTATGTCTTCCAAGAATCTATGACCTAAGTAGGAAGGCGTCGTTCCCAGAGGGCGGGGCAGTAGCAGAAGCTAATTAAAAAAAAAAAAAAAAAGCTAATTAAAACTACCAAAAGATGAAAGCAATGCCAGATGATGAGGGAATTTCTCATTGGATACTGGTAGGTTAGGTTCGGTTAGGTGAGCCGTTTGCAGTAAATGCAATATCACCCAGAGGCCGATAGGGTCGATTGTGAATACCCTAGTTGTGCATGTAGAAACATGCATTTAACAAAACCAATTTGATCTTCTAATAAATCTCTTTAGGTTTGTAAGCGATATCTTAGCCAGGTCATCCAGGCAGTCGAAGAACCGTGGTCTCATATAAAAAAGGAGCACCGTTCTTGAAGAGCCGGATAGTGGCATAGAAGGTGTGCTACAGATTTAATTTCGTCCTCATCCATGGGGCTTCTACAGAAGCCATTTGTAAGAATGCCATATCTTCTGGCCATGTTTCTTATTATACAGTGTCCGGTTTTAACACCGACGAGTACATGGTTTTGGCCTCTTCTCGTAAATAGTAGGGATATCGTTCTTTTCTAATCGACCGCGGCTCACAGGTTGCGGGTAATGGCACAATCGCTAACGTTGCGCCATCGGTTCTCGGGTCAGTTAGTGGTGATGCGGTCTATTCGATTTTTAGCTGTGTTGAAAGCCGGTAAGGCCTGTCTGTCAGCTAGTGTTATATCCATATCAAAGCCTTTCCTGGCCAGTCCGTCCGCTGTTTCGTTCTCTTCTGTTTAGAGCCATCTGCTAAGATGGATGTTCCGATGATGGCATTGTCGGAGTTGTTCCAGATCTGACTGACTGGAATGGAGTTCTTGAATTGTCTGGCAAAATCAAGTAATGGGTTCCTCGTAATCTGTGCAGGTCATGATTCGTTTTTTATTGAAAATGTCCAATGTGAGCGCATGTCCAGACGAACGTGGCGTGGCCTCCAGTTGCCATTATCTCTTAATCTGAGAGCTTCTTTGGCTGCCGTCTTTCTTATGGAGATAATAATGGGTGGTTAGAAGAACGTCCAGTCTTCTGATAGTATAGGGATTCTTTGAATTTGTTATGGAAGGGTTAAAAGCTCTTTTACACTGACGAAACCTCAATATACGGCCAAACACTTAGCCAGTTCGTCGGCTCTCATTTGAAACACCCTAGCACTCACCTAGTTCGACTATGTTCCTATTGGAGAGGTATTGAAGTGTAGGACTGATTTATAGTCAACAAGGATTTGGCCTAATGTTTTTAAAAGAAGCCATTTACCTATAAAGATGTATTGTTCCTTTATTACAAAATGGGTTTTAGCAGATTCTCGTTTCCCTTTCATCTCCTTATCACCGAATCCTCCGCAGATGTCCCAGAGAAACCGGCCCACAAGCACTCAATCTACTGTCCTAATCACCCACACACAGCTAGATACCATTAATATCGTGACTGCATAAAAGGATTCACCTAATCCGATGCGATTGTCTCCAAAGATAAGCACGGCACACGTAGACTCGTGCCATTTGCGTCATTCCCTCTCATAATACCAAGTTACGAGTATCTACAGTTCTCGCATGTTATTCCATTAAATAGCTATAAAGGAAAAAAAATCAATAATTAATTACCATTATAGATATCTGATGCAGTGGGCACATGCTCCGATATAAAACGATTCTCCAGATACGTTACAATTAGATTCGTCTTTCCGACGTCGGCATCTCCGACCACCACACACTTGATATGAGGATGCTTCTCCTTCTGGTTGCTGTAGCTGCTGATGTTGGATTTTTTTTCTACAAATTAAAGAAAAGAAATTAATTTCCATTGTCCGATGGCAAAAGGATATACGAGTACCACCAACCTTTTGAGTTCTTCTTTGTGGATCTACGATTCTTTACCAGAAGCTTGGATCCTTTGCCACTATCTCTAGAACTCGAACTAGTATCACTGTTGGACTGTAAAGAGAACAACAAAACAAATTATAAACGATGCGAATTAAGTGAGATAGGAGCAATCATTCTAAAGTTACGTACGTAATTGTTAAAGTTTCAATTCATGTTGCACATTTCAAATGCAAGGTATATCCAACGCTAACCACCTGATCAGGATCACTTTACCTAGTTAGCTACATAGCTAAGGATAAAAATAATTGTTCAACTTGCTTAAAATATCCTTGCCTTTCGTTTATCATTATTTAGGGAGAAGTTTTCATTTTGAAGCTGAAAACTTTTGCGGTATCGACGCGGTGACGCGACGGTAAGGGTAAGTGAAGTGCGAATGCGGAACCACAATGATTCCATGTCCTTGAAAATTAATTCTCCTATAGAGAAACTTATCCAAGAAATTATATCACGATGTAGACGACGACGAAGAAGGAGTGGTTAGAGGAATTTTGAGGTGTGTGTGTGAGTTTTTGTATCGGTTGGCTGGAGTACTCGAGATAAATGAATTGGAAATGTTTGTGAACTTTTAGATCTGAGGAGGCGACGGTAATTCTTTGTAAGTACTTTTGCGATTTGTTGAAAACACTTTGAAATTCCATTTAATGCTGAATCCTTGATATTTTAGATGAGGCGTGCGATGACTTGAGTGGTGGAAGTTTATATCAAATGATGCACCAAGTCCTGGGAAGTAGTCTCAAAGAAATAGAATCAAACAAACTGGATAAGTGTTAAAGTACCGCGTATTGGTTTTAAAATTCTTCGGCAGTGTCTGACCGTCAAACAATGTGGTCAGAGACCAGGAAATATCACTACCCACCGACGGCTCAAGGACTTACATAGGTACTGGAGCAGGATTCTACTCAGATACACTAAATAAAAGGGAATCTTTCAAACTCCCGGATACATGCAGTGTCTTCCAGGCGGACCTACTGTCGATTGAAAAGGCTGCACTATTCATAAAAGGAAGCAACCTCCCTCCGTTGGAGATAGCCATTCTGGTGGAGAGTCCGTCAGTTCTAAAAGCAATAGGATCAAACATAATAAAATCAAAGGTAGTCCAAAAATGTCGCAATGCTATTAAGGCACCACAAGGACTATGCTGGGTACCCGGACTTAGCAATATCAAAGGGAACGAGAAATAGCTAGAGCTGGATCGGCCATGAGCAACAGTGATGCAGACATCTCCGTCACCGATTAAAACTCTATTAATTATTGAATCGCGTCAACTGCTGAGCACACTCCGATTGACATCCGCAAAACTGTTATCTTGGCCTCACAAAATATTCCCATGATTGTAGATTTTTTTCCGTGAAGTTTTAGGGTTTGCTCAGTGGTTTCGGAAATGGAGCATAAAGTAACGCCTAGGGCGCGATGTAGTTCCTGTTGTCGGAGATTGTAAGGCTAGATACTTCCAAAGATAAAAAAAACAGGCCATATTTCTTGACAGAAATAAAACCATGTTACTAAATCTCCACCCCAAGCAAATCATTTGATTGTCTATACCCTAAGTGCCAAATTTATTGATGGTCGGACATTATGCCTTCTCCTTGATTGTTGATTGCTCGAGCGTTTACTTTAGGTGGCGCTACAGCTCGCGGTTAACCTGGGTCTGGTTCTCACAACCATTTGTGTGTGCGTGTTATATTTTTGCACGAATGGTCGTGCAACGATAATGCCCTCCGAAAAAAGGCACCCATAAAGATTGGTCGTAAAAAGTGTGACCATAAATTCGGGCAACTCCAGCGGTAACACTAGTAATGATGTTATTAGACAATAAATCGGGCAAAGGCGATCTACCTATAGGGTGACCAGATAACAATGATACTTTTTGGGCTGAATTGGACATTGGAAATTTGAATTGGGCATTGCCAGAGAGTCAACCCGGCTTTTTTTGCCGTGATCATGCGACTTGACACCACTCGATTATTTTCTCTGGGGCTACGGCAAGTCCTTAGTCAACGTTAACAAGCCAATAACCTTGAGGTCGCTATTGTCTTAAAGAGAGAGAGAGAGAGACGCTGAGTCATCAAAAATGAACCGACCGCTTGAAGCACTTCCAGCGAAGCCAAGTCGGTCATTTAAATTATGTTCTTACTTACTTAGTTGGCGCTACAGTTCAGGGTGAACCTGGGCCTGCTTCTCGCAACCATTTGTGTGTGCGTGTTATATTTTTGCACGAATGGAAGGGACCTACAATTTTTTGCCGACTCCGAACGGCGAGTTGAGAAGCTCAATCGTGACAAATGATACTCTTTGATGCTTGTCAGACATTCGAAAGAGGTGGGCACTGTGAAAAACTTTTAGGTGTTTGCGGCGGGATTCGAACCCAAGACCGCTGGCTCAGTAGTCCGACGCACTAACCACTTGCGCTACGGTGCCCATTATGTTCTATTCCACAAATAATGCCTGAATGTAGATTCAAAACAAAGCCAGAGCCAATTTTATATCTCACGCCGTTGTTCTTTTATTTAATTTTTTTTCCTATCGTTCTTATCTGATCCCCTATGAAATCATAGCATACGAGTAGTTTATTATATTTGTGAAACATAATTTAGTAATTCAAATTATAGAACTTTCGTTTCGTTAAATGTCAAGAGAATAGAACAGCAAAATTCTTAGCCAGCTGCTTTTGACTGGGGATAAAATCAAGAGTTTTAGCCAGCTGGTTGTTGTATTTGTTTTACGTGTGAAATTGGACTTTGCTAGCAACTACTGGCTAGCTATGTTTCAAAAAAATTATGCGACTGTATCCAACAGTCCTCACGCGGGTGGGGTGTGTAGCTCGACTTCATTGGAAAGAAAGTAAATTATAACTAGTCTATCTTTATAATATAAAAAGGAGCTGTTCGTTTGATACCTCAGAACTCATAAACTAATCATCCGATTAAGCTGAAACTTACACTATATACTTTTTCTGATGTTTGAAGTGTTCGTACATCAAAAAAATCAAGTTTTCCGCTAGATGGCGCTGAAACTCAAACATTTTTAAACTCACCGTACGATTAAGCTGAAACTTACACAATATATTTGTAATGAATTGAGAAATGTTCGTAGATCAACAGTTCTCAAGTTTTTCGATTTCAAAATTATTACTACAGCAATGTTTGGTGACAGCTAACAGCTAACTATTGATTTATGTAAGAGCACTTCTCGTTTCATGACAAATACATATATTGTCTAAGTATCAGCTAAATCGGATGGCAAGTTTTTGAGTTTTTAGGATAGAGTTGTCAGCATTTCATTCTCCACCTGGTTCACAAAAAGTCACTCAAAAAATTTCATTATATTTACGACATAAACACTGTTTTCAATGGGTGTAGCGAAGCGCACCGGGTAGCCGCTAGTGTTCAATAAAATTCAAGCCAATCGCATATATGTATACTCATCGTATCCACTCCATTGGTCCTGAGAGTTTATTTTGGCACCGATTTCATAGATTCTAACACTGATCGAAAGTTTCATCAGTATAAATAATTTTGAAAAAAAGCATATGTATGAAGTTATTACGGAAAAACATTATTTCAACGTAAATACATTCAGAAATGAGGTGTCTAAAGAAAATAATGTCTTGGAGCAATGACGAAATGCACTCTGATTTTATAAATATAAACAATTTGTTTACACTTAATCTTAGTATTTATCACGATCTCTATCACGAAAAGTGGCTCTTATTTTTTGGAATAAGGTGCCACTAGGACAATTAAGGCCAGTAGGTAGCCATTTTATTCGTATATATATAGGTTGTAGGTTTTCTACATGCGAGATTGTTAATAATATTTATAAAACCCAAATCAGTACTCTAGAAAATCCTCTTTCTTTTGACACCTCATTTGTTAAGATTGGTTGAGTGGAAGAGCCGCAAATGGTGATAATGATAGCAGAACATTGAAATGCAAAGCATTATTAGAGCGCACACATATACTCACACACACACACTATTGCAACGATACCCACGGCTGCTGGCAGGAGTCTCCACCGAAAGAAAACTATGGGCGATGCTTTGAATAATTGTTTTGAACATTGCTCAGCGTCAGGACAACGCAGGAGGATGTTTTATATCTCAAATGAATAAGGGATAAATTTAGTAATTTCACCTATTTTTTTGTTTTTCAATCCGACAAGCCATTATTGAGTTAGGACTGTATTATCATAATATTCCTCACCGATATACAGTAATTTTGACTATTATGTAAAAACCAGTAGCCTGAACAAAAAATTACATAGCTTGTGATCATGCACTATAATTTTCCCTCCCAATATGCAGTATATTATTTCTGTGGTATAGGTACCATTTGCGGCTTCCACACTTAACCAATCTTAACAAATGAGGTGTCAAAAGAAAGAGAATTTCCCAGCGCAGTGACGAATTGCACTTCGACTTTATAAATTTTAACAAATTAAAAAACCGATCGAAATAAATATTCCACACAAAATGAACTCCTAAAAGAATAAACACTCCCCGTATGATTTTCATGGGATTTCCATGAGTTGACAGATAGAAATCATATGGGAAGTTTGGAAGTTGGGGGTTGGATTTTCTCTTGCGAGAGTTCTCGCACGGGCACACCAGTATGCAGTATTTTCACTATTTTCTGACAGCCATGCCAATTTCCGGGATAAAAAGTAATATATAAAAGGTGACCAGAAAGATAAGCAATCACTATTGGCGTTTTTCTTTTTTAGTTCAGAGCAGAGCCTGAGTTGTCAAAAAAAATATTCGTGTTTCTTTTTTAGCTCAGAGTGTTCAGAGTGTGGAACGTAGTGGAACGTGGTTTCTTTATTCGTTCAGAGCGTGGGCTGAGCGCGCTCGATGCGCTCAGAATAAATTGACTGAGCATCCTGAGTAAAATGCTGAGCGCAGCCAAAACAACATTTGACAGATAGGAAAAAATCGAAAACAATTGAAATGGCGGACGAGGATTTTTGTTATGGCTTAGAAGTTAGTTAATACAATTAAGTAATTGCATTAATTAAAATTAATAACTAGTTTGATTATACATAAACTTAATTTAAGGTTATAAATGGATGAAAAACAATTTTAGGTTATAAACGATTAAAAAATCATATGACAGCTAAGTGCTCAAGTGTGTTTCAAAATTAAATCAGAGCGCTCAGTGCTCAGACGCGCTCTGAACACAATTAGTTCAGAGTGCGCTCGATTCGCTCAGGCTTTGTTCAGAGCTCAACTATGAACTAATAAAGAAAAACGCCATATGTGTCTGGCTACACGATCAATTCCATACCGATTCTTTTCAGTGAGACAGGTATATTTTATGTGAGTTGAAACGAGAAGGGTTGATTTCACCAAAAGCACACCGAAAATCCGATTTGATAATAATTCGCGGTGGAAGATGTATGTTCTTTTCTCAGCGCGTTTCATTTCTCATACATTTTTTCATTTTTTTCCGACCGTCGGAGGGTTCACATCACGGAAAACTCAAAAAAATAATTCTCTGTGCAGGACGGAGCACGGAGATTGTGTGTTCTGTTTTCAAAGTGTTTCCCTCAACACATTTTGTGTGTGTGTGCCACGGGGAAATTTTCAATACCTAGTATGCCATTGACCGTGTTGCTAGGGCCTATGTCAATATTTCATCGCGCTGCTATGAAATTTGAGTTGCAAATTTCGTAACCGTTCGGTATTCCGTCCTCGAAATCGCGGAATTATTCCACTAGAAATTTTGCTATGTTTACTCATCAAAAAACACGGCTATAGTCTCCCAAAAAATTCCTCTTTAACGATTGTAGCGCCATTTTAGTTTCACAGTAAAAAGCATGTTTTATCTCATATCATGTTTTTTCCCACCTATTTGCTTTTACTTTAACCATTGTTCTCTTGAATAATGCTCTCCAATGAAAAGCGCCTCCCTTTTTTTCATTTTGAAAACCTATCCCAACATACAGATGTATGCAAATCTCTAATGCCCGATATTTCAGCAAATGTACAACTGCGGAAATTTATTATATTCCACAACTCAGCCAGCCCCTTCTTTCATATAGCAAAAGTACCATAATTCATTTCAACGCGCACTCCAAAAACCGACAGTTTCACATTCCCATAGGAACTAATAAATTCCCAATAAATCACATGGCTAGGCTACAATAGAGAAGAAGTGGAAACCTTTTCCAATGGTTTTTTATTTCTTTTCGAAAAACACACGAAAAAACTTTCACTACCCGCTCGACTACTTACTGTTATCATGGAAAATGAATGAAAAATGCTTTTCGATGTCAATGTGCGACATGAAATTATTATTTTCACGATGATACCACACACGCCCACACATGGTATTGTGTTAATAAATTCGTATTGTTAAGCCCGAGCCGCTGAATCACAAAATCCAACAAAGCGGAATTTTTCAATTTTAGTTGACAGCTTTTGGCGAAGGATACGAGTATCTACAAAAAGACAATCCCACCAAGAAATGATTTTATTTTAGCAAGCTCGCATGTGTGTGCGCACAGGATACACGGGTATCTGCAATTTTATTTATTACATTGACGCAAGAGTTGTCCCCTGCCCGCTGTCCCGTTCCCACTTTCCCCACTGTTCTATTTTCTATTTGACTACGCTCTTGCGGTCTAACCGCAGTAGATACTCTTGCAGTCTAGATACCCACTTTGGAAGTATCTATTGCGAATCTAGCTTGGAACTCGATATATGCAGAGCACCTCAAAATGGGGTTAGTGCTGCTATGACGCGCGGCATTCTGTTCTTCTGAGTGCGATCGTAAATTTTGCAGAGCATAACAAAAAAAAAGATACGAGTACAAAAAAAAAATATGGTTGCTATAAAGTAAAAGATACTTCGTAGTCGCGTTGAAGTTTATGTATCTAATTGTAGTTGTTGCTTGCTGGTCTTGGTGGTTGCCTCACAAAACAACGTGTGCCGGATATAATCCAGCAGCCATTTGGTGCTCCTCTAGGCTACCACCAACCAACCAACCGCTCAACTGGATCGTATGAATGATGTCAGTATTGTTGTGCGGCCCTGACTGCGACTCTGGCTTGTGTTGCTTGCTGGATGCTGGATGGAAAGACAATCGAATGAAAAAATGTGCAAATTCGGTGGAAATGCTCTGCGCCGTGCTTTATTGGCTTCTTTTTTAGCTGTTTTTCTGTGTTATTGGTGTTTTGCACGTTGTTACTCGTAGCCAGGTGAAAAAAGTCACCTTTTACCGCCCCGACCCAGCCTCTAGTGTTGAGCATCTGCTGGTTGGGGTTTTTGGTTTTCCGTATAATGGAAGCGAGTATACAATAAATCTCGGTCTGAAAAAAAAAATCCGTCCATATGCGTCCGAAAGACACATTTTCACTTAATTTATGGAGAGCACTTGCAAAAGTGACGCGTTTTTTGCTTTTCCTTCCTCAGTTTGACTATTGCTGGGCGCACAATAGATTCAGTTTCATTTTCAGTTGAGATGTTGATTCATGTTGGATACTTGTTGGGTGGATTGTGAAGCGGGAGCAATGGGATATTTTAGAATTTACTCGTTGTGTCGGGATAATTGTGTGGCGTGTGGCCCCCAACAGAGTAAGATTTATCTAGTACTCGTACATTGCGACACTGAAACCGGAATTAGTCATTTGATGTATATCTGCGAAGAGTGGAGGGTATCTCTAGTGGTTTCGGCGGAAGATACATAGCAGATGTCTAACATGTCCAACAATGAATGAACTATATGTGTCGTTTTTATTTGGCTGTTGATACAAAGGGCTCTTTTGTGAAATGTTCTCCGAACTCTTGAAGATGAACAGACTTTTATAGATTTTAGGCCGGATAATCTAAAATGACCTTTTTCGATGATTGACTCAGGCAAAGAGATTTAAACCTGATTTTTGAAGATTATGTACAACCAGTGAATCTCATCGTATGCCTTCCCTCGATTCAAATACAGTAAAATCCGCTTAAGACGCTCTTCAAGGGACCGACAGAAATAGCGTCTTAAGCGGGTTAGCGTATTAAGCGGGAAAAACTAAAAAATGACATCCAGTTAAAAATATGGTTATTCTATAAAAAGAGTTGCATGTATTATACTAGTTTTCCTTTTATCCGTTGTACTAACCATTGCACGCAATCAAATTCTAATGCACTTACACCACCTGTTAGGCGCGCACAAGAAATGAAAAAAAAACTGACAAAAGTAACGACAACAAAAACGACACGCTTCATATAATTTGTTTGCGAAAGAATCCCTATAAGCACGGCGGTGGCCGTCGGCGCCGCCATATATTTCAATGCACCGAATGGTTTTTCTGGAAAAAAAATTAAAAAAACAACAAAATACAAATTTTACGAAGTTAATCGTTTAGCTGTGTGAGCGTATTAAGCGGGAAA